>CM019828.1:123914769-125114769 GCA_009763385.1 Coix lacryma-jobi var. lacryma-jobi
CCCAGTGCGGCTCCATCTTCAGGTACCCCTCGCACACCGCGGCAAATATGGCGGCGTGCGAATGGAGTTGGGGGAGAAGTGTTGCAGCTCCACCTCGAAATGGTGGGCCAGCCCTCGCAAGAAGCGGCTCGGCGGGACGCCGAGCCCCATACGGTGGTAGCGCGTGAAGCTCACCACGTACCCCTCCGGCGGGTGCGGCTCCCGGTGCTCCGCCGACGGGATAACCCACCATGCGGGTCCCTCCTCCGGGTTGGGGCGCAGAAGCCCCTGGGCCACCAGCGAGTCCATCTCGCTCTGCGTCACCTTCGACGGGCTCCAGTCCTCGGCCGAAGCATCTGTGTTTGGGCGGCCATGACGGTGGCGCGGCGCGGATCCGAGCGCGGACGGGCGGCCGGAAATCCCCAATCGACTAGCTCGAAGGAGAGGGCGCGTAAAGGCTACGGCGGCGGCGAAGGCAAAGGCAAAGTAAAGGGTTCTTTTTCCCTCTTTCGGTATTTATAGGGGAAATCCAGACGGGCGCGATCTCCCACGACGTAAAAAGGTAACAGAATGCATTCAATGCGCCACCTAACCGCGTCTCGAGCCGGGTGCAGGATACACGCGTTACCTCTCCATTCGCTCCACTACCCGGGCCCGCCACGACCGTCGCTCCGGCTTCGCGCCCGCCGCACTCCCTGACGATTCCGCCTAAAAAGGCGTGCCCAACGGGCAGAAGGACTCCCAGACGACGGAGGCTTCTTCATAAAGGTAAAAACGGGCCCCGGCCCTAAGTCTCGAAGCAGCGAAGGCTGGCCCTCGAAAAGGGTTCGACAGCCGGCTTCGAGCACCCGAGTCAGGGACACCAAGGGGCGCCACTCGCGGCATTACTCGAGGGCCGAGCCCTCGAGGCCCCTCACGTGTATCCAAGGCGGGGAGCTCGACGTGCAGTGAGATCCCCTCGGAGGGAGGCATCGAGCCACCGGGTCCTATCGAATGGACCCGGCACTCCTGCAGACTGAGCACCCATGCTTTATGAGACCGCCTCCGGGCCACAGTCGACCCCTAACGAACGGGGCACGAGCTCTCACTTGGATTCCCCGTTACCAGCTCACCGGGAACCTCGATACTCGCCCACTCGGGGTAGTACGAGGCATCCCCTCGCATCCGATCGAAAGGACTCGCGGGATGACAAGCCAGGGCAATCGGCATGCCGGACAGCTCGAGGAGCCGGCCAGTCGGTTCAGCCTGGCACCCCTCGACGAAAGAGGGTCTAAAAACTCGGACAGTTGCGACTAATCTCCTTTTTATATGAGCATGAGATTTTCAGGCCTCGGGTGAAAGCTCGACCCCCATCTCGCCTGAGCCCTCGAGGCCGGCCTCGAACGATCGCTCGTTCTCCGTCTCGCTCAAGCCCTCCGAGCCAAGCCTCGGACGGAGTCTCCCACGACAAAGGAAAGGTAACCATAAACATTTAATGAAACTACCAAACCACATTTCGAGCCTGTTGACAGGTACACACGGCGCCGCGATCTCCGCTCCCTGACGATATCCGCCTAAAAAGGCGCACCCACTGGGCAGAAGGCTCCCAACTGACGGAGGATTCTTCGGGAAGCCCACGAGGGAGTTCTAACCACTCCCCATGGCCTCGGGGGCTACAACCGCGGGTGTCGCTCGCACGACACCCACGGAATCAAATCGACAAAACCCTCGAAGACCAGTTAGCTATCCATCGAGATCCCAATCTAGAGCCCCTGCTCGAATGCAAGCACTCAAACAAGGGCTCAGGGGCTACTGTCGGTGGTACAAAAAGGGTACCCCCAATCAACGCAAACACCCGAACGCTCCGTCTCTGTCTCGCCCGAGCCCTCCCAGCCAGGCCTCGGGCGAACGCTCCATCTCCGTCTCGCCCGAGCCCTCCCAGCAAGGCCTCGGGCGAACGCTCCATCTCCGTCTCGCCCGAGCCCTCCCAGCCAGGCCTCGGGCGAACGCTCCATCTCCGTCTCGCCCGAGCCCTCCCAGCAAGGCCTCGGGCGAACGCTCCATCTCCGTCTCACCCGAGCCCTCCCAGCAAGCCTCGGGCGAAAGCTCTATCTCCGTCTCGCCCGAGCCCTCCCAGCCAGGCCTCGGGCGAACGCTCTGTCTCCGTCTCGCCCGCCGCCCTCCCAGCGAGGCCTCGGGCGAGCACGATCGCTCTCCGTCTCGCTCGAGCCCTCCAGACCTCGGGCAAGCGCGCCCCCACACCTCGAGCCTTAACACACGGACCTCGAGCTGCACAGACAGCCGTACCAGCCCATATCACGCATTTAATGCCTTCACCTACTCCGGTCATGTCCACTAGTGCACGGCGTGTACCACAGTAAATCGGTGTAAAGGTCAAGTCTCGTTTTCACCACAAGCATGGGCAAAAGGGCACCAGTGCGGCACTGTTCGGCCATGCCAGGCACTGTAACCCCTCGAGGCCGGCTACGCGCCCCTCGAGCCAGGCACTGTAACCCCTCGAGGCCGGCTACGCGCCCCTCGAGCCCTGCACTGTAACACCTCGAGGCCGCTCCGCGCCCCTCGAGCCCCCGTGGCACCACCTCGAAGCCGGCTCCGCGCTCTTCGAGCCCTAACTACTTTCGTGCTCTTGGAGGACAGGTACCCCAAGACCCGGAGGGACCCCGCCGGGTACTGTACATTCCGGGATGGGTGCTGTACGGCTCCCGCCTTGTCGCGCCCCCACGTCCGCGCCCAGGATGGAAGCCACGACCCAAGGACGCCTCAACAGCGACGATCACATCATTCCAGTGGCCCCGACAAGACAGAGTTCCTACCCTTCTCCGTATGGGGCACCATACGCCCCGACACCTGTAATACTTTCATGTAACCCTGGCCTCCCCTTGCTCTATAAAAGGGGACGCTAGGGCCCTCATTCGGGACGACGAACACAACACACGAGTCCACGCACAGACACGAGTCCGGACTCCGGTCCACGCTCACTGAGCTTGTATTCTCCCCTGTACAAGCACTTAGGTGCAAGTAATACAAGAACATCTCCCCCCGCTGGACGTAGGGCCTTCTTTGCCCGAACCAGGATAAATCCTTGTGTCCCCTTGCATCACCATCCAGGAAGAGAAGCACGCGATCATATTACTTGTTGGTGTGACACCCCCGGGTACGAAACACAGACAACAGTGCTGGGCACAACCCGTTATTTGAGGAAAGCCTACGACTTGATGTCCAGACTGTGGATGCTTCGCTCAAGTGCGAGATATGGATGTTAAGCAGAGTGAGGAACTACCTGGAGGATCAGCTCCTTGGCTTTGCCCTTGTTCCTCTGGCAGACATTGTAATGGGTGATGGAAAGCTGGTTCAGGAGTTCTCCTTGACATCCACTGACCTGTTCCACACACCAGCTGGATTTGTGCAGCTGACCTTGTCATATGCTGGCTGTTCCCCAGATGTTATCCTCATCTCATCACCCAATAAGTCCCCGTCAGGAGTGGATGATTCTGGAAATGATTATGTGGTTTCTTCTCAGCTTGAAAAGATTGTGTTCCCAGACCTAGGCCCTGTTTGGATCCCAGGGCTAGAGCTAGTTTGAGCTATTTAGAGGTCAACTAGCCCTAAAGTATCCAAACATAAGGGCTAGTTTGAGCTAGTTGCATCTAACCCATCCAAAAAACTATCTCCACCAAGAGGTGATTATTTGGGCTAGTTCTAGTTGGGACCACTACAAAAGTGATTTCTCTCTCTATCTTCATCCTACCAAATGATTGAAAAAGTACATTTATTGTCAATCTAACCCTTTCATCCAAACACCACAAGAGCTAGAGTTAGTTCAGGGTTAGTTTAGAGTTAGAAAATAGCTCTAGCTCTAGCTGAGTTAAAGGGATCCAAATAGGGCCCTAAATGTGGAGAACGAATTGAAGACGAGATTATGGTGTCAAAGTATAAGTATCTCGGGATGGGGTCTTTGGACCCTGAAAACCCTATAAAAGTTGAGAACGGCATGTCGCTACATTCTGGAAATGACGATGATGATGTTCCTTATAAATTTGGAAAAATCGAGTTCAAAGATTCTGAGAAACCCTGCAAAAGCTGAAAATGGCAAGTTGCCGCGATTCGGTGTAGCTGTGCCTGGTACTGCAATCTGTGCAGATAAGGTTGAGGAACATCGCGATGAAAGCCCTCTAAGTTGTGTCTCAACCACAGGCTCCTCCACTACCCTTTCTGCAACACAACAATCAGTTTCTGAGCCAAATTCTGAGCCTTCGGAGACCAGTGTTGAGGCATCCCCAAGACAATGCCATGGGGAGAAAAGCCAAGATGTTACAGATGGTGAGGCTGATTCTTCTGAAACACCACCCAATGCAAGGATGAAGTTTTCAAACCTGTGATCAGCATTAACCTTCAACAAGAGCAGTCAGTTGTCCAACAAGACATAGTTGACATGTACATGAAGAGCATACAACAGTTCACAGAATCTCTTGCAAACATGAAACTTCCATTGGACGTTGAGAATAGTAGTCCCTCAAATGAAGATTCTTACTCCAGTACAATTGAGAAGGCATCCCCATCCCCATCTTCAGCCGCATCAAAGGGGTCTAGGGTCTTTTATGGAAGCAGGGCCTTCTGTTGGAATGTAACTTGGCACATATGGCAAGTGGGCCTGTCCACAAGCCTATATATATATGTATGACAATCAATCACAATAATACATTGAGTATTTCCCCTAATCCCCTTCTATCATGGTATCACGAGTCTACGATTCCGTACCCTAGCTTCCGCTCGCGCCGAGCGCTTCTCCAGCGCCGAGCCGCCGCCGCCAGGTCGTCAGATCGCGGCCGGCCTTTCTTGTCGCCGCGGCCGCGCCAAGCGCGACTCCCGCCGGCCCTTTCCCTTCGCCGCGGCCGCGCACTGCGCGACACCCGACGGCCCCTCGTCCGCGCCGCGCGGCCACCCCTCCGTCGCAGCGACCGCGCCCAGCGCCGTGCCCTCCTGGCGGCGTTCGTCCAGTCGCCGCGGCCGTCACACGCGACCCTCGTCTCGTCACCGCGACCGCGCCATGGCCGAAACTGATGAACAGCGCCAGGAACGCGAGGCCCGCGAACGCCTGGCGAAGGCCAAGGCTGACCGCGCCGCGGCCCTAGACGCTTACGAGGCCGCGCACGCCGCTGTCCACGCCGCCGCGATCGCCGTCCTCAACATCCGGGTCCTCGTGCCCCTGGTCCTGGATCGCGCCTCCGACAACTACAACAGGTGGCGCGCCATGTTCGTCACCGTGCTCGGCAAGTACGCCCTCACGGATCACGTCTTCTCCGACGTCGTCAACGACGACCGCCCGGCGTGGGTGCAGATGAACTGCACCGTGCTCACATGGATCTACGACACGATCCACGCCAATCTGCAGCAGTCCACGATGCTCCGCAAGCCCAACGCCCGCGGCGCCTGGGTGTACCTCGAGAACGAGTTTCTCGGGCAGCGCGAATCGCGCGCTCTGCTGCTTTCCGCGGAATTCCGCACGGCCAAGCAAGGTTCGTCGTCGATCACTGATTTTTGCCGCCGGCTTGAGACGATGGCCGCTACCCTCACCGACTACGGCGATCCGATCGGCGACCGCACGCTCGTCCTCACCCTTCTCCGCGGCCTCAACGGCAAATTTCGGCCCATGGTCTCCAATCTCAAGATGCGGCAACCCTTCCCCACGTTCGAAGAAGCCCGCACTCTTCTTCTCCTTGAGGAGATCGACATCGACGACATCGCTGCAGGTGAAGCTGCCGGGGCGTCCGATCCGCTCCCGGCATCCTCCGCGCCATCCGCCCTCGTCGCCGGCACTCGCACCACCTCTGGCCGCGGCGGCCAGGGCGGCCAAGGCCACGCCGGGCAGGGGCACCCGAACGCCGGCCACTACGGCCACAGCAGCAGGGGCACCCGAGCGCCGGCCACTACGGCCAGCAGCAGCAGGCTGGCGGGCAGGGCAGCGGGCGTTCAGGCCGCCGCCGCGGCGGACGCGGCCGGCAGCAGCAGCAACAGCAAGCGCCACAGCAGCCCGGTGGGACTGCTAGTGGCCACCAACGCCCTCCGCTGCACGTCTTCAACCCGTGGACAGGGACGATCCAGCTGTGGCCGCCCCAGTCCGCCGCGGGTGGCTACGGCGCACCTCCCCGTCCTCCGCCGAGTCCGGCCGCTCCGGCATTCGCTGCGGTTCAGCAGCCCTACGGGCAGCCATCGTACGCCTACGCCCCTCCCGGTTTCGGCTACGGCGGACACAGCGCTCTACCAACGCCGCAGCAGCCCTGGACGCCCATGCAGGGCATGTCCTGGGACCCATCCGGCCTCGTCAGCAACTTCAACACGATGACACTGACACCCCCCTCCTCAGGCGAATGGTACGCTGACTCTGGTGCCGGTGCACACATGGCCAACAACGCTGGTATTCTATCTACCCTTCATCCTCCATCGTCATCTAGTCCTTCATCTATCATTGTCGGTAACGGAGCTTCGCTTCCCGTTACATCTGTTGGGTCTCACTCTTTCTCCACTGCACGTCGTCCTCTTATTCTTTCTGATGTTCTAGTTTCACCGACCATTATTAAGAATTTAATTTCCGTGCGTCGTTTTTACTTGATAACAACTGTTCGATTGAGTTTGACCCATTTGGCTTTCTGTGAAGGACCTTCAGACACGGAGCGTGATCGCCAGGTGCAATAGCACGGGTGACCTCTACCCGTTCTTTCCAGCGTCATCCAGCACCACTGCCGCCCTCGCTACTCCCACGTCGTCCAGTTCCCTATGGCATCGCCGTCTTGGTCACCTTGGAACACGCACTTTATCCCAGCTTATTAGGTCTCAGGCTATTTCTTGTACTAAGCTTGCTACAGATCATATTTGTCATGCCTGTCAGCTAGGTCGCCATGTGCGCCTACCATTTAGTGTGTCAAACTCTCGTGCTCTTCGTCCGTTTGATTTAATACACTATGATCTGTGGACCTCTCCAGTTGTCAGTGTGTCGGGATATAAATATTATTTAGTCATTCTTGATGATTGCACTCACTACACCTGGACCTTTCCTTTGCGCCTTAAATCCGATACTTTTGGCGTTATTTCTAACTTTTTCTCGTATGTGCGCACGCAGTTCGACTCCACCATCAAGGCAGTTCAGTGCGACAACGGCCGCAAGTTTGACCACTCCTCGGCCCGCACGTTCTTCCTCACCCACAGGGTCGTCCTTCGGATGTCGTGCCCATATACCTCTCAACAGAATGGACGTGCCGAGCGTACTCTTCGCACTTTGAACAACATTGTGCGGTCTCTTCTGTTTCAGGCCAGTCTTCCTCCTGCTTATTGGGCTGACTCTCTCCACACTGCCACCTACCTTCTAAACCGTCACCCAACTAAAACCCTTCAAGGCCGCACTCCCTACCTTGCTCTTCACGGCACACCACCCTCCTACTCTCACCTTCGAGTCTTCGGTTGTGCCTGCTACCCTAACCTCACGAGTACAGCTCCCAACAAACTATCACCTCGCTCCACCTTATGTGTGTTTCTCGGGTATTCTTCCGATCACAAAGGGTATCGATGTCTCGATCTTCACTCCAATCGGGTCATTGTTTCTCGTCACGTTGTCTTCGATGAGACCTTGTTCCCGTTCTCCGAGATGTCTTCCACCCCTTTGGATCCCCGCACACTCGATTTTTTGCACGAGGCTGATGATTCCTCTTTGCCTCAATGGCCAAGAGCTGTGACTGCAGGTACTCGTCTTCCCGGGGGCATGGACGCCGCCCCGGGTGCCTCTGGCTTCAGCAGCAACGCTGCAGCAGGCACTGCAGCCGGCGCGGGCGCTGCAGCGGGTGCGGCTGGCCCAACCGATGCCGACATCGGTGGCTCCCCGGCCGGCCTCGACAGCGGCCCAAGCGGCCCAACCGGTGCTGCCAGCCAGCAGGCCGGCCCCAGCGGCCCACTGACCGGTGCCCAGGCTGCCCCGGCAAGCGGCTCGTCTAGCGGCCGCACCACGACGACGGCGCCCCAGGCTATCACGCCCGTCACGAATGCGCATGGGATGCGCACCCGTGGCAAGGACGGCTTCCGGCAACCAGTGGACCGTCTCAACCTCCACACGACGGTAGCCACTGCCTCTCCAGTGCCGACATCTGTTCGCACTGCCCTTTCGGACCCGGCTTGGCGTCTCGCCATGCAAGCCGAGTTCGACGCCCTGTTGAGCAATGCCACCTGGACACTGGTGCCTCGTCCTCCTGGCATCAACCTCGTCACCGGCAAGTGGGTTTTTCGTCACAAGCTCAAGTCCGATGGCTCCCTTGACCGCTACAAGGCTCGCTGGGTACTTCGTGGGTTCACACAGCGTCCTGGTATTGATTATGATGAGACTTTCAGTCCCGTTGTGAAGCCGGCTACTATCAGGACAGTCCTCACTCTGGCATTATCCCGCTCCTGGCCGATCCACCAGCTTGATGTGAAGAATGCTTTCCTTCATGGCACCTTGAGTGAGACAGTTTACTGCGTTCAGCCGACTGGGTTTGTTGATTCTTCCAAGCCTGATCATGTCTGCCGCCTGAACAAGTCACTATATGGGCTGAAGCAGGCACCCCGCGCGTGGCACACTCGCTTTGCTTCTCACATCACTTCGCTTGGATTTGCTGAGGCGAAGTCAGACACGTCGCTGTTCATCTACTGCAACGGTGAAGACATGGCTTTTCTTCTCCTTTATGTTGATGATATTGTGCTGACTGCCTCTTCCGCGGGTTTTCTTCACCGGATTATTGCTGCCCTACGCCGTGAGTTCTCTATGACCGACATGGGGCCTCTTCACCATTTCCTGGGTGTCAGTGTTCAGCGCAAAGGTGATAACCTGTTTCTCTCTCAGCGCCAGTACATGTTGGACATTCTGGAGCGTGCCGGTATGAGTCAGTGCAAACCGAGCAGCACGCCCGTGGATACTCACTCCAAGCTAGCTGCAGATGGTGTCTCTGTTCCTGATCCTAGTCACTACTGCAGCCTTGCTGGAGCCCTTCAGTATCTCACCTTCACCAGACCAAATATTGCTTATGCTGTTCAGCAGGTCTGTTTGTTTATGCATGATCCTCGGGAGCCTCATCTCAGCGCGTTGAAGAGGATTCTCCGGTACCTTCAGGGTACATTGGATCTTGGCTTGCACCTTTCCAGGACATCTCCGGCTGATCTTACCGTCTACACCGATGCAGATTGGGCAGGTTGTCCAGATACTCGCAAATCCACCTCGGGTTATGCAGTATTTCTTGGGGACAATCTCATCTCTTGGTCGTCCAAGCGTCAGCCCACAGTATCCCGGTCCAGTGCAGAGGCGGAATATAGAGCTGTAGCGAACGGAGTCGCTGAAGCATGTTGGCTACGCCAGCTTCTCACAGAGCTTCGCTGTCCTCTTCGTCGCGCTACAGTGGTGTATTGTGATAATGTCAGCGCCATGTATCTCTCCACCAACCCGGTTCAGCATCAGCGAACTAAGCACATTGAGATTGATCTACACTTCGTCAGAGAGCGAGTCGCCCTCGGTGAAGTCCGCGTCTTGCACGTTCCTACCACGTCCCAGTACGCCGACATCTTCACCAAAGGTTTACCGACGTCCGTCTTCACCGAGTTTAGAACCAGTCTTAATGTTCGCGGTGCTCCCAGTTTAGACTGCGGGGAAGTGTTGGAATGTAACTTGGCACATATGGCAAGTGGGCCTGTCCACAAGCCTATATATATGTATGACAATCAATCACAATAATACATTGAGTATTTCCCCTAATCCCCTTCTATCACCTTCTTTTAAGTTTCTGAGGCAAAGTAGTGCACTTGGTCGTTATCTCCTATATATATACCTATCCATATACATATCAGATATCGGCTGGCATGTAATCTCATACTTTCTGTCTCCATAATATGCTTCTAGGACTCACTCTTGGTATTGCTAATAGTTTTGTGCTCTGTTAGAAGATAATAATTTCAGAATAATTGCATCTCATAGTTGTAGATTAATCCCATGTACTAATACATATCGATGAATATAATTTCATGAAATCAGTTCTGACTCAAGTATTGTGTTTATCTGAAAGGCTGCATGAGCATTCATTTGAAAAACGTTGTACGGATTCTATGTTTATCTAAATCTCTTCAGCTTTGCCATTTTTATCTTGCCAGGAGCTGTTGTCAAGGTGAACCATGTTCTACTTCTCAGGAATAGGTAGAGGCAGCACGACCGTGACAGAGCACTAGAGCAGCAATGACTGTTAGGTTAAACATTCTATTTTCACCAAGAAAAGCAGAAAGCTGTGTGATCGTTTTCTTGTCATAATTACATTGCAACTTTAAAAAGATGGTGCTAAGTGGTATCACGGGCACTTGTTTTTAGTGGCTCAAGTTCTCGTTTTGAAGTGAAAGTCGCATTTGAGGAGCTAAATGATACTTGTAGCATGATGCAGTAGGTCAGTATTTATTTTTAGCTACACGGGGCAACAGCTGGCGGGAAACTGACAGACAATGTCTATCGCTTCATATACAATATATGTTCCCTTTTTATGACACGATGACTAAACATAGTTTGTTGTTTTGCGAATGACAGTCTAATGTTTTACTCCCTCCCGTGACAAATTTATTTTTAATTTGTCAAATTGTTTTTTTGACACTTGGCGAGAAAGGTCTTTGTCGAGTGTTTTATTTGGCACTCGGTAAAGACTCTCTTTGCCAAATACCCGAAAAAACACTTAACAAATCAATTGACACTTGACAACGTAGTGATATTGGACGCTTCATCTATGACCAAATCAAGTCTTTCGTCATAGATTGATAAAAATTAAACTAGTCGTCATATATTTATCATTCTTGCAATGAACCGTCATAGATAATAAACCTCTATGATGATTTACTAGAACGTCACTAATAAACATGATGTAAAGCACTATTTCTTGTAGTGAGAGCCTTTCACAAACCCTTCACTAGAGTTCCCGCATAACCAGCACGTGGTGTGTCCGCTACCTCCAAGGCATCTAGATGGCGATAATCACCTAGAGTAATAAAAAATCTATAATAAGTCAGTAATAACGACCCTCTAGTGTCACTAGATGCTAACTCTTAAAGGTAGGTGTAGATATCTGAACGGGGTTCCAAGAGAGCCAAAATGGCTAGTCGCACCTCTGTTTAGGCGCTGTTTGTTTCTGCAGTTCCCAAACGCGCGTTCGCGATATCGCCGACGCGGCGCTGAAGCTGCGTTCGCGATTTCGGATCGCCCAGCTCACTTTCCCGCGTTTCGCGTTATGGACGATCAGAGATCGCGCGTTGGACGCGATCCGTTTGGTGGGATTGTTCCACTTCTACCGGACGCATCGCGCGTATAAGCGGAAACAAACGCGGTCTTAGAGAGCTGTAGTCATTAGCGCATCTTGTAAATTTGAACAAACGAAAATAAGTTGACTTAGGCCTTGTTTAATTTCCTAAAAATTTTTAGGATAACTCTTGTAGTATTTTTGTTGTTATTTGACAAACTTTGTCCAACACATGAACTAACTAGACTCAAAAGATTCGTTTCGATATGTATATAATAAAAGTATAATTAGTTATTTTTTCCTACATTTAGTGCTCTATATATACGTCTTAAGATTTGATGAAAATTTTTGGATCTTTTCGAGGAACTAAAGGGGGCCTTACCTCGTGAGGCAAGCACAAGCTCTCAGGACAGGCAACACGGAAGCGAAGGCAAATCCAAATCCAGAACATGTACGCACAACCATAAAAAATTAACATTGTCTCTACTCTTGGCCAAGGATCACAAAGCTGACAATACAACTAGGCAATGCTAACTTTGGTATCAAAATATATTCAACATTTTATCTAATAATACTAATTATGCAACATAAATATTAATAATTTTTTTATAGATTTGATTAAAGTTGAAAACGTGTGACTAAAGTCTCTAGGAGAGTGAGGGTTTCGAGGAACTAAAGAGGGCATTGCCTCGTGAGGCAAGCACAAGCTCTCAGGACAGGCAACACAGAAGCGAAGGCAAATCCAAATCTAGAACATGTACGCACAACCATAAAAAATTAACATTGTCTCTACTCTTGGCCAAGGGTCACAAAGTTAACAATACAACTAGACAATGCTAACTTTGGTATCAAAATATATTCAACATTTTATCTAATAATACTAATTATGCAACATAAATATTAATAATTTTTTTTATAGATTTGATCAAAGTTGAAAACGTGTGACTAAAGTCTCTAGGAGAGTGAGGGAGTACTATTCAGGTACTATGAAAAAATCACCACGGATCAAAGCCGAAGGCCCCGAAGGGAATGAAAGTGGCACCAACAGCAAAGGAGATGGAAAGTGGCCTGCTGAAATGGGCCTTCACAATTGTTGGATAAAAGAAATTGGCCCGATGTTGAACAAGCTGGAACGTTTACTCAAGGGATAATTATGTGGAAGGCCTCCAAAAATACTCGGTTTATGTATCTGGCCTTTTTATTTTCGAATCTGGGTGAAAGGCCCTGAAACAAAATTTTCTTAGGTGGAAGGCCTTCCGTCTATTTTCAGCACTTGATGGTGTTAAGTACGGGATAAAAAGACGATTTTGCCCCTGAGTAAAAAAAAATCCGATTGTTTATAATATTTTAAGTATATGTATATATTTATATTATTCAATATATAATGACATCCCTATACAAACAACCCTATACTTGACACAACAGCACATATATGTTATATATATGGCCCTGTATATAGCTGCTCGTCAAACTTTCAGTCTCAAACAGCACATCGCACAAAAAAAATTCCAGTCTCAAATAACACATTGAATATGACATTTATATATATACACACACAAGTAAAATTCCAGTCTCAAATAACACATATATCCAATGGTTCAGTCCACATATATCTAATATAAAATAAATAAGATCACACAAATGCATAGGCCATAAATCGGCATGGTTCAGTTCACAATTCACATAAATAAGAAGTCACGTGAAAGTGGCACATATAGAGTGAGTACATATTGGTCTCACGTGAAAGTGGTCACATTGGTCTCACATACATAGAGAAAATACATCACAAATCAAAGACTGAGCCTTCTTTTGCTTCTCGTGCTCATGACAGGGCTGCTAGGAAGTGCTTTCTTGCTTCTTGTTCCCATCGAGGGGCTGTCAAGTGGCACTGCCTTGTTCCCATTCTGTACAGCTTTTTTCTTTGGAAGGCCTAGCTTCTTGTTGATGGTTGTCCGCTTCTTTTTAACTTGAACAAGTTGATCTTCGATACGAGCAATAGAAAGTGCTTCGGGCTGATTTGACCCACTTCTTGACCTAGAAATGTTATATATTGACAATGGTTTAGAAAAGGGAAACAATTGATTGATTGTAACTTAAGTTTAGAAGAAGTAAACATACAATTTTGAACGCCCAGAGTTGGAGTGAGTTTGGTTTCCCTTTTTCTTACTTGAAACCTCCAGACTGTGGCTGTCCCAATGGTCAAATGGTTTAGGGCTCAAAACAAGATGTGATGGTAGAGAATTTGCTGAAATATATGGATACCTTTTAGAGGCTTCAGGTGTAGATTCCTTACTTCTCTTCCTTTTTTTATTAGATGTTGTTATCATGTTGTCACTAGGGTCATAAGGATGGTATTTAGAATGAATCATAAGTGCGAAAACCATTTGATAAAGGCAGCAAGGCCAAACCTAATCAGAAATGTCATGGTCGCCGATGGTGCACCTTCCTCCAAATGCAAGGTGGAACTATGGGCACTTTTGGTGTTCCTTGCCCCCTTCTTTTGTGCTCCCCTGAAATAAGAATAGAATGAATATAAAACACATACTTACAAAAGAAAAAGAAAAATAGTACAGAAATTGACACATTATTACTTGATGGCTTTCATAGCTTCAATATCTTCTGGTCTGCCCCTCCTGCAACTATGCCAATGATGTCCATAGTCCAAGCAAATGGGGCATTGGTGCTGCCCTTTTTTCTTTTTCTTATCCCCAGTACCCTTGTGCCTTTCAGTCTTAGGCCTACCAGCTACCTTTGTCAATAAAGGTGGGTGCATGAAAAATCCATGGTTAGATTCAGGCCATTGAGACTTGTCTAGCATAGCTGGAATAAGCTCACTATATGCAACTCTAAATCTCTCAACTAAGTAGTACAAGTCAACATATCTCTCTATTGACTCATCAATGGAAGTGATGAATGCTAGTGCATGTTTGCATGGAATCCCAGAAACATCCCACTTTCTGCAAGTACATGTCCTCTCCTTTAGGTGCACAAGAAACCGAAATCCACTTCCCCCATTATAGTAACTTTAGCTACCTCTTTTGAACATTCTAGCACTTCCAAGTTTCCTTCTTTACTTTGCTCATTCAATTCCTTTATTATGTGGGGGAGAATCAAGCCCTGGAGTTTCCTCCCTATTTTCCTTCTATTGTTCCACTTGGACATGAGCATTTGTCTTAGCTTGTCCATGAAATCATCCAAGTTCATGGACTTGTGAGGCTTCATCCAATTATTAAAGCTTTCTACAAGGTTGTTGGTTACATAGTCTACCTTGCAAATGGTTTGAAAATGGCTCCTTGACCACAACTTTTTGTCTGTTTTAAGTAGCCACTCTATTGCAACTTTCTTTGCATTGTGCATAACAATCATATGTTTTGTGTAACCATACATGCTCCATGAATAAGCTGCTGCCCAAAGGTGGTCATCAAACACCTTACCACGATATTTTTTCTTGAAGTTGGTCACCAAGTGGTACATGCATTCTCTATGTTTAACAAATGGAAATACCTCGCCCACCCCTGCCATGACAGACTGTCCAGCATCAGTACAAATGGTTAAGCCTGGTGGTGATCCTATGGCCTCTTTAAGGTGACTCATGAACCAAACCCAGCTCTCGGTAGTTTCTGAATCAAAAATTCCAAAGCACACAGGATACATCCACTTATGGCCATCAACAACAATTGCACTAGCTAGTTGCCCCTTGTACTTGCCTGTCAAGAATGTACTATCTATTGCAAGGTACAACCTACAAGCAGCAAGAAACCCATCTATGCATGGTTTGAATGCTAAGAAAAATCTTCTAAATTTGATCTTCTCATCTACCAAGTGATGGTCAATAATGACTAAGCTACCAGGGCAACTTTTCTCTACTTGCGCTTTAAACTTGAACAAATTATCAAAGCTGGAATCCCAGTCACCATAAAGGTGTTTGAGTGCTAAGTTCTTACCATCAAACACTCTATGGTATGGTTGGCCCATGGTGTTCTTTCAATTTTTCACCAATTCCGTTGCCCCCAAAGTTGCATCCACTATGAGAAAGTCCTTCACCTTTTCACATATACAAAAATTTGTTGCATTCTTCACCTTCTTTGACAGTCTTCTACTTGAGCACTCATGACGACAAGGGTTTCTTTTCACCTACACATTTAGTGAGCAATATGAGAGAAACATATAGTAAGCAATATGAGAGAAACATATAGTAAGCAATATGATAGAAACATATAGTAAGCATTATGCAAAAACTAACCATTATAGTGGTGTCGTCCTTAGTTGTAGAAGCAAATATCCACCAAGGACAATTCTCTTTGTCCCTCATTGAACAATATGCCATGTACCTCTTTGGTCCACTCTTTTGCCTAATGAATTCAAAATGGTGTTTGATTGCATGCTGAGAAAGTGTCACTTTGAACGTGTACATGTTTGCATAAGTGGAACCTATTTTCATTGGTGGATCATTAGGATCATGCTCTGCACTTGGAGCATAGCTTTGATCATTCCATTCCTCCTCATCCTCTAACTCACCTCCTTCACTATCATCCTCATCATCATCAACAACATTTGCTAGTTCAGGGTCTTTTTCAACTGTCCTCTAAACCACTTGTATAGCTTTGGGTTGAACAATATCAAGGTACAAGGCTTCATCATCAACACCTACATGTTCATTATGCGGTTCAGGGTTCCTAAGTGTAAGTGCATCTAGCCCTTAGTGGGTTTTGGTGAATTGAATGACAACTCAACTAAAGGTCTAACAAGTTTGCTAAGTGTATCAAAGGTTCAACAAGAAAAACAAGCTTGATGTATTCCACATGGTGTTGACATGAAGGCCAAAATTGTGTATTGTTGTATTGGAAGATCATGGAAATAATCTTGTTCAAGCAAAAGACAACAATGCAAATAGAGTTGATAATAAGGCTTCTATGTTGTGGGATATCATGGCATCATGAGAAAGCAAGCATATTTGACAAATGACAAGTCAGACATAGATTGATGATTTTGGAATGGTCTCAATAATGGGTTGCTTTTCATGAGCAAGAAGAGTTTGATAGTGAACTAGCTTTGATCAAGGTTGAAGAATGAATCAAGAATGCATAAGTGAGTAAATGTCAAGCAAAGGTCAAATGACAAGGACTTAACTCATATTGGATATATGTCGTCTCTACATTTGTTTGCTTGTATGGATAAATATTTGGAGAATCACCTTGCATTGATTTGATCAAGCTAGAAGTATGAAGATGGAGATTGAAGTGAGTGTTGAGTGTCAAGCCAAAATGGAGAGAATATAAGGAACCGTGAATTGGCTTGACCATATTGATGTTGATTCATATATGACACTCTAGGTGAAGCTTGTTTGATCTCAACATTCATATCTATAAGATGTTCAAGCAAGGATCACAATATTGAAGAAATGATTATTCAATGGATGCTTAATGTGATGTGACTTGAGTATGGCTTGATAGGGTGAAGATAGCAAGGAAAGGGCTTCGAGGGACTAAGCGAAGGTGAAGGTCAAGGAGACCGAGGTACTATGGCTAGGGTGAAGAAGAGAGTACTTGCATTGAGTCGAGGTACTAATCGAGCCATAAGGAGTCATATTATGTTTAGGATCAAATCATTAGTGGAGGTGACTTGAAGCCATGGACTAAACTCACATGTGTTGGAAAGATTCAAGTCACAAGCTCAAGGGTGTGTTTGCTCAAGAGATGAGACAAGGATGATTGCAAACCATTATGAAGTGATATTGAGAAAGAGGATAGTACAAACAACAGTGGAACCCCCAATTACAAAGGAAAGCGACAACCGACTCAAAGGCGTTTAAATTCTTTTATGCTTTGAATTTGAGTTTAGGGAAAGCCGCACTATAAAGGGGGGTAAATGCACAAGCTTTGATGTGCAACTAAGTGCTCAAAATTTTCCACCAAACCAGCCACAACAGCAAGCTTTTCATTCCTCATTCTTGGTTGTTCGTGTCAGAGCAGAAGTGATGTTCTGCGAGCAGAAGTTCTGCTCGAGCAGAAGTTCTGCTCTGAGAGCAGAAGTGCCGGGGGAGCAGAATTTCTGCTCTACAAGCGGCACTTCTGGGACTTAAACTTTTTGTTGGACAGCAGGGGGTATATCCTTCGTCTCCTCACTCCCCCCAACGGTTAGATCGACCATTTCCCATCTGCTCAGACCAGAAAGGGCTCTCTCCTTCTCTCACACATCATTGGAAGACCTCAAGCTCCCCTCTTCGATTTCCACTCAAATCTTTGAGAGATTGAGCCTCCAATTTGCAATAGAGAGACCTTCAACCTGTTCTTCAACTCCTAGAGCACTTGGTTCGCGTTCAAGCTGGTGGATTGAGTTCATTACTCTTGGAGCTTGCTCCTAGCCGGCAAGAGCGTCGCCCGTGGAGCTTGCCAACTTGTGTGGATGCCCCGGGAGGTTTGTAATCACCCCATTAAGCTAGTGGAAACACCCTCATCTCAAGAGGTTACTCTCTTGACTTGAGAACGAGGATAGGATTCCGCGAAACCCAAGCCTTTGTGGCTTCCTCAACAACGTGGACTTAGGCAAGCCTTGGTGGCGAGCTGAACCACGGGATAAATCGATGTCTCACTTGTGTTCTTGTGATTTGCTTGGATATATTTGCTCTTGTGGTGATTGCTAGGGTTTGGTCTCGATCTACTAGTTTGTGCTTTTTGTCAACATCTAAGTTGTGGAATAGCTTGAATACTACCACATGAAGCTTAGTAATTTATCAGATCCACTTTCCCTTTGGTAGTTTCTGATCTACATTTTCAAGCTTGTTAGGTGGAGCAGAAGTTCTGCTCGTCGAGCAGAGGTTCTGCTCGAGCGGCAGTTCTGCTCCCAGAGCAGAAGTGCTGCTCAAGTTTTTAACATCTGTTCGAGTTGAGTTTTTACAGGCATATTCAACCCCCCTCTAGGCGACATCGAGGTTCTTTCAATTGGTATCAGAGCTAGGCTCTCAAATTCGGGCTTAATCACCTTGAGAGACGAGATGATGTTGACAAGTGAGGAAGTATCTCTAGAACTTTTACTTTCTGATGGCTCAAATTATGCATCTTAGTCCGCTAGCGTGCTTACTGTTTTTAGGAACATGGGTCCTCATATTGAGCGGATTGTTGATGTGAGCATTTCACCTCCTAGTGATGAGTTGACCTATCTATCTAAAGAGGAAGTGAAATGCTTACAACACAATGCTCAAGACTCTCATGTCTTATTTAGTGCTTTGAGTGAAGATGTTTTTGATGTTGTCATATTTGGAGATGGTGAACCGCTTGAGGATGCTCATGTCATTTAGACCACACTCAAAGAAAGATATGACAAGTCCAAACATGATGAGAAGTTGCTCTCATGGGAGGAACCACTTGAGGAGTGCTCAACTTCACCAACAAATGAAGAGCCTCAAGTGATTCTCCCAAAAGGCCTAGCTGATCATGCCACAACCACTCCCTTACCAACATATGTGAAAGGTAATGAAATGGTTGGTGAGAACAAGGCTTTTACATGTGGTACTTCTACTTCCTATAGTTCTTGTGAGACTAACATTTTGAAGGAAGAAGAAGCTTGTGATCAGTGGAGGCCAAGTGATGAATACACTTCACTAAAGTGCTCAACTATTCATGCCACTTCTCATGTATGTCTTATGACAAAGGGTAAGAAGGTAAAATCAAAAGCCAAACCTTCTCCACCTCCCAGTGACATCTCTAGTAGTGATCTTAGTGATACTTCTAGTGATGATGATTCTAGTGATGAAGAAATAAATAACATAACTAAAAATTTGGATAGAAAGACCAAGTTATTTATTTCAAAGCTAATGGAAAGATTTAGAGGCAACACAAGCTGAGCTAGAATCTAGAGAAAGGACTCTAATTAAACAAGAGGATCTTTATATTGCTAGTGAGGAAGCTCTTGCATTGGAGAGAAGTGAGGTGGACACCTTGCGCAAGGCTTTGGCCAAAGAGCAAGATGTCCATGCTCTCCTAAAGAAGGATCATATTACACTCAAGGAAAAGTATTGTAGCTTGAATGGCAAGCACAAAGAACTTGAGGAGCAATATAGCCTTCTCTGGGAGAGCAACTCACATCCTTCCAAAGCAAGTGATGTCTCTACTCCCTCCACTAGTCAAGGTTATGGAAAATGCTTTAATCTTGAATTGAATATTTATGTCACTAACCTTGCTAATATGGAGGCTATGAGAAAAGAAATTGCTAGGCTCAATGAAATCATATCAAGTGGGTGCATGGATGGAAATGCACAAGATGGTGGCACGAAGGTGACAAGTGGCTTTCAAGATGTGCAGTTTGAGAGGAAGGAGCAGATTGGTACAGTTCAGCATGCACAGATAGCGGCAGTGCTGCTCTCTGAGCAGAAGTTTTGCTCGAGCAGAAGTTCTGCTCCACGAGCAGAAGTGCCGCATCCCAAGAAAGGGAAGGCTACCAGTTGTTGGCGCAAAACATGACGCGCCGCGCCTCACACACAACAAGCCGAAAAAAGTTGGCTTCAAATCGGGGCCCGGAGTGTATCAAATCCGAGACGTGCCAGTCGGTTTGACCTGAAAACCAACAAGGGATAAAACTGTGAGAATACCAATGGAACATGCCGGGTGAGACCAGACAGTTCCATATGTACGGCTTTGAAAGTCAATCACGACGACACACAACTATAGAAACTGTCTGTCAGAGCATGTTTATAAAGTCATTCGGCTAACATGAGAACAGAGCATGTAAAGCATATTAACTGCCGAATGTGCATATAAAGAGAGACATGCTTGAACAGATGAATAAGTATTATTAAGACATTTGTAAACAGGTAACTTGCAAATATAAATCTATTCAAGTAATACATGCATAGGTTAGTCCAACTAGTCTGCCACACGTCTAGCCTTCATAAACCCATCAAGCATAAACTCAGGCAAAGCTAATCCACCGCATGATACCACTTGCCATAAGTCTACACCACTTCTTATAATCAGATTAATCCACCGCATGATACAATCTAATTATAACAAGCTAAAAGCATGCATGTACTTGAACAGATCTATAAAAGCTCATTACTCGTGTAAGCTTAACCAAGATCGGCAAACTAGCCAAGTTGGGGTCCATGAGGAAGGAACAAACAAGCAAGCACGATCGAACCAATCTAAAAACCTGCATCTGCCGCACGATACTTAGTCTTATCGAAGTCTAATCGTAACTAACATGCATGAACCCGCAACATGTAACAATCTAGATTGGAAGTTGATTCGGCCATCGTGATCTTATGATTAACGAAAAAACACAAGCAAGCTTGTGAAACAGGGCCGAACAAAGATCAATCTAGATTGGGCAAAAGAGCGTTACAAGAATTAAATAATAAAACATATAACACATGATACCTTAATGAATCTATTAGATCTGCCAAATCTAATAGAGCCGATAACTATTTTTACTCATGACTTAATCCGCCGCACGATTGTAACATCCCAAAATTTGCATCAATTTGAAAATAGGCAATATGAATTAATTATGCATTTTATGTGTTGCATAGAACCTAGTTAATAAATTATTTACAAAAGCTAAAATAAATCCTAGGCCAAAGATCATGATGAAGCATACATGCTGGTGCATATCTTATTTTTTGTGATGATTGGTTTTTACTCAATTTTGGTTTGAATTCAAAAAGGATTTGAAGTTTTCTTTTAAAAACAGTTTCGGGAAAATGGAAAACATTTCTTCTCCTCTCCCTCCCCTTTCTATTGTTTTGGCCCAAGCCAATCGGCCGGCCCGCTTTCTCTCCTTCCTTTTCTCCCCTTCGGCCGCGCAGCCCAGCCGTCGGCCCGGCTTGACGCCTGCGCGCGCGCTCCCCTTTCTCCCTTGGGCCGCCGCTCTCGGCCCAGCTCCGCGCGCTGCAGCCGCGTGCGCGTCGCCGCTTCCGCGCCCGCTCTCGCTGACAAAGCACCCCGCCTGTCAGCGTCCCATCGTCCTCTCCCCTGCTCGTGTCCATGGCGGACTCCAGAGCCGAACCCGACTCCAACCCTGGCACGCGCCCTCGCTTGCCAAATTGGTCAAGCCAACCCCTTATAAGATTCCCGGGAACCCGCCGCCTCTCCTCACGCGAAAAACCCTCGCTCTCGTGCCCTAGACCGCTCCCGCGACGAGCTCCGCGGCCGCCGAAGATCCGCCGCCGTCGACCCGACGCTTCATCAAGTTCCAGCGCTCGCAAGAGGTACCTAGAGTTTCCCCTTGATCTTTCGAAGCTAACCGAGAAGTTTTCCCTCTTTTTCCCCCTCGTCTTGGTGCCTTAATCGCTCGCCGTCGCTTTTCAGAGCCCGCCACCCGCCAAGTCGAGCAATCCGCCGTCCTCGAGTTTTCTCCGGCGCCATAAACCCCTCTGGTGAGTTCGCCTTGAGCTCCTCTTTCGATTGGATCTTTTCCCGAGGTCTCTACCGCTCTGTAGCGGAATCCTAGTTAATAAATTATTTACAAAAGCTAAAATAAATCCTAGGCCAAAGATCATGATGAAGCATACATGCTGGTGCATATCTTATTTTTTGTGATGATTGGTTTTTACTCAATTTTGGTTTGAATTCAAAAAGGATTTGAAGTTTTCTTTTAAAAACAGTTTCGGGAAAATGGAAAACATTTCTTCTCCTCTCCCTCCCCTTTCTATTCTTTTGGCCCAAGCCAATCGGCCGGCCCGCTTTCTCTCCTTCCTTTTCTCCCCTTCGGCCGCGCAGCCCAGCCGTCGGCCCGGCTTGACGCCTGCGCGCGCGCTCCCCTTTCTCCCTTGGGCCGCCGCTCTCGGCCCAGCTCCGCGCGCTGCAGCCGCGTGCGCGTCGCCGCTTCCGCGCCCGCTCTCGCTGACAAAGCACCCCGCCTGTCAGCGTCCCATCGTCCTCTCCCCTGCTCGTGTCCATGGCGGACTCCGGAGCCGAACCCGACTCCAACCCTGGCACGCGCCCTCGCTTGCCAAATTGGTCAAGCCAACCCCTTATAAGATTCCCGGGAACCCGCCGCCTCTCCTCACGCGAAAAACCCTCGCTCTCGTGCCCTAGACCGCTCCCGCGACGAGCTCCGCGGCCGCCGAAGATCCGCCGCCGTCGACCCGACGCTTCATCAAGTTCCAGCGCTCGCAAGAGGTACCTAGAGTTTCCCCTTGATCTTTCGAAGCTAACCGAGAAGTTTTCCCTCTTTTTCCCCCTCGTCTTGGTGCCTTAATCGCTCGCCGTCGCTTTTCAGAGCCCGCCACCCGCCAAGTCGAGCAATCCGCCGTCCTCGAGTTTTCTCCGGCTCCATAAACCCCTCTGGTGAGTTCGCCTTGAGCTCCTCTTTCGATTGGATCTTTTCCCGAGGTCTCTACCGCTCTGTAGCGGAATCCCGAGCCGCGCCGCCGCCTTCCGGCCACGGCGCCGCCGCGCCCTCTTCTGCTCCGGCGAAAAGCGCCGCCAGCTCTCCCTGATCTGATCTGGAGCGTCCGTTGCCGATCCGACGCCCCAGGAAGCCCCGTACCCCTTCGATGCCGTTCTTGCTAAAGAGCCCTTACAATTTTCGGGCCTCAAACCGCGGTCCACAACGCACTGTGCTCTGAGTCTGCGAAAACTTGCTTCTAAGCCCCTGCGTTTCATCCAAATTGAGGCGCAGTCCAACCAGATCTGAAATTCGTTTTAAATCAATTTAAATTCAAAAATCAATTTCAGTTTATTTACAGTTTTGCCACCAGTTTTAAATGCTTATAACTTCTACGTTTTTAGTCCGATTTAGTCCGTTCAAGTTGTGTTAGATTCGTTTTAAAAAGATCTATCTATCTGTACAAGAATATCTACTGTTTTCAGTAATTAAAATTTGAGTTAGGTTTAATCTACTAATTAAGGTTTTGTAACTTGTTTAGCTCATAACTTTTGCGTTATAAATCCGTTTTTCGTGATTCTCGCGTTTGTGTGATCGTGGTAGACCGTAGTTGATGTTTTCAAACTTTTTATATTATTTTCTTGCTGTTGGTGTAATGTTCTAATTATAGCTTGTTTGTCTTGCATGATTGTTGTCCTGTTGATTGTGTGTTGATGTGATAATCGAGTATAGACGGTGAGACATACGCTGGTGATCAGGAGCCCTACTTCGACAACCAGGAGCAACCAGAGTACTCTGAATCAGGCAAGTATAGCATGGGATCATCCTTGTTGACCTATTCACCATGAAGCATCTAAATTCATATGCATGTGTCTAATTTTGACCTCCTATCTAGTTTATCCTAGATTTTTGACCTGTTACCTTGTTAACCTTGGGATGCTATGCATATGGGTAGAATTTTGCTAGAGCTTTACTTAAACCAAACATGATCTAATAACGGTGAATAAAACTTGATCTTTTTAGCAACATGGTTTAGAACCTCCTGTCAGCAAAAGCTGGGACATACAGTGCAACCATGAGGGTTATATGGCTCTGACCTTAGCTCAGTAAAAGGACCTTTTCTAGCTTGTTAGTGGTTACCCGAAAGGGCGCATAAGGCGCTTGACGAGCTGGATTTAGGGCGGCTACTTTCACCTTGCCTGCGTTGCCGTAAGGTTGGGAGACCCTTCTTCCCCTTGCCTTAAGACCTAGCGGCCCTAACTTGTTAGACGAACCTTTGAAAGGCTTTGCGTGTATCCTGCCCACTCACCTTGGAAGTGTTATGGGAGTAATTAACCCGGGCATCTGGATATCACGACTCATCGGGTAAAGTGTACACCTCTGCGCAGAGTTTAATAAACTGATATATCAGCCGTGCTCACGGATACGAGCGGCCCGGAAAACTCACAGACTTAGTTGTTATATGTTGTTTATTTATGTTGCTCATGTTGATTACCTTATTACTATGTTTCAGTTATTATGATCATGTGGATTGGGTTTTAAGCATTCATATATGTTCACCTTAATGTTAAAATATTGCCAATTAAAAGCTACCGCAGTCTAACCAGTGTCAGCCTTATTTGAGCTTCATGAACCCCATGTTACACTTGTTAAGTACGAGAAGTACTTATGCTTGTTTATTTTCTTTCTACTTGGATAAAAATCCCGGATGGGTAACATATTGCTATGGTAACGATGACTTCCCTGAAGAGTTCTAGACTTGCTGTCAACCAGTCATCTTCCCTGTGATGGAGCTACCGCGAGAGATACTTTATTTATCCGCTGCTATGTAAAGACTTTGAATATTATTCGTTATGTAATAAACATATGTGATGGTACTTCTTAAATTTGTGGCTTATGTGTGTGATTGATCTCTGGGCACACATGAGTTATTGCATTCAATTTTGTTCTTAAAATTGGGTGTGACAAATTGGTATCAGAGCTATGTTGACTGTAGGACGCAAGCCTAGTTAGTTATGGTCGTTTTAGTGGTCCTTGCTTCTCAATTCTTGCTATTCATCTTAGCCTTGTTAATTTATCAAAATTATATGCTTCTCTATACTTGCTCTATTACACAAATATATTGATTCTATTGTATCTGTCTCTTGGACTACTCCATAGATGGCTCGTCGAACCACCCGCAGGACCATCGGTGGACGCAGGAGAGCAGGCAACCCCGTTCCGCACCGCAAGCACCCCAGGAGCCAGAACAGCAGGAGGTAGCGCCGCAAGAGCCAGTACTGCAAGAACAAGCACCTCAAGAGGTGGAACCACAAGAACCAGCACCACCAGCACCAGTACCACAAGCTCCAGTACCTCCCGCGCCAGTGCCCCCAGAAGTGCTGGAGGTTGAAGACGATGAAGAACTTCCAATGGGTTGGGACGTGGACTCCGGGTATCTCGTCGGAGCTCCCACAGCGGCCCAGAGTCCCACACATCACAGGCTGATGGGACTTTTTGATGCCTACTACCCTGACAAGAACATCATCGTACAGTACACCCACTGGAGGTACAGTCATCCCGTGGAAAGGACCTACTGGAAGGCAAGAGTGACTGTCGCCGTCCGAGAACCAGAGAGTGGCCTATACCTGCATGAGATGGTGATTGGCCACAGAGCTCGTCGGTCCACTCTAGCGTCAGCCTTGGAAGCCGTGGCAGTTGAAGCCTACAAAGCGTTCCGGGGTCGTCGCATTGAAGACATGAGGGATGATGCATACCGCTATCTGCCCTATTGGAACAGTGAGAATAAGGAGGCTATGGTAGAAGACCCCAATGCAACTCCAACCGAGAAGGCCACACGAGATTTTCTCCTTGACAGGGAAAGGTCTAACGCGGACTTGGAAAAGGAGGTGATATCCCTGGGAAAAGATCTCAAAAGATGCTATAGCACCATTGATGGGCTCTTGGAACTTCTCAACCAACCCCCTATGTACAAGAGGCTCCGCGAACCGCTCTACAAATAGGCATAGGTCACCCTTCTATGTAATAAGACGATATTAGTAAGCGTTTGTCGAGTCTAGTTAACTTTTGTGCTATTGTGCTTCTTTATGTGTGAGTTAGATTATCATTATGCTTATGTGTGATTTGGTTCTTTGTAATGAGTGTTGAGATTTGTAGGCTTGTCTACAAATCTCATAGTTAGACATAACGTTTATGAATAATAAGAGGGTTAGTTACATCTTGTCCTATGCTGTTTTCTGGAGCAATCTGTGATCTTTTGGTTATATCTCAAGTTCTGATCGTGCAACATGGCTGAAAATTTTATGGTGGAAAATAGACTCCTATATCTAACCAATGCCTCTGGAATCACTTCAATAGCTGTTATGGTTTGTGAGATATGGCTGTTTCAAGTTAGAGTTTCTGCGCTCTTTTGAGCTCTGGACAGATCTGTTTGTTCTCTGTTTTTGACTAACTTAACGACAGAATCTGGGAAAGTCACTTAAATAAAAGTTGTAGATAATTTCGTTATCTTTCCACCCGTGTATCACACGCCCTGTTTGTATTTCTGGAACTCCGAATATGACTGTTTTTCTGTACTGCTGTTACCGGATCTCGCCCAGAAATTTTCAGATCTCCTGTTTCCTCTCATATGAGTGATCTTTTCTTAAAAAGTTCGCTAATCTTGATCCCTGCTTGAAAATACAGATGACCGCCAGAGGAGGTGGAGTTGGAGGTGGACGTGGACGTGGCCGTGGCCGTGGTCGTGGAGCACCTGTTAACCCACCACCACCACCCCCAGTTAACATTCAGCAGTTGATGGGCATCCAAGCCCAATTTATGCAAACCATGATGCAACATATGCAGAATCAGCCAGTTGGAGGAGCACCACCGATGCAAGTGAGGGACAAGAGGGGTGAGTTTTTGAAGGGTCACCCGCCAGTGTTCTCTCATGCCGCTGATCCCCTGGAGGCTGATGACTGGCTTCGTGCTATTGAACGCCAGCTTACCATCGCACAATGCAATGACCAGGAGAAGGTGCTCTATGCTTCTGGTCAGTTGCAAGGAGCTGCTCTGGATTGGTGGGAATCGTTTCAGTTCGGTCAAGCCAACGATGCTCCACCTGTCACCTTCGAGGAATTCAAGACCAACTTCAAAGCGTACCATATCCCTGCTGGTCTGATTGAATTGAAGCAGGAAGAGTTCAGATCTCTGCGCCAAGGAGCCATGACCGTTGCAGAGTACCGTGACAAGTTTGCTCAATTGTCACGCTATGCTCCCGCTGATATTGCTCAGGATGCCGACAAGCAGCGTCGCTTCCTCAAGGGTCTGAATGACGGACTGGCACTGCAGCTTATGTCCAATGAGTATGCCAGCTACCAGACTCTAGTCAACCGTGCTATAGTGGTTGACAACAAGCGCAAGGAGATGGAGGCTAGAAAAAGGAAGCTCCAAGGTCAGTCCTCTGGAAATAACAACCGCCCTCGTCCTAACTTTGCACCAGGCAACCAGCAGAGGTACCAGGGACCTACTACTCAGTGGAACCGCAATCATGGACAGCAACGTCCGCCTTACCCGCAACAGCAGCAGAACAATAATCAAGCTCAGCGCCAAGGCACCCCCAACAATGCTCCCATGAAGAGTAGTGCACCCAACACCCCCGTCAAGAATGGAACACCCAATGCTTGCTACCGTTGTGGTGATCCCGGTCACTATGCCAACCGCTGTCCGAAGAGGCAAGATCAGCTCCCACCTCAGAATAATGGGCAGAAAGGAAGGCAGCAAGTACCCCCTAATTCGGGCAAGGTGAATCACGTGTCCACAGAGACCGTGCAGGAAGCGCCAGAAATTATGCTTGGTACGTTCAACATCAGTTCCATCCCCGCTACAGTTCTTTTCGATTCTGGTGCATCGCATACTTTCATATCACATACATTTGTTAGAATGCATAATCTACCTGTTAGTCTCATGAAAACCCCCATAATGGTTACCTCACCGGGTGGAGGTTTGCAAGCTACGCTCCAGTGTATGCCGCTAGCAGTGACCTTAGGGGGGGTAGATTTCTCAGTATCCCCAATTGTGTTGAAGACAGCTGGTATTGATTTGATACTGGGTATGGATTGGCTGACGAAAACCAAGACCGGTATTCAGTGTCAAGATAAGATTGTGACAGTTACTACAGCTAAGGGGGACAGAATCAGTGTGAATGTAGTGCTACAACCAACACCGACTGCAACCGTGAATCAGATGAATGAAGAGGTTTTCCCGGAAGATCTAGTGGTGGATGAGTTTCCGGATGTGTTCCCCGATGACTTGCCAGGTATGCCACCTGATCGCGACATTGAATTTATTATTGAACTTTTACCTGGAACTGCACCCATAGCTAAAAGACCATATAGAATGGGAGTACCTGAATTAGAAGAACTTAAGAAACAAATTAGAGAGCTACAAGAAAAAGGGTTTATTCGTCCTAGTTCATCACCTTGGGGAGCTCCTGTTATCTTTGTTGACAAGAAGGATGGTGGTCAACGGATGTGTGTTGACTATAGATCGCTTAATGAAGTTACCATCAAGAACAAGTACCCGTTGCCGAGGATTGATGATCTGTTTGACCAGCTTAAAGGTGCATGTGTGTTCTCTAAGATTGATCTGCGTTCTGGTTATCATCAGTTGAAGATTCGAGCATCTGATATTCCAAAGACAGCTTTCACTACAAGGTATGGGTTGTATGAGTATACAGTCATGTCATTTGGATTGACCAATGCACCTGCCTACTTTATGTATTTGATGAACAAGGTGTTCATGGAATATCTCGACAAGTTCGTTGTTGTGTTTATTGATGATATTCTAGTATACTCTAAGAACAAGGAGGATCATGCTGATCATCTGAGGTTAGTGCTACAGAAACTCAGAGAGCATAAGTTGTATGCCAAGCGCAGCAAGTGTGAGTTTTGGTTGAAGGAAGTTTCTTTCCTTGGACATGTTATCTCTAATGGAGGCATCTCAGTAGATCCGGGCAAGGTTGAAGATGTGTTGAACTGGGAGCCACCAACAGATGTGACCGAGATTCGTAGTTTCCTTGGATTGGCTGGTTACTATAGAAGGTTCATTGAAGGATTCTCCAAGCTTGCTAAGCCAATGATAGCTCTGCTAGAGAAGAATGCTAAGTTTGTCTGGTCCGATAAATGTCAAGCTAATTTTGAGGAGTTGAAGAAACGTCTGACTACAGCTCCAGTGTTAATTCTGCCAGATCTGAGTAAGGATTTCTCTATTTATTGTGATGCATCTCGTCAAGGTTTGGGTTGTGTTCTTATGCAAGAAGGCAGAGTGGTAGCATATGCATCGAGGCAGTTGAGAAAGCATGAGCTAAATTATCCCACACATGATCTAGAGTTGGCAGCTGTTGTCCATGCCTTGAAAATTTGGAGACACTATCTAGTGGGACACAAGACAGACATCTATACCGATCATAAGAGCTTGAAGTACATTTTCACTCAGTCTGATCTGAATTTGAGGCAACGCAGATGGTTGGAATTGATTAAGGATTATGATTTGGAAATACACTACCATCCCGGAAAGGCTAATGTTGTAGCAGATGCCTTGAGCAGAAAAAGCCATGCCAATGAGATCCGAATTGCTCCTATGCCAGAAGAGTTGTGTGCTGAATTTGCACATCTGAATTTGGGAATTGTGATCAACAGAATGGAGTTAGAACTTGAACCAGTATTGATGCAAGAGATACGTAAGGGTCAGATGTCAGATGAAAAGTTAAAGCAGATAGCCGATAATATTGTTCTTGGCAAAGTATCAGGTTTCCGGTTAGATGATGATGGTACATTATGGCATGAGAATAGATTATGTGTACCTGCAATCAAGGAGATACGTGAGTCTATACTGCGAGAAGTGCATGAGTCAGCTTACTCCATTCATCCTGGAAGTACTAAGATGTACCTTGATCTAAAGAAAAAGTATTGGTGGGATGGACTGAAGCGAGATGTAGCCGAGTATGTCGCTCTGTGTGATACATGTCAGAGGGTGAAGGCAGAACATCAAAGACCCGCTGGTTTGCTACAACCGATGAAGATACCTGAATGGAAGTGGGAAGAAGTCGGTATGGACTTTATAGTTGGGTTACCTCGTACTCAGAGAGGTTACGACTCCATATGGGTAATAGTCGATCGATTAACCAAAGTTGCTCACTTTATACCGGTCAAAACTACCTATACTGGAGCTAGATTGGCAGAATTGTATATGGAACGAATAGTATGTTTGCATGGAGTGCCAAGAAAGATTGTGTCAGATCGTGGTACTCAGTTCACCTCTCACTTTTGGCAGATGATACATCGATCATTGGGTGCAAGGTTGAACTTCAGTACTGCTTATCATCCACAGACTGATGGACAGACAGAAAGAACAAATCAGATTCTAGAAGACATGTTGAGAGCTTGTGCATTACAGTATGGCACCAGTTGGGACAAGAATTTGTGTTATGCAGAATTCTCGTACAACAACAGCTATCAGGAGAGTTTAAAGATGGCACCGTTTGAAGCTTTGTATGGAAGATCGTGTAGAACACCGTTGTTTTGGGATCAGACAGGTGAAAGTCAAGTGTTTGGACCTGATGTGTTGAGGAATGCCGAGGAACATGTCAGAATAATCAGAGATAATCTGAGAGCCGCTCAGTCTCGACAGAAGAGTTATGCTAACAACCGTCGTCGAGATCTAACTTTTGCAGTAGGAGATTATGTCTACCTAAAGGTGTCACCGATGAGAGGTGTGAAAAGGTTCAATAAGAAAGGGAAGCTAGCACCCAGGTATATTGGGCCGTTCAAAATTCTTGAAAGACGTGGTGAAGTGGCGTATCAGTTAGAATTGCCTGAAAGCTTGTCAGGAGTGCATGATGTGTTTCATGTTTCTCAGTTGAAAAAGTGCCTGCGAGTGCCTGAAGAGCAGATACCGTTGGAGGAGCTCACAGTTAAGGAAGATTTGACTTATGATGAGTATCCGACAAAGATTTTGGAAACAGCCGAAAGAGTTATCCGGAGCAGAGTAATAAGGATGTGCAAGGTTCAGTGGAATCGGTACTCAGAAGCAGAGGCAACTTGGGAAAAAGAAGAAGATTTGAGAAAGTCATACCCACAGTTGTTTGAGTAAGCATCGCTGGAATCTCGAGGACGAGATTCTTTAAGGGGGGTAGAATTGTAACATCCCAAAATTTGCATCAATTTGAAAATAGGCAATATGAATTAATTATGCATTTTATGTGTTGCATAGAACCTAGTTAATAAATTATTTACAAAAGCTAAAATAAATCCTAGGCCAAAGATCATGATGAAGCATACATGCTGGTGCATATCTTATTTTTTGTGATGATTGGTTTTTACTCAATTTTGGTTTGAATTCAAAAAGGATTTGAAGTTTTCTTTTAAAAACAGTTTCGGGAAAATGGAAAACATTTCTTCTCCTCTCTCTCCCCTTTCTATTCTTTTGGCCCAAGCCAATCGGCCGGCCCGCTTTCTCTCCTTCCTTTTCTCCCCTTCGGCCGCGCAGCCCAGCCGTCGGCCCGGCTTGACGCCTGCGCGCGCGCTCCCCTTTCTCCCTTGGGCCACCGCTCTCGGCCCAGCTCCGCGCGCTGCAGCCGCGTGCGCGTCGCCGCTTCCGCGCCCGCTCTCGCTGACAAAGCACCCCGCCTGTCAGCGTCCCATCGTCCTCTCCCCTGCTCGTGTCCATGGCGGACTCCGGAGCCGAACCCGACTCCAACCCTGGCACGCGCCCTCGCTTGCCAAATTGGTCAAGCCAACCCCTTATAAGATTCCCGGGAACCCGCCGCCTCTCCTCACGCGAAAAACCCTCGCTCTCGTGCCCTAGACCGCTCCCGCGACGAGCTCCGCGGCCGCCGAAGATCCGCCGCCGTCGACCCGACGCTTCATCAAGTTCCAGCGCTCGCAAGAGGTACCTAGAGTTTCCCCTTGATCTTTCGAAGCTAACCGAGAAGTTTTCCCTCTTTTTCCCCCTCGTCTTGGTGCCTTAATCGCTCGCCGTCGCTTTTCAGAGCCCGCCACCCGCCAAGTCGAGCAATCCGCCGTCCTCGAGTTTTCTCCGGCGCCATAAACCCCTCTGGTGAGTTCGCCTTGAGCTCCTCTTTCGATTGGATCTTTTCCCGAGGTCTCTACCGCTCTGTAGCGGAATCCCGAGCCGCGCCGCCGCCTTCCGGCCACGGCGCCGCCGCGCCCTCTTCTGCTCCGGCGAAAAGCGCCGCCAGCTCTCCCTGATCTGATCTGGAGCGTCCGTTGCCGATCCGACGCCCCAGGAAGCCCCGTACCCCTTCGATGGCGTTCTTGCTAAAGAGCCCTTACAATTTTCGGGCCTCAACCCGCGGTCCACAACGCACTGTGCTCTGAGTCTGCGAAAACTTGCTTCTAAGCCCCTGCGTTTCATTCAAATTGAGGCGCAGTCCAACCAGATCTGAAATTCGTTTTAAATCAATTTAAATTCAAAAATCAATTTCAGTTTATTTACAGTTTTGCCACCAGTTTTAAATGCTTATAACTTCTACGTTTTTAGTCCGATTTAGTCCGTTCAAGTTGCGTTAGATTCGTTTTGAAAAGATCTATCTATCTATACAAGAATATCTACTGTTTTCAGTAATTAAAATTTGAGTTAGGTTTAATCTACTAATTAAGGTTTTGTAACTTGTTTAGCTCATAACTTTTGCGTTATAAATCCATTTTTCGTGATTCTCGCGTTTGTGTGATCGTGGTAGATCGTAGTTGCTGTTTTCAAACTTTTTATATTATTTTCTTGCTGTTGGTGTAATGTTCTAATTATAGCTTGTTTGTCTTGCATGATTGTTGTCCTGTTGATTGTGTGTTGATGTGATAATCGAGTATAGACGGTGAGACATACGCTGGTGATCAGGAGCCCTACTTCGACAACCAGGAGCAACCAGAGTACTCTGAATCAGGCAAGTATAGCATGGGATCATCCTTGTTGACCTATTCACCATGAAGCATCTAAATTCATATGCATGTGTCTAATTTTGACCTCCTATCTAGTTTATCCTAGATTTTTGACCTGTTACCTTGTTAACCTTGGGATGCTATGCATATGGGTAGAATTTTGCTAGAGCTTTACTTAAACCAAACATGATCTAATAACGGTGAATAAAACTTGATCTTTTTAGCAACATGGTTTAGGACCTCCTGTCAGCAAAAGCTGGGACATACAGTGCAACCATGAGGGTTATATGGCTCTGACCTTAGCTCAGTAAAAGGACCTTTTCTAGCTTGTTAGTGGTTACCCGAAAGGGCGCATAAGGCGCTTGACGAGCTGGATTTAGGGCGGCTACTTTCACCTTGCCTGCGTTGTCGTAAGGTTGGGAGACCCTTCTTCCCCTTGCCTTAAGACCTAGCGGCCCTAACTTGTTAGACGAACCTTTGAAAGGCTTTGCGTGTATCCTGCCCACTCACCTTGGAAGTGTTATGGGAGTAATTAACCCGGGCATCTGGATATCACGACTCATCGGGTAAAGTGTACACCTCTGCGCAGAGTTTAATAAACTGATATATCAGCCGTGCTCACGGATACGAGCGGCCCGGAAAACTCACAGACTTAGTTGTTATATGTTGTTTATTTATGTTGCTCATGTTGATTACCTTATTACTATGTTTCAGTTATTATGATCATGTGGATTGGGTTTTAAGCATTCATATATGTTCACCTTAATGTTAAAATGTTGCCAATTAAAAGCTACCGCAGTCTAACCAGTGTCAGCCTTATTTGAGCTTCATGAACCCCATGTTACACTTGTTAAGTACGAGAAGTACTTATGCTTGTTTATTTTCTTTCTACTTGGATAAAAATCCCGGATGGGTAACATATTGCTATGGTAACGATGACTTCCCTGAAGAGTTCTAGACTTGCTGTCAACCAGTCATCTTCCCTGTGATGGAGCTACCGCGAGAGATACTTTATTTATCCGCTGCTATGTAAAGACTTTGAATATTATTCGTTATGTAATAAACATATGTGATGGTACTTCTTAAATTTGTGGCTTATGTGTGTGATTGATCTCTGGGCACACATGAGTTATTGCATTCAATTTTGTTCTTAAAATTGGGTGTGACAACGATACAAGGCACAAGTAAAAACCTCCCGTCATAAGCTTAAATCCGCCGCATGATACTAAGCTTAACAAACGAGACTACTTGCATCATATCTAAATCCACCGCATGATACTAGACATGATAACAAGGTTGCCGGTACTTACGGAGGTCGACGGATCGATGATTCCTCTCGAAGAACTCGACGACACGACTAAGGACTCGAAGATGGCACGGGGCCGGTTTGTATTGATATGGTTGTGAACACTTTTTACAATAGCCAAGGGTTTATATTTATACCCTGGACGCGATACAAGTCCTAAAAGGACACAACTATGAAACGTTAAAGGAAAATACTATATTTTTGGCCTTTAACTCCCTTCGGAAACTTTATTGCCTTAATTGTCGCAATTTTGTTGCCCGATCGGCTCTTGCTCCCGTCGTTTCAACGAAACTCCCTTTTCCTCAGAATAGCCGACCGCATAAGCAGTTGCCGAATCCTTGGAAACTAGCCGACCACATGGATACTTGCCGAATGCCTCATACGCCCATCTCCGCACACTGGACATGCACGCCGTCTTCTAGCCTTTCCTTTATGCTAAATATAGAACTGGACGTTGAGATGTGCATGCTTTATATATATTTATATTTAAATTGCCTTCTTTGCTTGCTTGCCACATCACAATGCCACCAAATCCAACTCCTAGCCAATGAGATCAGACCCCTCTGGCTTCTTGAATACTCGTTTAATCTGTCACGGTCATGGTCGATTATCCTCGTGATCGGCTTCTCTTGCCATATCTATTTCCTGAATGGAGTAACCGACCGCTTGGCCGTCTACCGAATGCTCTTCTCACTGCTCGTTGGGTCCACCTGTCATCTTCTCAATGTTGACCAAAATCCAGTGTTAACACAGGCCCCCTAGTTCAGAGTATGAATTGTCATGCTTCGAACTATTTGATCTCTGTTGGTCTTCTTCAAAAAGCCAAGAAATCCACTGATAACAATAACATTTTTTCACCATGTTTCCATAATTTTGCCTGTAAAACAATAATTCTCCAATACATGTGGAAACAAGTTAGTTACAAATGCATGTGTATAAATATTATAGTTCTTCCATTTTATTGATTAGAAGATGCTCCAATGCCGACTACACCTCAAAAGTAACATATTTTATAACCAAGATTTCTTTTAAACTTGAATGAAAAGGTACCTTACTCATCCACCCGTCTCTTTAATTATGGGGCTTTAGTTCTCACTGAGTCCTCAAGCAATTGCAAAACAGAATAGCTACAGAAATGCTTATCTTTTACCCCTTGATCACTTTTCATCCGGAGTTTTTATCATTATCTTTATATAAAATCGTATCACATAATATTGCAAAGTCAAAGACTCGACCATAAGCAGATACAAGCCATAAACCTAGATCAAGAAGTGCAAGTGAATATTTTATTACTTTTTTCTTTTGCATATGTCATTCTCCCTACTTTTTAAAATTATGAGGCTACTGGGCCTTCGGCCATCTTTTATTTTATTTGGCGGTCACTTGACCTTTTCTTTTTCATATTTTATTTGGGCGGTCACTTGACCTTTTTTTTCCTCAGTTCTGGTGGACACATGTCCGTCGCTTTTATTTCTGAGATTTATAAAATAGCCTCATATTTTTAATCAGAGAGAGAATGCACATGCAAAATACTTATTAGTTTATAACGTGTACGTGAATCTTGATCTTGAGAATATGACTATAATCTCAACTAGTAGTCACAATGATTTGACAGTGCTCAATATGACATTAAGTAAATTTTATTATTTCATTAAATCTCTGAATTTCAAGTATCTCTCAGAATAATGTCATAGCAAATTCTACCTCTATTCATATCCCACAACTACTTTCAGACAAAGTTTAAATTCTATGCGACCCACAAATTTCAAAGACTTCAAGATAAATATAATAACCACTAGACCCAAATCCTAAGGAAATCAAAGCTATAAACCAGACACAGGTGAAACATAAAACATAGCATCTATTTATCATTTCAATAATGGATAACCCAAAATATTTATATCACATATTCGTAGAGTGGAATTTTTTAGGTTTTTTTTAGTGCGGAGACACAACATGAGAGGTTTCACTTTTTAATGATTTTAATTTTAAGCTCTGAAACTATTAGAGAAGCGAGGGTAAAATTACACAAACCACCGTTGAAGATGAAGCAGCCATTCGTTTTGTCCTTCTTCACGATGGATCGCTCGATGCTGTACGATGTGTGCGTGTTGATCTCAGGCCCCCCGACACGTAGTCACAGTGGCGTAATCGATGATTCACTGGTGTCCTCCTTTCTCTCATCCGAGACGTCTTCGCCGAATACGGGTTGAAAATATTTGAAGCCAATCATAAACGTCAATCCTTCTTCTGCAAATGACTGGCTGCTTCAGATCTTGTAGCTGTTCTGACTATAAGTGAACTTGTCACCGTTGCATGTGTCTTGTTGGCACCACCTTATTCAAGGCCATCAGCAAAGGTATCTCTTTAAATATGAAGTGTGCTGAAAATGTTTTAGCCGATGGTCTTCTATCGGTCGTCCGGTTGCTAACGTCCTTTGTGCTTCTGATGTAGCCTTTTGTAACCTTATCACCAGACTGAGCTTTTTGCGTTACTCAGGGAAAGGTAAAGTTATATTAATAGGAGCCGAAGGTTCTGTCTTATCGGCTTTTGCTTAGTATGCCTTTGACTTTCTTCTTGTTGAGGAACTGGAATGCTTTAGGTAAGCATGTTGTCAGGTAACTCACGGTAGCTTCGAAGAACTTTATTTTTGATGAGGCTGAGTGTGCCGTAGAGGACGAATACGAGCTCGACGGTGCGTGGATGCGTGCACGATGATAACTCCAGCCGATTCCTGTATGCATATCGGCCAATTAGTATATTTTCTTGTGTTGTTGTATCCACCGATTCCTTTCCTGAATAGCCGATTCCAAAGATGACATGCAGATAATTAGCTATCGACCAACTTCCCTCGGCATGACCCCTTGATACTCAATCGGCTATTTATAGCAACATGCAAGTAAATCTGAGTTTGGACTTTATCTCTTTGAACATCTCCATGGAAATCTTCTTTTTATTTATCTCTTCATGTGCATGCCGTGCCATGATATATTTGGATACCGATACATTCATGCATGATGTATTTGAAGCCATTTAGGAGAAACCATATCAGCCAATTCCATCTTTAGGAGAAGTTCATTAGCTTCTTTAATTGGTTTCTATGTCCCTGTACGGAGCAAATCCACCCATGCATGCTATCTGCGTCTTCGTAGATGCCATGTACACTCAGTTGATCAGCAGCTATCCCGTGCGTGCACGTTGAATCGGCTTTGACAATCAAACATGAATTGTTGTCCCACCGGGCGTGCCAAAAAGTGTGTTGGCGCAAAACGTGACGCGCCGCGCCTCACACACAACAAGCTGAAAAAAGCTAGCTTCAAATCGGGGCCCGGAGTGTATCAAATCCGGAGACGTGCCAGTCGGTTTGACCTGAAAACCAACAAGGGATAAAACTGTGAGAATACCAATGGAACATGCCGGGTGAGACCAGACAGTTCCATATGTACGGCTTTGAAAGCCAATCACGATGGCACACAGCTATAGAAACTGTCTGTCAGAGCATGTTTATAAAGTCATTCGGCTAACATGAGAACAGAGCATGTAAAGCATATTAACTGCCGAATGCGCATATAAAGAGAGACATGCTTGAACAGATGAATAGGTATTATTAAGACATTTGTAAACAGGTAACTTGCAAATATAAATCTATTCAAGTAATACATGCATAGGTTAGTCCAACTAGTCTGCCGCACGTCTAGCCTTCATAAACCCGTCAAGCATAAACTCAGGCAAAGCTAATCCACCGCATGTTACCACTTGCCATAAGTCTACACCACTTCTTATAATCAGATTAATCCACCGCATGATACAATCTAATTATAACAAGCTAAAAGCATGCATGTACTTGAACAGATCTATAAAAGCTCATTACTCGTGTAAGCTTAACCAAGATCGGCAAACTAGCCGAGTTGGGGTCCATGAGGAAGGAACAAACAAGCAAGCACGATCAAACCAATCTAAAAACCTACATCTGCCGCACGATACTTAGTCTTATCGAAGTCTAATCGTAACTAACATGCATGAACCCGCAACATGTAACAATCTAGATTGGAAGTTGATTCGGCCATCGTGATCTTATGATTAACGAAAAACACAAGCAAGCTTGTGAAACAGGGCCGAACAAAGATCAATCTAGATTGGGCAAAAGAGCGTTACAAGAATTAAATAATAAAACATATAACACATGATAACTTAATGAATCTATTAGATCTGCCAAATCTAATAGAGCCGATAACTATTTTTACTCATGACTTAATCCGCCGCACGATACAAGGCACAAGTAAAAACCTCCCGTCATAAGCTTAAATCCGCTGCACGATACTAAGCTTAACAAACGAGACTACTTGCATCATATCTAAATCCACCGCATGATACTAGACATGATAACAAGGTTGCCGGTACTTACGGAGGTCGACGGATCGATGATTCCTCTCGAAGAACTCGACGACACGACTAAGGACTCGAAGATGGCACGGGGCCGGTTTGTATTGATATGGTTGTGAACACTTTTTACAATAGCCAAGGGTTTATATTTATACCCTGGACGCGATACAAGTCCTAAAAGGACACAACTATGAAACGTTAAAGGAAAATACTATATTTTTGGCCTTTAACTCCCTTCGGAAACTTTATTGCCTTAATTGTCGCAATTTTGTTGCCCGAACGGCTCTTGCTCCCGTCGTTTCAACGGAAACTCCCTTTTCCTCAGAATAGCTGTCACACCCGGTTTTAAGAACAAAACCAGGTATACACCATATGTGAGCCCAGGAAGTCAAATCTCACATATAGCCACAAATAAAGGGGTAATATCGAAAGACAATGCTCATACATAACGTATAAACACAAAGAACATAACCTTAAGGAGCAGACAGCGGGAAAACACTCCGATCTTCAGATGGAGACACCAACTTCACAGGGAACAACTGACTGGTTGACCACAAGCCTCAGACATGCCTAGCACTTCCATCACCCTTCTAGGAAACTCATCTGGGTCATCGCCACGCTTCCGCTGCACGACTCTGATGGAGACTGGGGTGTGGGGGAAAAAGCAAGAGTGAGTCCATGTCGAACTCCACAAGTATAGCAACAAGTGATATAGATCCCAAGTTTCATGATCAATGTAACATAAATAATGACTAGCATAAAATGGTAAATAATGAACATGTTAACCAACAAAAGTCATAATCTTAATGTAAAAGATCTTCAAGGCCGCTCGTGTCCTTGAGCAAGGCTGATATATCAGTTTAATAAACTTTGCGCAAAGGTGTACACTTTCACTGTGAGACGTGAATTGCCCTTTCGCCCGAGGTGATCAGCCTCTTAACTCACTTCCAAGGAAAGTCGGCAGGGTTCACGATGAAGCTTTTCAAAGGTTCGTCTAACAAGTTAGGGCCGCTAGGTTTCATTAGTCAGTCTGGGTGATTCAACCAGTCACAGGGAATCCCCAGTCTGCTATCCCCCATTGGCGCCACAAGGGTAACCTCTAACAAGCTAGAAAAGGTCCTCATACTGAGCTAAAGCCAGAGCCATATAACCCCCATCAGTTGCACTGTAAAACCCGAAGGCACTTGTACAGATAATTTCTTAAGTTGCTAGCAAGTCATTTTTATCATTCGATGCATACATTAATTGAGTAACATGATCATGATTTGCGAAGAGAAAACTCGATTGCTATACTTGCCTTAACTCAAGATCCCTTTTTTCTGTTGACTTGTAGATTTCCAAAGGTTGACTCTTGATCAAAGGTTGACTCTTGATCACAAACTTCTTCTTGATCACCGATGCATAACTCACCGACTGGACATACGATCACAGAACACCACACAGGCATCCAAGCGCACACATGCATTGCAAACAAGGCTATCCATTAGAACAGTACACCAACAGTGGTAAACATAAATAAAACTTTGATAAAACAGAAGTACTCGATCCTACGATCACGACGATATTTGGTTCACTAAAAACGGAGTTACGGCACGAAAGATACGACCGAAACGGGGTTTCTAAAGGCCTAAACGAGATTAACTTGGACCCTGAAACTAAACTGACCTAAGCTGACTAACAGAGGCATAAACGGGTAGAGAACTAAATTACGAAACTAACGCAATTTGAACGGATCAAATCGGAGCTAAAACGTGGATTTTATAAGCGTTTTAGTGTAGTGGCAAACTTGTAAATATGCTGAAACTTGTTTGAATTTAAACCAGATTTTAAATTGAATTTTAAACCGAATTTCAACCCTGCCAAGGACTGCGGGTTGATTTCACAAGAAACCGGGGTCTCTTTAGAAAAATACCCAGCGAAAGGGTACCGGCTATTTTGGGTCGTCCGATCCATCACGAACGGCCCCGATTAGACCCAGGGGCAAGGGAGCGGCGCTTTGGCCGGCGGGGACGCGAGACGCGGCGGTGGAAAGAGGCGCCCACGGCGGCGGCCATGGCCGAGGCCAAAGCTCTCGCCGGAGCTTACTGGGAAAGCCCTAGAGGCCACCAAATCCGACGGGGAAAGCATGGGGAGAAAGAGGAGGGCAAGGCGGAGCTCACCAGAGGGCTTTGGGAGGCCGGGGTTCGACGACGACGGCGAGCGGCCAAGAATGGCGGACGGCGGCGCCCTGCTCCAAGGAAGGTTGCCATTAGGGCGATGCAAAGATGAATTGAGCGGGGAAGAGGGTTCAGGGGCTCTTTTACCCCGACGCGAAGCTTGCCGGCGTGTCGAATTGGACAGCGCCGCGGCCAGACGACGAGGTGAGCTCGGCGGGCGATGGCGGAGGTCTGCGGTGGTTCCAGGCACTCGGGAGCGAATGGGTGCAGAGGCAAAATGACGGAGAGGGTAAGTGTGCGCGGGCGCTTGTCGTTTTGAAGCCGAGAGAGGAGTGGGAGTGCCCACGACGCGGGGGGGGGGGGGGAAGCGGCGAGGCAGTGCGCTGCAGCGGCGGTTGCTCGCACGGAGGTTCGAGCTGGAGCGGGGATTGGAGGAGGGGAGGCGCTGACACGCGGGACCCGGTTCTCAGCGAGAGGCGAGGGAGGAGGCGCTGCGGGCTAGCGCTGCAGCTGGCATGGGCCGGCCCAGCAGCGAGGGCCGAGGGAGGCGGGGAGGAGTGACCGGTGGGCTGGCCCAGCACCGGAGAGGAGGGAAAGGAGAGGAAAAAAGAAGAATGGGCCGGCAGGGAAGAAGCAGGCCACCGGGCTTGCAGGCCGAAAGGAAAAGAAAAGAGAGGAGGGAAAGAAAAAATCCTTTCCCTTTTTATTTTTCAGCACTTTTTAAATATCTCCAAAACCATTTGAATTCAAACCAAACTTTGAGAAAACCACTCATCACAGAACTAAAAAAAATGCAGAGGCATGAATGCAACAACATGTCTCTAACTTGGTTTTAAATTTTGTGAAAATTATTTAATCCTAGATTAAATGCTCACTAAAAATCAATAAAGGAACATTTTCACCTATTTTTAAATTGGGCAAATTTTAGGGTGTCACAAATCTACCCCCCTTAAGAGAATCTCGTCCCGAGATTCGGGAGAGACTCAGAGCACAGGAGAGAAACGAGAAAAGATCTTGATAACACTGTCACTTCACACTTGTATACCAAGCTTATCAAACCACTGATATTTTATGATCATAACTTGTGAACAAAGATTCCATGAAAAGATTATTACACCTGATTTTCCCAAACTTATCTTGATCGCTAACTTGATTGGCTTACCACTCAAAGAGATGTGGAAACTTGGTCTGGAGTTGTTCCTCGTTTTCCCACATTGCTTCTTCTTCACTTAGGTTACTCCACTGAACCTTACACACTTTAAACATTCTTCCATTAAAAGTTCTCCAGACTGTTTCTAGAATCTTGACCGGATATCCTGCATTTGCCAGATGGTCTGGTGTATCGACTTCCACTGAAGATGTTTGTCCATCTGTGTTCATAGCTATGTGTTCATCATTATCCATGATAACATCCTTAGTCTGCACTCCATTGCATAGGTCATCAGCTCTCTCAGATTGAAGTTGACAACCGTGATACTCAATTCTTTTCCCTGACAGTGTAGTTAGAAGCATTGTGCATTGAGTACCATGAATTACTCCTTTGTGCGCACACAACCATCCATTACCAAGAACCATAGGAATCTTGAGTGACTCCAAAACAATGAAGGTTACGGTAAAGTTTTCCTTGTTTATGACAAGACTGACTTTCGGGCACATCTGATCTGCCTGTATTTCTCCAACTGGGGTATGAACTATCAAGGGCCTCTTTGTTGGACACTTCGCCATCTTGTTCGTCTCTAAACACTCGATGGAGATGAAAGAGTGCGAAGCACTGGGATCAAACAGAGCAAAAACTTGTGTTGAGCTCACTTGAATGTAACCACCAACCATTTTTGTAGCACCTTGAATGTTATCCATATCCATATTGCTCAACCTTCCATTGGTATAATTGCGTTGTGCTCTACTTGCTTCAGTAAGCTTCTTTTTGGCTTTTCTTTTCTGCTTTCGTTGTTGTGGATTCTGACTCGGATCACTCCCAACTTGAACTTCAACATTGTTGTTTTGATAGTGCCCGGCTTCATTGTACTCGTGATCATCAGTGAGAGGTGGCATATAGGGATCCTGATTCATGGGGTGCCACATTTCCTGTCATCATGTGACCAACAAAAGCAACATGAGCAAGGATAGATGATCATACTCATGAAGTACCATAAGAGATAACTCACAACTTCAACATCTGTTGATCAAAGCACTACCCCCCTTAAGAAAGGACAAACTAGAGAACATATAAGGGTAGCTTGCATATTATTTCCAGCATGTTGACAGTCATAACCAACTTCTTATATCCCAGAGAAACTCATATGTAAGGGTAAGAACAAGAATTCTGAAATTTCTCGCGAGTAGCAAAACAGCAGTGCAGTAAAACAGCTATAACTCGAGCTCTGTTTATCCAATGAAGTCGCAGTTTACCTTTATGGAAACATTATGAAATCCTCTACAACTTTTATGTAGAACACTTTTCCAGATTCTGTAGTTAAAGTCGTCGAAAACAGCAGACAACAGAAACTATTCCAGATTCCAGACAGCACAGATGCATCAACTTGGGAATTTCATAACTCCAAAACCATAACAGCTATCAGGGTGGTTCTTGCGCTCAGAGAAAGATCATGAAGTCTACTTGTGTCCAGAATTGTTCCATGATTTTTGAACATCCACAAACATAGATATAAGCTGATAAAGATAGACTGCTCCGAAAGGACAGGATAGAGGGAACAGAAGAAACAGAAACCCAACCTTCTATGCATGAACCTTAAACCTCTCAACTAAACTTAAATGAGATTGTGAGGAAACCCACAAAATCATTGCACTCATTACAAAGATCCGAAACAAACATTATCATAAGGACAAACAACAAACATTACAGATTCACAGGCCACACATGGGCCAAAGACTTGACTTTACTTCGCTACTAACGTTTTATTACATAAGGGCTCAAGAACTACTAGAACACGATACATCTACAAGAACATTAAGGACAACTTTTCTTGTACACTCTTCATTTGTCATCTATTATCAGGGACTTCCTTTGCATCAGGCACTGACATCACATGTTGATGGCTACTCTGTAGTGACTGGGCTCGGGCCACTTCCATGAGTCGACTGTTGATCTTTTTGGGGCAGGATCTGATATAATGTCCTTCTTGTTGACAATGATAACATCTTCCTTTGGTTGGATCTGTTGCGATAGAAGTGTTGTTTGATGTGCTGCCATCTTGCTGACTCGGAGGATTGACTTTTACCAGTCTATTCTGCTTCTTAACTCGCTTCGGTGGTTGGAATTCTTTGTAGGTGATTGTCCATCCATCTATGTAGACCTCATGTGGAAAGTTCTTAACTGGAGGAGCTTCTCAGTGCTGCTGATCTAGGCTTGTCTGAACAAGGGTTGAAACTGGATGTGGTACTGGAGTAGAACTCAACTGTTGGTGACGTATCAACGGTGGCTCGAATGAATTTGCTTTCCTCTTCTTATCTTCCTTGACTTCACCACTTGGATTCACTTTGACCTCATCCTTGGTTGACTTCTCTTGAAGACAAGAATTCCCATAATGCTTGCAACAAAGACATCGATCGTGAACCTCTTGCACCTTACTAGTGCTATCTACCAACAGACTTGCTTCACATTCATTGGGTGATAATGGCATACCTCGATATTCAATCCTTTCACCTGATGGTGTTCTTAAAAACACTGAACGTCGGGAATAATTGACCTCACTTTTACGACCCCTTAACCATCCATGCCCAAGGATAACATCGATCCCTGAGAGTTCCAAAACATTCAGTTTCACTATGAATTCACTCTCTTTTATCTGGACTCTAACATCTCGACATTCATGGTTTGTCTCAAGTTCTCCAGTTGGTGTGCGAACTACTATGAGCTTCTTTGTTGGCCATTCCCTTATCTTCAGGCGAGCTACCAACTTGGCAGAGATGAACGAGTGCGAGGCACTAGGGTCAAAAAGAACCATGGCAGGTACTGAATTGACTGGGATCATGCCATACACAGCTTTCTTTGCTCCATGAATGGTGGTCATATCCACATGCCTCAATCTTCCATAGATGTAATCTTGCTCCACTTTATCACCTTGTAACTGTTCCTTATGGCTTCCTTCCATGTTGGTTGGTCCTTGTGTTGAGTCTTGTTGTTGAGTCATTCTTCCCATGTCTTGACTTTGCATAGCGATCAGCTTCTGTTTGCCAACTGCGGTCAGAGACGACATAGCTTGGTCAACGATCCATCTACTTAGACAGAGGGAAGTTTTCAAAAGCAATTCAAGGCAAGGAGTGAAGGTGAGAGCAAATTTTAAAAATTAAGCAACAAGGAGGAGACAAATAACAAGGGTAGAAGATACAATAAAGAAGAAAATACCAAGATGGATAGAACAAGGGTTCTATAGCAATTTTCAAAAGCTTAAAACGACCAGTTTCTAACTAGGCTTGCGTCCTACAGTCAGCATTGCTCTGATACCACTTTGTCACACCCGGTTTTAAGAACAAAACCAGGTATACACCATATGTGAGCCCAGGAAGTCAAATCTCACATATAGCCACAAATAAAGGGGTAATATCGAAAGACAATGCTCATACATAACGTATAAACACAAAGAACATAACCTTAAGGAGCAGACAGCGGGAAAACACTCCGATCTTCAGATGGAGACACCAACTTCACAGGGAACAACTGACTGGTTGACCACAAGCCTCAGACATGCCTAGCACTTCCATCACCCTTCTAGGAAACTCATCTGGGTCATCGCCACGCTTCCGCTGCGCGACTCTGATGGAGACTGGGGTGTGGGGGAAAAAGCAAGAGTGAGTCCATGTCGAACTCCACAAGTATAGCAACAAGTGATATAGATCCCAAGTTTCATGATCAATGTAACATAAATAATGAATAGCATAAAATGGTAAATAATGAACATGTTAACCAACAAAAGTCATAATCTTAATGTAAAAGGTCTTCAAGGCCGCTCGTGTCCTTGAGCAAGGCTGATATATCAGTTTAATAAACTTTGCGCAAAGGTGTACACTTTCACTGTGAGACGTGAATTGCCCTTTCGCCCGAGGTGATCAGCCTCTTAACTCACTTCCAAGGAAAGTCGGCAGGGTTCACGATGAAGCTTTTCAAAGGTTCGTCTAACAAGTTAGGGCCGCTAGGTTTCATTAGTCCGTCTGGGTGATTCAACCAGTCACAGGGAATCCCTAGTCTGCTATCCCCCATTGGCGCCACAAGGGTAACCTCTAACAAGCTAGAAAAGGTCCTCATACTGAGCTAAAGCCAGAGCCATATAACCCCCATCAGTTGCACTGTAAAACCCGAAGGCACTTGTACAGATAATTTCTTAAGTTGCTAGCAAGTCATTTTTATCATTCGATGCATACATTAATTGAGTAACATGATCATGATTTGCGAAGAGAAAACTCGATTGCTATACTTGCCTTAACTCAAGATCCCTTTTTTTCTGTTGACTTGTAGATTTCCAAAGGTTGACTCTTGATCAAAGGTTGACTCTTGATCACAAACTTCTTCTTGATCACCGATGCATAACTCACCGACTGGACATACGATCACAGAACACCACACAGGCATCCAAGCGCACACATGCATTGCAAACAAGGCTATCCATTAGAACAGTACACCAACAGTGGTAAACATAAATAAAACTTTGATAAAACAGAAGTACTCGATCCTACGATCACGACGATATTTGGTTCACTAAAAACGGAGTTACGGCACGAAAGACACGACCGAAACGGGGTTTCTAAAGGCCTAAACGAGATTAACTTGGACCCTGAAACTAAACTGACCTAAGCTGACTAACAGAGGCATAAACGGGTAGAGAACTAAATTACGAAACTAACGCAATTTGAACGGATCAAATCGGAGCTAAAACGTGGATTTTATAAGCGTTTTAGTGTAGTGGCAAACTTGTAAATATGCTGAAACTTGTTTGAATTTAAACCAGATTTTAAATTGAATTTTAAACCGAATTTCAACCCTGCCAAGGACTGCGGGTTGATTTCACAAGAAACCGGGGTCTCTTTAGAAAAATACCCAGCGAAAGGGTACCGGCTATTTTGGGTCGTCCGATCCATCACGAACGGCCCCGATTAGACCCAGGGGCAAGGGAGCGGCGCTTTGGCCGGCGGGGACGCGAGACGCGGCGGTGGAAAGAGGCGCCCACGGCGGCGGCCATGGCCGAGGCCAAAGCTCTCGCTGGAGCTTACTGGGAAAGCCCTAGAGGCCACCAAATCCGACGGGGAAAGCATGGGGAGAAAGAGGAGGGCAAGGCGGAGCTCACCAGAGGGCTTTGGGAGGCCGGGGTTCGACGACGACGGCGAGCGGCCAAGAATGGCGGACGGCGGCGCCCTGCTCCAAGGAAGGTTGCCATTAGGGCGATGCAAAGATGAATTGAGCGGGGAAGAGGGTTCAGGGGCTCTTTTACCCCGACGCGAAGCTTGCCGGCGTGTCGAATTGGACAGCGCCGCGGCCAGACGACGAGGTGAGCTCGGCGGGCGATGGCGGAGGTCTGCGGTGGTTCCAGGCACTCGGGAGCGAATGGGTGCAGAGGCAAAATGACGGAGAGGGTAAGTGTGCGCGGGCGCTTGTCGTTTTGAAGCCGAGAGAGGAGTGGGAGTGCCCACGACGCGGGGGGGAAGCGGCGAGGCAGTGCGCTGCAGCGGCGGTTGCTCGCACGGAGGTTCGAGCTGGAGCGGGGATTGGAGGAGGGGAGGCGCTGACACGCGGGACCCGGTTCTCAGCGAGAGGCGAGGGAGGAGGCGCTGCGGGCTAGCGCTGCAGCTGGCATGGGCCGGCCCAGCAGCGAGGGCCGAGGGAGGCGGGGAGGAGCGACCGGTGGGGTGGGCTAGCCCAGCACCGGAGAGGAGGGAAAGGAGAGGAAAAAGAAGAATGGGCCGGCAGGGAAGAAGCAGGCCACCGGGCTTGCAGGCCGAAAGGAAAAGAAGAGAGAGGAGGGAAAGAAAAAATCCTTTCCCTTTTTATTTTTCAGCACTTTTTAAATATCTCCAAAACCATTTGAATTCAAACCAAACTTTGAGAAAACCACTCATCACAGAACTAAAAAAAATGCAGAGGCATGAATGCAACAACATGTCTCTAACTTGGTTTTAAATTTTGTGAAAATTATTTAATCCTAGATTAAATGCTCACTAAAAATCAATAAAGGAACATTTTCACCTATTTTTAAATTGGGCAAATTTTAGGGTGTCACAATAGCCGACCGCATAAGCAGTTGCCGAATCCTTGGAAACTAGCCGACCACATGGATACTTGCCGAATGCCTCATACGCCCATCTCCGCACACTGGACATGCACACCGTCTTCTAGCCTTTCCTTTATGCTAAATATAGAACTGGACGTTGAGATGTGCATGCTTTATATATATTTATATTTAAATTGCCTTCTTTGCTTGCTTGCCACATCACAATGCCACCAAATCCAACTCCTGGCCAATGAGATCAGACCCCTCTGGCTTCTTGAATACTCGTTTAATCTGTCACGGTCATGGTCGATTATCCTCGTGATCGGCTTCTCTTGCCATATCTATTTCCTGAATGGAGTAACGGACCGCTTGGCCGTCTACCGAATGCTCTTATCACTGCTCGTTGGGTCCACCTGTCATCTTCTCAATGTTGACCAAAATCCAGTGTTAACACCAGTTCTGTCCCCGATCAGACTAAAGCAACCAACAAGAGGATGCCCAGGCAAAAACAGGTTTCAAAGAAGCCAAAAGAATCAATGTTGGTCACTAAAGACAAGGTGCAACATCAACCAAAGAAGGCTCTCATCACTTGCTTCAAGTGCAAGAAAGAGGGTCACCATGTTAGAGATTGCTCCTTGAAGAAAGAGTACAAGGGCATGAGCAAGATCCAAGAGAAGAAAAGGATGGAGTGCTCCAATGTGGGACACTATGTCTCTATGTGTTCCAACAAGGTTGATGACCAAGCCACATTTCCAAACAAGAAGACAAGAAGAAGCAAGAGAAAGTGTTATGAGTGCAATGAGAAGGGTCATGAAATTGCATCATGCCCCTACATGAAGGACAAAGGCTTGCTATCATCAAGAAAGAGGCACTTTAGAAAGGTAGCAAGCAAATTGCAAGAAGAGAAGGCTAAGAAGAACAAGACATGCCTATGCTACACTTGCAAGGAAAAGGGACATCTAAGTATGGATTGTTCCATGGGTAACACTCCTAAGCTCAACTCCTCAATTGATTTAAACTTGCTTAGGAGACCCAAAATTGACACTTGTGCTAGAAAGGTGATTGGTTCACCACTTGCTAGCACAAAGGCCATTTGGGTGTCTAAGTCTCTTGTGACTAACCTTAATGGACCCAACGTAGTTTGGGTACCAAATTGTGCTTGATGAGTGTTGTAGGTACTTGAAGGTGATATGAGGCTTCAGGGTGCTTGAGCAAGTTGATTGAAAATATTCACTCAAGCTATCAACCAATTCATATTGTCTTTTATTATATGGTTGACCCGAAGATGAATTGATGGAAGTATTTCTAAAATCTCATATTCACCAATGTAACAAGTACCTAACCCTTGTAGGATAGCCACATGACTTGTGTAGTCTCTAGTAGTTCACAAATATATGTTAGTTGTGAATTATTAGGATTGGCTAGAATATTTCAAGCTTAAATAAATTATTTGTCATATGATGCTTTTAATGGCTCTCTATTAGAGCAAGATCTATTCTTGCTGTAGGTAATGAGGAACCATCATTTGAGACAATAAAACAAGTGGTCATTGGTGATATAAGACCACAAGAAGTATAGGCTACAGAAGTGGAGGCTCCTCAAGTTGCAGCTGATCTGCAACCTGTTGCTGAAGTACGAGCAGCAGTGCTGCACTCCGAGCAGCAGTGCTGCCCCGTAGCAGTGCCACGCGATGGAACAACACTGTCGCGCTCCTGTGGATAGCAGCAACAACATTTGTCAATAGTCCAATTTAGGGACAAAACCTACAACATGATGATGAGCAGAGTGAAGATAAAGAGACCACCTCATCCATCATATTCATAAGGGTGGTAACAACTAAATCTCAAGTGAAATCTATTTCAAATTAAACTCCTTTGTGCCTTGTGTAGCCACTTAGGAAAATGAAGCACTTGAGGATATTTATTCATTGTTCGTGATGAAGAAAATCATGATTCGAATTGAATTGATCATCCACTCCAAGCAAGATACATGGCTTAGGTTTCCTTTGTGGACTCCAAACAAAGAATGTCAAGAAATATAAAATTAAAGAATCAAGCTCAAGTAGAGGCACTTATCACTCACAATTCAAGAACTCTCTACTTGATGGAATCTTGTCATATGGTAGATTGACAATTTTCATTCTCATTTTATGGTATCTACATGCTCAAATGGTTGTGAGTATTTCTTGGCATATTTCAATTTGAATATTCTATTATTGCCATGACCTAGACATAGAGTGAAATCTCAAGTTCTTAAATAAATAAAGTGCTATGTGAGAAATTCAAATACTTAGAGCACTTATTGTTAACACTGGATTTTGGTCAATATTGAGAAGATGACAGGTGGACCCAACGAGCAGTGAGAAGAGCATTCGGTAGACGGCCAAGCAGTCGGTTACTCCATTCAGGAAATAGATATGGCAAGAGAAGCCGATCACGAGGATAATCGACCATGACCGTGACAGATTAAACGAGTATTCAAGAAGCAGAGGGTTCTGATCTCATTGGCCAGGAGTTGGATTTGGTGACGTTGTGATGTGGCAAGCATGCAAAGAAGGCAATATATATAAAGCATGCACATCTCGACGTCCACTTCTATATTTAGCATGAATGGCTTCACGATGAAGGAAATGCTAGAAGACGACATGCATGTCCAGTGTGCGGAGATGGACGTATAAGGCATTCGGCAAGTATCCATGCGGTTGACTAGTTTCTGAGGATTCGGCAACTGCTCATGTGGTCGGCTATTCTGAGAAAAGAGAGTTTCCATTGAAACAACGGAAGCGAGAGCCGATCGGGCAACAAAATTGCGACAATTAAGGAAATGATGATTCCGAAAGGAGTTGAAAGCCAAGAATATTGTATTTTCCTTTAATATTTCATAGTCGTGTCCTCTTAGGACTTGTATTGCTTCCAGGGTATAAATATAAACTCTTGGCTATTGTAAAAAGTGTTCACAACCACATCAATACAACTGGCCCTGTGCCATCTTCGAGTCTTTATAGTCGTGTCGTCGAGTTCTTCGAGAGGAATCATCGATCCGTCGACCTCCGTAAGTACCGGCAACCTTGCTATCATGTCTAGTATCATGCGGTGGATTTAGATATGATGCAAGTAGTCTCGTATGTTAAGCTTAGTATCGTGCGGCGGATTTAAGCTTATGACGGGAAGTTTTTACCTATGACTTGTATCGTGCGGCGGATTAAGTCATGAGTAAAAATAGTTATCGGCTCTGTTAGATTTGGCAGATCTAATAGATTCATCAAGTTATCACGTGTTATATGTCTTATTTATTTAATTCGTACAACACTTTTTGCCCAATCTAGATTGATCTTCTTTCGGCCTTGTTGCACGAGTTTGCTTGTGCTTTACTAATTATAAGATCATGATGGCCGAACTGACTTTCAATCTAGATTATTACATGTTGCGGGTTCATGCACGCCGATCATGTTTAGGCTTTGATAGAGCTGGGTGCCGTGCGGCAGGTATAGGTTTTAGATTAGTTTAATCATGCTTTGCTTGTGTGTTTCTTTTTCATGGACCCCAGTTCGGCTAGTTTGCCGATTCTGGTTAAGCTTACACGAGTAATGAGTATGTATAGATCTGTTCAGATGTATGTGTGCTTTTAGCTTCTTATAATTAGATCGTATCATGCGGTGGATTAATCTAATTATAAGGAGTGGTGTAGATTTATAGCAAGTGGTATCATGTGGTGGATTAGCTTTGCTTGAGTTTATGCCTGACGGGTTCATGAAGGCTGGACGTGCGGCAGACTAGCTGGATTGGCATATGCATATGTTATCTGAATAGATTTGTATTTACAAGTTACCTCTTTTATTCTTTTGTCACGTATGTATTCGGCATTCGACATGTTTATATGCTTTCTCTTTATACTTGCTGAATGACATCTTAAACCTGTTTTGACAAACAGCTTCTATAGCTGTGTGCCGTCGTGATTGGCTTCCAAAGCCGTACATATGGAACTGTCTGGTTTTTACCCAGCATGTTCCAAGGTATTCTCACATTTTATCCCTTGTTGGTTTTCAGGTCAAACCGACTGGCACGTCTCCGAGTTCGATACACCTCGGGCTCCTGATTGAAGCTAGCCTCGTTCGGCTTGCTGTGTGCCTTTGACGCGAGGCGCCACGTTTTGCGTCAACACTTATCGAAAAGGAATTGACTCTATGACTAGTGTTGTGAGACTAACCTTTCTCTCTAAGTGATGTGTGTAGTCTCACTAGATAAATGAGAATGTGTTTATCAAATGGAGTATGCTATCATATGAAGGCCATCAATCCAAAACTATGTGATGTGTTCTCTCTCTAGTTAATTTTGGGTTGATTCATCTATGTTAGCCACTCACCATAATATGGCTTAAATCTACCCTTTGGACTTAATTGACCAACCATGCACATTCACATTTCCATTCCACTCAAAAGAGTGTGCATGAGGCATCAAGGGAGATTTAGTCCATATTATGAGGTTTCTCTATTTTGGTAGCCCACTTGCTTTCCATACATAAAGGGTTGCTAAATGAGAAACTAGTGCTTGTGTTACTAATGTCCTCTTGTGTTTAAGCTTATTCATAGGGAATCAACAAGAAGAGGATGTGCTTATTTATTTGGATGCATCACAAGCCTAAAAGGTTACTCTTCACCTAAAGAAGATGAGGTTACAAGAGGTCATACAAACCAAGAATTGAGATTGAATTGACAAATCAAGTTTGAGGTTGAATTGGATAAACTATATTGGAAGAATTCACAAGATTGAAAGCATTGATAAGAGGACTGAATGGAAATATTATCTTGTGAGTATTCTCAACCAAAATCACCTCAAGATTCGGCAAGAAAAGAAGAATTGTGAAAAACATCAAATCTGTCCAGAAATCTGAAATTCTGAGTTGGCTGCCTTCAAGCATAAATTTGGAAGTTCAAACGCTAATGAAATGACCTGAAACTTTGTGAGCATGCTATATACATCTAGTGTTTGTTGTTGTACAGTTTGCATGTGGTTGGTTTAGAAGAAAATCAGTTTCAGTTGAATTCTATCAGCCTCAGCAGTGCAGTTTCAGACTTGAGCAGTGTTGGTAGAAAATAGATTTGACTAATCAAATGGAGTCCAAATGGGCTGAAATTTTTATAGCAGTTAGAGGACTTATATATGCACATCTCTACCAAATTTCATGCATATTGGATCAGTAATCTGAGAGATGAATTTTCCACCAAGCAAGACAGATTTTGAAACTAACTGAATGGAATTGGATTGCATTGCAACAACAAGCTTCAATTGGCTCTCAAGTTGGTCATGAAGAATCAGTGAAGATGAGAAGCATCAGTTTGGTCCAAAAGAGTTCAAATGAGAGAGAAGGACATATACAAGTATCCAAAGGAGTTGGAACCAAATTGCAAGCAGCAGCAAGAAGTTGGAACTAGTTGGAACTAAAAGAAATCAGTTGCATGCTTTCAGATTCAGCAGCTGCAATCAATTGAAACCAGTTGTAGTTGGTTGACTTCAGAAATTACATGCAACAGTAATGAGTTATAATCAGCTGGAATCACTTGAAATTATTTTGAAGCAACTAAGAACCAGCTGAAACTAATTGGAATGCAAACAAACTTGAAGGAGTTTGAAATCAATTGGAATATAGTGTAAAATTCTCCCTTGGCCTAGGATCTTTGATATGCATGAGTGTGCTTTGTGTACTCTTGTATGCACAAATTGAGGGGGAGTTTACTCTAATACCTTGTGGGACAAATGATTTCTCTGAAAGTTCATGTTGTGCAGTCTCACACATTGGAAGGATGGATTGTTCCTTTTGGATTCACATTGGGTAATTCACAATTACTCTAGGATGTCCTGGTCTTTATAAACCAACTTCTCCCGGCTTAGTGTCGAATGCCCCAATCCTTAGTGGAACATGATTCTAATGAGTTGGAGAAAATAATTGAAGGGTGGACTCTCATTGTCAAATTCTCTACTCTAGAGCTCATCAAGTGCACATGATCCATCCTATTGATCAACCAAGACCTTGTCCATAAAGAGTGGTAACTCCTAGTTCACAATTTGCAAATTTTATGAATTTTTACCATTTGCTCGCTATGTGAGTTGCTTTAGGTAAAGAAAGAACTAGGAACCAAATATGGATCTTGGATGACCACCAAAGCTCTAATTCACCACATTTCATCAAAAGAGAACTATGACAATTCAAATCATTGAAATCTTACTTATATGTTGGTCATGTCAATCAAACTTTATGTGGTGATCTCTCTACCTTAGTGGTGGTATGTTTCCTTCGGCATAATTTCAATTGTTGCAAATTTGGTGTGCCTTGACCAAGATATAGCATGAATTCCTCTAGACTCTTAAACTGATTCAAGTGCATTTCACAAGTAATTCGAGTACTTGATGCACACATTAAGGGAGAGTCTATTCTATGTCTTGTGTCCTTTGAGACTAACATTTTCTTCTAGTGAACTTGTGTAGTCTCTTGGTGAGAATGAGTTTCTCATGGGTATGCTACATTAACTCAATCCAAATTGGTAAAGTTATCTCTCATATTCCTTTGGATTGCAATTTTAACTCTTATGTAGCTACTCTCCATAATATAGCTTAAATTCCCTTGATTGGACTTAATTGACCAAAATTGCATATGCACTACTTTCCACATACATATGTATGCACTATCAAATACGGGGAATTTAGTCTATGTAATGAGGTTTGCAATTAGTGATCCACATGCCTTCCACATCCAAATGGTCACTAGTTGTAAATTGTAGCTTGTGCAATTTAATGTTATCTCTTGTCCTTGTGAGGATTGTCTAGGTGACATTTATGTGATATTATGAGATACAAGCATCCATTCCAATTGGCATCAATTTGTGAAGATTCCTTCCATTGGTGTTAAAATCATGAAGATCATATTTCAATTTGGTATATCAAGAAATATGTCTTCAATTGGTATCTCTAAATGACAACAAGAGTAGCAATGGACTTTTAGTTAAGATGAAGCACAAGTTTGCGATGTTTCTTTGAAGATGATGATAAAAAGAGATGGGCACAAATGAGATCTTTTTGTTCAAAGAAGTGCTAAGCTAATCAAAGCACTAAATTGAAAATCATCATCATGGTGGAGATTATGAGGTTTAGAACAAAGGTATATCACTCCATGAACTCTTGTATTACCTTTGTGCATCTAGGCCCTTACATGCTAATGTGTGCATGTGTATGTAATATTTTGAGTCACACCATAAGTTTGTTCTTCTGGTGACGATTAGAGAATTCTTAGATATTTGGTTGATACCTCTTATGGTGATGGTGTGAGTTTGTCTCATGTTAAACCATCATCTAAGTGAGGTATGAGCTACATATGCTAACTTCTCAAGAATCTTGACTTAAATTGTTGCATACTTTGTTTGGTAGAAAACATAGGAGAGAAATCCTATATGCTAAACTTTTACCTACCTCTTTGTTAACACCAGATTTTCGCACACACGAGGATATGACAAGTGGGTCCAGCCAGCAGAGAAGAGAAGGATTCGGCAAGCATTCGGACGGCTATTTGGTCCTTAAGACTTTCGGTGAATACCTGCGTGGTCGGCAATTTCGTGAAGCAGTAGCCCCATTCGAGAAATGGATGATGCAGGTAAAGCCGGCTTGCATGAGAAGATACGTGACGATGAAAGACGCCGAAAGGATTAGGAATATGATTTATATCTTTCCTTGTTTTTTAAGTCGTAATTGTCTAGGATTCGTGTTTCGTCCAGGGTATAAATATAAGCCCTCGACCATTGTAAAACTGTTCACAACCATATCAATACAACCGGCCCCGTGCCACCTTTCGAGTCCCTAAGTCGTGTCGTCGAGTTCTTCGAGAGGAATCATCGATCCGTCGACCTCCGTAAGTACCGGCAACCTTGCTATCATGTCTAGTATCATGCGGTGGATTTAGATATGATGCAAGTAATCTCGTATGTTAAGCTTAGTATCGTGCGGCGGATTTAAGCTTATGACGGGAAGTTTTTGCTTATGCCTTGTATTGTGCGGCGGATTAAGTCATGAGTAAAAATAGTTATCGGCTATGTTAGATTTGGCAGATCTAATAGATTCATTAAGTTATCATGTGTTATATGTTTTATTTATTTAATTCCTATAACACTCTTTGCTCAATCTAGATTGATCTTTTTTCGGCCTTGCTGCATGAGTTTATTTGTGCTTCGTCAATCATAAGATCATGATGGCCGAATTAACTTTCAATCCAGATTGTTACATGTTGTGGGTTCATGCATGTCGACCATGTTTAAGCTTTGATAGAGCTGGGTACCATGCTACAGGTGCAGGTTTTAGATTAGTTTAATCATGCTTTGCTTGTATGTTCCTTCTTCATGGACCCCAGTTCGGCTAGTTTGCCGACTCTGGTTAAGCTTACATGAGTAATAAGTTTTTATAGATCTGTTCAGATATATGTATGCTTTTAGCTTCTTATAATTAGATCGTATCATGCGGTGGATTGATCTAATTATAAGGAGTGGTGTGGACTTATAGCAAGTGGTATCATGCGGTGGATTAGCTTTGCTTGAGTTTATACTTGGCGGGTTCATGAAGACTAAACGTGCGGCAGATTAGTTGGATTAGCCTATGCATATGTTATTTGAATAGATTTATATTTACAAATTACCCTTTTACCCTTATGTTATTCATGTGTTCGGCATTCAACATGTTTATGAGCTCCATCTTTATACTTGCCGAATGACATTATAAACCTGTTTCGACAAACAGCTTTTATAGCTGTGTGCCGTCATGATTGGCTTTCAAAGTCGTACATATGGAACTGCCTGGTCTCACCCAGCATGTTCCAAGGTATTCTCATATTTTTATCCCTTGTTGGTTTTCAGGTCAAACCGACTGGCACGCTTCCGGATTCGGAATACTCCGGGCACCCGATTGAAGCCAGCCTCGTTCGGCTTGTTGTGTGCCTGGCGCAAGGCGTCACGTTTTGCGTCAACACACTTTTTGGCACGCCTGGTTGGACCACTTCATTTCAAGATGCCTGAGATCAGCAAGGATCAAACCTTCGATGTGACCATGGATGAATTGCCGCCAGAATCAAAGGATTTGGTGCAACGGGCTTGTGATGAATTCCAGCGCAGATGCTTGGAGACTTTCTCCAAGAATAAAAGTGGCAAGGTCTATCAGAAGCAGATGTTCCCGAAGGTTGTTCCTCATCACCAACCTGAGCTGCCCGACGGTGGTGAAGAAGAAGCTATCCAGAAGATGACTGAAATAATGCACAAGGTTGTATCAGGAGCCGTGACTAATCATCAGTCGGCTTTCTTAAACACTTTTCGTGCTATTATGGTCAATACTTTCGGTCCAAATGCAGATAAGTACTTTGAAGAAGTTGCTGGTCCGATGCAAGGACTATTGTTGTTTCAAATACCTCAACGTCGGAGGGTTGCCGAGAACAGTGGAGCTGGCCCAAGCACAGGTGGAGTGGTTTCTCAGGAGACGCAACAACCTCCCCAGACCTATGGCCAGCTCACGTTCGGCACAACAGGGAATGTCCCACAATCTGCTTCTAGAGTGTCTCCTGTGGCGAACAGGATACAGAGGGATATGTTTGGAGATGGATATCGGGAGTTTATGGACTATAACTCGATTAATGCTCTTCCGAATCCGGGCTACAGGAGTTCAGCAGGACTACATACTGGGGGCAAGCACAAACAGCTCCTGATTCAAGTGTTGACCTCATCATGCACAGGATGGCTGATATGATGCAGAATCAGTTCGGCCTAAAGCCAAAGAATCAGACATATGCTTACAAGTCTCCCTACCCATAATGGTACAATCGGGTAGCACTTCCTCCAAGAGTAAAACCTCCTACTAATTTCACCAAGTTTTCGGGTCAGGATGATACCAGCACTATAGAGCACATCAGCCGATACTTGATGCAACTTGGGGAAGCATCTACAGATGAAGCTTGGAGGATTCGGTATTTCCTGCTGTCGTTGATAGGACCAGCCTTCTCCTAGTTTGCTTCTCTGCCGGCGAATTCTATCAATACATGGGCAGAGTTAGAGCAGAAGTTCCACTCATACTTCTTTACGGGAACCAGTGAAAAGAAGTTGGTCGATCTTATGAGCTTGAAGATGAGACCCGGCGAAACGCCGCAAGAGTATCTGCGCCGATTCAGGGAAACAAAAAATCTCTGCTATTCCTTGAATTTGCCGGATGACCAATTGCCGGGGATAGCCATAGCTGGCATGTTGCCGAGTATCAAAGAAAAACTATTCGGCATGGAGTTTGATGACCTCGGGCAGTTATCCCAAAGGCTGGCGACGATGAGCAATCAAGCTCAGGGATTCAGAAGGAATAATCAATTCCAGAAGGGTGATGTAGCTGCCGAAATGTATCAGGCTTTCCTGGAGGAAGCAGATGAATATGATGATGAAGATGAAGTAGCTGCAGCCGAGATAACCTGGTCTAAAGAACTAACTCAAGTCAACCAGCGGTGGCTGAGGCAACAAAAAGGTACTTATGACTTTGATGTTTCCAAGTCAGATAAATTATTTGAGTACTTGCTGAAGGAAGGACGCATCAAGTTGCCGGAAGGTCATCCTATGCTGCTTCCTGAGGGTGTCAAAGACAAGAAGTATTGTGGTTTCCACAATACTAAACCCCACTCCATAAATGATTGCCGAGTGTTCAGAGTGCGGATTCAGAAGGCCATCCAAGATGGACACCTGAGGTTTGATGGAAAGATGAAAGTGGATGGTAGTCCTTTTGGACAGAATACCGTGTCCTTCTCTGTCAGTATGATCAATGCAGCCAATTTTGGGGGTAAGAATAAAATGAAAGTTTTAACTTCTGGTAGAGCAAAGGAAGCTGGTGCTGTTGACCCTGATCGGCAGATTACAAATAAAGAGCTTCAGCAGAGGGTTCGGTTCCAGAATAGCCGAACTGAGACCAGTCGAACTTCCAGACCCAGGGTCACGACATGCATCTTGTTGAATAAATGGCGTCGGGAACAGGAATGGTACCAGAAGCAGAGGCTTTATGAAGAACGGAAGTTCCTAGAGAAACAGCGAAGGTACAAAGAAGAGATGTACCGGGAAGAACGAGAAGATACGAGGGAACAGGAACGGTCTCATTGGGAATGCTCATTTTTCCAGTATTGTTGGAACGAAGGCTTGAAGCTGCCTGTTAAAGACGACTGCCCTGAGTGCAGTAATCAGTATTCCGAGTATAGGCAGTCTCGAGTCAACCACCGATCTGTCCATGAAAGGCTTGGGGCACGAGTCCCTGAGGACGATCGGCGCGTAAAAATAAATAGTTCCGGAGATCGGCAGGTAAGAGGATTTGCCGATCGAGATTGGGCTCATACTGAAGAAGAAGAGTACCGTAAGTACGTCTGGCAGAAGGGACAACGGTGTCCGCCAGGTTTAAGGAAAAGCCAGAAGAGGAGAGTGCAGCGCTTAAGGAACAAAGAGTTGGCACAAGCAGGCACCAGAGCAAAGCGAGTCTGGCGTCCTAAGGAAAGGCCGAGTGAAGGTAATCATTCGGCTGATACGTGCATGACATTCTTTCTACTATCAGAGTTCATAGCCCCTGAGAATCAAGATGTCCAAGACGAGACATATTCAGACTTCGATGAAAGTGAATTTCAGGACTTGTTGGCTCATCTCGTCTTGGCTCAAAGGGCAGTATTTGATAAACCAATCAGGCACCGACACTTGAAGCCATTATACATGAGAGGGTATGTCAATGGCAAGCCATTAACCAAGTTGTTCATCGATGGAGGAGCTGCCATAAATATCATGCCGTATACCACTTTCAGAAAACTTGGCATGACAAGTGAAGATCTATTGAAGACCGACATGGTGTTGAGGGACTTTGCCGGTAATTCTTCTGATACTCAAGGTGCAGTCCATGTCGAGTTAACAATTGGGACTAAAACTTTAATCACCACCTTCTTTGTCATTGGTGGCAAGGGGGCATACAGTTTGCTATTGGGAAGAGATTGGATACATGCAAACTGCTGTGTGCCGTCAACTATGCACCAGTTCCTCATCCAGTGGATTGGGGATGACATTGAGATCGTCCATGCTGATGATTCAGTGAGTATTGCTAACACAGAGCCCACCTACTGGGAATATGAAGGTGTCGAGTGTTTCTTTGGAAGAGCTTGGGAGGCAGGTCCTGTGAACGTTTTCGACGAGGATCAACAGCCGATTCAAACGATCGGCTCTCAGAGCAATTTTTAGTCCAACCGGTGGTAATGGAGAAGAATTGAGACCAAAGTTTCATATCGGCTGACAAGGAATAAAGTGTTGGTAATGAAGCCGAAGTTGGATCAATGTACACAAGTTTGGGTCTTGAGTATGTTTTAAAGTTGACGAACCTTTAAAGGATTCTGTTTATTTCTCCATTGCCAGAGCTCAAGGAAGATCAGGAGGAATTTGTACAAGGTGACGTGCAACAGAAGATTCTGATGAGATTAAACATATATGAGAGCACTTCCATGACTTGGTGATCGTTTCAAGTTGTACGTAACGGCCGATGGTCTTATAGTAGAATCGGCCCTTATTTTAAGCATAAAGGAAAGATAGCAGCTGGCTTTAGCCGAAAATGTTAAACCCAAAGAGGGGTGTTCGGCTGTAAAGAAATTTTTATGCGTCACTCATGGATTAAGCTTCGGCATTGTTTAGCCGAATGCGTGGAAATTGCGTGTACGAATTTCAAGGATATTTATATACAGCCGATGTAAAAGCATCGCCTTTAGCAGAAAAAATGTTCAAAAAAGTTTAAGTTATAGCCGATATCTTATTTATATCGCCTTTAGTACAGATATTCATGACCTTGGTGACCCTAGTGTTTTTCAAGTTAGCAGGTTTATCGGGGAAAGAGAAAGGTGAAGTGCAGTAAGTGCAATGCCGAGTGATATGACATGTTGAGAATGGGATTTAGTCGGCTAAGATGACGTCATACATTCGGCAAGCGTTCTTCTGAAGAAATGTTGCGAACGAGGAAAGTCATTGAAGAATTAAAAATAAACATTATTCAGAAAAGAGCAAGTTCATCTGCTGAAAACTTCAATTACAGAATCTGTCCTAAAGTACAAGCTACTCTTGAAATGGTCTATTCAAGCGAACTAAGAATCGGTGATTTCGACAAAGGACGATGGTGTAACCAACAGGAGCTTCGGAATCTTCGAAGTCGTCCAGAAGTGCATCTGCAGAGCCGATTGATAAAAGGGTAGTCTTCTTGAGTCAAGAACTCGTCACCACCAGTTTGAGGAAGACCCCGGCATACGCACTTTGGATGACGGTCTGATCTATATGGTCATCCAAAGCATCAAAACATATACCTTCGATGACAGCCAGATCTATGCAACCATCAGTAGCATCAAGGCTAGCCTCAGCTGTGTTCTCATGAGCATCCATTTTGCCAACAACTTTGTTTGCTGTTGATTTCAGACGGTCATTTTCTACAGAAGGAACTAGCAAAAGAAGATGTGCTAGGCAAATACAAAACTCAATCAAAGGAAGAGTGTCTAGTGAGGATTTCATTAACCTATGGTAGCGTTGTGGATCTGTTTCCTCTGATATGTTTGTTCATCTTCCTCGATGTCATATCTCTTGAGCAAGCCTTCTGGGAAGAGAGCCTGAGCATGGTTGGATATAGGCCTTACCCTGAAGGGAAGGGAAACAGAGAGTTAAGAGTAGATGAGTAAGAAGAGCTACCACAAGGGGGCAAGAAATTGGTTTTTACCCATAACGCCAATAGGTTGATGTTTGATTTCCTCCTACTTCGTCCCCGTTGGGATGTCCGATGTGATTGCTGTTGCCTGCCATCATTGGAAACGCAGGCGAGAAAATTTTTTCTCTGGCTTGAGCTTAGAAGCCGAGAAGGGGAGAAAGTTTGCAAGACGAGCTATTTGGTTGAAGTCAAGAGGAATGGCCTAGCTAAGGTCAAATTTATAGAACCATGGCTTGCACACTGGGAGACTAGGTAGGGTTTTTCACGGCTTATGGGTCGTTTTCGGGCCGGATCAAATCCTTGCCTAACCTAAGAAGTTCGAAGAGCCGATAGGATTCGGCTGAAAGTGTTTGCTATAAAAAATGCTCAAGTTCGACTAAAAGACAATTGCGGCTGTAAGGTGTTCAATTTCGATTAGTTATTTGGAAGATTCAAGTCACCAGTCGACACTATAATTATTAACAACAGCCGATGAAATGTACATCGCTGCTAAAATGGGAAGAGAATCAATGACCGATGCATGGAACAGAGCACATATTGATCTCGAAGGATCAATCACAAGTTGATGGACGAATAAAAAAAACCTCTTATTTACAGGGAGAGAAACAAGTTACAATATAAAGTCAGTTCGTCCATTCTATTCTATCCCTAATTGGGAGATCAAAGTCAAAGGAATCGGCCAGATCTGTTCCAGCTTCTTTCATGTCATCAACAGAGTGTGCCACCCTGAATTCTAGTCCTCGCTCACAAACATCAAAATGACGGTAGTCAGCGCCGGAGTGGATCCGAATAGCGTTGAAGGCGAGCGCTGCACTGTAACCCATGCCAGCCCTGGAGATGTCGGGGAGAACCCGGTTGACCTCGTTCACCAGCCTCAGAGCCGTCGTGCCTGGCACGTTGGCTGTGACAGCAAGATCGGCAATGGCAGCTTTGAGGGAATGGAGCTTAGCCTCCAGAGCTAAGAGGAGGAAGGATCAATAAAACAGGGAAGAAGAATAGAGAAAGAACAGTGGAAGGATACTTACCAATGGCCTGTTCCCGAGCGGCATCACGCTCTCGAGAGATTCGGGTAATCTCCCGATTCCTCCTTTCTAGATCAAATTGAAGATCCGTGACCTTCTAAGTCAGGACCTCGGGAAAGTCGTCATCGACCCTCCTGAACAAGAGTAACGAAATGAGGTTGGATACTTCATTTTGGAGACGAGGGGAAGGAAGGAGGAGGTAACCTTCTCTTGGAGGTACTGGAAGCGCCAAGCTCGAGACTATGGCGGCTCGCCTGAGAAGACATCTTCTAGCTGATTTAGTAGCAAGAGAGAAGAGGGTTTTCTGGTTTGCGAATAAAGCAGGAGAGGTCGAGAAGCACAGGCCAAAATAAAGTGAAGGGGGGAGTTTAAAAGATCCCAAGTGCATCGGAGACGAATCGGCAGGTACGGTAATTATGGCGAGTGAAGACAGATGCTTCTGGAGGTTCCACGTCAGTGCGAAAAGGAAGAGGAATTTTGGAATAAACATATTATCCCAAAATTAGGGGGCATGTGTTAACACCAGATTTTCGCACACACGAGGATATGACAAGTGGGTCCAGCCAGCAGAGAAGAGAAGGATTCGGCAAGCATTCGGACGGCTATTTGGTCCTTAAGACTTTCAGTGAATACCTGCGCGGTCGGCTATTTCGTGAAGCAGTAGCCCCATTCGGGAAATGGATGATGCAGGTAAAGCCGGCTTGCACGAGAAGATACGTGACGATGGAAGACGCCGAAAGGATTAGGAATATGATTTATATCTTTCCTTGTTTTTTAAGTCGTAATCGTCTAGGATTCGTGTTTCGTCCAGGGTATAAATATAAGCCCTCGACCATTGTAAAACTGTTCACAACCATATCAATACAACCGGCCTCGTGCCACCTTTCGAGTCCCTAAGTTGTGTCATCGAGTTCTTCGAGAGGAATCATCGATCCGTCAACCTCCGTAAGTACCGGCAACCTTGCTATCATGTCTAGTATCATGCGGTGGATTTAGATATGATGCAAGTAGTCTCGTATGTTAAGCTTAGTATCGTGCGGTGGATTTAAGCTTATGACGGGAAGTTTTTGCTTATGCCTTGTATCGTGCGGCGGATTAAGTCATGAGTAAAAATAGTTATCGGCTCTGTTAGATTTGGCAGATCTAATAGATTCATTAAGTTATCATGTGTTATATGTTTTATTTATTTAATTCCTATAACACTCTTTGCCCAATCTAGATTGATCTTTGTCCGGCCTTGCTGCATGAGTTTATTTGTACTTCGTCAATCATAAGATCATAATGGCCGAATTAACTTTCAATCCAGATTGTTACATGTTGTGGGTTCATGCATGTCGACCATGTTTAAGCTTTGATAGAGTTGGGTACCGTGCGGCAGGTGCAAGTTTTAGATTAGTTTAATCATGCTTTGCTTGTATGTTCCTTCTTCATGGACCCCAGTTCGGCTAGTTTGCCGACTCTGGTTAAGCTTACATGAGTAATGAGTTTTTATAGATTTGTTCAGATATATGTATGCTTTTAGCTTCTTATAATTAGATCGTATCATGCGGTGGATTGATCTAATTATAAGGAGTGGTGTGGACTTATAGCAAGTGGTATCATGCGGTGGATTAGCTTTGCTTGAGTTTATACTTGACGGGTTCATGAAGGCTAAACGTGCGGCAGATTAGTTGGATTAGCCTATGCATATGTTATTTGAATAGATTTATATTTACAAATTACCCTTTTACCCTTCTGTTATTCATGTGTTCGACATTCAACATGTTTATGAGCTCCATCTTTATACTTGCTGAATGACATTATAAACCTGTTTCGACAAACAACTTTTATAGCTGTGTGCCGTCATGATTGGCTTTCAAAGCCGTACATATGGAACTGCCTGGTCTCACCCAGCATGTTCCAAGGTATTCTCATATTTTTATCCCTTGTTGGTTTTCAGGTCAAACCGACTGGCACGCTTCCAGATTCGGAATACTCCGGGCACCCGATTGAAGCCAGCCTCGTTCGGCTTGCTGTGTGCCTGGCGCAGGGCGTCACGTTTTGCGTCAACACTCTTGCCCTCACTTGTCTACCATCATTTCTTCCTTTTTGGTGGAGAGATCCTTTTTGGAGATTAATGCCAATGGGGAGAAATATTGGAGGAGAATGTAAGGGAAGAGAGATTGATATGTGGATGTAAAGGGGTAAAAGAGAGGCATATAAGATTTTTCAAAATCGAGTGGTGTGAGCAAGCATAGTTTAAATTGATGCTCTTGTTAAGGATCATTTATGCTAGTGTGTGACATTCATGCCTTGAATGATGTTTTGTTAAACTTGTTGAGTGCATGAACTGTCATGAGCATCACGTTTATCATGTTGACACCTTGCACCCCACGAATGCTAAGATATAGGAGAGTTCCCACACTTTTCCTTAAATATGTGCATTTGTCATTTGAGGCCAAAATTTGAATTCCTTTCAATGCACACATTTAGGGGGAGCTCACTATATCATAGGATTCAAAATCTTAATATTTATCAATCTCTTGTAAGCTTTAGTTGTGTTGTCATCAATCACAAAAAAGGGGAGATTGTAAGTGCATCTAGCCCTTAGTGGGTTTTGGTGAATTGAATGACAACTCAACTAAAGGTCTAACAAATTTGCTAAGTGTATCAAAGGTTCAACAAGAAAAGCAAGCTTGATGGTATTCCACATAGTGTTGACATGAAGGCCAAAATTGTGTATTATTGTATTGGAAGATCATGGAAACAGTCTTGTTCAAGCAAAAGACAACAATGCAAATAGAGTTGATAATAAGGCTTCTATGTTGTGGGATATCATGGCATCATGAGAAAGCAAGCATATTTGGCAAATGAAAAGTGAGACATAGATTGCTGATTTTGCAATGGTCTCAACAATTGGTTGCTTTTCATGAGCAAGAAGAGTTTGATAGTGAACTAGCTTTGATCAAGGTTGAAGAATGAATCAAGAATGCATAAGTGAGTAAATGCCAAGCAAAGGTCAAATGACAAGGACTTAACTCATATTGGATATATGTCGTCTCTACATTGGTTTGCTTGTATGGATAAATATTTGGAGAATCACCTTGCATTGTTTGGATATATTTGCTCTTGTGGTGATTGCTAGGGTTTGGTCTCGATCTACTAGTTTGTGCTTTTCTGTCAACATCTAAGTTGTGGAATAGCTTGAATACTACCACAGGAAGCTTAGTAATTTATCAGATCCACATTCCCTTTGGTAGTTTCCGATCAGCATTTTCGAGCTTGTCAGGTGGAGCACAAGTTCTGCTCGTCCAGCAAAGGTTCTGTTCGAGCGGCAGTTCTGCTCCCAGAGCAGAAGTGCTGCTCAAGTTTTTAACATCTGTACGAGTTGAGTTTTTACAGACCTATTCACCCCCCTTTAGGCGACATCGAGGTCCTTTCACTAAGGTACCCATCAACACCTACATTGTCTTCTTGCCATTATCATCCTCTTTCTCAGCATTGTCATCCTCTCTTACTGGTTCCTCATCATCACCAAAATCTCACTCTGTGACAGGCACATATGGATCAGAAGGCCCTCGGTACACAACAAACATGGTGACAACCTTTCTCTTCAAATGTCTCTCAAACATAGTCATCCAATCTTGGTCAGTTTGTACTTCAGGAAAAGATTTCAACTCTTTATCATAATATTGAAAATGTGTCAGTTCCAAATAAGCAGGTGGGTACTTGTCTACAACTGAGCTATGCAAGTCCATATAATTTGCTTTGTCTGAATCAACAAACATGTCAAAGGCATAACAAGAGAACTCTTGCCTACACTTCTTACGGTTACCCAACAATTTAATTTCCAACTTGAAAAATGCACCACGGACCTCAATCGAGGGTTTTTTTATTTTTTAACCTTTTTTAAAAAAAAAAATATTTCAATAATAATCCCACCCAAATAAAATTTGCACATTTTGACCCTTTTGACAAGGTCTTACACATAGGACATCATTTCCAACGTGTAAAACCTTTTCATGCCAATGCATGTGGCGTGATAGGATGGTCTTGTCGCGCCGCCGGAAGGCGTGACAAGACTGAATTTTTAAAAAATCATAACTCTTCAATACGACGTCGGATGAAGATGATTTTTATATAAAAATTATAGCTCTCGATGAGATCTACAACTTTGTAGTTTTGAATTTTTTCATTTGAGAACATTAAGATGCTCAAAAAAATCAAATATTTTTTAGCACCATAATAAACACATAAGATTTCGTCGGTTTTAAAAATTCATATATTTTTTACATGTATCAAAGATATGAAAATCATGATTTTTTTTGAAAATCATATGCTAAAAAAGTATCTTTATTTAATACAATGCAAAAAAAAATATAAATTTTCAAAAAACGACGAACTCTTATATGCGTTTATTTTGGTGCTGAAAAAACGTATTTGATTTTTTTGAGCATCTTAACTTCCTCAAATGAAAAAACTCAAAACTACAAAGTTGTAGATCTCATTGAGAGCTATAATTTTTATATAAAAATTATTTTGTTCCGACGTCGTATTGAAGAGTTATAATTTTTTGAAAATTCAGTCTTGTCACGTCACTCCTGATGGCGCGACAAAACCATAATATCACGACACGTGCATTGGCGTGACAAGGTTTTCCATACTGGAAACGACGTCTGATGTGTAAGACCTTATCACGCCACTTCCGGTGCTACGATAACGTTATTTGGTCGCGCCAATTTGGTTGACGTGACAAAAGGGTCAAAATATGCAAATTTTATTTGTGTGAGATTATTATTGAAATATTTTTTGAAAAAAGGTTAAAAAAAGGCCCTCAATCGAGCACAGGTAGGGTTTCGGCCACCGCAGCCATGGCCGACGCCGCGCCGTCCTCCCTCCAGACCTACTCCAAGGCCCTCTCCGCCTTCACCGCCGCATGGCGTGCCTTCGAGACCCACGCCTCTAGCCTCGACTCCACCCTCGCCGCCCGTTTAGTGTCACACCCCAGGCGCAGGACAAGTGAAGCAAAGCATATTTAACATTTATGTAATAGCTTGTATGACATGTGGACCCTAGTGGTCAGTGGCCAAGGGCCTTTTATCCTGCACTACTGTGTGTATCGGACATGGAACAAATCTATTACGAAATACAGCAAGCACGAGAGGGAGATTCCTCTGCGCTTCGGCCGAATCCGGCGATCCTCTGTGTGCTCACGTCGCCTGGCACCTCGCCGGCAGCCAGGGGTGTTACAGTGGTATCAAAGGCGGTCTTTCCTCGGCTTTAACCCTCAGCTCCGGCGGCGGCGTACCAGGAGTCTGCGGAGGGGCAACACATCGACGCACGGCGGCGGCGTGACGGGATCCGGCAGCGGCTATTTCGGCCTCGCGTCCGGCTTCGGCTACATCAACCTCGACTGGGGGACTACATCGACACTTAGGGTTCGGCGGCGAGAACCACTGTGAGCCTCCCTTTCTGCTCACCTCTTGTTTAATTGCGGTGCGGTGGCGTTCGGCGGGGAAGTGTCCGTGGATTTGGGTTGCGGAGCTCGTGCCTCCGTGTAAAATCCCTCGATCCCGCCTCACTTCCAGGAGTTGGGTTCACCGGGGAAGCACGCAATAGGAAAGGACTTGCTCCAAGCCTGTTGTTTCCCCAACTTCTTCATCACGGCTCCACCGAAGCCTTCCAAGCAGACGCAGATTCTGCTCGACGAAATGTCTCGCAGTAATGAGGATGAGAAAACTCATTGGGATACTGTGATGGACCACTTCGACATGATGTTTGCCAGAATGAATGACATAGGAATCATTCAACAAGATCTCAAGGCGCAGATAACAGAACACAACAAAAGGGTAGACAATATTGCTGCAGACCAGAAGTTTATCGATGAGCAAGTTAAAGCAAATGGCCATGCTGTAGCTCAACTGACACTACGACAGTTTGAAGATGAAAATCACTCTGTTAGTAGTACTTCAGCATCACTCATTTTTGAGGAAGAAGAACCCTTCACGAGAACAGGCATTTGGACGATTTGCAAAATCAGCATTAGTCACGGAAAAATTTGCATCCGGAACTAGAAAGGTCTTTAGCCCCGGTTGGTAACGTTCCCCTGCCCAACGGCTCATTTGTCAGAGGGACCTTTAGCCCCGGTTGGTGTCACCAACCGGGGCTAAAGATTGACCTTTAGCCCCGGTTGGTGACACCAACCGGGGCTAAAGGTTTTGCCCCGGTTGCTGTATCCAGCCGGGGCTAAATGTTGGCATCTTTAGCCCCGGTTGGTGTTATCAACCGGGACTAAAAGGTTTTGTCCCGGTTGTTGTATCCAGCCGGGGCTAAATGTTGGCATTTAGCACCGGCTGGGAATAAGGACCAGGGCTAAATGTCCCTCCCTATATTTGAACTGTTCTTCTACCTCCAGCCGTGCCCGAGCTCCCGTCTTCATTTTTTCTTCATTCAGTCACTTGCTTGCTTGTTGGCTCTCTCTTCTCCGGTGATTTTTGTTTGTTAACACATCTCCGGCGATTGATTTATTTCATCACATCTATGCCGCCATTGACTCCTTGAAAGGTTACTAACTTCAGTTTTTCATTTTTGCAGCCGCCACTAGTATATATGGTTTTTGAAGCTATTTTGAGTTCATTGACTTGATAGTTCAAATTAGTACTCTAAAAATAAAATATGACCGTTTAATTAGTTTATTTTAATCTTTTAGAGAAATAGAGATCATTTAAATCATTTTTTACAAAAAATAGAAATATATAATACTTTAGTTTACAAAATGTGACTGGTTTAATTAGTTTATTTTAATCTTTTAGAAATATATAATACTTTAGTTTACAAAATATGACTGGTTTAAATTATTTCATTAAAGTAAATAGTATATAACCTTATAATTTAATTATGTGATATATACCATATAATTTCATTTGTTTATAAGAATGAGAGATATAATTATGTGATATGTCATATAATGCAGACGATGACACGTCACTGGATGTACAATGCGGATCGTCGCTCAAAAGAGTTCATTGACGGCGTGCATTATTTTTTAAGATTGACCGAGGCAAACAAGCGGAATGGTTTTATGTGTTGTCCATGTGCCCTTTGTAATAATTCGAAGGAATTTCTAGCTCAAGGAGTCTTCACTCACACTTGTTCAAGTCGGGTTTCATGCCAGACTATAGTTGTTGGACGAAGCATGGAGAAACTGGGGTTATGATGGAAGAAGGTGAAGAAGAACAATTGGACCCTGACGATGACATTATTGCTCAATACAGTGACTTTGGTGATACTGCAATGGGGGAAGGTGAAGAAGAGGCAAGTGCAGAAGACACACTCGCTGAAGATGATGCTCTTGGTGATGTGATTCGTGATGCACAAAGAGATTGCGAAAGTGAAAAGGAGAAGGCTAAGTTTGACTGTATGCTAGAGGATCACAGGAAATTACTATATCCGTCTGCTGCAGATGGACAAAAAAAGTTGGGTACAACACTTGAGTTGCTATAATGGAAGACACAGAATGGTGTATCTGACAAGCCATTTGGACAATTATTGAAGATTATAAAACAAAAGATGCTTCCGAAGCCTAACGAATTGCCCGCCACTACGTACGAAGCAAAACAAGTCGCCTGTCCTTTGGGTTTAGAAATCCAGAAGATACATGCATGTCCTAATGACTGCATCTTGTACCGTGGCAAGGAATACGAGAATTTGGATGAATGCCCTGTATGTAAAGCGTCACGATGTAAGATCAGACGAGATGACCCTGGCGATGTTGAGGGTGAAGAACGTCCCCGGAAGAAAATCTCTGTCAAGGTTATGTGGTACGCTCCTATAATACCACGCCTGAAAAGTCTGTTCAGAAACAAGGACCATGCAAAGTTGGTGCGCTGGCACAAAGAAGACCGTAAGGTAGACAACATGTTGAGACACCCTGCTGATGGGTCCCAGTGGAGAGCAATAGATAGAGAATTCCCGGAATTTGCAAAAGACGCTAGAAACTTAAGGTTTGGTTTAAGTACGGACGGGATGAATCCTTTTGGGGAAAAGACCAGTAGTCATAACACATGGTCTGTTACTCTATGTATCTACAACCTTCCTCCATGGTTATGCATGAAGCGGAAGTTCATTATGATGCCAGTGCTCATCCAAGGCCCGAGGCAGCCTGGCAACGACATCGATGTCTACCAGAGGCCATTACTTGAGGAACTCCTACTTTTATGGAGTAAATCAGGTGTACGTGTGTGGGATGATTACAAACAGGAACACTTTGACCTGCGAGCATTGTTGTTCGTAACAATCAATGATTGGTCTGCTCTAAGTAATCTTTCAGGACAGACAAACAAGGGATATAATGCATGCACACATTGTTTTGATGACATGGATAGTATATATTTGAAAAGATGTAGAAAGGTAGTGTACCTTGGTCATCGTCGATTTCTTTCTGTGAATCACCAGGTTAGAAAGAAAGGCAAGCATTTTAAAGGTGAGACGGACCACCGGAGCAAGCCTCGCAACAGAACTGGGGAAGATATACTTGAGATGATCAAGGATGTGAAAGTAGTCTTTGGAAAGGGGACGGGTAGTGAACCTGTTCCGAAAGATGCTACGGGACACGCACCCATGTGGAAGAAGAAGTCAATATTTTGGGAGCTACCCTATTGGCATGTACTAGAGGTCCGACACGCGATCGACGTGATGCACCTGACAAAGAATCTTTGTGTCAACCTTCTAGGATTCATGGGTGTGTATGGAAAGTCTAAGGATACACTTGAAGCACGACAAGACTTGCAACGCATGAAAGAACGAGACAACCTACATCCAGAGAAGACAGATGATGGACGCCATTACTTAAGACCTGCTAGCTATACTCTTAGCAATGAAGAGAAGGAAATCATGTTTGAATGCCTAACCATCATCAAGGTCCCATCTGGATTCTCCTCCAATATAAAGGGAATAATAAATATGCAAGAGAAGAAATTCCTAAACTTAAAGTCGCATGACTGCCACGTGCTTATGACGCAATTGCTTCCGGTTGCTTTAAGAGGAATTCTACCTCCACATGTATGTCTGGCCACTGTGAAGCTATGTGCATTCCTCAATGCAATTTCTCATAAGGCAATTAATCCACTAGAACTAGCTACTCTACAGAATGATGTGGTTCAATGTCTTATGAGCTTTGAGTTGGTGTTCCCTCCATCCTTCTTTAATATCATGACACACCTCCTAGTTCACCTGGTCAAGGAGATTCATATTCTCGGTCATGTGTTCCTACACAACATGTTCCCCTTCGAGAGGTTCATGGGAGTACTAAAAAAATATGTTCACCAATGTGCTCGGCCAGAAGGAAGCATCGCCAAGGGCTATGGGACAGAGGAGGTCATTGAGTTCTGTATTGACTTTATTCCTGACCTTCACCCGATTGGTGTTCCTGAATCGCGGCACGAGGGGAGGCTGTGTGGAAAGGGGACACTAGGAAAGAAAACATATATCGGTACGGGGAACGATTATTTCAATAAAGCGCACTACACAGTTCTTTCAAACGCATCCGTGGTGGATCCATATATCGAGGTACACAGGAGTTCCTACGATCCCAATTTCCTGGGAAGAATGAAGTTTGGATTACACGTGAGCACATGAATACTTTTAGCACTTGGTTGCGAAAAGAATGTCTGAATAATAACAATATTGATGAGCAACTATATTTGTTGGCTAGGCAACCATCGTGGCACATCCTCACGTACAAAGGGTATGAGATAAATGGAAACACATTTTACAGCATTGCCCAAGATAAAAAGAGCACGAACCAAAACAGTGGTGTTCGCGTAGATGCCACAGACCCAACTGGGAAGAGGCAAACATATTATGGCCGCATAGAGGAGATTTGGGAACTAGACTACGCACCTGATTTTAAAGTCCCTTTGTTTCGATGTCAATGGGTCAAGACGACCGGAGCCGGAGTAACAGTTGACAAGGAGTATGGAATGACAACAGTGGATCTCAATAATATTGGATACAAAGATGAACCATTCATCCTTGCTGCTGACGTGAATCAGGTGTTCTACCTGAAAGACATGTCTACAAAACCCAAGAGAGGGAAAAATGACGATAAATCAACCAAAGAGCCAAAACGCCACATAGTTCTCGGTCTCCGTCGTCTTCGCCGTGCCTCGCCGTGCCTCGCCGAAGTATCTTCGCCGTGTGGCCTCGCCGTGGCCTCGCCGTGTCCTTCCTGTGTCTGTGAGCGCTGATCGTGTGCGTGTGTGGACAGGGTGTGTGCGTGTGTTTACTGTTTCCAGGGAAAAAAAAAGAAGTGTGTGCACTTGTATATAGAAAAATGATTATAGAAAAATGAATATAAATACATATATATTTATAGAAAAAAATAAATATATAAGTTTTTTAATCTAACAAAATATATGTTTACACATGTAGATAAAAAGAGATTGGTCGCGTTGATCTCGCCGCCGTCCGCCGTCATCTTCACCGCAACGTCATCCTCGTCGTCGTCCGTCGTCGTCCTCACCTCCTCACCGCGATATCATCCTCGCCGTCGTCCGTCGTCGTCCTCTCGTCAACGGTGTGTCCTTTGTGGAGGAATAGTCACTTAGATATGGTCGTGTATGTCGGTATGTCACTTAGATATGTTATTCTCCATGTTATCGTGTTATTCGCAGAAATGGCCAACCCAGTTGACAACATGGAGGAGGAAATGTACGACTTAATCAATAGCGGCGCTAATCAAGATTTAGTAGGTGATGACAACAATAATCAAGAAGTAGACGACGACAATCAATACTTTGCTGATTATGAAGAAATCATGCAAGAAAATACTGGCGAGGTATAAGTACAATCTCTATGTGCACATTTTATTCTAAATAATTTATAAATATATTTATAATCTACTGTTCCTGCATACGTAGCCCTCCAGATCGACAATGACTACCGGGAAGAGTAGGATCGTACGAGGTCCGAAGAAGCCATTGGATGGCCGGTACATTATCTCGGAATTCAACGAGGAAACAGGCCAAGTACTTGGAGAACATGCACAAAAATTTGTTGGCCACTATGGGTACCTTGTAAGGGATAAGATCCCGATCAGTGCTCGTGAATGGAAGAAAAAGACAAGTGCTCCTCATATAAGTTTCGTCTCTGATCTTGATAAGGATCTGGTTTGGGCAGATGTCCTTGCACATTTCACGCTTGAAACAGATGATACAAATTTGAAGGCAAAAGTTCGGGAGTGGGCTATGAAGAAAATGGCAACACTATTCCAGGGCTGGAAGAAGAACTTATACAACAGATTTATCAAGAAGGACCTAACTCCGGACTTTAACACTAAGGCCTACGTCAAGTTGAGGCCTTTTTGGGATGAATTTGTAGAATTTAAGAAATCAGAAGAGGGTGAGGCACGGGTCCGAAGGAACCAACAAAATGCCCGACAAAAATAATACCACCATCACTTGGAATCAGGTGGCTACAAGAGTGCCATTCCTAAGTGGGAAAGAATGGAACGGGAGATTCTAGCCAAGGGCATCGAACCAGAATCAATCAACTGGCCTGAGCGCGCCAAGTATTGGTTTTTTGGTCATGGAGGAAGCCTGGACCTACAGACAGGAAAGGTAGTGTATGGCACAAAACTCCAAAGAGCAACCGAAAGATTGGCTTATGCTCGAGACATGGCTGACAGTGGTGCGTGGCAGCCGAACAGAGAAAAGGATGAGCTGACATACGCCCTGGAGAATCCTGAACACAGTGGGAGAACAAGAGGCTATGGAGAGTTGTCATGGGAGCATGCCTTCCCAAAAGACAAAGAGACCTATAGAAGCCGTGCAAGAAAGAAGGAGGACGAGGCAGAGCGGATGCGAAGGATGGAGGAAATGGTTATGCAGTCACAGGCCGCGGCTCGTGAAGTGGTAGAGCGAGAAAAAGCACTTGAAGGCAAAATGAGTGAGGAAATCAAAAGGCAAGTGCAGTTAGCAGTAAGTTCCTTCCAAAGGCAATCTGCATCAGAGCCGGGAGTCAACATTAGCCCCCTTGGTCAGTTGAAAAGCAGTTGTGCTTCCATGGAGGTGCCAACGATTCAAGGTGACGTAGGGCTACGCTTCCCCGTGGATGACATCACTGATCCTCTCACGACATGTGAGCTGCACATTCCACAGGGGAATGACACAATAATGGTGGCTATTGGTGTTGTATCTCCTATTGACCCTACAAAGACACCAAGATGCCATGGAGCATTAGTACCACCTGGTTATGCTAGTGTCTCGGTGGATAGAGTAGTGAAAGGGCATAGCAATGTGACTCTTGACATTGAAGGAGGTGATGGTGAGAAGACTTTAGGAGAAGCGGAGAAGGCATTCATATGTTGGCGTAAGCGCTATATCATTATTCCTGGGGCATCACCTCCTCCTCAACAAACTAACCCTAGGTGCGGATGAAAGTGAATGAAACATTTTTCTTTCACTAGTTATGTATTGGCTTAAATATAATTGTTTACCCATACCATGTTGTTTTCACAGCAGGACCTGTCCCGACCTAAGTCATAGTGCTGCAGGCGATGCAATGAAACACACAGCTGCATCCCCACCGGCTCCATCCCCTCCACGACGGGCTCCATCTCCGCCACTGGCCCAATCTCCTCCACGACGGGCTCCATCTCCGCCACTGGCCCAATCTCCTCCACCACGGGCTCCATCTCCACCACTGGCCCAATCTCCTCCACCACGGGCTCCATCTCCGCCACTGGCCCAATCTCCTCCACCACAGGCTCCATCTCCGCCACTGGCCCAATCTCCTCCACCACGAGCTCCATCTCCGCCACTGGCCCAATCTCCTCCACCACGGGCTTCATCCCCGTCACCGACTACACCAAAGAAGAGGCCAGCCACACAAATGAAGGCATCGGCCCCACCGCCACTGAAGAAGAAAGCCTCTTCAGAAAGAAGACAACCTATTCCTAAGATGACGAAACTTCCATATGAGATGACTGATGAGGAAACTAATGCTGCAGCAAAAGCACATTTGGACCAATTCTGGGCGGACACCGCGGCTAAAATTAAAGTGAAGAAAAACCCAGAGAAGTCGTACCTTTTTGTACGTCCTGATATGCTCAGGAAAAAGGTGGATGCTCATCAGAAAAAGGTGCGTGATTCTCGTAAGAAATCGCCACTATCAGACTATGACCGCACTATCACCAAGTCACTTGAGGAGGCGAAGCAGAAACAGAAGAGAGCAAACAAGGGTGTCCCACAGCTCGGGGAACAATCAAAACAATCAGTGCCCCCGCTATATATTGCGAATGAATATGGTTCTAACATGAAAGCGCTAGAACAACTTGATGTGGATCCTGAGCATCTTGATGCATTTTTTGCAGAAACTGGTCTAACCTTGTCCCAAATACTCGGTGAATCAGCCATCAAAAGTGCTCCGGAAATTGATCACTGGAAGAAGAATTATGTATATGGCCAGAGTCTATACAACCCTGCGGCCCTCACAGAAGTTGACACTCAAATGTACTTGGTAAACCAGTGGTACATGACAGCGTGTAGCAAAAAAGCGGATGATTGGATTTGTGTTAGAATTAGAGACCATCATTACTTTTGTGGCGATGATATCATACTTGTCCAATTCACTGAGTTACACCAGCTATGCCACCTGGATGCTCTAGACAAATCTCTAGTCAGCTGCTTTTGTTTGTAAGTGATCCTTCGTTTTAATAATCTCACTCTAGCATATGTATATGTAAATGTAATTATACTAACACTAGCTAGTGTGTCAGGAACATGATGAGAGACCTCATACGTAGAAATGACAAGGAAGTTGGTTTCATTGATCCATATATCGTATTCTCGCTCCCAAACAAAGATTCTAGCTATGATATATGGAGAAATGAAACAGAGAGGAATCTCCGGAGGTTCTTGATCAACCAAAAGAACAAAAGATATATACTCTTCCCCTACAACTTTAGGTGGGTGTTGTTATCATGTGCATATTTAATTTTAGAGTAAAGTCTATTACCGGTCCCTAAACTTGTATCGTTGTGTCATCCCGGTCCCTAAACTCGCAAATCGACCGTCTAGGTCCTCAAACTTGTTCGGTTGTGTCATCTCGGTCCCTAAACTTGTTCGGTTGTGTCATCCCGGTCCATAAACTTACAAATCGCTCGTTTAGGTCCTCAAACTTAGGCAGTTGTGTCATCTTGATCCCAAAACTTTGTTTTGAGTCTCATCTAGATCTAAACATGACAATTTAAAAATCTTATATCAACAAATAATTCATAACTTTTTCATACAAACTCAAACGAAGATAAACTTTATATCAAAATTGTAGCCCTCGATGTGATCTACAACTTTGTAGTTGAAAAGTTTTTGATTTAAAACTGTTTAGGGTCCCAAAATATTGTTGTATGTTTATAGATTTTGAAATTTAAAATTATCAAACAATCTTGAATATTGATATAATCTATATAAAAGTTATAGTTCTCAATGCAATCTACAACGTTGTAGATAAATTTTTTTTATTAAAGTTATTTAGTATCAAAAAATAATTTAAAATTTAAAATTTCAAAATCTATGAATATACAACAATATTTTGGAACCCTAAACAGTTTTAAATCAAAAACTTTTCAACTACAAAGTTGTAGATCACATCGAGGGCTACAATTTTGATATAAAGTTTGTCTTTGTTCGAGTTTGTATGAAAAAGTTATGAATTATTTGTTGATATAAAGTTTTAAAATTATCATGTTTAGATATAGATGAGACTCAAAACAATGTTTAGGGACCAGGATGACACAACTGACTAAGTTTGAGGACCTAAATAAACGATTTGTAAGTTTATGGACCAGGATGACACAACCGAATAAGTTTGAGGACCTAGACGGTCGATTTGCGAGTTTAGGGACCGGGATGACACAACGACACAAGTTTAGGGACCGGTGATGGACTTTACTCTTAATTTTACTTACTCAATTCTTGTTAATATGTTGACTATATAAGCAAATTAATGCAGCTTTCACTGGATATTGATTGTCATCGATCTCTCCGAAACTCAATTGCTAATCTATGACTCATTGAGAAAACCACTGTGAGATTACCAAGATATCATAGATATTATCCAGGGGTAACTTTCGATCTCTAAATATTGATTTCTACACTTTAAATCTATAATAGTTAATTATGATCCATTTATTGTGCAGCGTTTGGGCCAGGTTCGTTCCGAAACATCGTCCGGATTTGAAAGTGGCACTTCCTCCTCCTATCCAATTGCAAGTAAGTTATATTATTAGCTCCCCGCGTCTTTACCACTGTAGCATGCTTCATCACACGCGCGGGATGACGAGATAGTAATCTGTTTACATCGTGCAGTGGGTTCTACGACAACCACCAGAGAACAATTTGTGTGGGTACTACGTTTGCGAGTTTCTCTCGGTGTATGCGAAAAGAACTCCTGTAGAGAGACAAAAAGTATATAACATGTATACATAATAATAATCTCATGTATTTTTTTATTGCTATTAAATAAATCTTATGTATATTAATGTATTTTTCCTTTTTTACAAATTGAAGGACTTATGGTTGAAGAACCAGGTGTTGGAAATGGTGCGACTCACAGGAATTCAAGAGACAATCGCAGGATTTCTTAATGACCATGTCCTCAAAGCCGGCACCGAGTTCTACTATAACCCGGAAGAACCAGTGAAACCAAACCAAGATGACCATTTGTATGATATTTAAGTGACGGTCAATATTTGTGTTGTAAATACCAAGGATGCAGGCATGGATAATGCTGTAAATTTTATGTGCATAAATATATTATACATATAATATGTATAGCTAGCTGGTAGCTCGATCAATATATATATAGTTTTCATATTTTATGTGTGTATTTATAAATTTTATGTGTATATATACGTGCATACATACATTAGCAGCGAAGAATATGTATTTGAAACCCTAATGTATAATATATTATAGCAACAAAGAAAACATATTAGAAAACCTAATGTAATTGTAAAACCGAAAACAATATCCAATTGAAAAGAAAAAAGAAAAGAAAAAGAAAAAAAGAAAAAGAGGACAGCCCCTTAGGGTCTTTAGCCCCGGTTGGTAATACCAACCGGGACTAAAGAGGCCAGCCATCGGGGCCCGGCTCGGGACCTCTTTAGTCCCGGTTGGTTAGCCCCGGGGTGTGCAACCGGGGCTAAAGGCCGGGTCTTTAGTCCTGATTCCTTAGCCCCGGCTCCATGTCCGGGGCTAAAGGCCATTTTGGACCGGGGCTAAAGGCCCATCGCGTAGTAGTGCTTCCAGAATCTGTTTGCTGAAGAGAGAGGAAAAGGTCCTTACAAGACAGGTCACTCCAAACACAACAAGCCACCGACGGAGCATCACAGGAAAGACCACAAGGATGACAACAGTCAGCTGCCACATCACGTGCTACCCAAAATGCAATTTCCAACTTTTTCTGGGGAACACCCAAAGATATGGCTCAACAAGTGCAATAATTATTTCAGCATGTACTCTGTTCCTGCACAGCTTTGGGTCACAACAGCCACCATGCATTTACATGACAATGCTGCCAAGTGGTGGGAAGCATACAAGTTGAGTCACCCAACAGTCCCTTGGGAACAATTTTGTCAAGATGTTCAGAGTAAGTTTGGCAGTGATGACTATAGGACTGCTATAACAGATCTCATCGCTCTCAAGCAAACAGGAACTGTGGAAGAGTACACAGCACAGTTTCAGGCTTTACAGTACGACATCACAATGCACAGTGGCAAGTATGATGAGTTATATTTTGCCACTCAATATGTTGCTGGTCTGAAAGATGAGATCAAGGCCATTGTGGAACCACAAATTCCAGTGACTGTGGATAGGGCGGCTCTCATTGCCAAAATCCAGCAAAAGGTACTAGATAGAAATAGAATCAGATTTCAGAAAAATACTCAGATGACCAAAAACCAGCAACACAAGCCTGACACTAAACCAGCCACAACTTATGGCAATCTGTGGAGAGACAAACAATTGAGAGATTACAGGAAGGCTAACAATTTGTGTTTCCATTGTGGTGACAAATTCGAGCCAGGCCATCTGGAAGTGTGCTCCAAAAAGACAAAACCTCAACTCAATGCCTTAGTAATCAATGATTTGGACAGAGAAATTAATGAAGATGTCCTCAATGAGATGGCAATAGAATACCTCATCACTGAGGATTTTTGTCAGCTCTCCATCAATGTTATCTCAGGCACTGCATCCAATGATTGCATCAAATTGAAAGCAACTGTGACAAACAAGACTATGCTCATTTTGGTTGATACAGGAAGCTCCCATAGCTTTGTGAGTTCCCAGTTTGTGCAGCTTACCAAACTTCAAACATCTCCCATGCCAACACAAAAAGTGAAACTGGCCAATGGACAGTGGATGCAGACCAATAGTCAAGTCAAGGGCTTACCATGGTATATTCAAAATCAGTCTTTCACAACAGATATGATAGTGCTAGACATGCTGCCATATGATGCAATCTTGGGATTTGATTGGCTCAAACAACACAGCCCTATGAATTGCGATTGGGCAGCCAAAACCATCCAATTCATCCATAAGGGTAATGCCATTATGCCCAAAGGTCTGCAAACACACGACCATCGAGTAAATAACATATCTGCCAAGCAAGTCTACAAATCTGCCAAAGGCAATGACATCTGGGCCCTGGTGTTGTTAAACAAGGAGAGTTCAGTGACTGTCCAAACAGGCAAATCCAGTATTGACTCAGACAGTTTGCAACTTCTGCTCACACAGTATGCAGATGTCTTCCAAGATCCCAAACAGCTACCTCCAGTTAGGAGCTATGACCATGCCATCTTGCTCCACCCTAATGTTGTACCCACCAACTGCAGACCATATCATTATGCACCCCATCATAAAACTGAGTTTGAAAGGCAAGTCCAAGAATTACTAGCCAAGGGGTTGATCTGTCATAGTCATAGCCCATTTGCTTCTCCAGTACTGTTGGTCAAGAAGAAGGATGGCAGTTGGAGATTATGTGTGGACTATAGGAAGCTGAACTCCATGACAATCAAGAACAGATTTCCCATGCCCATCATAGATGAAATTTTGGATGACTTACATGGTGCCAAATTCTTTACAAAACTGGATATGAAGTCTGGGTATCATCAGGTCAGAATGTTGCCAGCAGATGAGCCTAAAACAGCTTTCAAAACTCATCATGGGCACTACCAATTTAAAGTGATGCCATTTGGGCTCACTAATGCTCCAGCCACATTCCAATGCATTATGAACCAAGTACTTCACCCATTCCTTAGGCACTTTGTCATAGTATTCCTGGATGATATTCTTATTTACAACAAGTCAATGGAAGAGCATCTCACACATTTGCAGCAAGTGTTAGAAGTCTTAAGGACAAACAAGTTATATCTAAAGGCTTCCAAATGCTCATTTGCACAAACCAGCTTGGAGTATCTGGGCCACATCATATCGGCTCAGGGAGTTGCTACTGACAATTCCAAGATTCAAGCTATGTTAAATTGGCCCACTCCTACATCTATAACAGAGCTCAGAGCCTTTCTCGGTCTGACTGGTTATTATAGAAAATTTGTCAGGAATTATGGCATCATAGCAAAACCACTGACTGCCTTATTGAGGTTCAAGACTTTCCAGTGGTCAGAGCAGACTCAACAAGCTTTTAATGAGTTAAAGACAGCCATGACCTCGACTCCAGTACTGGCATTACCTGACTTTCAAGAACAGTTCACAGTGGAGACTGATGCTTGTATGGATGGAATTGGAGCAATTCTAATGCAAGGAGGCAAACCTGTGGCATATCTAAGCAAGGCCCTAGGGGACAAACACAAGCACCTGTCCATTTATGAAAAAGAATTTTTGGCTCTCATAATGGCAGTTGAAAGGTGGCGCCCATACCTGCAAAGACAAGAATTTACAATTAAGACAGATCACAAGTCTTTAGCCTATCTCCGATAGCAAAATCTCCATTCAGACATGCAACGAAAAGCGATGACAAGATTAATGGGCCTTCAATTCAAGATAGTATACAAGAAAGGCAAAGACAATGTGGCAGCAGATGCATTATCAAGAGTAGCACATCTCATGGCGGTGCAGGCTGTTTTAGTGGTCCAGCCACAATGGGTACAGGAGGTCCTCAATTCCTATCAAACTGACTCATATGCTCAACAAAAGTTAGCACAGTTGGCTATTAGCAGTCCTGATGACCAAGGATACAGTTTACAGCAAGGACTGATTAGACAGCAGCACAAAATCTGGATTGGGTCTAACACAGCCTTGCAAACCAAACTAATATCCAACTTTCATTCAAGTCCTATTGGAGGTCATTCAGGGGTTGCAGCCACTTATCAAAGACTCAAGACACATTTTCAATGGAAGGGCATGAAGCAAGATGTTGACAACTTTGTTAAGCAATGTGCTATCTGCCAACACAACAAACACTCTCACCACCACCCTTTTGGTCTACTGCAACCACTCCCAATACCTTCTGGAGTGTGGAGAGATCTGTCCATGGACTTCATTGAGGCTCTTCCTAAATCAGAGGGTTACACTGTGATTATGGTGGTGGTCGACAGGTTAACCAAATTTGCTCATTTCCTTCCTGTGAAGCATCCTTATACTGCTGTGACAATAGCTCATTTGTTCTTGGACAACATTGTTAAATTACATGGCATGCCAGCTACCATTGTATCAGACAGAGATACCATATTTGTCAATAACTTCTGGAAGGAGTGATTGAAACTCTTCAAAGTCACTCTAGCCTTGAGCACTGCTTATCATCCGCAGTCGGATGGTCAGACTGAGCGGGTAAACCAATGCTTGGAAATGTATCTGCGATGTGCAGTACAGGACTCACCTCATACCTGGAAATCATAGTTACCTCTGGCACAATTATGGTACAATTCATCTTTTCATGCCTCTATTGGTTGTTCTCCTTCCAAGGCACTCTATGGCTCTGAACCAAACTTGGGGGCTGATATCACCTGTCCTGACACCACTCCACCAACTGTGGCTGATCTGATTGAAAACAGAGAGCTGCATCTCCACCTTCTCAAGCAACGATTGGAGCAAGCACAAAACAGAATGAAAACGTTAGCTGACAAAAACAGGACCAGCATTCAGTTTTCAGTCGGGGACCAAGTGTTACTGAAGTTGCAACCATACACACAATCCTCCGTGGCTAACCGACCTTTTCCTAAGCTCTCCAACAAGTTCTTCGGCCCCTACAAAATTCTGGAGAGAATCTGTACTTTGGCATACAAGGTAGAACTTCCTAGTGACAGCTTGATACACCCAGTCTTCCATGTATCACTCTAAACTCCTAATGATCACTGATCTGCAGGCTTCAGCTGCACAACCGTCCAAAATACTTGAACGCCGATTGGTGAAAAAAGGTAACAATGCCATAACGCAAGTGCTCGTGACATGGACAGGTTTGCCGGACTCGTCAACGACTTGGGAAGACTACAACGTGATCAAGCTTCGGTTTCCAGAAGCACCTGCCTGGGGGCAAGCAGTTTCTTCCGCGGGGGGAGTTGTCACACCCCAGGCGCAGGACAAGTGAAGCAAAACATATTTAACATTTATATGTATAAATACCCTAGCTTGTATGACATGTGGACCCTAGTGGTCAGCGGCCAAGGGCCTTTTATCCTATCCTGCACTACTGTGTGTATCAGACATGGAACAAATCTATTACGAAATACAGCAAGCACGAGAGGGAGATTCCTCTGCGCTTCGGCCGAATCCGGCGATCCTCTGTGTGCTCACGTCGTCTGGCACCTCGCCGGCGGCCAGGGGTGTTACATTTAGCCGGCTTCTCTGAGCTCGAGCTGATCTGCTCGGTGATGAACCGCGCCGGCCTCTGCGCGTACCTCACCGAGCACAGGGACGAGCTCAAGGAGCCCGCGCGCGCCCTCGACGCCGCTCTCCAGGTGGCGCCCGACCCGGGGCTTCTGGTCCTCTCCGCGGCCGCGAGTTTCTGCCGCACGCCTCCGGAGAAGGCCAAGAGCGACGGTAGCGTCAAGGCGTCCTGCCGCCTGCTCATCGTCTTGCTCGACCGGCTGCGCGCGATTGGGTTCAAGCCGTCGCCTGAGGCTCGCGAGGAGGCCAGAGCTGTCGCGGCGGACTGGAAGCGAGGCAAGCGGATCGGGACGGAGGTGATGTTTAAGCAGGAGACGTTCGCCTTCTTGCATCTCGTGGGAGTGTTTGGGCGGTACCGGCGAGGTGCTTGATCTAGTCGTGTCGATCTCAGGCCGTGAGCGCGCTGTTGATAGCGTTCGTCGTCCTTGGCCTGGACCTCGACCAGCATATGCCAAGTAAGCCGCATTTCACTCAGCTTACAACAATTCGTTTTTGTAACTGTCCTATAGGGAACCTAGGTTCTACCATTGTTTATGTGACAAAATTTTGCAACCAAGTTTGGCAATAGCTTATCTGGATTGAAGATTGTGGTTGGTGCTTGTAGCTGTAATTGGTTACACGTTGGCTGTAATATCACTGCATCTTGTGTTAGCGTCTTTGCTCTCTAGTCTCTTCTAGGGTCTGTGGTATAGAGCTCTCCTCGCCACTGAATATTTAAGTTGGCACAGGTTGGTTCCGTGCACACACAATTAGTGAGGTTATTGGGCATATGAACCATGTGACCCCTTATTATTTGTAACTTGTTCCTTTATATTTCTATATGCCAATTTCTGTTTTTCTTTACAGAAAATACAATATTCTAGAATTGAATCAAATCCAAAGGTGTCACTGTATAAGATTGCATCTAAATCAAACAAATTAACATCATAGGGTTGAGAAGTTCGATTAAGTAGCAGTGTAATAATGTCTAGCGTAGCATTGTTCAAAGGATAAATGTATGCTTTCATACAAATCATATAGAATTGTTGTATGGATAATTGGGTGGTGACAGAAGGTCATCAAATATCCTAACCATCGGGTGGACCATTATACATATTGATCATGCCCGAACAGGGTAAATCATGGAGTACATTCAAAATGAACTAGGTGGAACGAGAAGGGGAAAGGAAGGGTTGAGCAGGGATGAGTGGAAGGACCTCATGGTACTAGCTGGCAGTAGCAACAGCAGGAAAAGGAAGTTCTATCTGTGTGATAGTTCATGTAAGATTCTATCCAATAGAATGACTAGTCACAAGAAGAACATTGTCTAAACCACGCTTGCCAGAACCCTTACCTACTCTTACAGCAGACCAGCACACTATTGCAGGAAACTCTCTGCCTCCTGTTGTCATCCAAGACCGCATGTGCTGCTTACCTCTCCCTCCCTGAAGACACTGGTGAACCGGACCTTTAGGTTCTTGTACAAGGATGGTGTGTGGAAATTATCAAAAATGGGCTCAATTGCTAGTTTGCTACCTAGTGTACAGTATCCTGTATAAATCATCTGTTATGGACTAGAATCATGGCTCTTGGTAGTCAATGTAGAGAATAATTGGACAAATGGATTTAGTACATGCAAGACTTCTCTCTTTCTTGGACAAAGAGGAGGGCGGTAAATGTCTTGTTTAACCAGAAGAGTGTTTCTCAGGATGCATATGACATTTGAGTGATAGGTTAAGGGATGAATTCTGTGTGTTGACCTTGTGAGGGTGCTATTGCTTAAAAATGGTCAACTCAATTATCAGGATAGTTAGCGTCCTTTAGTTAACACTCAATTATCCATTGAATAATTCTGTATAATTCCTAAGTTAGCACTCATTCATGCTTCAATCGATTCAATACCAGACTTCATTTCACTTGCTTATTATCCCGAGTTGTTATTACTATACGCAAATTTGCCTCGTTCAGGTTCAGATGTACTTTCCTGTTCTATCAAATTCAACTCGACTTGGGTATTGGGATCTGTTTGCTTGGAATCCTTTCTTTCATTTCATGGTTTGGGAGCTAAGCTGCCAGACATGTTGTTAGTCCTGCTTCCTAGCTCTGATGTAGTGATGTCGTTATCTTATATTTTCTACAATTGTGTGACTTTTGTTGTTTTGGTTTTTTTCCGGGGTAAGCCCTGTGTGCTCAGTGTGGATGACAAGGGATGGGTTTCGTTGTCTAAATTTTGAAGTACCTGGAACTCTTATAATTTTGTTGCTTATTAGTAATGTAATTTGGTTCGTCTGTAGTGGAAAAAATGTGTGAGTTCTGTAAAGCTGTTATCGAACAACGTAGGAGAGCTGCCTACCTTGTTTTGTGAAAGGAAGAGAATAGTTGTACAGAGCCCCTCAGGCAAAAGAAAAGGGGAGGGGTACAAAATGTGCACTTTATTTGTCTTATTATCAGTTCATCATAGCTTCCTAGATGCTGCTACTTTTTTAGCAAATCTCATTTTGTTCTCAAATGTCTGTTTGGTAATCTATTTCGTCCCGTGTTCTGTAACTTGTCTTGCCCAGTTTTTTATTGAGTCCTTTTGGAAGTCTTAACATCGTGTGCTTCTTTATAGCTCTCTGTTGTTTCTTCAATCATTTTTTCCTCTTTTGCAAATTTGTTTTTATTTGCTGTTTTTTGGGTGTTTTTCAGGAGGCAGTGAATATCTTCTACTGCCTTGCTTAACATCAAAATGTGCAGGAGTGTTTTTATAGAATGCCACATAACAAGCTTCATTAAGATGTTGTGATTGTTACTTTTCTCGTGTCATGCATTTATTCCCAATATATATAGTCTATTCTTCAGCCGACCAGGGTCACCTCTACATCTGCTGTTTCAAAAATTCATGGCAATTTTTATTGTTTTTACTATCATTGATAAAAAAACTGACATTTATATGAAATATTTCTTTGCACCAGTCCTCATTCAGAAAATGGTAAACAAAAGCAAACAGTTAGAGGCAGTCAAATTCATTCAAGCTCTTAATATAGCGCACAAATACGCTTTGTTGCCTATTATGAGATCGTACATTGATCATGCTGCAGTTGCTGGTAAAATGATCCGCATCAGGGGAGATGATCTTGCTACACAGGTGCATCTCTGCTGCAGTATTGTTTATTATAAACATTATACAATCAAGGCTGTAGGTAGTTCTTGATACCTAAATTATCTTAACACTTTAGCAGAATGTAGGTGATGCAAAAGAGCGCACACTTCTTGGAACATTGCAGAAGTTCATTAAGGAGCAGAAGCTAGAACAACTCCCTATTTTTGAAGAAGCTAACAAGCGAATGGCACATTTGGATCAGCAAAGTGCTGAGAGAAAAAGAACTGCTGCAGCAGCGGCTGCAGCTGCCCAAAAGGTTAGTAAGAATATTGAGGAGCAGCAGAAAAAGATACAGGAGCTGATGCAGCCTGCTAAGAGACCAAGGCCCGAGAATGTGGTGCAAGGTTCTTTAGGTCAGAACGTTAACTCAGCTGGAACCTCTACTCAACAATTTAAGCCACAGCAGAGCATCCATAAAGCTGGAGTGTCAAATCAGTATCAAGCTGCTTTGACCCAGAATGTACTGCCAGCAATCACTCAGATTTCACAGCTAGTTGCTAGGAGCCATCGTCCAGTTGGCATCCAAAATCAGGCCCTTGCTGTTCCGCCTCAATATGGTAGTGGTAGCTTGGCCAATTATTATGGAGTTGTTGGAGTTGTTCCAAATTCACTTCAGGATATTGACCGGGCTTCTGACGAAGCGAAGCGGTACGGTACATATACCCTTGCTAGGGTTTCGTGGAGATTTGATTCTCTTGTAAGCCGCCATAGGCGTGTAACCCAAAACTCTTGAGATAGTGACATTGTCGGCTGGTGCCCGTGGAGCATGTTGATGATGATACAGGTGTGCAGGTGGAGCCTGTTGATGAGCAGGATGACCATGATAATGATGTTGCTGAGAATGGTGCTCATGATGATGTTCAGCAAACTCCTCCTATTTTGCAGCTAGAGGAGGATTTATCAATTGCTCAACGCAAGGCAAAAAGGATAGTTGCACCTCCTAAACGTCTCATTGAAGAATGTAATTTGTCTTACTATGCTTTGAGTTGTGCTGAACAGGTGGAGAATGTTCATGAGCCAGCAACCTATAAAGAAGTTGTTCGTTCTGGTGATAGTGAGAATTGGATTTCTGCTATGCATGATGAGATACATGGGAAGTTGTACCTTTGCCTGAGAAGAAGAAGACCATCAGCTGCAAGTGGATCTTCAAGAGAAAGGAGGGTTTATCTCCAAGCGAGCCTCCAAAGTATAAGGCAAGGTTAGTTGCTAGAGGCTATAGTCAAATTCCGGGTGTTGACTATAATGATGTGTTCTCTCCAGTGGTAAAACACAGTACAATTCGTACTTTCTTTAGTATTGTTGCTTCACATGATCTTGAACTTGAGCAGTTAGATGTGAAGACTGCGTTTTTGCATGGAGAGCTTGAGGAGGACATATACATGGACCAACCGGAAGGGTTCATAGTGTCAGGCAAAGAAAAATATGTGTGCAAGTTGAAGCGATCTTTGTATGGTTTGAAACAGTCCCCTCGTTAGTGGAACAAGAGGTTTGATTCATTTATGTTGTCACACAGTTTTAAAAGATCTAAATATGATAGTTGTGTTTACATCAAGCATGTTAATGGATCACCTATATATTTGCTGTTATATGTTGATGATATGCTGATTGCTGCCAAGAGTAAGATTGAAATCACTAAGTTAAAGAAGCTGTTGAGAAGTGAATTTGATATGAAAGATCTTGGTAGTGCTAAGAAAATTCTTGGTATGGAAATGAGTAGAGACATAAAATCTGGTTTGCTATTTCTTAGTTAACAAAATTATATGAAGAAGGTTCTTCAGCGTTTCAACATGCAAAATGCTAAGACTGTTAGTACCCCTATTGCACCTCACTTTAAGTTGTCGGCTGCTCAGTGTCCTAGTACAGATGCAGAGATTGAGTACATGTGAAGGATTCCTTATTCTAGTGCTGTTGGGTCTTTGATGTATGTCATGGTTTGCTCTCGTCCAGATTTGTCATATGCTATGAGTCTTGTTAGTAGATATATGTCTAATCCTGGCAAAGAACATTGGAGGGCAGTTCAGTGGATTTTCAGGTACCTCAGAGGCACAGCAGATTCTTGTTTAAAATTTGGAAGAACTGATAAGGGTCTTATTGGATATGTGGATTCTGATTATGCTGCTGATCTGGATAGGCGAAGATCACTTACAGGTTATGTGTTTACAGTTGGCAGTTGTGCTGTGAGTTGGAGGGCTACTTTACCGTCTGTTGTTGCTTTGTTTACTACTGAAGCAGAATATATGGCTACTTGTGAAGCGTGCAAAGAATTAATTTGGCTGAAAGGTTTGTACGCTGAGCTGTGTGGAGTTGAATCTTACATAAGTTTGCATTGTGACAGTCAAAGTGCAATTTACCTCACTAAAGATCAGATGTTGCATGAGAGAACTAAGCACATAGATATCAAGTATCATTTTGTGCGTGATGTGATTGGAGAAGGTAAACTGAAGGTATGCAAGATTAGTACTCATGATAATCCTACTGATATGATGACAAAGCCTGTTCCTGTTGCTAAGTTTGAGTTGTGCTCAAGCTTAGTTGGTTTAATTGGATAGTCCAAGAGACTATTGTTGGCACCAGTGATTTTCTATTTTTATTGTGTTCAAGATGACGGGTTGATTTATGATACAAGATGAATTTGTCTTAAGGTGGAGTTTGTTGGAGTTGTTCCAAATTCACTTCAGGATATTGGCCGGGCTTCTGACGAAGCGAAGCGGTACGGTACATATACCCTTGCTAGGGTTTCGTGGAGATTTGATTCTCTTGTAAGCCGCTATAGGCGTGTAGCCCAAAACTCTTGAGATAGTGAGATTGTTGCCGGCTGGTGCCCGTGGTTTTTCCCTTTCATATTGAAAGGGTTTTCCACGTAAATCGTGTGTCTTCTCTGTGTTTGGTTTGTCGTTTACTTCGTATTCTAATCATAACAGGAGTGACATCAACCGTGCCGTACAGGTCCAGCACTCTAGCTCCTGGACCTGGTGCTTTGAATGGTCCAAGTGCGCAGGCACCATCAAGATCAAAGCTCTATTCTGGAGATCCCCTCGCGGCTGTCTCCCGATCATCAGATAAGAAGGGATCATCTTACAAATATTCTTTGTCCAGTATGTCAACTTATGATCATAAATGAAAGTATGTTTTGTCTGCTATTGGATGAACCTGACGAACCTTGAAAGTTTGGGCTTCTCTTTTATTCAATCTAATTCATGCGCCTTTTCTTTTTCTTTTTCTTCCTTTTCTCAATTTGAGTCATATGCCTTTTCTTGTGGTAAACGGGAATGATTGTTTCAGGCTCTTCAGTTTGCGTTTTGAGGTTCTTCCCGTGCACTTGTATGCAGATGAAGTTCATATGTTTTTTTCCTGGTTGTTTCCAAGAAAGTCAAGAGTGTTGGTCCTGCGTGGAAGTGATGAGTGCTGTGAACTCCATGTTCAGAGATCTCTCTGGTGAGGAAGGAAAACCGACCCGGATCCAGATTTCCTGAGGATTAATATTGATGGCAGTTTTAGGAAGGAAGATAGACGATAGAGCTGGTACTTGTGGGTTCATTGTTTGGAATCATCTTGGTGAGCCGGTGCTTGCAGGTGCCGCAAATACCAGTTCTGGATGCGCTCTCAGTTGAAACGGTGGCCTGCTTGTTTGTATTGGAGTCGGCACAACAATCTGGTATATCCTGGATTGAGTTAGATATGCGATTACATCTCAGTCCAGAGATATGGCACCATGTGGAGTTCTCCCTGAGTTTTGCAAACAAGCTAGTTGCTCACGAGTTCGTCGAGCCTACGTCGGGAGGGCCAATTTGAACTAAAAAAAAAGGAGAGTGTTGGTCCTTCGATTCGTGGAGATATCCTGCAGGCGTCTGATTTTGTTAACAGAATATAGGCCTCTGTTACTCTGCTGTTACGTTCTAGTACATCTCAAATTCTCACTGTACCTTATTGCATTGGCGTGGCATTTTGAGCTTGTGAGTTGAGAGGGCGAATTCAGTCAATTATTATCTCTGTAGTTCTTTCTGTCTTTGTTAATAAACAAAGTATGGTGCTGAAGCACCTACGAATTTCTCTTTATAAAAAATAAATTATGTATACTGATTTCAATTTGATTTGTGCTATTTATATCTGTCAACTCAAGAGATTTGTGCCACCTCCTACGAGCTATCCTTGTCAACTGAACTGACAGCCAAATTCAGTACACTCGGTTTGGTTCAGGAGGTTGGGGAGGAGGCAGGAGGATGGCAAGGCAACTCGGGTCATCGGGGTCGCTGCGGTCGTGTGCTTTGGTCGGGTTAGCGAGGGAACAGTAAATGGTAGTTTTCGAGGATAAAATCTATCATAGATAGGTAGGATTTGCGTTTAATAATTTTTGAAAGTACAACTGAATACTAACCCCGAATGCACAAACAACGAACCGAGTTTGAACTCTGAAGCCTAGAAAAGTACTGTAAAAGACTCGATGGTAGTAGGCGTTAGTGGCAGCTCAATCTTCCATGTACCCTCAGCTCCTGATGACTTTAGGTCTCGTTCAGTTCAGTTCGCGAAATATGTGGTGAAAAATTACTGTAGCACTTTCGTTGTTATTTGACAAATTTTGTCCAAACATTGACCAACTAGACTCAAAAGATTCGTCTCGACATGAGCAGACCAAAAGTACAATTAGTTATTTTTTTATCTACATTTAATGTTTCATGCATATGTGTAAAGATTCGATGTCACTGTTACTATGCAAAATATTTTGGCAAATGTGAGGAACTGAACATGGCCTTAGTGTGCCCCTCGTGAACTTGATCTGCTTTTGCCCATACTTTATGTCCGCCAGAGCTGCACAGTCCGTCGTACGGCAGCCGCACGCACAGCGCGTCGTATATCAATTTATTTAAAGCTATGGTGTAGAAATAAGGCCTTGTTCAGTTCGCAAAATATGTGGCGAAAAGTTACTGTAGCACTTTCGTTGTTATTTGACAAACTTTGTCTAAACATGGACTAACTAGACTCAAAAGATTCGTCTCGATATGAACAGACTAAAAGTACAATTAGTTATTTTTTTTACTTACATTTAATGCTCCATGCATGCGTGTAAAGATGGGTACTATGCAAAATATTTTGACCTAAGACATACCATATAGTATCGAGAGTTTTATTTCGACACCAACACAGCTTAAAAACAGTGATAGAAATTGCGACAGAGACGCTAAAACATTTGACCTTGCAAATCAATCCGAACAAACAATATTAATAGTAGTAGTAACCACAGTACTAGACATCACACACAACCCTACAGACGAGCACGTACTACACACACAATGACAGACAAACGCCGACACGCGCCTGGGACCTTCTTGGGTAGTTCATGTTTCAAGGCTACATACATCTACATGTGACATGACATGACATGACAAATTGACATCATACGCTTGCATTCCATCGCATCGAAGACAAACATCGATCATCTCGGCTAGTAAAGCCTGGTTGCCTGTGAGCTGTGACCTGTGAATCAGCTTCCTGACGACCGCCATCACCCCGCGCGCGTGCATCTCGCGGTGGACCGCCGCCGGAAGCCTCTCGATCCGCCGCGCCAGCTCCCACGCCTGCGCCGGCATGAGCTGCATTTGCACGCACGCCGACCAAAATAACAACAGTTCAGTCGTCGTCAGCTAACGAACGATCCAACGCAAAGTAATTAACGCGACAGCAACGACGACGACGACGACTTACGTTCTTGGCGACGCCGAGCAGCTTGCTGACGACGTAGTTGGAGAAGCCGCCCCGCACGAGCCCGGCGAGGTCGTCGTCGCTCAGGGCGAGGAACGCGTCTAGCACGACCTGCAGCGGTGCCAGCGAGCGCATCTGGAGGAAGCACGACTCCACCACGTAGCTCCCGAACTGATCCGACGACAGGCTCACCAAGTCCGCCGCGACGCGCTCGGCGATGGCAACCTGGAGACGCTCGCGCCGCCGCCCTCGATGACTCGCTGCAAGAAATAGTTGCTGCCAGCCAGCATATATACATGGTTTTTTTTTTGTTAGTTCCATTCACGTACGTACGCGCGACGATCGTGCAGTGGGAAAGAAGAACGAAGGTTAACTATTAATGGAGGTAGTACCCACCCGTATTGGCCCGTGGCGAGCGAGCATGGTGGTGTAGTCCAGGATGATCCTCTCGAGAGGATCAACGTCCTTGTCTGTCGCATGCATGAAGCAGTGCGACAGAGGCATCTGGACCCAGAGGACGAGGAGAGCAGCTCGGCATAGTGCACGATGGCGAACCGGATCAGAATCTGACAGAAATCAAGTTAATCATCAGAAACAAAAACCAACTGTCGTCGGTCAATAATGCAAATATAACATGCACAGGATATGGTGTGAGCCGTACCTTGCTATATTCGCAAGGCATCTTGATGAAGCAGTGCTCAAGCAGCTCCGGGCATTTATAGAACATGGGTTCACGGAGCAGCCAGTCCACAATCGGCCTGAGCAAGAGCAGCCCGGGATCAGACACCGCCGTGATCAGCTCCTTCACAGCTGCCAACCTGAGGCATAAATAAAATTCAGATTAGTTTGTGTTTGAATTTATTAGTTTCTATTTAAATCTACTATTCCCTACTCCTATCCTACGCAGGCGAACCAAAAAAAACCCAACAAACTGATGAATTGATCTTATTAATTTGTGTTTGGATTAGATCTACTACGTACTCCCCTACTTCTACGCAGACAAACAACAAATTGATGGATTGGTCTTTTCTCTTGGAACGAACATGAACATGATTGTATGGCATACGTACCCGTGATTTTGTTGAACGACGCCCGAAAGAAAACCATTGGTGTGGTACACGGCGATGACAATGTCCTGGAGCTCGTTGAACCGCCACATGCAGGCGCGAACCAGCGCGAGGAGGACGGTCTGCCTCTGGGCGCCTCTCTCCATGAAACAGCGCACATCGCGCTTGAAGGTGGCGAGCACGCTTCGGCGCACTTGCTCGTCGCCGTCGTTGAGCATGCGGGCCACGTGGGCCGAGGCCACCGGGGACGCCAGAAGTTCAGGCTCCATCGGGCGGTGGAGCAGGCGCGAGCGGACCTGAGCCATCGTCGGGGCCATGTTCCAGCGAGGCGCCGCCGTAGGGACCCATGATCCGTAGCCTGCCGGGTTAGCAAACAGCGTGCTCTGGAAAGCGGAGGCATACGGGTTGAAGACAGAGTCGTGATCGTCCCAGTATGCAACGAAACTGGGGTCCGCCATGGGCACAACAGGCTGGAAGAAGTCGGCGCTGCGTCGACGAAGATTGCGGGCACGACGCTGACGGGTTGGGCGGCGGGCCGATGGGGTTAGGGTCCAACTGCCCAGCACTGGCACCTTGTAGCTTGGGCACGGTGGGCGGCGCGGCGTTGCGGAGTGGACTGTGCTTGCCGAAGTGCGAGTTGTAGATGTTGCTGGAGGCATAGGGCGGGACGTACCCAGCGACCATGGAGCTCTCGCCTATGCCATAGTTCTGCCCGACGCCCGTGGAGCTCTCGCCCATGCCATAGCTTTGCGGCTGTGTGTCTGTGGATGATGCTGGTACTGTTGCGTTGGCGCCGCTTGAAGTCCCAATTTCTTGAACAAATCGGCCCCGTGATTGGCGGGAGCAGAGGTTGGGACTGCAACCAGGTGCGCTGACAGTACTGCTGTGCCACCGGCGCTGGCGTCGCTACAAATTCCCGTTGTCTCATCTGGAGCGAGGTTTGGGGCTGCGGCTGCGACGAGCTGCATCGTCTGAAACCTGGCACTAACGTCTGCGGGATCGGTCGAGATGGGTTGCTTGGAGGAATCCATCAGGAATCCTATTTGTTGAATCTATAGACAGAGATTTTGCGGGGCCTAACCTGTGTGTGTATAGAGGGACTGAATCTCGCGATCCTATGCGATGCACGCGTCGAGGCTTCTGCGGAGTCCGTGTCGGGGACGATTCGGCTCCATCAAATTAAGTTATTTAATTCGGAAATTCTATCGCGCGGCCAGTCGTACGCGCGACACGGGCTGGCTCACGCGCGCAGCCCATGCGAGAACCCGCGCGCCGCTCCCAGCAGGCTTGCAGACCCATATGCGCCGCTCCCCGCTGCGATTTCCGTTCCCCTCCCACCGTGCACAACACAGCTTCATTTGTCTTTATTTAATTTCCTTTTCTTTATTGTACTTCTCAATTTCTTTTTATTTTGAGTGTTGTATTTTCATTTTAATTTTCAGGTTTTTATTTTTAATGTTTATTTGTTTCAGTTTAATTTCTTTTAATTTATTTTACTTTCAGTTATCGGTCACCCTTTTAGATATTTTAATTATTTTTATTTCATTTTTAGTCAAGTTTTAAAATATTTTTAGCTTTAATTTTTAGTCTCCTTTTTAGGTTCGAATGTCTTTCTAAATCCTACATCAGTTGACTCACTTATAGTGTATAAGTTATCATAAAATAGTAGCTATTTCATACATAAGTTGCCATAAAAAAATTTGCTCTTAGCTTATGCGACTTCTATTTTTTAAAGTGTTTTAAGTTTCAGTTTTCAATAATTTTTTAAAAAAATTTAATTTCAGTTTCGGTCGTTCTTTTAGGTTCGAAAGCCTTCGTGAATCCTGTATATTTATTGTCTTCCCTACGGTGTAAAGTTGCCACAAAAGCTAGACATTTACGTACCTAAATTGCTACACGGGGTATACTCCTTTAAAATCTCCTAGCATATTTATACACATAAATGACTACTAAAATAATTTCTCGAAACATGGACATGTTTAGTATTACCTGGGAGATACTTTTTTCATAATCTCATAGCATATTTTTACATATAAATTGCTACTAAAATAATCATAACCCCTGAGCATATTTTTATGTATAAATACTAGAATTTTTCTTTGAAACATGGGTAAGTGGTGTCTAGTTTTGTTCGTCTCGTCACGCGTAGAACATGTAAACATAATTGAAAATGGATACAACATTAAAAAAAATAGTCATTCAAAGAAAATGTTATGTCTTTTTGGATCCCTTGAGCAGTTGAGCTTTAAGTTAGAGTGGTTGTTTTCACGGTAGATCACAGAGAAGAAGAAAAAACTGCAATTATTTATACTTTAGTGCTACGGAAGCCGGATAAAGGGGGGTGTTTGCTTTCCACCCCTAGAGTTTAGCCACTAAAGTTTAGTGGAGGTCACTAGAGTTGTAGTGTTAAAAGTGACTTTTAGTGGGGGTGTTTGGAACTTTAGTGACTAAATTCTAGGGGTGAGAACCAAACATCCCCACAGTGCACATTGGAAACGGAACACGTTGCACAGGGCGTAGAGGATTGGAGTCCGCGTTAACGTGGCCCTATTTAATTCCACAAAGACGACAAACGTGCGAGGCGTTGCTAGGGCCCATGAGCACGGGCAGACGAGCCTCACCTGTGATGACTCGAGCACGGATTCACGGAGGCCGACGAGCATAGGGCAACAGCGGCGCACGATCTAGGGTGAAGGCTGGCGTCCGTGCGGTACGGCGACAATGATTCACGGCATCAACGATGGCTGCGACTGCACGAGCTGTGGGGGGCTGTGTGCGCGACTGGACTCTGAGCGCGAGCGTCGGCGGCAACGGCACGGGCGAGAAACCGCGAGGGCCGGTGAGGACTGCGCGCGAGAGGCTGCTGGTCACCGCGCGGTAGTGCGCGACATCCGGCAACAGACACAAAATATGGCCGCTCAACTGAAATCCTCCAAATTGGTGAATTTTGCTAAGCGAACACAAGAAAAGCTCTCTACCAAGAGTTGAGTGCCTATTTTTGCTGGACATAATACACAAAAGCGTACTAGGAGGCTTCACAATTATTGTTTCCCGTGCTTTCATCAATTACAACGTTTCATCTAGGCTCTGTATTTTCAGTGTTTTGCTATTGCTAAATATGTTTATCTTTGATAATCACTCTTTTTCAACTTCTCTTATGCCTCAGTGAACAAATAATAAAACCATGGACTACAGGTTATGTTCGCGAATCTTCCGCGCCGACTGGTCGGCGCGTCGACCATGCGGGCGGGAGTGCAGACGCGATCGCAGCCCACAGCAGCACGGCCTATATGGAGCATGCGGCGGCCCAAGAGTGCATGACGAGAGTGTAAGTGTGTAACGCTCAGTTTCCCACGCAGAGCGCTCCCAGGTAGAACGTTTCACGGAGATGACTTTTTCTATTGTTCAAAAACAAACGTTGATGACTTTTTCTTTTTTTTTTCTATTTATTCATTTTACTTTTAAAATATTCTTGTAGTATAAATGTGATATTTTTATAATTTATAGGTTGTTCAAATAATATTCATGTCAATTTTTTCAGTTTTTATTTATTACATGGATTTATTTTTTGTTTTTTACTACGCTTCATCATATTTTCATTATTTTTCTATTTATCTTATTTGTTTTCATTTATGTATTTATCCTTTTCTATATATTTTCTAGTTTTTCTTACTCATTGTTTTTCTATTTCCAATGATATTATAATACTATTCATATGAGTCTAGAATTTTTTCTTTCTAAATCTGAAGCATTTCTCCTTTCCTATTAATTGGAAGGGAACGTATGTTATGGAAACCAATCTTTTGTGCAAACTATAGAAACTAATAATTAAGACCACAGAAATCTAATCCGATGATGGGTTATTTCAGCACTTAAACCATCCACTCATCTCATCGTAATCCAAATAGACGTGGGCACAGTGTGTGTGGGGGGGGAGGGGGGAGGGGGGGGTAAGTGATAAAATAACTCAACTTCACCTCTAACCATCAGATTAGATTCCTGTGGTCTTGATCTGAGTTTCTATAGTTTGCACAGGAGACTGATTTCTCTAACATACATTGCCAAGATTGGAAACTAGAATCCATTATTTTTTATGTTCCTTTGGAAACAACAAAATAAAAGGATGGCAAGTATAAGAATTATAAAGGATATTTATCTAGAACCCTACCTCGGTTATAGCTTGTGTAACTAGGTAATCCGAGGCTTTTCCATGTATATATAGGAATACATTTGTGCTATGAAGGTGAATTTTTTTCCATGTGTTATGAAGGCTGAACATTTGTGTTATGATCTTGTAGTAATATTCACTTAAATGATTTCTTCTATAACGTAATGAGACTACTCTCATACTATTTATAAGGTATATTATATATTATTGTTATATAGTTAACGATTTTATTTTTCAATATAACTGATGTTCTATGATGTATTTTACGATGTTCATGTAACCTATGTGTGATGTTCTACAACGTTTTTTGTGATATTCAGATAGTATACATACTTTGTTTTATGATGTATTTTTTGATGTTCACGTATTATATATGTGATGTTCTATGATGTATTCTATAATATTCCGTAATATCCATGAGATGTTCTATGATGTATTTTATTTTTTCTATATTATTATTCCTTATTTTACTTTAGTTAAGTAGTTTATTTTTTTTACTATTAAAGTTTTCTACGTTCTATGAGATATATGTGATGCTTAAATATTATACATTTTATGCTCTATAATATATTTTGTGTTGTTCACTTTTGTATAAATGCGATGTTTTACCATTATCCTTTGGGTACTGACTCATGTAGTACTTTATTTTGTGGAGATGTTCCGTGGTAATTCTATATTTTAATTCTACTCAAATAGTATCTATATGATGTACTATTTTTTCCTGTTATGTGGTTTTTAAAATCATTGTTTCTTTATGTTTGTTCAACTTTTTTATGTTTTTTATTTTTTTTCTTTTCAGGTATGTTATGTATTACGATGTATTTTAGGTCATTTCTCTTATCTTTTCTCTATTACTTTTATACTTTCAATTTGGTTTGATCTAGTATGTATCTTTTTTATATTCATGACATGTCACAAGGTATATTTTTGTCTGCAGCATTGCTCTTACGTGCATGGAATTGTTTTTTTTTTCTTAAAAATGACGTGAAGTGTGCTAATATCAAACAGTTGCATGTGGTAGTGGTGACGCACTATTCCTCTTTAAGTTAGAAGGTTGTGTACGTGTTCGATCTTTTGTAAACACAAAATCAATCCCTATATTTGTTCTCTTTTTTGCCACTCAGTGGAAGTTAAATTGTGGCAGTGCGCGACGGAAACACATTCATGTGAGTCAGTGGAACGTATAGGAGCGACGGGCAGCTGTCAGCCTGGGCCAAAACGGCCCAAATCGGCAGAGCCTCCTCGACGGAAAAAAATATTCGTGCTGATCGGCGCTCGACTCGACGCCACCTGGTCGGTAAATAGGCGCCCCCGGTTATGTTTATATTGAACGAAAAATAATAAAGATTCTTACTTCTCAACAAAAGTTGTAATATATCTCCCGTAATATATATTTTTCTCGCTATAGCATTAAATATTAACAAATAGTTTACATATAAGACAATAACAACACAACTAGATCGAGAATTGCAATATTAAAAAAAATAAAGTACAAGAAATACTTGATTGATGTTTGCTGAGTCAACAATAACCTGATGCGGCTGGAATCCTGGAACTGGGGCCGCGGGTTCATGTGCTTAAAATAAAGTTCTTGCCTGAGTCAACAATAAACAAATTGATTGATGTTTGCTGAGTCAACAATAACCTGAGGTTGGTACTGCGGCGAGGTGCGCTGACGATACTGCTACACCACCGGCGCTGGCGTCGCCACAAGTTCCCGTTGTCTCATCTGGAGTGAGGTTTGGGGCTGCGGCGAGGAGGGGTCGCCGACGAGCTGCATCGCCCGAAACCTGGCGCTAACGTCTGCAGATCGGTCGAGGTGGGTTGCTCGGAGGAATCCATCGGGAATCCTATTTGTTGAATCTATAGACGGAGATTTTGCGGCGCCTAGAGTGTGTATATATAGAGGGACTGGATCTCGCGATCCTATGCAACGAACACGTCGAGGCTTCTGCAGAGTCCATGTCGGGGACGATTGGGCTCCATCAAATCTCTCACAACTAATAATAATCTCCTATACTACATATATATACTACAACTAAAAAGATTGAAACAAGGGCAGCCTTTTCGTGCGGTTTTACGTTTCGCTCCGTCGGTCCGCTCATGCGAACAGAAATCACCGCCGTTGGTCCGCTAATCTCGCCGCATGCCTTTTTGTGCGAACACCTCGTCGGTACCCATCGTGCCATCGACGATTCGACGTTGTCGTATCCTTTTGCTCCATGATCTGATTTTCTTTCCAAAACAAACCACCCTCTCTCCGATCTTTCGCCGCCCCTGTGCCCTTCTTCGTCGACCGACAGGCCGACACATGCAGTGTCGCGCGGACGGCGCGGGCAGCACGACCGTACGGTTGTGGCTCCTCTACCAGCGGTGCTCGGCAGCTTCGTCGGACACCACGCGATGGCAAAGTCATCAGCACGACGTTCACTTCTCCCTCCCTCCTCTCAGATCCATCACCGTCCTCCTCACATCGAGACCGGGAGGAAGGAGACGAGAGGCGGTGGAGGAAGGGAGTCGTCTGTCGTGGGTTGGATCGAAGATGTCGCGCTTGCCGATCACGGAGACGGGCGGGGGACGCGGTGCGCGCCACCGTGAGGGAGGCCGACGCCGGTGCCACTAGCGACGTCGCGATCCCCAACGCCTGTCGTCCTTGTAATCTGGGCGGCAATAGCCCCCTATTGCGGCCACATCGCCAAGACGCCAACCCCTCGTGTCGCCATGTCCAATCTCTCCAGGCCTGAGATGAAGGAGGTGAGTCCACGTGTTCGTGCGTGCTGCTTCAAACGATATGTGATTCTGCAATTGGTTCTCTTGGATTCGATTATCAGTTTCCCAAACATCAAAATTTTTCTTCTGCAAACCGATGTCACCAAAACATTTCTTTTGCATCTTCCTTCAGTTTGGGCTATCGTTGATTCCAAATGTCAGAATATGTTGGATTCTACGAGTTTATGACTACTGCATAACTACTGCTATGCAGGTTTATACAGTACGCATTGATACATGTTCATCTTCAGTCTGATCTTTGCATGTATATGGATTTGTTTTTTTTTTTCATTTGCACATGAAACCAGATAGTAATGTCAGCTGGTTTTTCTCGCACAAGAAGGGAATGGAATCAGTCAAAGACACCCTTTCAAATACAGGCAGAGCACATTCAGAGGGTATTTAATTAATAATGATAATGATATTGATAATGATGTTTATCTATAGAAAAAACCTCTTTATTTTACATCAAATGCAGGCACTGCACATTCAAAGGTTTGTCAATTTATTTTTGCAAGTGATATGGCCTCCGTGGAGAGGAACGACCCATGGATTTGTAACCTTTTCTATGCTCTCATTTTACAGCCAAGCCGAACCACCTGGTGCAGCCCTGTGATTTCAGTGGACACCCACAGTGAGCTCATGCTGCGGTTGTCACTCCAGCAGTTCCTCCACGCCTAGGGCATCTTAGTGGTACAAATTGTTTGTTCAGAGGTCTTTTATCGGAGGTTTTGGTGTTCAGGATGTGGTTTTGATTTATGCGAGGATTCGCTGTGGTTGTTTTGGAGGAGAGGCCTTACCCCTATGATGGCTGGATTAGTGCTGTGGATGGATCCAACCCAAGGTATGGTTTAGCTCATGTTTGTTATGCACAATCCCATCAACTATGAGAGTAACTGTAATCTGAATTGAAATTTTCATCTCCAATTATTTGTACCATGTTTTTAATTTTGTATTTAGTCGATTTGAATTATTTTGGTAGGAGATTAGTTGATGAAAGCTGTTTTCCCTGCATTCTATTTGACCAGCCAATTTTTTGTTGTTATGGCGTGTTCCTCTCAGGCCTACTTCGGCATGAATGGACTATACAAATTCCCTAATTTTGTTACTATATTGTTATATCGCACCAATTTGAATTCTCTCGATCAATAAATTGTCTGCCTACTTCTCCAATTAATGTCATGCCTGGTCTGACCAATAGATGATGGCACAGACCGAATCATCAAGTTATCTATAAAGCACAAACAGATGACATAATACTATATTGCAAGTGACCGGTGTCAATTCTAAATATTGCAAGGTTATGATCTTGTTAAACTCAGAATCAAGTTATCTTGTTACAGATGTGTCTGACGCCGTGTTTCAGAATCATGAGCCACTTGTTAATAAGGTAAACATATTGTATTATTCATCAAATCTTCTAAACTGAAACTTTCTGAATGAGCTTAAGTAACCTATGGTGGTCTTTTGTTACCTGGACCTCCCAATTCATGTTATGCTGCTAAACAAATATTTATTTTTTCCCTAAGATTAGCTTAGCATATCTGTTTATTATTCATTATGTGTCGTCCCACATCTGTGATGACAAAAATTATTTTCTTTATGTACCGATGTGAGTTCCATAACCAACAATTGCTGATATTTGTTTGTTACATTAAACCCTACATTAAAAGGAGTAGTTAACACGGGTAATAACTAATAATAACATTTTCCTTTTATGTGATGAAGCTTTGACGAGTTACTATACAATGCTTATCTCTCTGGTTTGGCTCACCCTTCTCTAGCAAGCATACATGCACGCAATTGATGCTTAGTAACTAATGTTATATGTATTTATACAAAAGCAAAACGTCACATGGGTTTATTGTCCCTTTATGGACTTTAATTTTTTGGGGACTCTTGGACATCTGCTACTGCAGATGAAACTCAACACTAGCCTTTCCTAGTAGATGTTTTGACAATTTTTTTTGTTTAGATACTCTCTCCGTATCGTAAATAGAAGTTGTTTAGGATAGCGACATGGTCTCCAAAGTATAACTTTGACCACTTATTTCTTTAGAAATATTTGTTGTAAAGTGGTATATGTATATTTTTATGAAAGCACTTTTCAAGATAAAAATTCGCCTAATTTAAAAGTTATTCATGATTTATATTCTCAATGTTTGACTCGAATCTTGCTCAAAACGACTTGTATTTATGATACAGAGGGAGTACATAAACGGTTTATTCAGTGCTGTAATTGGACTTGGTGAAAACAGTTAATAATGGTGGATATCCATGGCCAGCGGGAGATCATGACGTGGTGTCCGACAACTGCCTCCTCACCGCCCGTGGTTGGTCCCAGCCAGATCGCCTGCCCGTGCCACCCTCTGGCACCACTGCCATTGGATCCCCGCCACGATGCCCTCGGACGCCCTCAAATAGCTTTGGGTCCCCGCGTGCCGCCGTTGGCGGGACCTCGGTCAGTTTCTGTCCGAATCACAACAAATTAACTCGCCCTGCATACTTAAGACTCACCACAGTCCATATATCATTGGTACCATATTTAGAGCCAGTGCATTGCTTGAGCTGCATATATGTGTGCTTCTGCCAGTGCCGCTATATATAGTGATTTACATTGAACTACCTTTCCAAAAAATAATTTTTTTTGAACTAATATTTATGATAATAGTACCATTAATGATCTTTACCTAACTATGAGTGCTTTTCATTGTAACAACTGAAGTAACTTAGGTTGGGCAATGGATGAACCCCTGAATTTCTGTCAGAATATTTGACCTTTTGCCATTATGAGTGCGTCTGCACACTCAAATGAGGTATTTACACTTCGCAGGAACTAATACTATAGCTGTTTATGGAATGAGGTACAATAGTGGCAGACCATGTTGCTTTGTTATTTAGATAGACATATTTATCATGATCATCCATACTGTATTGCGTGAATATGTTGTAGATGTAGAGGTACAGGCGCCGGCAACTCAACCAGCTAATCGAATATCACTGTCATTTTATGTGGGTAATATACTATGATGTTGCCCATTACATGGCGTGTTTTCTCCTCTTCTTACTATCGTAATAATATCTAAAATGATTCGTGGCTATTAAAATTTGTTATCACTGTTTCATTTTTTCTATTCCTTACTCTACTTCAGGCCGGATAGGATGGTAGGGCAAAAAAAAATGCCTTACAATAAGGTAGACAAGAGAAAATTGCAGAAAAGATTGCTACTTCAAGAAATATATTTTGAGAGTTTTTGCTTGCTGTAGGTAAAAGCTTTGGATGGCGACATCGGTCGTGGAGTAGGAGATGGGCCACATACCTCAAGTGGGTGCAGGCGCCTCGGTCTTGGCCGCCTCGGGTGTGTGCAGGCGTGCTCGACCCTGGCCGTCGCGTGCGAGCTCAGCCAACACCGGCGTGGCGCGTGCTCGACGTCGACCCCGACCGCCGCGGGGGTGTGCGGGCGCGCTCAGCCCTGGCCTCCGCGGGAAAGCTTGGCCAACACCATCATGTCAGGGGTGTTTTGTTCATCTTCGACGTTGGACCTCTATGTCAGGGGTTGTCAAACATTGAAAATCTAATAGATGGTAGATGAAATAGCGTGGAGGACAAAACAAAGTTCGACAATGGTATCAGGATACACTTAAATTTTTAGTGGTGTGTCAGTTGATAAAATGCTCAAAAAAACTACTATTCATATAAACAATCTTTTCATTAAGAAAGATCAAAACTCAGAAATCATGCTAGCAACATGTCATTCGGTAACTATTCTATGGCCTGATATTAAATAGCGATTTTGCAAACATCACACGTGGAATATATATCAAAACTCAGAAATCATGCTAGCAACATTTTTCTTTTCCTGTTGATACTATTCTTGTAATTTTGTACAAGATAGTACGAAGATGTGGTGGAATTTACTCCTGGATTTATAGACACAAAAATAGATATTAGAGATTTCTTTCTGCCACTATAAATATTATCTTAGCCACATCGCCTAAAAGTCTATACGTGAAATGGAACGGGGAAACCGCGCGGAAGGAAGGGAAATGACACCGAAGGAAAAAAAGTGTCCCTCTCTTTCTCCCCAACTGCAAAATTCAATCCACCTGCCAGATCGATCTCCCCAACCCAAATCCCGTCCATCCAGCTGCAGATTCTTGTTGCTCGCAAGCTGATCTACCGATCCATGGGCGATTCGATGGGGTTCCATCACAGTTGGAAGAGATGGACTCCCCTGCTTGCGACACGAAGCCGTGTACCGCCGCTCGCTCTTCAGGGGCGAGCTCCGCCGCTCCTCCCACCAGCCCCTCGATGACGGTCTCTCCCGCTCCGGTGACCACCCAGCCCCTCTCCCCGCTTTCAGGTCAGCCCGCCTCCCCTCTCTCCTCGTTGGCGCAGCCTTTCTTCCCCGGTAGCTCTGGGGTGGGGAGGTCGCAGTCGCATCGGTGGGTTGAGGGATATGAGGCCGCCACCTCTGAAGACGACAACAGCCCCCTCAGCAAGGCCCTGCAACCATCAGACAGACTATACCTCCAGTGTGATGATATGCCCTCAAAAGACCCAGATGAAGGCAATAAGGATGAAACTTTGACTATTGAAAGTTCTTTTGAGGGTAAGATCACATTAAGAAAAGTAGAAACTACAGGCAGAGATACTGAGAAATATGATTCAGGTACCTGTCATGAAAAAAAAATTATCACTACCTGTAAATGCTTGTTTTTAAATTTGTTTAACTGGAAATATTAGATTCCACTGACCAATTTCTTGCATAAATTCAGGCAAAAGTGTAGGTGTCAATTCACCAGCTTGTGATCCGCCAACTGTCACTCCCGTTGCAACAGAGGCACCTTCAGAAATTTCAATGAATGATGCAGCTGTTGTAACAGTTGTTCAAGATAAGGCTGAATGCACGCAGAATATTGAACCGATAACTCAGCAAATTCAAGCACGAGAAGATCCTTCTGAGTTGACGTGCCTGTCACCTGTAGTTAACTCGAAAGATCCAGGGAACTTGCTAAAGGAAAATGCTGGATCAAGTGGAAAAGCAGGAACTCATAGGAAGAGTGTGCTGTTTCTAAGGAGCCACGTGGTAGTTACACCCATAACTTCCGGCGATCTCTCTTGAGTAAGCAGATGACAAATTGGTTTCATGCCAGTACCAAAAGTGATATACATGAGAAGCAACTCATTTTGGTAGAAATGGTCAATAACATGGATGTGCCCTCATCTCTTACGGAGGCACTTTCTTTAGGTCTTAACCCAAGATCAGATTGGATGAAGAAGGTATACACATTCAGTTTCTTAAGGCAGTGTTTGCTAGAACGTGGATCAAAAGGCACTCAAGATGTTGCCCGAAATTTTGAGAAGGTTATGAGGTTTGTTTGTCGATATCTGGATGACCCCCATCACAAAGTGGCACATGTCGCTCTCTCATCACTAGCTGAGATCATGCCAGCCTTCAAGAAGCCTTTAGAACATTATCTCGACAAGACACTGCCCCATATTTTTCTCTCGTTTAAATGATCCAAAGGAATCAATCAAGCAGCAGTGCTTGGTAATTTTGAAACTTGCTAATGAAAGTTATCACATTGATTCTCTCTTACCCGCCTTACTTCATTTGCTAGATGAGCAGAAATCTCGCTCCAAGTCAAAAGAGGCAGTTCTTGAGTTTGCAAATGCCTCTTTTGTAAAATGCACAGTAAATTCTGAAAGCTATTCTAGCAGCAGTTTCCTTAAGCCATGGTTTGGAAAGCTTGCTCATTTGTTTAACGATACAAACAAGAATCTGAAGGAGGTTACGGTGGTTTGTTTCTCATCTATTTATTCTCATTATGATCCTGCATCCTTGCTAAGCTTTTTGGTCACCTTGTCAATGGAATAACAATATAGGCTAAGACGAGCAATAAAGCAATTATTACCAACAATAGAAACTGCTAAGTCACCACTTCATCCTGCATCTCAATCTGCAAAATCACAATTGCATCCTGCTTATCGATCTTCTAAATCACCACTCCATCCTCGATCTGCTAAATCGTCTCTTCATTCTGCGCATAAATATGCCAAGTCACCACTGCATCCCTCATATCAATCTACTGAATCACCACTGCATCCAGCATATCAATCTAATTCAGTTAAGACAGATGATTGTTTCAGTTCTGCACTCCAGTGCCTCCCAAATATAGCTTTGGGAGTCCAGGAGCACCGTACTAAAAGGATTGAGTTTGAATCTCCTAATGAATCTTATGGTCACAAAGCTGAAATGATAGACAAGAAGTCTTGTACTGTGAGGTCAAGGAATGATCTCCCGAGAAGAAGTGATTTCAGTGTGATGTCAGATAACATAGTTCAGAATGCAAGCAGGGACAGTCGGAGTACCAAGATATTTGATGAACCAAATGATAGCGAACTGCACATAAATACCCAAAAAAACAAAGTTATGAGGATGAGGAATGATTACCAGGATCATGATGTAAGCATTTCACAGTCTTTTTTATTTAAAATGCAATTTCCCTGTCATTTTTCTCCCTCTCCTGAAATAGCACTTTGCACATTCAGCAGGATTCTAAAATTTTGACTAACCTGATGGTATTTGATTGATAACTACTCCCTCCATCCCAAATTATAAGGCATTCCAAGAATCTTGGAGAGTCAAAGTTTTTCAACTTTGACTAAAATTATAGAGAGAAATATAAAGACTTACAACATCAAATATCTATATTATAAAAATATAGCTAATGAGGTATCTAATTGCACTTAGTTGGTATCTTAAATATTATTATCTTATTATATAAATTTGGTCAAAGTTAAAAAACTTTGACTCTCCAAGATTCTTGGAATGCCTTATAATTTGGGATGGAGGGAGTACTATTTAGCTTGTTCTCTTTTTGCAACACTTGAATCCTGTAAGTGTTTTTGAGCTTTCTTTTACAAAGTTTGGTAATGTTTTTTTTCTCCATTTTCTATTAACAGGAGGCAGCGAGTCAATTGGAAGAAGATTCTGAAACGAATGGACACTCAGTGCACACCAAGGTTAGATTATTTTTGACGGGCTACTGTTTTTTTGTATGTTGTCATCTCAATATCATTTTTGTTTCAGCGGCATTTCTCCTCCCCTGGTTATTTTGCTGGATACCACCTCATCTTACACTCGTTTTCAGAATTTACACCAAATGTCTTCTTCACTTCTTGAGATGCTTGATGATCCAGATGTGCCAACAAGAGAGCTTGCACTTTCACTGCTGGTTGAAAATCTTGAAAAACACGTAAGCTTTTTCTGAGACTCCTTAGCAGTGACTATGTACTTGTTTGCTTCGTCCTACATCTACATGTGCCATTATTGGATACCATTTTCCATGTTAACGACCCTTGGCCTTGCCCTTTTCCGTCCAGCGTAAGGCGATGGAGAACTGTGTTGAGCTTCTTATAGCTAAACTACTGCATGCAACCAAAGACGATGCCTTGAAGGTAATACATTGCAGTGCTTGGTTCAGCTCGCATTTGCTGATGCAGCCATAAAGCTGGCATCTGAAGCCTTTATGTCACTGTCGCTGCAGGTTGTGAATCGGGCCCATACCTGCTTGACAACTGTAGTCACTCAGTTTGACCTACTGAGATGCCTTGGGGTACGCTTGTTTTGCATTTTTATTAGTGTTATACAGCTGTTTTGTTTCATCCAAAAGAAAAATAGTGTTATAGTTGTGGATACCTTTCGAACTGAATCTCATGGATAGAGGCCTTGAATTGAACGTCCTGTTGCTGTTTTTCCCCTTCACTGTTGTTTACCTTTTTGTAAGTAATAATCTTATATTTCTCATGTAAACATGCAGGCCATTGCTTCTCAGTTGGCCAGCCAGGATGATAAAATTCTTGTGATAAGCATCAATAGTATGAGCAAGGTAATCAGCCCACCAAGTTCTGTTACGTTAATTTTACGCTTGTCATGTTTGCAAACCAGTTAAAAAAACTATGAGCTTTGATTTTGGCTTCAATATGTTAATGGCTTGAACTGGGAGTCAACTAGGATTTAGCTTTGCACGAATGTGTACAGGTCGTCATCGTCTTACTTTGACCCTTGTTATGAGTTAGGTGAAGCATACAGCTAGCGTGTGTTTCCCAAATTGGATACTCCTAATCTTTAATTCTTCCTTTTGTTTCAGCTTGTGATCCGATGATCAGAGGACAACCTGATGTCTCATTTGTCAACGTTTCTTCCTGCACTTCTGGATGCTTTCGAGAACCGCAGTCCATATGTCCGCAAGGTAAATCCAGCCCCGGTTTAATTAGTGATTTACATATTCCAGTCCTCTAAGATCGCTCACTTTTTCCCCCGGGAAATTTGTTCTTATTTTTCGTCTCCAAATTACTTCTTCTGGTAATAAAAGGCTAAAGGTAATACCAATGTTGGTTGACATTACAAGTTAAAAAAAATTAAAAATATTTATTGCATCATTACCTCCTAGCAAAGTACCAGATGTTGGTTGCATGGTTAATGTTAACTTCTCCGATGTTGCACAACCAATTTTTTTTTTTTTTTTTTTTTTTTTTTTTTGCTAATTCCATTTCCTCATTTTGCTTTTATGATTATGTCATGATGTGCCTTGTACCAAAAGTCAGACTCTATCTTTTTTTGCTATTTCTATTTCTTCTGTTTTGCTTTCTTGATATTGTCACAATTGAGGATCAACCTTGTTTTCTTGTGATGGCAACTGCATCTTCGGAGGTTTGTTGAAGCTTTGATCTTGCAGGTTTACTTAGTCAAGGACTCACTGGAGTAGAGAGACGATTAGCTCATAATAGTTCATTGGGTCAGTTATATGATTCTTTCTCGCTCTTGATTAAATATATTGTCTGTCTCTCCCTGCTAATGTTAAACTTTCATAGTAACTTATTATTAACAAGGCAAGCATATATATCATGGGAAATTAATATGAATTGACAATGTAAAATTGAATTAGCAAAAGTTGGTCAGTAACTACTATATAAATACTAGCTAGCTCAAAATACAAATTTGTTCCTTTCAGTGATTGACAAATTTGTTTCTACCAATTGATGTCCACTGGACACTAACTTCCAATTATTTGTGAAGATTTAGGGCGTCTAAACTCTAAAAATATTGAATTTAATTGTTAGAATAGTAGTATGAAATAGAGTATGCCATGCCATAATGTGTTGAAGAAACATGGTGTGATTGTTTTATTTACACTATTAACTATCACCTAACAAGAGCAGCAGGGCGTCCATGTCCTCCTCGTCCAACGAGACGGCGGGCGGTGCTGTCGGAGGAGGAAGCTTTGGTGTTTGTGTGTACTCAGCCACATGAGAGGTGAAAAAGACATGGGAGGTGAAAAAGGAGGAAGGGGGTGGAGAGGAGAGCAAGACCCTCAACAAGGGAAAAAAAGAGCGGGTAGCATGACCTGAAATTTTTCTTGAGATTGGTGTTTATAAACTGTCTTTTGAATTAAATGTCACTTATATTGGTATCTAATTTTACAGTATAATTATATAATCATACGATTAATGTATTTTAGTATAAAAGTTTAGTTATCCTGTAGCAACGCACGAGCATGCTACCGAGTTAAGTTATTTAATTCCACAAAGACGGCAACCATGCGAGGCGTTGCCAGGGCCCATGAGCGCGGGCCGAGCCTCACCTGTGATGACTCGAGCACGGTTTCGCGGAGGCCGACGAGCATAGGGCAACAGCGGCGCGCGGAGCTAGGGTGAAGGCTGGCGTCCGTACGGGGCGGCGACAATGATTCACGGCATCAACGATGGCTGCGGCCGCACGAGCTGTGGGGCTGTATGTGTGGCTGTGCTGCGGGCGACTGGACTCTGAGCGCGAGCGCCGGCGGCAACGGCACGGGCGAGAAACCGCGAGGGCCGGCAAGGACTGCGCGCGAGAGGCTGCTGGTCACCGCGCGGTAGTGCGCGACATCCGGCAACAGACACAAAATATCGCCGCTCGACTGAAATCCTCCAAATTGATGAATTTTGCTAAGTGCACACAAGAAAAGCTCTCTACCAAGAGTTGAGTGCCTATTTTTGCTGGACATAATACACAAAAGCGTACAAGGAGGCTGCACAATTATTGTTTCCCTTGGGGACTCCAGCTGTCACTCGTTAGAGCCGCCGCCGCACCTTTCTCTAGGGCTTAGGGCCGCCGCTGTCGCCGCCGCTTCTATTTTCTTCACCGTTGGTCCCCCTCCCTCCCCTTCGGTATCTCACCGGAGGTCGGAGGGAGTGAGGATCCATCGTTTTTTAATAAGTTTTCTAGTAGATCGAGTCATCTAGAGTTAGGGTTTCTCCATGCTAAGCATCTTGGTATTGGGGGTGTATTTCCTCCTCCTTCTCGGCGACGACGAGGAGGTAGGGTGGATCTGGTCTCTCCATGGTGGCTCTGTTGAAGTTGAGGGCGACAACTTTAGCGTCAACATCTACATCAACAAGACAACATGGAGACTTTTGTTTCCAGGCTTCGGCATCAAGACGAAGATGATGTCGCCGTCATGGAATAATTTTCTCTGGTCCCTTCTTCGTTTTGTTGTGGTTGGATCTGGCCACGATGAAAGACTAGGGAGAATAATTTTCAGATCAGTCTTTCTCATTCTTCGGTGGCAGAAAGAAGAAGAAGGAAGACACAAGGAAGAAGAAGTTTCTCAACTCCGCCTGCAGGAATGTTGGCCGTCCGTTGGGCATCTGTTCTCAGGCCGAAAACAATTGTTGCCGAGTATTTGCCTGTGCGGTCATCTACATGAAGCGTCAATCAGGTTTGGTTTTGAGAGTTTGAGCCTTTCACAGCGTGGGTATAATATAGATGAGAATCAGTTTCTAGATACATGTTTTTTCCAGAGTACCTGTAATACGATGATGTACCCAGCTATAATTTAATACAATTCTTCTTTCGTCTCAAAAAAATTATTGTTTCCCTTGCTTTCATCAATTACAACGTTTCATCTAGGCTCTGTATTTTCAGTGTTTTGCTATTATCAAATATATTTATCTTTGATAATCACTCATTTTCAACTTCTCTTACGCCTCAATGGACAAAAAATAGAACCATGGACTACAAGAACTCTAATCAAGACCACAAGAATCTAATCCGATGGCTGGTAATTTTAGCACTCAAACCCGCCCTTCACCACTCCGGGTCAGGAACTCTAATCAAGACTACGAGAATCTAATCCGATGGCTGGTAATTTTAGCACTCAGACCCGCCCTTCACCGCTCCGGGTCCATCGACACGGCATGTCTCTACTTGACCTTCACCTTGCCTTTGATCACCGTCTCTGGGCTCGACACCTGCACAACACAAGCTAAAGAACATGCGCATCAAACCAGTTGGCAATCACTCATCATCTCAAGATCCGGCATACACCCATGTATCCACAATCTCCCCCTTGATGAGTGCATTGTCAACTACCAACACAAATCATATGGAATAGAAGGAAGAAGAAGAAAGAAGGTAGAGCGAAGAGAACTCATCCAGTTCATCATTTGCAAAATCATACTTAGCTCATCAAGTTAAATTACATGATCATAGAGAGCTTAAACTGCATATCATACAAGCATGTGAGAACAGAGCATAATATAACACTAGACAGAATATAGTTGAAGCTCGAGATGCAAGTATGATACATATGCAAATGCAGAAAAGCTATGAAAGAAACTACTTTGTACATCATATGGTACAACAAAGTGATCTCACAACTAAAATGGGAAACACACACCAAGCTCACCTCTCAACCTAGCAAAGGTTGATTGGTCCAAAGGCTTGGTAAAGATATCGGCCAGCTGATGATGAGTATCGACATTTCGAAGGTCGATATCACCCTTCTCATAGTGGTCTCGCAAGAAATAAAAGCGCACATCAATGTGTTTGGTCTTAGAATGCAACACGGGGTTTTTAGCAACGCACTCGTGCTATCACAAATCAAGGGTACTCGAGAAAAGCTCAGACCAAAATCATGCAAAGTGGCCATCATCCACAACAACTGGGAACTGCAGCTAGCCGCAACAACATACTCAGCCTCTATGGTAGACTGGACGACACTAGACTGCTTGCGAGAAGACCAAGAAACAAGAGAAGAGCCCAAAAGCTGACAAGTCCCAGAAGTGGACTTGCGATCAAGACGGCAACCAGCAAAATCAGCATCAGAGTAACCGCAAAGAGAGAGAGTAGAAGAACCATAATACCAAAGCCCAAACTCAGGTGTGAAACGAAGGTACCTCATAATGCGCTTGACCGCCTGACGGTGAGAGGTGCACGGCAACGACTGAAATCATGCGCAAAGACACACCGCGAATTGAATGTCCGGGCATGTCGCCGTCAGGTACAACAGCGATCCGATCATACTCCGGTACTCCTTCTGGTCCACTGCTTCTCCCTCCTCGTCCGCATCCAGGGCAGTCGTGGTCGACATGGGTGTTGGAAGAGGCTTGGCCTCACCCATATCGAATTTCTTCACTATGTCCTTCGTGTACTTGCCCTGGTGCACGAACGTCCCTTCTCGGGATTGCTTGATTTGCAACCCGAGAAAGAAAGTCAACTCGCCCGTCATGCTCATCTCAAATTCTCTGCTCATAGTATCTGCAAACTTGGCAACCAAAGCATAAGAAGAACCACCGAAAATGATATCATCCACGTAAATCTGAATCAAGAGAGAGTCATTGCCTTGCTTAAGAAGAAAAAAAGTTTTATCCACACATCACATTTTTAAACCCTTAGCAAGCAAAAAGGTTTTCAACCTATCATACCAGGCTCTAGGGGCTTGTTTCAAACCATACAAAGCTTTGTGAAGTTTAAAAACATGGTTTGGAAACTTGGAATTTTCAAAACTGGGGGGTTGTTTTACATACGCCTCTTCTTCTATGTAGCCATTTAGGAAGGCACTCTTGACATCCATTTGAAAAAGTTTGAAACCCTTGGATGCAGCAAATGCCAAAAGGATTCTAATTGCCTCCAACCGAGCTACGGGAACAAAAGTCTCCTCATAGTCTATCCCCTCCTTCTGACTATACCCCTGGGCTACAAGTCTGGCCTTGTTTCTCACAACACAGCCGTCCTCTCCTTGTTTGTTTTTGAAAAAACCCATTTTGTCCCAATAGGGTGACACTCAGGAGGAGGTGGAACAAGAACCCAAACCTGATTTCTCTCAAAATTTTTATCTCCTCATGCATGGCATTTACCCAATCCGGATCAGATAAAGCATGTCCAACATCTCGAGGTTCAAAATCAGCAACAAATGCAGAATGAGCAAAGTGAGAGATTTGTTGTGACCTTGACCGAGTGACACGTTCATTGATGTCCCCGATCATCTGTTGAGGAGGGTGTTGGCGCTGAATGTGTTGTGGCGCCTCCATTGCTGAAGTAGCCTCCCCCTCAAAAACAGCTGGTGCCTCCTCAGGTACAAGTGGTACAGCCTGAGGTAGTGGATCACACGACCCCCATGTAGTGGAAGATGACGGGTCAGGGCCGTGAGCAGTCGTGGTCGAAGTTGATCCCAATGGCACAACAGGTGGAGGTAGTGCTGGATCATCAATTCCTTCAGCACCTTCTTCCTCATCATCAAAAAGAGGTTCACCGACCTCATGATCACCTGCACGCTCAAATCTAGAAGAAGGACAATGCATGGTCTCGTCGAAAGTGACATCAGATGTCTCCATGACTCGGTTAGTATCAAGGTTAAGTACACGGTATGTACGAGTATGACTACCATAACCCAAAAAGACACCGTCAGAAGAGCGAGACTCAAACTTGTCTAAGTTGCCTTTCTTAAGTATGAAACAGTGGCAACCAAAAACTCTAAAATAACTCACTTTGAGTTGTCTCCCAAAACACAACTCATATGAAGTCTTCTTCAAGAAGGCACGAAGATGATTGGAAATATAGCATGCAGTGTTTATAGCCGCAGCCCAATATCGCCTAGGAATCCTATGCTCATCGAGCATCGTCCTAGCCATCTCTACAAGGGTCCGATTTTTCCTCTCTACAACACCATTTTGAGGCGGTGTGTAGGGGGAAGAAAACTGATGCTCCAAACCCAAAGAATCACAAAACTTCTCAAAGTCTGAGTTCTTAAACTCGATACCATTATCGCTACGAATAGCTCTCATCGAGTTCTTAGGGAACTCGTTCTGAAGACGCAAAATCAGATTTCGAGTAAAAGAGAAAGTCTCAGTTTTCTCAGCTAAAAAGAAAACCCATGAATATCTCAAGAAGTCATCAACAACAACAAGCACATACCACTTCCCACCAACCGAACTCACCCGAGCTGGACCTACAAGATCCATATGCAAAAGCTCTCCAGGACGTTTGGTCATAACTTGATTCACTGGATGGTGGGGAGCAGCAACCATTTTCCCATGTCTACAAGAATGGCAAACAAGATCCTTCTCCATGTGTAACTCAGGCAATCCTTGGATTAAGCCAAGTGAACTAATCCTTGCAAGCAAGTCGAAGCTCAAATGACCTAGTCTCCTATGTCATTTCCAAAGATCGGAGGAGGATCCAGCCAAAAGACAACGAGAAATGCCAAAAGGCTCCGAGAAATTCGCACGAAAGACTTTCCCAAAGGGCAAAATCAAACACACAAGATTGCCCTGAGAATCCAAAATACAACTGAGATTCGGCTTAAAACGAATCTCATAGTCATCCTCAAAGAGTTGAGAAATAGAAAGAAGGTTAAAATGCAAGTTCGAAACAAGAGCAACATCACGTAACACAAAATGCTCATTAACTCGCACGGAGCCACGGGATAGCACTTTACCTTTGCTATTGTCACCGAAGGTAATAAACTCCTTGTCGGTGACTGGACTAAGACTAGAGAACCACTTGGAGTTTTCGGTCATATGCCTTGAGCAACCGGAATTCACCAACCAAATGTTCTCCAATCGACTTACCTGGGAGGTGTCGTCATCGTCGTTCCGAGGGATCTCCTCCAGCTCACAGTTGACTTCATCATCGAGGGCCATGGTGCAAAAGCTTTCATCATCGGCGAAGAAGCAAAGACCGTTCAACTTGTCCTCGATCTTGATCTTCTCGGACTCATCGTCGCTTGACGCAGTGGAGTCGCTGTCCGAGTCATCGATGTCGCTGAGCGTGGTGAAGAAAGCACGCTGCTTGGCCTGAGCTTTCTCCAAGTACTTCTCCTTGATGTACTCCTTGTTGAAGCCACCCTTCCGCTTGTGCTTCGCGGGGATGTACTTCTCCTTGCACTTGCCAGAGTCGTACTTGTGACCGTGGTCCGCCTTGCCGAAAGTTTGCTTGTTCTTCTTCGGGCAATTGACGATGAAGTGGTCGGAGCCTCCGCACTCGTAACAGCCACCTCGTCCTCCTCCGCGGCGACGGTTCATGCGGTTGTTGTGAAACCGCGAGAACCGGTTGGCTAGTAAAGCCAACTCATCATCCACCATGAACTCCAGCTACTCCTCTGTGACAGAAAGAAGAGAATACAGTGCAAAGCTTCCAGATGAGTTAGTGGAAGAACCAGAAACCAAAGCCATCAACGGGCCAGAAGGATTTTCATAAGAAGCCCTCATCATGGCGTCAATCTCGCTGGACTTGAGCTTACTGAAAAACTCGTCGCAGGTGAGAGTCTCATAGTTAGGTGATTCGATGATCGCCTGAACTTTGGAGTCCCACACAGACCGATCAAGAGTATGGAGTAGTTTGAGAGCTCTCTCATGATTGTCATATGGCAACAACTCTTTGTTAGCCCTTATTCTGTTGACAATCACCTGAAAGCGAGCGAATAAACTTTCTATGCTCTCGCCAGGCATGTGTCGGAAGTTCTCATACTCACGCTTGTGTGACTCGTAGAGACGGGTTTTGACTTGAGTGGTTCCCTCATGAAAACGCATGAGAGTATCCCAAATCTCCCGAGCCGTGGTGAGATGAGAAACGCGATCAAACTCAGACATACTCAAACAGGTGAAAAGAGCATTACGGGCTCAGCTATTGGCATCATGCTCATCGATCTGTCATTGAGTCACGTGTGCAGCCAAGACCACGTAATCTGCAGCATTGCAAATCTCCCAAACCGAAACACTCATGCTCTGAAGATAGGCCGACATCCATATCTTCCAATACGAATAGTTCGTCCCATCGAAAAACAGCGGTTTGCCCATGCCACAATCCATGTCGCCTTCTGTGGATCTGGAACCGGCTAAGGTGGAAGATCCTTAACCCGCTCTGATACCAATTGAAGGACCAAGAATGCTATACCAAGGCGACCAGAGGGGGGGGGGGGTGAATGGGAGCTTTTAAAAATTTCTTTCGAAACTTAAGCTACTGTCCCAAAGTTCAACCCCGAAAGCTTCGAACTTAAACGTGATGCCCACGACCCTCAGAAAGAGAGTGGATGATCCCTAGGATCACAGCGAGGCACCACTGAAAGGTCCTAAATGGCTAGAGAGGGGGGGGGGGGTGAATAGCCTAATAAAAATTCTACAAAACACTTAGAGCAACTAGTTAGACAATTACAAAGCGAAGCTTTTTGCTCTAGCTCTACTAAGTGTTGCAAGCCACCTATCCAACAATTCTAGTAACCAAATATCTTTCTCAAACACCACATCTTTCAAGCCTCTAACTAGATCATGCTTAATCAATCTATTCAATTGTTTCATTCCAACATGACCAAGTCTTCTATGCCATAACCAACCCATGCTAGATTTGGTGAACAAACAAGTTGACAATTGAGCTTCACTAGCATTGAAATCAACCAAATATAGATTCTCATATCTAAAGCCTTTGAAGATCAAGTTTGAGCCATCTACACTTATGATCTCTACATCATCAACCCCAAATATGCATTTGAATCCAAGATCACACAATTGAGCCACGGATAGCAAATTGAAGTTCAAGCTCTCTACTAGCAATACATTGGATATGCTCATGTCATTTGATATAGCAATCTTACCAAGCCCCTTGACCTTGCCTTTGCCATTATCACCAAATGTAATACTATCAATCCCATTGTCATCATTCTTGTTGATTGAATTGAACATTCTTGCATCTCCGGTCATGTGTTGAGTGCACCCACTATCAAGCACCCAATGCCTTCCTCCGGCTTTATAATTAACCTACAAGAAAAGATCAATTCTTCTTAGGTACCCAAACTTGCTTGGGTCCTCCAAGGTTAGTTACTAAGCTCTTGGGCACCCAAATTGCCTTCTTCTTTGGGCCAACAATGGGAGCACCAATAAACTTAGCCTTTATACCATTTACACCCTTGGTAAGCAAATAACAAGAATCAAATTGAATTGAGGATACATTAGCATTTTTATTCTTGTTCTTGCAATATTGCTCTATGTTCCCGGATTGCTTGCATTTGTTGCAAAACCGGCCATTGCTTCTCACAAAACTAGTCTTGTGAGTCACAAAAGCCGCCTTGCCATTCTTGGGGGTATAGCCCAATCCCTCTTTGTTAAGAGAGAACCGTTGGCTACCCAAGCACTTAAGCAAGCGCGCATCTCCACCATATGCATTGCCTAAGGCACGAGTGAGCTCATTGACCTCCTTTTTTAAGGTCTCATTCTCCACCATTAGTGAGGCATCACAAGTGAAACCATCACTCATAGTAGACGTAGTAGTGGATGAGCTACATGAGGGGTTAGTGGGAGCAACAACAATAGGAGTATAAAATGATTCATGAAGAATCACAAGTTACTCCTATGTTACATGTTGGAACAATGTCCTCAACCTTGACTTGATCAAGGAGGGAGGAGTGAGCTTTTTCAAGCTTGGTGTGAGCCTTGCCAAGCTTCTCATGGGCTACCTCTAGCCTCTCATGAGTAGACTTGAGCTCATCAAGGGTTTGTTCAAGAGCACTAAGCTTCTTGCGCAAATCCTTGCACTCCATCCTCTTCATCTCAAAGCAAGTGTGAGCTTGCTCTAACATGTCCATGAGGTCCTCCTTTGAGTGCTCCTCATCCTCATCACTCTCACTATCACTCTCATCATCGGATTGTACCTTAGTCGGCCTAGCCATGAAGCATGATGAAGTGTCAAATAGAGAAGGCTTGTTGTTGATTGCAATGCTTGCAAGTGCCTTCTTCTTGGTGCTCTTCTTGTTATCATCATCACTTGAGTCTTCACTATCGGATGATGCATCACTATCCCATGTGACAACATATGAGCCACCCTTCTTCTTCTTGAAGCTCATTTTCTTCTCTTTCTTCTCCTTCTTATCTTTCTTCTTCTCATCTTCATCATTATCACTATTGTAGGGACAATTCGCTACAACGTGATCCTTGCTCTTGCATTTGTAGCATCTTCTCACATAGTCTTTGTTCTTGTTGTAATCTCTTCTCTTCCTTGCACCATACCCCTTCTTCTTCATGAACTTGCCAAATTTGCGCACAAAGAGAGCTAAGGCTTCATCATCAATGTCACTAGCTTCTTCATTATTACTTGATTCTTCCTTCTTGGACTTGCCCTTGCTCTTAGATGAGGTGGCTTTGAATGCCACACTTTTCTTCTTCTTGTCCTCTTCCTTGACCACTTCTTCACTATCTTCATTGTATTGATCCTCGGTCATGACATCACCAAGCACCTCATTTGGAGTCACATTCTTCAAGCCTCCTCTAAAGATGATGGTGCGAAGTGTCTTGAATCTCTTTGGCAAGCAACTCAAGAACCGGTGAGTGAAGTCTTCATCTTGCACCTTTTCTCCCAAGGACTTGAGATCATTGATGATCACTTGCAATCTATAGAACATTTCCGGAATTGATTCATCATCATTCATCTTGAAGTTGGTGAGCTTGTCCTTGAGCATGTACAACTTGGCACTTTTTACCGTTGAAGTGCCCTCATATGTTTCTTCTAATCTTTTCCACACCTCACTTGCATTGTCAAGATCTTTGATTTGCTCGAACACCTTTGGATCAATGGCATTGTATATGGTGTTGAGCGCCATTGTGTTGCATTGCTTGTTGATGGAGTCATTTGGTGTTGGATTGGTAGGATCAAGAATCACAAACTCATTTTCAACCACATCCCACACCTTGTCATTGATTGAACCCAAATACATCTTCATCTTTCTCTTCCAATAATCAAAAGATGTGCCATCAAAGAACGGTGGTTTGCCCCCAGCATGGTTGAACACAATTTGAGCCATTTTTAACACTGAAGGTTGTTAAGCCTTATGCAAACGGTGACCACGGCTCCGATACCACTTGAAAGGTCCTAAATGGCTAGAGGGGGGGTGAATAGCCTAATAAAAATTCTACAAAACACTTAGAGCAACTAGTTAGACAATTACAAAGCGAAGCTTTTTGCTCTAGCTCTACTAAGTGTTGCAAGCCACCTATCCAACAATTCTAGTAACCTATAATCACTATGTCACACAAAAGATATGTTATTACTCTCTAAAATAATGAGTTAGCAAGAAATAATTACTTCTAATTAGAGAGCTACTTCTAGCAACAAATATCTCTACACAAGTGATAACGAAAGTAATGCAAGGATAGAGAGATGTACCGACATCGGCAAGCGACAATCAATCACAATAAGAATACCAAGAAACTTCGGGAGAAGTCCAAAGAGGCAAGAGACACAAAGATTTTCTCCCGAGGTTCACGTGCTTGCCGGCACGCTACTCCCCGTTGTGTCGACCAACCACTTGGTGGTTCGGCGGCTAATAGGTGTTTCACAAACCTAGCTCAACAAATGAGCGCCGCAAGAACCAACCCACAAATGGAGGTAACTCAAAGACACGCGCAATCCACTAGAGTTACCTTTTGGCTCTTCGCCGGGGAAGGCACAATACCCCTCACAAATCACCGGGAGATGGCCACAAACAATCACCACTCGTGCCAAAGCTCCTCCGCTGCTCCAAGCCGTCTAGGTGGCGGCAACCACCAAGAGTAAAGAGAATACCCGCAGCAACAACAATCCCCAAGTGCCACTAGATGCAAACTCACAAGCAAATGCACTTGGATCCACTCGATCTCACTTAGATTCGCGCTATCAAGCAAGGAGATGAGTGGGAGGGAGTAGATCTTGCTCAAGAGGATGTTCAAGAGGTTGGAGAGTCAAGAAGGAGGCCTCAAACCCGGCCACAAGCTATTTATATGGAGAGGGGAAGACAAACAGTCGTTCTCCCCTTTTCTGCGCTTTGGTCACTAGTACCGACCCCCTGGGCGGTAGTACCGACAGTGTCAGAACTAGCCGTTTACACACGGCGCGTTGACCAAAACGAACAACCGACTCCTGGTCGGTACCTCCGACGGTCGGTAGTACCGGCCCTATGGCGGTACTACCGACAGGCCAAACTGGGGACTACACAGAGAGCTCCCGGACAACTTCTTGTCCTCGGTACCACCGAGGGCGGTAGTACCGACATAATGGCGGTACTACCGCCAGGCCAAAACTGGCCACTTCCAGAGAGCCTCCAAAACTTCCTTCAAACCTTGGTACTACCGACCCCCTGGTCGGTACTACCGAGCCCGGTACTACCGGCCCTATGGCGGTACTACCGGTAGGCCAAACTCAGCTCAACAGAGAGCCTGCAAAAAACCTTCAGGGCCACGGTATCACCGACCCTCTGGTCGGTACCACTGCCGGCGGTAGTACCGAGGTTATGGCAGTACTACCGCCAGGCCAAACTGGGCCACATCCAGAGAGGCTGCAGACAGCCCTCTTGGGTCGGTACTATCGACCACCAGGGTCGGTACTACCGACTACACCAGCCTGCACTCCCCGCGCTAGAATAGCCATAACTCCTCACTCCAAACTCCGATATTGATGATCTTGGACATTTTGGAAAGCTAACTCAGAGGGCTTCACAACCCTCTTACATAGCTAAACCAACTCATAAAGGATTAGAACAAATTCCCAATCCAAGATCCATCGCTTCCCTTTTTCAACAAAAGATTTCTCCGAAACTTCTCCAAGATGATTCAATTCAACTCCAACACCTTCTCCTTTGAAAATGTGCTAACACCAACAAGTGTACACCATCATGTGCATGTGTGTTAGCATTTTCACAATTATTTTTCAAAGGATTAGAGGTTAGCACACTAGGTCCTAATGCATTTGCATGTATGAATTCACCTAGTGGCACTTGATAACCGCAATCACCGAGATAGTCCCCTCTTAATAGTACGGCTATCTATCCTAAACACACTCACACCCTCTATGGTGTCTTGAGTGCCAAAACAAAATCCCTATTTATACCTTTGCCTTGATCTCCGTAGGGGTTTTGCTTTTCTCTTCTTCTCTTTCCAAATGTGGAGCACTTGATCCATCTTTTGGTCATCACCACCAATACCATGATCATCATCTAGCTCCCGCACTTGGTGTGTACCAACCTAGCTCATTAACACTTCATGACAAGGTTAGTACTCTAGGTGACATCAATTATCCAAAACCAAAACAAGGACTTTCAATCTCCCCCTTTTTGGTAATTGATGACAACCTTTCACAAAGATATATGTTTGAAAATTTGAGTCACTTCTTTGTTAGTATTAGCTCCCCCTACATATGTGCTATAGTGTTTGGTTCAAGTTCGGCACATATGCATAGATATGAAATGTGGGAGAGTAATACTATCAAATGATGCTAAGGTGTAAAGAATGGACCTTTGAAGCGTGATACCACTCGGAGTTGCCAATGTATACCATCCTTAGCACCATGGTTAGCTAGACTTTACAAAACACTAGATACCTCATGAGATCAACATTATATGAAAGGCTCTAGTACCACTTGTAAGAGCAAATTACATCTAGCTACCACCTATGCATGCTAGTTTGCAAATCATCATTCAAAATCTATTTCTAGCATGCACAACACAAGCATGGATATAAAATTAACAACTTGTGCAATGCCAGCGAGCATATGAACATGCACAAATAAAATGCAACAACCAAGTTCATGAGCTTGCTCCCCCTACTTGTGTGCTCAAATCTTTTTCAAAGTTTTGATCTCCTTCATTTGATCTTTGTGACTTTTCTCTCCCCCTTTGTCATCTATTTCCATAAAAGGTTTGCATACAAAGGTTCAAAGTGTTTAGGAGAGAGTTAGTTCTTTCATATTTGGTTCAATCTAGATCATTTGCATTTGATATTTAACACGGTTTGCTCTAGAGTAAGCTTCTTCACACATCTTGCAATGGTTATCTTACTCACGTTGGTTAAACATTCCATTGCTCATTCTCTAGATTAAACACTAGGATTGCAAGCTCATAAACATGTTATATGTTACCGCTAGATCATATCAAGCATAGAAACAATAGTGGCAACATATAATCATCAAAATCATTTTATTTTCATGAAGGAGCCTAATGATTGTGAGGAATGACTAGATGCACTAAACATGTCCCTAGCAAAGGATGGATGCATATGTCAATCAACTTTTACCTTGCTTTGTCGAAAGAGAGGCATGTTATATAAGTGGGGGTGCATCAACACATGTTTGAGAAGTCAAGTATGTTCAATTCATTCCTTAGCTTGCAAAACCTCTTCTCATCAAGTGGCTTGGTGAAAATGTCGACAAGTTGATCATCGGTTCCAACACTCTCAATTGAAATATCACCCTTCTGTTGATGGTCTCTTATGAAGTGGTGCCTAATATCAATATGCTTTGTTCTTGAATGTTGCACGGGGTTGTTTGTGAGCTTCACCGCACTCTCATTGTCACATAGCAATGGCACTTGTTTGAATTTGATTCCAAAGTCATCCAAAGTTGCTTTCATCCAAAGTAATTGAGCACAACAACTACCGACGGATATGTATTCGGCTTCGGCGGTTGAAAGTGCCACACTATTTTGCTTCTTTGATGACCAAGACACAAGTGATCTTCCCAACAATTGACATGTGCCCGATGTGCTCTTTCTATCAACCTTGCAACCCGCATAATCGGAGTCCGAATATCCAATCAACTCAAAGTTTGACCCCTTGGGATACCTGTTGACACCAAAAGCGGCGCACTATGCCAATCACATAACAAGCCGAAAAAGCTAGCTTCGAACGTGGCCCGGGTGCTCAGAAATCCGGTGCGTGCCAGTCAGTTTGCCCTGCAACTAACAAGGGAAAGAAACTGTTAAATACAAAGCTGGAACATGCCGGTTGTGACCAGACAGTTCCAAAATATACGGCCCTGAAGCCACTTACGACGACATATAGCTATGAAAGCTATCTGCCAACAAACTCAAAGACTATTCGGCAATATGAACGAAGTTACGTGAATAACGAGTTGCCGAATACGTTTGCATGAAAATTGTACTTGCATGGTGTATCAAATATGAGTTAAAGCTTAACCAATCTCGATCGTACAACCGAGTTGGGGTCCATGGGGATTGAACGTACAAACTAAGCATGATTAAACTAATCTAAAGCCTGCGCCTGCCGCACGACACCTAGCTGTATCATAGATCAAGCATACTCAACGTGCATGAACCCTCACCATGTGGCAATCTAGATATGATCGAATCGGCTATTGCAAACAGTAGATCTATCGTATAAAGGCCTTACAAAAATAATCGTAAAAGGACATGATAGATCTTATACAAGATGAAGCCGAACCGAGCAAGATCTAGATTGGGCAATAAAGTGTTACAATGAAATACACATTATAATACGTATAACACAAGGTAACTTAATGAATCTATTAGATCTTGCCAAACCTAATAGAGCCGATAACTATCTTGTTTATGCTAAGGTTACCAAGTAAATGCCTGCCGCACGGTACTTACTCGTAATCTTAACACAAACTAAGACTTCTCGATCATCAAGTAATGATCCGCCGCACGATCATTACCAACAAGCGAGACTACTTACATCACGCCTAAATCTGCCGCACGATACTAGACATAATAGCAAGGTTGTCGGGACTTACGGAGGTCGACGGATCGATGACTCCTCTCAAAGAACACGATGACACGACTTGGACTCGAAGATGGCACGGGGCCGGTTTGGTTGTATTGATTGTTGAACCTGTTTACAGTGGTTCCGGGGTTTATATTTATACCCTGGTGCTCTACGAGTCCTAGAAGGATACGATTACAACGATAAAATCAGGAAACTATCTAAAATATGATGCCTTCTGCTCCAAGCCTCCCTTAATAATCGGCACGTGCTAACAATGACGAGATCTCCTGTTGCCAAATCTTCTGACATGCCGTATTTGTCGCAAACCAACTTAGCCTGAGGTAGCCGACCGCAGCGCCATATTGCCGAATCCACTCCTCGTTTGACCAATCGCCTCCACAGCCTTGCCGAATCGATTGGATTAGCCGACCGTGCTTGCTGTCTACCGAATCCCTCAGGTGGTGATTTCTCCCGAATCTGCGCCGTGCTGGCCCACTTGTCATAGTGCAAAAATTCCGTGTTAACACATGCCCCCTCAATTTCTGAACAAAGGTATTTGTTCTGAAATTGTTCGCAAGTCCACCGCGCATTCTAGGTCAGCACCGCCTCAAGCTCCGCGTCTTCCCCAAATTGCCAACAGCTTCAACTTCCATCCGAGCTCTGCAATGGCGACCCATGACGAGATTCCAGAGGTGAACTTCACTTTTCCTCTTAACGCATTCGGTCAATTTACATTGGTATTCGGCTCATTTAGCTTCCCCCGCACACATTCTTCTTCTAGGCTCTAAGGGACGAAATCCTGATTCCATGCGATGCGGATCCCGATTCTTATTTCTTGGGTCCAATGGGGAACTCCAATCCAACCAACATCATCGGTATGGAAACCAACAGAATCCCCTTCAAGTACGGAGTCATTTCATCGAACAGGTGGCGGTACACCTTCAAGAACTGGCCCCTGCCTGCTGTCACCGGTTGGAGGAACTGGTATAGAAGAATCCAGACGAAATCCGGTCCTCACTGGGAAACCCAAGACATTCATCATGCTCTGGAACTGTCTCTGGCCGACATGCCTAAAAATGAACCATTGCTCATAGCGGCTTCTCATTTTTGGTCAGATGCTCTTAATGCTTTTGTGTTCGGCCATGGCATAATGACAATCACTTAAGCTGATGTCTTCATGATGAGTGGTCTGAACATCACTTCGACCATGAATGCTGATGAGCTATTAGAGAAAATCACCCAGAGGTCCATTGATGTCAGCGTGGGGTGGATGAAGTATGTGGAAATCCACAACAAAGTATCAGGCCCAATAGCAGAGATAGAGCACAGGGCTTTTCTGAACATGTGGTTGTGCAGATTCATCTTCTGTGGGAGATCCAACGAGCCAACCCTCAATTACATTGCACTGGCTGACAAATTATCCAAAGGAAAACAAATCCCTCTAGGCAAACTCCTCCTGGGATCTATATACCACATGATGCATCAAATCTCCACTCAAATGTATCATGCCACCCATGAAAGCACAGATAGACTGCCACCAATTGATTGTGTCAATGGTCCCTGGTGATTTGTTCAGATGTGGTTTCAGCTATACATGCATCAAATCATTGTTGTGCCATTGGACAACCTCAGCTTTCCCTCTAGCAACTTTGCTGAGGGTGAAGAAGCCACAGAGAAAGCTTGCCAAACTTATGGAGAAGCAGCCACTGCTATAACCATCAACAAGAGTATTGGCAATCTCTTTGAATTATTCTTCAAGGGCTTCAATCAGGTGCTCTGGTTACCCTACAGAGAGAATGACAACCTCACTTTCCCTATCAAATTCAGCTTTGATGATGGCTGCATAGATGAAATGGCCACAGGAGTTTTCAACTCATTTATCAAATCCTGCATCCTACCAGCCGAATTCAACAGGGGAAGACAAGTGAAGCACACTTATGAATTCTATCACCCTAATATAGCCGCCAGGCAATTAGGTTGTGGACAGCTCCCCCCAAAACTCATCTTTTCCACCATAATCAGGCCCAGGGAGCAAATTCAGTCCAAAGAGCGGATCACAATCAGGATGCAGGCCCATCGAGTATTCAGCCTGGGGCAAGATCTGCCAGACTACAAACCAGTACCATTCCACTTGATCCAGTCTGCTCATCCCCTCGCCATAGTCACCAACCCGCAGACGGTTATCAACAGGGTGTTTGATAACTGATCTGCACCTTTAGGAAATCTTTGTACAACCCTCGTTATGAACAATGTTCTATTTTGCCATGTTTACGTGTACAATCTGTTTTCCCTTTCTGTGCCTGTCTAGTGTTCGATCTCTTCATTGAACCGATTGCACAACACCGCGTGCATTTGGTTCTGTTTTAGCGTTTTTCGCGCTAAAGGCGACACATGCCGTGTCGGCTGTTTTTGTTCTAAGGGCGATAGATTCTATCGGCCATTTTTGTGCTAAGGGCGACACAACCTTGTATCGGCCGTCGGTGCCCGCTAGTCCTTGATTCCGTTATGCACCGACCTCCACGCTAGGATGAAATCTCTTTAGATAACGTCCATTAATTGCCCTAGCAAACTCTTCTCCTTGGAGGGTTTTCAGAATGTACGCATTACCCGGAGCACGTCTCAGAACTCGAAAAGGCCCTTCCCAGTTAGGGGACCATTTGCCGAATACCTTATCTTTGGTACCGATCGACAAGATCATTTTCCAAACCAAGTCTCCTTCTTCGAATCCTTTTTCTTTCACTTTCGAATTGTAGTACTTGGCAACGCGTATCTTGTTCTTTTCAATATTTTCCAAGGCCTTGAGACGAATCAAATGCAAGTCCTCTAGCTCATCCATCATTAAATCTTTATAATTCTCTTTGGCTAGATCGTTTTGCAATGTAACTCGTCTTGACCCCGATTGCAACTCCCACTGTAGCACTGCGTGATGCCCATAGACCAACTCGTATGGTGACGTCTGAGTCGACCCATGACAAGCCATTCGGTAAGCCCACAAAGCTTCGTTGAGTACCAAGTGCCATCTTTTAGGTTTCTCTTCGATCTTCTTTTGAATGATCTTAATCATGATTTTGTTAGAAGCCTCTGCCTGCCCATTGGCCTGTGCATAATAAGGGGAGGAATTATAGAGTTTAATCCCCATCCCTTCGGCAAAGTCACAAAATTCAGAGGAAGTGAACTGAGTTCTCTGATTAGTAGTGATGGATTGAGGAATGCCGAATCGGTGGACGATATGCTCCCTGACGAAGGACACCATATTTTCTGACGTCACCTTTTTCAATGGGATGGCTTCAACCCACTTAGTGAAATAGTCCGTGGCCAACAGGACAAACTTATGTCCTTTGCTAGATGGAGGGTGGATCTGGCCAATCAAATCAATGCCCCATCCTCTAAAAGGCCAAGGCTTAATGATCGGATTCATGGCCGATGCTGGGGCCCTTTGCACATTGCCGAATCGCTGGCAATCCTGACAACCTCTGTAGTATTCAAAGCAATCTTCGAGCATAGTCGGCCAAAAATATCCAGTCCTCCTGATTATCCATCTCATACGGTGAGCCGACTGGTGTGCACCACATACGCCTTCGTGCACCTCATACATCAGTTTCCTAGCCTCGTCTTGGTTCAGGCACTTAAGCAAAACCCCATCTATGGATTTGTAGTACAATTGATTGTCCAAGAGCGTAAACTTAAGAGCCTTGTACCTGAGTTTTCGGGAGACTTTTCTGGATGGGTCCCTGAGGTAATCGGCAATGTTGTCTCTCCAGTCTTCAATTGCCTGATTATCACTTGGGATTACTTGATCATCTTCTGGGGTTGTTTGCTCTTCCTCAAGTGCAAAAATGTTTTGATTCTCCCTATACCCGGATGCTGCCTGAGCCAACTGGTTTGCTTCTTCGTTTTGCCCCCTAGGAATATGTTGCAAGGTTGCTGATCGAAACTGTTTAAGGAGCTCTTGGCAACCTTCGAGATATTCCTGCAGCGTGTCGTTTTTGCACTCATACTCACCTGTCAGCTGCCTGATCACCAACTCCGAGTCACCGAAGATCTCCACGGCATCTGCCTTAACGTCCACAAGCAACCGCAATCCTCGAAGCAGTGCCTCATACTCCGCTTGATTATTAGTCACCGGGTACTCGATCGGTATAGAGTATTTGAAAGGTGCCCCCTTGGGAGAAATCAACATGATCCCGACTCCACCACCTTTTCTACATGATGATCCATCAAAAAACAATGCCCAGGGGGCAATGGTTACTATGTTAGCGTTAGGATCACGATGGTGAGTGACGAAATCAGCCATAATCTGGTCTTTAACAGCCTTTGCCGATTCAAAACGCAAATCAAATTCAGAAAGAGCTAACACCCATTTACCGATCCTTCCACTTAAAATCGGCATTGATAACATGTGTTTGATTACATCAAACTCTGATACTACCACGCATTCGACATTCAATAGATAGTGCCGAAACTTGGTACAGGAATAGAAAACGCACAAGCACAACTTTTCCGTAGCCGAATACCTCGTTTCGGGGTCCAGTAGCTTTCGGCTAAGATAGGCTACGACTCTCTCTTTTCCTTCGAATTCTTGCATGAGGGCCGACCCTATTGTTAGGTTGTCGGCCGCCACGTACAACTTGAAAGGCTTGTCGAGTTGTGGAGGAACCAATACTGGTGGTGCCTTCATGTATTCTTTGATTTCATCGAAAGCCTTTTGTTGCACGTCACCCCACACGAACTCCTGATCTTTCTTGAGCTTCAACAGTGGAGAGAATGGTAGCACGCGCTCGGACAAGTTGGATATGAACCTTCTGACAAAGTTGATCTTGCCGAGCAGTGATTGCAGTTCTTTGAGATTGGTCGGCGGCACTACCTTATCAATTGCTTCCATGCTCTTTTTGCCAACCTCGATGCCTCTTTTGTGGACCAAGAATCCCAGAAACTCTCCGGCCGACACCCCAAATGCACACTTGGTTGGATTCATCTTTAAACCGTGTTTCCTTGTGCACTCCAGGGTCTTCCTTAAATCGGCTAAGTGTCTTTCTTTGCTTCCCGACTTGACCACCACGTCATCAATGTAGATCTCTACGATTTTGCCGATCAACTCATGAAATATGTAATTCATGGCTCGCTGGTAAGTAGCACCGGCATTTTTCAAACCAAAGGTCATGACAATCCATTCAAACAAACCTATATGGCCAGGGCACCTGAAGGCGGTCTTTGCCATGTCCTCTGCAGCCATGAAGATCTGGTTGTAACCCGCATTGCCGTCCATAAAGCTTATAATTTCAAAACCGGCCGAAGCATCTACTAGCAAATTGGCCACTGGCATTGGATAACCGTCCATAGGAGTGGCTTTGTTGAGGTTCCTGAAGTCGATGCAGACTCTCATCTTCCCGTTCTTCTTGTACACCGGGACAATATTGGAGATCCAGTCCGCATATCGACACGGCCGAATGAAATTAGCTTCTAGTAATCTTTCCACTTCCTTTTTCACGTCGGCCAACACCTCCTCCTTGTAGATCCTACGTGGAGATTGTTTATATGGGCGGTACCCGGGTTTGATCGGCAATTTATGCTCAACCATGGACCGATCTAATCCGGGCATTTCTGTGTAGTCCCAAGCGAAACAATCTTTGAACTCTTTTAGAAGATCTACTAATTGCACTCTGAAATCAGGGTCTAAACTGGAACTTACAAACATCGGCCTCTTCTTACTTGCGTCACCAACATCCACCTCTTCCAACTTGTCGGCCGACGTGAAGCCACGTCCCAGTTTGCCCTCGCTGTTGTCGGTTGGGTTATCCATCTAAAAGAAGCTTTGAGAGCCGATTGCTTGGATCGGCTGTTGATCCCTACCGTAGACGTTGACAGGACCTTCTCCCCACACACGATCGGAGAAGCAATCTACTCCGTCGAATTCCTAGTAAGTGGGCTCAATGGTAGCAACACTCACCGAGTCGTCAGCTTGGACAATCTCGATGTCATCTCCAACCCACTGAATGAGTATTTGGTGCATGGTCGAAGGTATGCAGCAGTTGGCATGGATCCAATCCCTGCCCAAAAGCAGGCTGTATGCCCCCTTGCCATCAATGACAAAGAAGGTCGTGACGAGCGTCTTGGATCCAATCATCAGTTCCACGTGCACGGCACCCCGAGTGTCAGAGGGATTGCCGGCAAAGTCATGGAGTATCATGTCCGTTCTGAGCAGATCTTCATCATTCATGCCCAGCTTTCTGAAGGTGGCGTAAGGCTTGATGTTGATCGCTGCGCCGCCATCGACAAACATCTTGGTCAGCGGCTTTCCGTTGACGTACCCCTTGACATACAACGGCTTTAAATGCCGATGCTTGGCTGGTTTGTCAAATGCTGCCTTCTGAGCCAACACGAGCTACGCCGCGAGCTCGTCGTGCTCGGCCTCGTCAGAGTCCGAATACACCTCGTCCCGTGCCCCCCGGCCGGCAGGAGCCATGAATTCCAGGGGAAGGAAGAAAGTCATGGCCACGTCAGCGCCTTTGTCAGTGTCGTCTGGCTTTTCCTTTGGGCGCCACTCTTGCTTCTTCCCATCGGCAGCTGCTTCTTCCAACTCCCTATTCCGGAGGCGCCGCACCCTCCTTTTCTGGCTCTTTCTGAGCCCTGGCGGGCACCACTGCCCCTTTTGCCACCTATATGGGCGGGGCTGTGCCTCCTCGCTGTCGTCCTGGTGGTGCGCCCACTCCTGATCGGCATATCTTTTGGCTTGCCGATCCGGGCTTCCCATTTTTAGGCGCCAATTGTCTAATGGGATGCGTGCTCCCAATCTTTCATGGACGGGACGACGGTTGACTTGAGCCTGCCTATACCCCTTGTACTGATCGCTGCACTCAGGGTAGTTATTGACGGCAGGCAGCTTCAAGCCTTCGTTCCAGCAGTGGCGGAAGAACGGGCAGTCCCAGTGAGCCTGCTCCTGCTCTTGGCGACGTTCCTGCTCTCTGTGGTAGGCCTGCTCTCTGTTGTAGGCCCTCTCTTCCAGACGGTACCGGTACTCCTCCGTGTGACCGTCTTCACGCTGATATTCTTCTGCGAATCTCTGTTCCTCGCGTTGGAGACGCCTCCGCTCTTTCTCACCTTCCCGGCGCCACTTGTTGAGGAGATCCCTGTGGGTAGGCCTGCGCCTGGAAGATGACTCCCCGTGCTCGTATCGACTATTCGTGGCCTGGGTACGCTGCCGGAATTCATCGCTGGTGACCTGTCGATCGGGGTCCACCGTGCCAGACTCGCGCGCTTTGTCGGAGGTGAGGACTTTGACCTTGCCCTTGCCCCTGGGGTCCTCTAGAGCTACCATGTTCACTGAGAAGAACACGGCGTTCTGGGCGAAGGGGTTAGCATTGATCGTCATCTTGCCATTGAACTTGATACGGCCGTCCTGGATGGCCTTCTGGATCCTTGTCCTGAACACACGGCAATCATTAATAGAATGAGTGTTAGTGTTGTGGAAACCGCGGTACTTCTTGTCCTTGACCCCTCCAAGACGCAACATCGGGTGATCCGGGGGTAGCCTGATTCTCCCTTCGGCGACCAGGAACTCGAAGAGCTTGTCGGCCTTGGTGACGTCGAAGTCGTATGCCCCCTTCTGCTGGCGCAGCCATTGCTTGTTGGCCTGGGTCGGCTCCTTGTCCCAGTTGAGCTCTACAGCGGCCACCTCATCTTCAGCGTCGGTGTAGTCATCGGCTTCGTCCAGGAAAGCCTGATACATCTGGGCCGCGACATTGTCCTTCTGGAAGCGCCCTTCCCTCCGGAAGCCTTGCGCTTGGATAGTCATCTCATTCAGCCGGCGAGAGAGATGACCCAAGTCTTCAAACTCTTGACCGAACAGCTTGTCCCTAATGCTCGGGAGCATGCCTGCCACGGCCAATGGTGGAAGCTGATCGTCCGGCAGGTGCATGCCGAAGCACTGGCTCCTGACTTCCCTGAACCTGCGCAGGTAGTCCTGTGGTGTCTCATTTGGCCTCTGGCGCACGTACATGATGTCCACCAGCTTCTTCTCCTTGGTGCCCGTGTAGAAGTGCGTATGGAACTTTTGTTCCAAGTCTGCCCAAGAGAGGATAGAGCCCGGCGGTAGTGACGCGAACCATGCGAATGCCGGTCCAGTGAGTGACGACGGGAAGTACCGAACCCTGAAGGCATCTTCGGTATTGGCCTCCCCAAGCTGGAGCAGATAACGACTGACGTGCTCCACCGTGCTGGTGTCGTCTAAGCTGGAGAACTTGGACAGGTCTGTCGGCACTTTGACTCTGGGAGGCAGAGCCACACGGTGGAACCATTCAGGGAACGGAGACCTGTAAGCATAAGCGCCCTTAGGCTTCAGGCCGAAAGTGCGCTGCATCATATCCGCCATCTTCTCTAGCATGACATCGACATTAGAGTCGGCGGTCTTTTCGGCCGTCGGCTTCCCATATCCTGGATGTGGGGCGCCCTCTATGTTGTGAGGCTCAAGCATCTCATGGTACCCGTTTCCGTAGTAGTCCTTTATGAGCCTATAGGTTTGCGGGGAGATCTTGCGTGTTGACTCTGGCGGCTGACCCTTAGTGCCGAACGTGAACTGACCCATGGTCGGCAATTGGCCCTCTGGCGTGTGCTTCTCTTGAATGGTCATCCCGCTTGATTGAGCCTTAGGCGGGGTCTCCTCACCAGCAGCTCCTGCCCCCTTGAGGTGATCCGGCAGGTTGAAAAGATGTGGCCCCGCTATTGGGCCAAACTCCGCCTTCATGAGTTCGTCGGCCTTGGGGCCAAATTGGGCGATCATGATGGTGCGGAAAGTGTTGAGAAATGCCCCATGCATGCGACCGATGGCACCAAAGACAACTTCGTTGACTATGCGAGACATTTTCAGCACTGCCTCCGCTTCCTCGGGATCATTCGGGTTGAGCTGGACGGGCTTCGGCAGATCGTGCAGACGGCGAACCTTTCCGCTCTTGTTCTTGGAGAAGGCTTCTAGGCACTTGGCCTAGAATTCGGCACAAGCATTATCCACCTGCTCTTTGTACTCGTCGGGTAGTTCAGCGAGCTGCACCTGCACGAGCCCCGCCTTGTTGCTGGCCTCGGCTTCGATGACTTCAACCATTGCTGCAGGAAAAAAGGGTCCCACTGGGCGTGCCAAAATGTGTGTTGACACCAAAAGCGGCGCACTGTGCCAATCACACAGCAAGCCGAAAAAGCTAGCTTCGAACGTGGCCCGGGTGCTCAGAAATCTGGTGCGTGCCAGTCAGTTTGCCCTGCAACTAACAAGGGAAAGAAACTGTTAAATACAAAGCTGGAACATGCCGGTTGTGACCAGACAGTTCCAAAATATACGGCCCTAAAGCCACTTACGACGACATATAGCTATGAAAGCTATCTGCCAACAAACTCAAAGACTATTCGGCAATATGAACGAAGTTACTTGAATAACGAGTTGCCGAATACGTTTGCATGAAAATTGTACTTGCATGGTGTATCAAATATGAGTTAAAGCTTAACCAATCTCGATCGTACAACCGAGTTGGGGTCCATGGGGATTGAACGTACAAACTAAGCATGATTAAACTAATCTAAAGCCTGCGCCTGCCGCACGACACCTAGCTGTATCATAGATCAAGCATACTCAACGTGCATGAACCCTCACCACGTGGCAATCTAGATATGATCGAATCGGCTATTGCAAACAGTAGATCTATCGTATAAAGGCCTTACAAAAATAATCGTAAAAGGACATGATAGATCTTATACAAGATGAAGCCGAACCGAGCAAGATCTAGATTGGGCAATAAAGTGTTACAATGAAATACACATTATAATACGTATAACACAAGGTAACTTAATGAATCTATTAAATCTTGCCAAACCTAATAGAGCCGATAACTATCTTGTTTATGCTAAGGTTACCAAGTAAATGCCTGCCGCACGGTACTTACTCGTAATCTTAACACAAACTAAGACTTCTCGATCATCAAGTAATGATCCGCCGCACGATCATTACCAACAAGCGAGACTACTTACATCACGCCTAAATCTGCCGCACGATACTAGACATAATAGCAAGGTTGTCGGGACTTACGGAGGTCGACGGATCGATGACTCCTCTCGAAGAACACGACAACACGACTTGGACTCGAAGATGGCATGGGGCCGGTTTGGTTGTATTGATTGTTGAACCTGTTTACAGTGGTTCCGGGGTTTATATTTATACCCTGGTGCTCTACGAGTCCTAGAAGGATACGATTACAACGATAAAATCAGGAAACTATCTAAAATATGATGCCTTCTGCTCCAAGCCTCCCTTAATATTCGGCACGTGCTAACAATGACGAGATCTCCTGTTGCCAAATCTTCTGACATGCCGTATTTGTCGCAAACCAACTTAGCCTGAGGTAGCCGACCGCAGCGCCATATTGCCGAATCCACTCCTCGTTTGACCAGTCGCCTCCACAGCCTTGCCGAATCGATTGGATTAGCCGGGCGTGCTTGCTGTCTACCGAATCCCTCAGGTGGTGATTTCTCCCGAACCTGCGCCGTGCTGGCCCACTTATCATAGTGCAAAAATTCCGTGTTAACAATACCATAAACCAATATCTTGTGTATGCTTCAAGTACCTCAATATTCTCTTAGTTGCCTTCAAGTGACTCTCTCTTGGTGAGGCTTGGAATCTTGCACACATGCATACACTAAACATGACATCCGGTCTTGATGCGGTCACATAGAGTAGGCTTCCAATCATAGACCGATACAATTTTTGAGCCACCATATTGCCACTTGCATCACTATCCAATTGTCCATTTGTCCCCATAGGTGTGCTAATGGCTTTTGCATCTTGCAATCCAAACTTCTTGATCATGTCCTTTATATACTTGCCTTGACTAACAAATGTGCCTACCTTCAGTTGCTTGATTTGTAGACCAAGGAAGTAGCTAAGCTCTCCAATCATGGACATTTCAAACTCATTTGCCATCAATTCACCAAACTCTTCACAAAAATCTTGATTGGTTGAACCGAAAATGATATCATCAACATAGATTTGCAACACAAACAAGTCTTTTCCAATCTTCTTGGTGAAGAGAGTAGTATCAACCTTTCCCATCTTGAACCCTTTAGAGAGGAGAAAATCTCTTAACCTCTCGTACCATGCTCTTGGTGCTTGTTTCAAACCATAAAGTGCCTTCTTGAGCTTGTAGACATGGTTGGGCTTCTTGTCATCTTCAAAACCGGGTGGTTGCTCAACATATACTAACTCATTGATGTAGCCATTGAGAAATGCACTCTTGACATCCATTTGATATAACTTGATGTTGTGGGAACAAGCATAAGCTAATAAGATTCTTATTGCTTCTAATCTTGCAACCGGTGCATATGTTTCACCAAAGTCAAGCCCCTCTACTTGAGTGTAACCTTGTGCTACTAAACTTGCTTTGTTTCTCACCACGATGCCATCTTGATCTTGTTTGTTGCGAAAGACCCATCTAGTGCCAATCACATTGTAGTTCTTAGGCCTCTCTACCAATTCCCATACTTGATTTCTTGTGAAGTTGTTAAGCTCTTCATGCATGGCATTGACCCAATCAACATCTTGTAATGCTTCTTCAATCTTGGTTGGCTCGATGGATGATACAAAAGAGTAATGTTCACAAAATGAAGCCAATCTTGATCTAGTTTGCACACCACTCTGAATTCCACCAATAATTTGATCTAATGGATGATCTCTTGCAACATTGGTTGGTTGGAGCACTTGGACTTGATTGCTTGTACTTGCTTGATCATTTGGATGAGATGAACTAGCCACTTGTTGATCTTGCAATTGAGAACCATTAGCTTGCACAATTGGAGAAGTGAGCACTTAATCTTTGTCATCTTCAACATCAATCACTTCCCTAGGCCGAATATCACCAATGTCCATACTCTTCATTGCCTTTTCCAATTGAGTTCCTCTCACATCATCTAGATTTTCTTCTTCATCTTGAGAGCCATTTGTTTCATCAAATTCAACATCATGCACTTCCTCAAGAGTACCACTAGCCAAGTTCCATACTCTGTATGCTTTGCTTGCAGTGGAGTAACCAAGTAAGAAGCCTTCATCACATTTCTTCTCAAACTTGCTCAATCTAGTCCCTTTCTTCAAGATATAGCATTTGCAACCAAAGACTCTAAAGTATGCAATGTTGGGCTTTCTTCCATTCAATAGCTCATAAGGTGTCTTCTCCATCATAGGGTGACAATAGAGGCGGTTGCTACAATAGCAAGCCGTGTTGATAGCTTCGGCCCAAAATGAATGACTCACATTGTACTCACTAAGCATAGATCTTGCCATATCAATGAGAGTTCTATTCTTCCTTTCAACAAGACCATTTGATTGTGGAGTGTACTTGGCCGAGAATTGATGTCTAATTCCAAATTCATCACATAACTCATCAACTCTTGTGTTTCTAAATTCACTACCATTGTTACTTCTCACTTTCTTGATGGTTGTTTCAAACTCATTGTGACATCTCTTGACAAAAGATTTGAATGTAGCATATGTATCACTTTTGTCACTTAGAAAGAACACCCATGTATATCTTGTGAGATCATCCACTATCACAAAGCCATATTTGTTTCCACCAATGCTAGTGTATGTTGTTGGTCCAAATAGATCCATGTGCAATAACTCAAATGCTTTGCTAGTGCTCATCATGCTCTTTTTAGGGTGAGTGTTTCCAACTTGCTTTCCGGCTTGACAAGAGCTACAAAGTTTATCTTTCTCAAACACCACATCTTTCAAGCCTCTAACTAGATCATGCTTAATCAATCTATTCAATTGTTTCATTCCAACATGACCAAGTCTTCTATGCCATAACCAACCCATGCTAGATTTGGTGAACAAACAAGTTGACAATTGAGCTTCACTAGCATTGAAATCAACCAAATATAGATTCTCATATCTAAAGCCTTTGAAGATCAAGTTTGAGCCATCTACACTTATGATCTCTACATCATCAACCCCAAATATGCATTTGAATCCAAGATCACACAATTGAGCCACGGATAGCAAATTGAAGTTCAAGCTCTCTACTAGCAATACATTGGATATGCTCATGTCATTTGATATAGCAATCTTACCAAGCCCCTTGACCTTGCCTTTGCCATTATCACCAAATGTAATACTATCAATCCCATTGTCATCATTCTTGTTGATTGAATTGAACATTCTTGCATCTCCGGTCATGTGTTGAGTGCACCCACTATCAAGCACCCAATGCCTTCCTCCGGCTTTATAATTAACCTACAAGAAAAGATCAATTCTTCTTAGGTACCCAAACTTGCTTGGGTCCTCCAAGGTTAGTTACTAAGCTCTTGGGCACCCAAATTGCCTTCTTCTTTGGGCCAACAATGGGAGCACCAATAAACTTAGCCTTTATACCATTTACACCCTTGGTAAGCAAATAACAAGAATCAAATTGAATTGAGGATACATTAGCATTTTTATTCTTGTTCTTGCAATATTGCTCTATGTTCCCGGATTGCTTGCATTTGTTGCAAAACCGGCCATTGCTTCTCACAAAACTAGTCTTGTGAGTCACAAAAGCCGCCTTGCCATTCTTGGGGGTATAGCCCAATCCCTCTTTGTTAAGAGAGAACCGTTGGCTACCCAAGCACTTAAGCAAGCGCGCATCTCCACCATATGCATTGCCTAAGGCACGAGTGAGCTCATTGACCTCCTTTTTTAAGGTCTCATTCTTCACCATTAGTGAGGCATCACAAGTGAAACCATCACTCATAGTAGACGTAGTAGTGGATGAGCTACATGAGGGGTTAGTGGGAGCAACAACAATAGGAGTATAAAATGATTCATGAAGAATCACAAGTTACTCCTATGTTACATGTTGGAACAATGTCCTCAACCTTGACTTGATCAAGGAGGGAGGAGTGAGCTTTTTCAAGCTTGGTGTGAGCCTTGCCAAGCTTCTCATGGGCTACCTCTAGCCTCTCATGAGTAGACTTGAGCTCATCAAGGGTTTGTTCAAGAGCACTAAGCTTCTTGCGCAAATCCTTGCACTCCATCCTCTTCATCTCAAAGCAAGTGTGAGCTTGCTCTAACATGTCCATGAGGTCCTCCTTTGAGTGCTCTTCATCCTCATCACTCTCACTATCCCTCTCATCATCGGATTGTACCTTAGTCGGCCTAGCCATGAAGCATGATGAAGTGTCAAATAGAGAAGGCTTGTTGTTGATTGCAATGCTTGCAAGTGCCTTCTTCTTGGTGCTCTTCTTGTTATCATCATCACTTGAGTCTTCACTATCGGATGATGCATCACTATCCCATGTGACAACATATGAGCCACCCTTCTTCTTCTTGAAGCTCATTTTCTTCTCTTTCTTCTCCTTCTTATCTTTCTTCTTCTCATCTTCATCATTATCACTATTGTAGGGACAATTCGCTACAACGTGATCCTTGCTCTTGCATTTGTAGCATCTTCTCACATAGTCTTTGTTCTTGTTGTAATCTCTTCTCTTCCTTGCACCATACCCCTTCTTCTTCATGAACTTGCCAAATTTGCGCACAAAGAGAGCTAAGGCTTCATCATCAATGTCACTAGCTTCTTCATTATTACTTGATTCTTCCTTCTTGGACTTGCCCTTGCTCTTAGATGAGGTGGCTTTGAATGCCACACTTTTCTTCTTCTTGTCCTCTTCCTTGACCACTTCTTCACTATCTTCATTGTATTGATCCTCGGTCATGACATCACCAAGCACCTCATTTGGAGTCACATTCTTCAAGCCTCCTCTAAAGATGATGGTGCGAAGTGTCTTGAATCTCTTTGGCAAGCAACTCAAGAACCGGTGAGTGAAGTCTTCATCTTGCACCTTTTCTCCCAAGGACTTGAGATCATTGATGATCACTTGCAATCTATAGAACATTTCCGGAATTGATTCATCATCATTCATCTTGAAGTTGGTGAGCTTGTCCTTGAGCATGTACAACTTGGCACTTTTTACCGTTGAAGTGCCCTCATATGTTTCTTCTAATCTTTTCCACACCTCACTTGCATTGTCAAGATCTTTGATTTGCTCGAACACCTTTGGATCAATGGCATTGTATATGGTGTTGAGCGCCATTGTGTTGCATTGCTTGTTGATGGAGTCATTTGGTGTTGGATTGGTAGGATCAAGAATCACAAACTCATTTTCAACCACATCCCACACCTTGTCATTGATTGAACCCAAATACATCTTCATCTTTCTCTTCCAATAATCAAAAGATGTGCCATCAAAGAACGGTGGTTTGCCCCCAGCATGGTTGAACACAATTTGAGCCATTTTTAACACTGAAGGTTGTTAAGCCTTATGCAAACGGTGACCACGGCTCCGATACCACTTGAAAGGTCCTAAATGGCTAGAGGGGGTGAATAGCCTAATAAAAATTCTACAAAACACTTAGAGCAACTAGTTAGACAATTACAAAGCGAAGCTTTTTGCTCTAGCTCTACTAAGTGTTGCAAGCCACCTATCCAACAATTCTAGTAACCTATAATCACTATGTCACACAAAAGATATGTTATTACTCTCTAAAATAATGAGTTAGCAAGAAATAATTACTTCTAATTAGAGAGCTACTTCTAGCAACAAATATCTCTACACAAGTGATAACGAAAGTAATGCAAGGATAGAGAGATGTACCGACATCGGCAAGCGACAATCAATCACAATAAGAATACCAAGAAACTTCGGGAGAAGTCCAAAGAGGCAAGAGACACAAAGATTTTCTCCCGAGGTTCACGTGCTTGCCGGCACGCTACTCCCCGTTGTGTCGACCAACCACTTGGTGGTTCGGCGGCTAATAGGTGTTTCACAAACCTAGCTCAACAAATGAGCGCCGCAAGAACCAACCCACAAATGGAGGTAACTCAAAGACACGCGCAATCCACTAGAGTTACCTTTTGGCTCTTCGCCGGGGAAGGCACAATACCCCTCACAAATCACCGGGAGATGGCCACAAACAATCACCACTCGTGCCAAAGCTCCTCCGCTGCTCCAAGCCGTCTAGGTGGCGGCAACCACCAAGAGTAAAGAGAATACCCGCAGCAACAACAATCCCCAAGTGCCACTAGATGCAAACTCACAAGCAAATGCACTTGGATCCACTCGATCTCACTTAGATTCGCGCTATCAAGCAAGGAGATGAGTGGGAGGGAGTAGATCTTGCTCAAGAGGATGTTCAAGAGGTTGGAGAGTCAAGAAGGAGGCCTCAAACCCGGCCACAAGCTATTTATATGGAGAGGGGAAGACAAACAGCCGTTCTCCCCTTTTCTGCGCTTTGGTCGGTAGTACCGACCCCCTGGGCGGTAGTACCGACAGTGTCAGAACTAGCCGTTTACACACGGCGCGTTGACCAAAACGAACAACCGACTCCTGGTCGGTACCTCCGACGGTCGGTAGTACCGGCCCTATGGCGGTACTACCGACAGGCCAAACTGGGACTACACAGAGAGCTCCCGGACAACTTCCTGTCCTCGGTACCACCGAGGGCGGTAGTACCGACATAATGGCGGTACTACCGCCAGGCCAAAACTGGCCACTTCCAGAGAGCCTCCAAAACTTCCTTCAAACCTTGGTACTACCGACCCCCTGGTCGGTACTACCGAGCCCGGTACTACCGGCCCTATCGCGGTACTACCGGTAGGCCAAACTCAGCTCAACAGAGAGCCTGCAAAAAACCTTCAGGGCCACGGTATCACCGACCCTCTGGTCGGTACCACCGCCGGCGGTAGTACCGAGGTTATGGCGGTACTACCGCCAGGCCAAACTGGGCCACATCCAGAGAGGCTCCAGACAGCCCTCTTGGGTCGGTACTACCGACCACCAGGGTCGGTACTACCGACTACACCAGCCTGCACTCCCCGCACCAGAATAGCCATAACTCCTCACTCCAAACTCCGATATTGATGATCTTGGACATTTTGGAAAGCTAACTCAGAGGGCTTCACAACCCTCTTACATAGCTAAACCAACTCACAAAGGATTAGAACAGATTCCCAATCCAAGATCCATCGCTTCCCTTTTTCAACAAAAGATTTCTCTGAAACTTCTCCAAGATGATTCAATTCAACTCCAACACCTTCTCCTTTGCAAATGTGCTAACACCAACAAGTGTACACCATCATGTGCATGTGTGTTAGCATTTTCACAATTATTTTTCAAAGGATTAGAGGTTAGCACACTAGGTCCTAATGCATATGCATGTATGAATTCACCTAGTGGCACTTGATAACCGCAATCACTGAGATAGTCCCCTCTTAATAGTACGGCTATCTATCCTAAACACACTCACACCCTCTATGGTGTCTTGAGTGCCAAAACAAAATCCCTATTTATACCTTTGCCTTGATCTCCGTAGGGGTTTTGCTTTTCTCTTCTTCTCTTTCCAAATGTGGAGCACTTGATCCATCTTTTGGTCATCACCACCAATACCATGATCATCATCTAGCTCCCGCACTTGGTGTGTACCAACCTAGCTCATTAACACTTCATGACAAAGTTAGTACTCTAGGTGACATCAATTATCCAAAACCAAAACAAGGACTTTCAACCACCACAAAGATCAACCCAAAACTCATAAGCACCAAGTCAAGTCCAAACCTGAAAACCTACCCCCAAACGTAGATAGAGGGCTACGTCGGGAATTCTCTAAATACCTATACCAACGAGTGGCAAAGATACCTATAGAGGTTCCTTAGTGAACTCTAGGAGCAATCGAGATGTCCGGAAACGAAGCCGTAAAGCCGAGAGAGCGATTGCACTGAAGAAGGCCAGCTTCAGGACCCCGGACTGTCCGGACTGAATGTCCCGGACTGTCTGCCCTTGTCCCAGACTGTCCGCGATCCTTTAGCGGAATGTCCGCCGGTCAAAAATGAAAAATAACACTGCTGCTGAAGTCTCCCTGCTCGGGCCCGGACTGTCCGCGCCTTAGCACGACGGATTGTCCGCCGGTTTCCCGAGCCCAGAACGCCGAGGCACACAACCACTGGTCCGGCTGAGCCCCGACGCGCGGACTGTCCGTGCCCCCTACGGCGGACTGTCCACGGACACCCAGTGAGGGCGAAAATGTTCGCCTTCTCACTGAATCTCTCTAAATCCGATCCAAACCAAAATCACTCGATCTCAAACTTGGAGAAGATGATCACTAGGTAGTTGGAAGACTATCCCTAAGAAATCATTCGCTCAAATCGATTCAAACTCCGGGAAATCGAAGAGATTGGTGCAAGAACGAAAAAGTCACCACGAAACTCAAATTGACCCGATCTACTTGTTCGTGAGGTTTGAGTTTAATTCCTTGGTGGAAATGATCTCCTCACATCAAAGAACAAGTTGATTCAAACGGAATCGAAAACAAGGCAACACAGAGGGAGATCGAGTGACAGGAAAAACATGAAGAAAAGATGAACGCGAAGAACAACTTAAGAACGCGAATCACAACCACGAATTTCAGCCGGAAATCATCCCCATGAGGAGACAACGGGATTTCCTCAAAATCTCCAAGTACACAGAGGTATTGTGGTGCTCTGCGGATCTCAGTAGCTACAACAGAGGATGGGGAGAAGGAAATCCTATGTGAAAATAGCAAATGACTGAGATGAGAAGGGAGGTGGGTGTCTCTCTCTACTTAAGCTAACATTATTCTCACTCTACCCCTACAGATACAGTGAGCGAACCAGCTAAACCCTAAGGCTATTCTGGACCAGCTCGAAGACGTAGTCGATACGACGGCCACACTCGCACATCCGGTAGCTTCGCCTTGACGCGACCTCACCCGATGCCACCACGTGCCATCACCATTCCGAACGTCCACCTCGTGAACTCCGCCGCTGGTTTTGTGGCCCAAACCAACAAATCGTCCGCCCCGAGTTTTGTGGACCAAACTCAGAAACCCAGCAGTGCCCGGATTTTGAGGCCCAAACCTGAAAACCGTCCTCAACCCAAGTTTTGAGGCCCAAACTCGGAAAGCATCCAGCCGATGGTTTTTCTGGGGCTCTACCACCAAACCGAAGCCGTAGAAGGATGCATCGCCCGTACACCCCGTCCACCCGCAAGTCTTCACTTGTCGCTGTCCCAGGCTGTCAGCCACCACAGCTGATCCTCAGGCCACCGGTCCGTCATTCCAAGCCTCACGTCCGCCCTTCACCGCTCCGGGTCCATCGGCACGACACGTCTCTACTTGACCTTCATCTTGCTTTTCATCACCGTCTCTGAGCTTGACACATGCACAACACAAGCCAAAGAACATGCGCATCAAACCAGTTGACAATCACTCATCATCGCAAGATCCGGCATACACCCATGTATCCGCACACTTTGACCATGGCTCCGGCGTGGTGCAGTACTTGAGCGGCGAGCTCGCAGGCACCCAACATGCGCGCGATGCTCTCGCCGTCGTGCACCTGCCGGTCCGGGCACACGTCTGGGACGGCATCCGTCGTGCCGACGTAGGGAGGCCGGGGTATGTGGTCTGGCACCGGGAGGCGCGCGCTGACGGCGCCGCGCCGCAGCGGCTCCCTCCTCCTCCTCCACCTGGGTCCTCCAGAGCCCTGCGCCTCTGCGGCACTTCAGTTCGATCGTGTCAGAGACTCAGAGTGCAGGGCCTTGTTCACTTTCCTTCAAACTATCAATTTTTTTTCACTCTCTCCATCACATCACCATCACATCAATGTTTGGACACATGCATGGAACATTAAATGTTGGTAAAATAAATAAATAATTGTACTTTTAGTATGTACATGTCGAGACAAATCTTTTGAGTCTACATAGTCCATATTTGGACAAAGTTTGTCAAATAACAACAAAAGTGCTACAGTTGAGAAAAAACTCATAGTTTGCGTCTAATCAAGGCCCAGGTGTATGTACAATATATGCGATTGTCAGGAAATTTGTGGTGCGGATTTGATTTTCAGCACGAATGGGAGCACCTGCAGAGGATCCTCGTGGTCGTGGATTTGGCACATCTCCGCGGCATCCTCGATGCTACGTGGAGAGGCGCCTCGAGGGCCGCGTCACCTGCGAGAAGCAGCAAGGTCCAAGGAACGAAGGAATTGAGTCTACTTTCGTTGTTATTTGACAAATTTTATTCAAACATGGACTAACTAGGCTCTGACAAACTTTATCCAAATATTGACTAACTAGGCTCAAAATATTCGTCTCGATATTTATAGACAAACTGTGCAATTAGTTATTTTTTTACCTACATTTAATACTCCATGCATGCGTCTAAAGATTCGATGTGATGGAAAATCTTATAAACTTTTGGAATCTAAACATGCCCTAACTGAACTTTTCAATAAAGGTTAATACAACGAGACAATATGCATATTATAAATAACATTTAGACAACACTACCACTACTTTAGATAATACTCCCTCCATATCCATATTAGTTGTCGTTTTAGACAAGATTTATATTAAACATTAGGAATATAAATCATCAATAACTAAGTTTCTAAGTTTGCAAATATGAAAAATATATGAATAGATTTGTCTTGAAAAAAATACTTTCATAAAAATATACATATATGATTTTTCTATAAATATTTTATAAAAATAAGAGGTCAAAATTATGTTTTAAAGACCGTGTCGCTATCCTAAATGATAATTAATATGAGTACAGAAGAAGTAATATTAATAAGTGAACAATAGCAATGTAGTAACACCTCTAGTAGAAAAGTCTAAATATTTTCTCCTTCGCATCTCCAACAGTTTGGTAAATAGGTTGTCAGGCTTTAAAATTTGGCAAAAGAAACAAAATTCTTTGCTAAAGAGACTTTGCCAAATTTTCCAACTTGCTATACCCTGACCGTCGTGCCCGCATCTATACGCGTGCGCATCTGGCTTGCCATCACGAGGCACGTTCTCGGATTCCCTTGCCTCCGTGCCAGGAACGAAGCAGATATGACATCAAATGATGGTGCTAGGAACGAAGCAGATAGGACGACAAATGATCCTGTTAGGTGATGGTGGCCGGCAGATAGGACAACAAATGATGGTACAGATCCTGCTGTTGCCTGCTCCTTCGTGATAATGTATGGTACTGAATGATACTGTAAGACACTTGTTAAAAACTAGTTTATTGCATGAAATATAAATGTCACTACTGCAGAATTGAATATACGCAACGTTGCCTAAATGGGCTCCGTGGCGGGCACAATTGTTGCCCGCCATGGTTATTCAGTGCCCGGGCTGGAGCGGCCGGCCGCCGAAGCGCCCGCTGCAGTTAATAATTAACCACAGCGGGCAACGTAAGGTGCCCGCTGCGGTTAATCTTCTTTAACCGCAGCGGGCGACATAATGTGCCCGTTGCGGTTAAAGATGATTAACCGCAGCGGGCTCCTTACGTTGGCCGCTTCGGTTATTCCAGACTATTTAAGCCGCCGCCGACAACAGAAAGGAACCTGATCATCTTCTTCCTCTACGCAAAAACGTGGGGAGAAGTTTTGCCGAATTTTTACCCCAAATAACTTGTTTTTTAGGTTTATTTGTTTGATTTGGAGGAGAAGTACTCCACAAGAGGTACCTAGATGATCTCCACCCTCTTTCCCTCTCTTTTTAGCCTTCTTTTTAGATCTAGTTTCATGGAGGAGAGAGAAAACTGGTATTTGTTTCTCTAAGTTCATCATGGATGCATTAATTTTATTTGCCGTCGTTATTCCTGTCCCTAGATTTAACATAAATATAATAAATTATTATTATTTTTCTAATTCATCTTTGTTTTGTGATTCATGATGTGTGTAATTAATTAAGGATCGCAGGTACAATGGACCGGTCGGAATGGATGTATAAGATCAATAGAGTACTTGATGTACGGTATCTCATTGAAGTCAGAAAGTTTATTGCCGCTGCGAAAACTGGCCGTGAGAGATCGAACCAGACGACAATCATATGTCCATGTCATCGCCGCAACAATCTGACCGCCTTCAAAGACGAAGGCACAATGCAATCTCATTTGATTTGTTTTGGTTCCATGGAGGATTACACAGTGCGGACTCATCATGGCGAGAGATTCGATCCGAGTGTCGGGGCGACATCTGGAATAAGCTCAGCGTCGACGACGACGGTGAACCAAGATCCTGGAGCGCACGTCTCATCAGCAACAGTAGTGCCTGCCTTCGGTGACAGTAGTGCTCGTGACCACATCGCTGTGGAGGATGTAGTCCAGGATATGACAGATGATGGTGGTGGAGATGTTGAGGACGCTACGATGCAGGACCCTGCAGATGTGCAACTGTTTCAGGATTTACTCAACCACATCGACGAAGACGACGTCGTGTATGGATCCCCGAAGTGGCTGGAAAATTTCAGAGAGATGAAGCATGCGTCACTTGATCCTTTATATAAGGACGACGGGGAATGTTCGAAGGATTGCACGGTGCTCCGTTTCAACCTCCACATGTTGATGATGAAGGCTCGGCATGGGTGGTCAGATAGTAGCTTTGATGAGCTGTTAGGTTACCTTGCTAAAACATTCCCGACGAGTAACAAGATTCCAGCAAATACGTATCGGGCGAAGAAGCTTATCCGGCCAGTGGCGATGAAGCTTAGAAAGTTCGATGCCTGCCCTAACCACTGCATCCTCTATCGGGGCACAAAGTATGAGAATTTGACGAGCTGTCCGCATTGTGGCGCCAGTCGCTACAAGAGAAATGTTGGTTGTCGCGTGGATGCAGACGACGATGAGGCCTTGCGAGGTGGTCAGAGGAAGAAGAAGGGTGTCAAGAAGAGCAGTGTTGCAGCCAATCGCATCTCGGCTCATCAGCAGGACAAGGAAGAAGAGGGTTACACGTTGAGGAGAAGTCTGACACAATCAGTGTGGTACATGCCAGTGATCGACTACCTGCGTGCGCTATTTGGGAACCCAGAGGACGCAAAGCTCATGTCCTGGCATGCATCAGCTGACCGCTTGAAGGACGATGGCATGCTGCGGCACCCCCCCGATGGCCAGCAGTGGAAAGATTTCGACAAGGCCTACCCGCAATTTGGCAAAGATCCCAGGAACGTTTGGTTCACGCTGAGCACCGATGGGATGAATCCGTTCAGCAAGCTGAGCAGCTCCCATAGCACCTGGCCGGTCGTACTAACCATCTACAACCTACCTCCCCATCTGTGTCAGAGGCGCAGGTATCTTCTGCTGACCATGCTTATCTCGGGACCGAAGCAGCCCGGCAACGATATCGATGTTTTCCTGGAGTCGGTAATGGAGGAAATGAAGGAGCTATTTGATGTTGGGGTCGAGATGGTGGATGCGTCCCTCAAGGAGAAGTTCACCCTAAAAGCCATCATCTTTGTCACCATCACCGACTACCCCGACCTCTTTTCACTGTTGAGGCAGATCAAAGGGAAGACCGGCTGCGTAATGTGCATCGATGAGACATGCTACACTTACCTCAAGGGATCGAACAAGATGGTCTACATGAGGCACATGTGGTTCCTTCCGAAAGGCACAAATATAGAAGAAGTGTCATAAATCAATTGTTCGGTGATCAGGGCGAGCCACAGGGTGAACCACCGGCGCAGACTAGTTGGGGGCCAAATGTGTATGAGATGGTGAAAGATATTGATCAGATCGAGTTTGGGAAGAAGAAGAAGCCGCCAGAGGATGGGACAAAACAAACGAGGAAGCGAAAGCGAGACACGACGGAGGAAGCATCGCAGGTCCCCTCTGTTCCTTTCAAGAAGAGGTCAATTTTCTTCGAGTACCTGTCATATTGGAAGACACTGAAAACACCCCATGCCATCGACTGCATGCATCTCGAGAAAAACATCTTTGATGGCACGATCGGTGTCCTGCTGGACATCCCGGGCAAGACAAAGGATGGTCTGAAGTCACGGACGGATCTTCTCAACCAGGGCATCAGGCAGGACCTTCACCCTAGGTCACCTCATAATGGTAAAGTCGATCTTCCAGGTGTGGCCTACAACTTAAGGCATGGCGAGAAGACTGCTATGCTCAAGCTTCTCAGGGGTATCAAGGTGTCGACCGGTTTCTCTTCCAACATCAAGAGCCTCGTCTCCTTGAAAGACCTCACATTGACCGGCTACAACGCACATGACTGCCACATCATGCTGACGGTGTTCCTTCCAATTGTGATAAGGGTTATTGGTCCAGAGTACGTGAAGATGGTGGTCACTCGGATATCATACTTCTTTAACCGCATCACGCAGAAGGTCATCGGTAAGACTGACCTCCCTGCCCTAAAGGACTTCATCGCGGAGACCCTTTGCTAGCTTGAGATGTGCTTTCCCCCATCATATTTTGATATTATGGTACACCTAATGATGCACATGGTGGATCAGATCGAGCAACTAGGCCCCGTGTACCTGCACGAGATGTGGACGTATGAGCGGTTCATGTCCACCCTCAACAGATATGTTCATAACCGTGCTCACCCGGAGGGCTCTATGATCGAGGCGTACACAACCGAAGATGCAGTGAACTGGTGTATGAGGTACATACAAGATGGGAGGGCGATTGGGTTGCTTGTCCATCAACACGAGGGCAGAACCGCGGGCATGGGGTGCACGGGCTGAAAAGTTCGCACGGATATACCATACAAGGAGATTGAACAAGCTCATTATAGCATCCTTCATCAGTTGATGAGCATGGAGAAATATGTCAAGAGGCACATAGAAGAGATCCGCGCCGCTAATGATGGACAATGCACAGAGGCATGGGTCCAGAATGAGCACAAGAACAGTTCATAGATTGGCTCAAAGAGCAACACGTACCCCTAGAAAGATGCCCTGATGATGAAGATACGAAGACCGTGCAGAAGCTTCTGCTAGGCCTGTCAAGCCAAGTCACGACGTGGCAAGGGTACGATGTGAAGGGGTACAGGTTCCACACGAAAGAGAAGGACAAGAAGAGCGCGGCACAGAACTGCGGTGTTCGATATGAGGGCGTCGACGAGGCCACAAACACAAGGATGCAATACTATGGCTAGATCGAAGAAATATGGGAACTTGACTATGGCAAGGATGTATGTGTAACCGTCTTTCGGTGCCACTGGGTAAACCCCAAAGCGGTTGCGGTCGACAGTTTCGGGCTAACCACCGTGAACCTCAAAAGTATCAGGTACAAAGATGACCAATGAGTACTTGCAACCAATGTCGCGCAAGTGGCCTACTATATCTATCCGGAGGACCCAAAGAGGCATGTGGTCGTGTCAGGAAAGCAACAGATTGTTGGAGTTGATGGGGTCCAAAGCCTAGAACAATACAACAACTATGCAGAGCTCCAACTTTTTACCAATTTTGCAAAGAAGATCAAGGCCATCGAGGACCGTTGCAACAAGAGCGGTATGAAGCCCTGGGCCCGTCCCGATGCTGAGAAGCGGTCCGTGAAAGCGCTAGCACCAAAATAGGATGTATATATGCCACACGTCTATGTAATAATGTAGTGGACAAGTTTTGTAATAGATTTTGTTAATAAGTTAATATTATTAATAACAAATCTCAATTTGGTACTGACTTATTAATAAGTTAATATTATTAATAACAAATTTTGTAATAAGTTAATATTAATAACAAATCTGAATTTATTAATCACAAATCCTTGTCATAACCGCAACGGGCATCTTAATGTGCCCGCTGTGGTTATTTGTTTTAACCGCAGCGGGCAACATAAGGAGCCCGTTGTGGTAAATATTAACTGCAGCGGGCTCCTTATGTTGCCCGCTGCGGTTACTCCCTGCCTATATAAGCCCGGCAAAACTGAAGGGCATTTCAGTCCTTCGCGCAGCGTCAATTCACCCCGAAGGGCTGTCGAATTTCACCACCGCCGCCGCAACGCCATTGCCGCCGCCGCCGTCGTCCTCCACCGCCCTCACCGAGGAAGCAGCGCGCCGCCCGACCGAAACCCTAGCTCCCTTCCTCCTCCACTGCTGGTGCCCTAGCGCCGCCGAAGTTGGAGCCACGCCCCGAGCTCGCCACGACCATGCCGGAGCCACTCGAGCTCGACCCCCTATCCTCCTCCCCTCCTCGTCGGCGTCGACCTCAACCTTGACCTCGCCAGTGGAGCCGGTGGAGCCGCCGGTGCCCCTATCCGCTGGTGGAGCCGCCGGTGCCCCTGTCCATCGGCGTGGACCTCAATCTCGACCTCACCAGTGGAGCCCGTGCCCTAAATCCCCCCTTACGTCATCTCGTGGCCAAGGACCTCATCTCCTGGTAACCCTAAATCATCCTGGTAACCCTCATCTGTTGGATTATTAAGTTATGGTAGTGATGGTCCCTATCCCCTTACAATGGATGGTAGTGATGGTCTCTGTGCCTTACAATGGATTATTTAGTCAACAAATATTGCTACTCCTGATATTGCTAGTCACTGATATTGGTAGTCACTGATATTGCTAGTCACTGATATATACATCTCATTGGTAGTCACTAATATTGCTAGTCACTGATAATGATGGTCTCTCTGGTAACCCTCATACATGTATCCATATCAGTTTGGTAGTCACTGATATTGTGCATAATTCAAAGTTTATTCAGAGTTTATATACATCTCATTTTGGTAGTCACTAATATTGCTAGTCACTGATAATGATGGTCTCTGGTAACCCTCATACATCTCATTTTGGTAGTCACTGATAAGAATATAATTCAGAGTTTATTCACCTTGCTAGTCACTGATATATTGCTAGCCACAACCTTGTTGGGTACAGATCCATACAACTGATATATTGGCAGTTTCTTACATCTTATTAAAGAATAGTTTTGCTGATTTGGTAGCTTTGTTCCCGTACTTGTTGGTCGTTTGATAATTTCTACCTGTTACTATTGCCTGTACTTTCTGAAAATGTGATAATGTGATCTTATATTGTTATCTATGCTTCCTGTTTTCATTTTGTTGATCTACCTGTATGGAGCTTCCTGTTTTCCCGTACTTGCTGGTCGTTTTGTCTTCCTGTATGTGCATAATTCAGAGTTTATGTGCATAAGATAACTAACTTATCAGTGACTAGCAATATCAGTGACTCTTATAGTTTATTTGTTTCTTAGCAGAGTACATAATATTAACTTATCAATTCACCTCGTGATTTCAGATGGAACCTATCTTATGTCTCGTGATGCTTTAACTAGGAGTTTATTTCCTACCGATGATGCAATTTGATGTTTTTTACACTATATGCATTTGCCACTACCTATGATGCCCAGTGATGCTACTGTATTTGCTGCCTATGATGCCTTGTTATAATATACTACTCTCCCTACTCCTCTCTATACTACTCTCTATACTACACTCCCTACTACTCTCTCCCTATACCACTCCTCTCTATACTACTCTCAACTCCTACTACTCTCCCTCTACTACTCTCTCCTCCTCCTACTCTCCCTCTACTACTCACCCTCTACTACTCTCTCCTCCTCCTACTCTCCCTCTACTACTCTCTCCTCCTACTACTCTCTCCTCTACTACTCTGTCCTCCTATGGCATTTGCATTGATGTTTTTTCAAACTTGTAAGCTGAGGTAGTGGCAAATGCGATGATGTGACCCCTTCTATCTATGCTGAGGTAGTGGCGATGATGATCAATTGTCCCCTACTTTCTATGCTGAGTCAGCTGCTAGACTAGGATGGCTTGTATTTTACAAGTAACCAGTTTAGCAGTGACGTGTTGACCTAGGGGCAAATCTGAGCCAATAACTTATACGTGTCATTTTTTATTCAAAAGCTTTGAACTGATCACATTATATACCTCTGTGTATATGTAGAACTGAAATGGCGGAAGACAAAACAAATGAGTGGAGGGACCCTACCCCTAGCTCCTCGTCAACTAGCTTGATGAGCGGTGCGTCCGTGACTCCACCACTGAAGAAGCAGCGTACAGAGGTGGACAACGATTCGAGGTACGAATCGGGGGCGGACGAAGCACATAGTTATGACCTCGAGGTTTTCTCCACACACTAGCTTTTTAACATGTACAATGATGCGTGCGAAAAACTAAAGGCAAGAGACTCTTGTCAACAGCTGTCGATTGTGCCTCGTCAGCTCGAGTTTAGGGATGAAGACGCGGTTAGGGAGGAAGAAACCTCCGCTCCCTCTACGGCAACCTCTTCGTCCAAATCTAAGGGCCAGAAGAGGGTGAGGGGACAACACGGAAGGCACAAGTTGGACAAAGCAAACGAGGTGCATGTCATCGATGAGGTGGGGCCAGAGGGAAACCCAATAGCTCCAGATACAGTCATTGGCAAGTTCAGCAATCAAGTGACATGTATAGCCAAGGAGAAGGTGAAGATCACTTGGCCCAACTGGCACGACGTACCGGCTGACATAAAAAACAATGTATGGGGTGAGGTGACAAGGAGATTCAGATATCCGCCCTCAGCTGACATGGAGAAGTGCCAGGAGTGGGCTTTGCACGTGGCGTCGACTGCGCTTCACAACTTCAGGTCCATGCTGACCAGAAATTACCTGAAGAAGGGGAAGTCGCCACTACTGAAGTACAATATGCTCAAGGCACACATATGGGACGCTTTCTGCGAAATGAGAAAGACGCAAGAAGCAGAGGAAAAGAGCGCTAAGTTCAACGAGCTCGCGAAGAGGAAAAAGAATCCTCACCACTTGGGCATGACTGGCTTTGCCGGTCATAGGACCAAGTGGAAGCAAGAAGAACAAGCAAGACAGGCTGCCGAGGTTCCAGATCCGTACGAGGGCATCGACCCAAGAGCAAAGGACTACATGAGGGCCCGCATTTCGAAGAGGTTGAAGCCCGGGGTGACCAAGTTTAACGAGCCCCACCTCGAGGACGTCGAGAAGACTTTGATGGAGAAAGCAAAGCTTAAGGACAACATCGTGGTCCGCCGGGGCCATGACTTGCTCACCGAGGTCCTGGGAACCCCCGAGCACCGCAGCCGCGTTTGTGGTGTCGGGTCGAAGATGAGTTGGAAGTCGGTTGAGTCATGGCAATTCGACGCGGCCACATACAAGTCCAGACAGAGGTATAAAGATGAGCTATATAAGAAGGGCTTCAATGAAGGCATGGACGAAATGATCAAAAGCTCAATAAAGGAAGCCTTCACGAGCAACGACCCAGAGATGGTCGCGATGAGGTCAAAGATCTTTGATCACCATGGTCTGCCCAATCCTCAAGCAAAGGAAAAGAAAGCCTTACTGCCGATGAACGAGGATCGCCCAAGGGTCTCGAACGAGGACTTCCAGAAAAACCAACACGTCCAACTCCTCATCCCGTTTGGAAGGTCCAAGAAGATGGTGGTGGCCAAGGGATGCATACTTGCACCCCACGATATTCATGACTTCAACAAAGAAAACATCCCTAAAGACTATGTGGTCATGAGCCCGTTTTGGAACGTTCTCGATCAGGAACATTTTGAATTGGACCATCCCCACCTACAACCGGCCATGCACCTAGGGCAGACACTTGGATTGGAAATCCTATGGAACCGCGAGGACATCGAGATCATTGCTCCAACGCCAACTCCAACGCCGACACCAACATCACAACCACCAGCCGCCGGATCTTGTCCTCCGGAAGATCTAGATCACGACAGCGATGATGAAGAAGAAAAGGGCGGGGACAAGGGCAAGGGAAAGGACAACAGAGAAGGCGGTAGCGAAGGCGGGGACAAGGAAAAGGTAGAAGGTGATGACGGGGAAAAGGAAAAGGGCACGGACATGGGCACCGTGTCTCCTCCGCCTCCAAACAGTCCGCCGATCGGCCCGGTCAATGAGGCAAGAAGCTCAGAGGCCGGTAAGGGCGACAACACGACAACGACAAGCCAGCCAAGCACGAACGAACAACAGGGAGGCACGACGGGGGAGGCAACAGGGACAAAGACACCTCCCCCGTCAACCACAAGCCAATGTCCTCCCCTGCCCACCAAGAATCCAAGAACGTCCACCGACAAGCTCCCGTACACGCTCACATTCGAAAGGTATGGTAACATTGAGCATAATACCACGTCCATAGTATATATGCTACTAACATTCCTATCCATCATTTGCCAGGCCTGAAACTACTCGTCAACTATTTGATGAGGCCGAAGACTGCCTTGGCCACTCTAAGTGCGGGAAGTTCATGATTCCCAAGGCCCAGCTCATCGACGAGGAAAAGTGGGATACAAGGAGGTTCCATCTATGGTACATGGAAGCTGCAAAAGCTAGGATGTCAAGTTTTAACGTCAAGATTCCCACAGAGTACTTCCACTTGCCCGTTGGTAACGAAATGCACCTACCCGTCGACTTTAGCGACATGTACAACCTGATGCGGGAAGAAGACCTAGACATCGTTCAAATCACCTTATTCACACTGTAAGCGATGAATGCAACTTCCACAGATCACTACATTCGTATTTTCCATAGTTCTATACTTATTATGTCACGATGACTTGTCCGTGCAGCATGACAGACACGGTAAGTAATAAAAAGACACGTCATGTACTCTACCTCTCTCCTGCATATATTGCTGAAAGAGTCATCAAGGGTTTCGAGATCACTGATCCGGAGATGACAGTTCACAGCGAGAGAAGAAATATGAAGAAAATATGAAAGCCGATAAGATTAAGTTAAAAAATTACATACTAGAATGTATGAAGAAGATCAAGCCGGACGTGCCAGAGTGTATAATGGCTGCCTATCACTTTGGGTAAGTCAAATACATGTACGTACACCTAAGTCGCCGTTGCAATGGTGCAGCCAAGGCCTCGTGGGTGGCCACTGGGTCGCTTTTATCGTATACCCTCAAGGTGGCAGGCCCTGTGTGTTTGACTCCTTGAGCGTACCAAACAAGCAAGGGTACAAGACATTCGAAGATTGTCTGAAAAAGTAAGGCATCTAACTTTTTCATCAGTTACGGTTACTATATATTTTTAAATTGTGGCTAAAACTATTATATTTTGTACAACGCTTATAAGGAATACCAAATGGTGCCCAGATTCTGGGACTGGAGAACTCAAACGTTCAAGGACAAACATAGGTACCACCCCAAAATTCGACAAGATTTCCCGGTACGTATTTCAAAGGTTCAATTCATGTTTCATACATATGGGTTCTAATGCTTGTGTATCAATCGTGCAGTGTGCCAAACAGCCACTAGGATCAAAGACATGTGGCTTGTACACATGTGAGTTTCTAAGGGAAAGCAAGGAGTACACCAATAGCTAGAAGAAGCTGAAGGAAGGTGTCAAGTATTGGGGAGAGCACCAGAGCCGCAGGGTGTGCTTTAAACAAGTCAAGGCGGACATATGCAAGTTTGTAATGGAGAAATGCATTCTCAAAGGAGAAACGTTCTTCGACAACGAATCTGAGCTGGCGTTGCTACCCCAATACGAGAAGCTCCGAAAATGGAACACAATGCTTCGTCCCAGAGATTACGCTCATTAAGTTGAACTATGAATTGTAATTTGAATTTGAAATCAATTAAGACAATGTTTATACGATGACAAGAATAACTAAGTGACTTTGTATGTTATGTCTAGATGGTTTATATGTGCATATATATATATATATTTGTTTGAAATCTGGAATTGATTTGAAAACTGCAATTGATTTGAATTCATAACCTGTCGGCTGTATTATTTATTTTTTAATCCAAAATTAATAACCGTGGCGGGCAACATAAAAGGACCGCTGCGGTTAAACGTATCTATCAGAGCGGGCAGCCTAAGTAGACCGCTGCGGTAAATTGTTTTCCGCAGCGGGCGTCTTATGTTGCCCGCTGTTGTTAAGCGTTTTACCGCAGCGGGTAGCAGCACTCGCTGCGGTTATGGCCACGATTAACCGTGGCCTTAGCGCCGCAGCGGACGCTGTTGCCCGCTGCAGTAAAGCCAAAAGGCCTGCTGCGGTTAAGCCTTGTGCAGTAGTGTGTATCTAATACAAATTTGTCTATCACAAAAACTATAACATATAAAATCATCAATTAAGTGTACGATCTACCTATATGGTGTGCCTTTCTTTTTTATTTGGCAAGTTAAAAATAGAAAACTCTTGGAGAGAGTCTCTTTTTAATTTGGTAAATTATTTTAGCAACTTACCAAAACACAACATTTGACAAGTGAATTTACCAAACTGTCACTATTGGTTTCAATCGTAATTTTTTTTTGAGACTTGGCACACATTCAATGACTAATGAACTTTATTATTAAATACAAGAAGTAAATAAATAAATATCCTTTAAATTGCTTCTTCAAATATGCTATCATTGAACATGGAGAGCGTTCATATACCTAGTAAAAGCGACTATTTTCATTCGAGAGGACACAACACATAGATCACGTTTAGTCTATGACCAAACATTAGCATTTACCACAACTTGTTGCTAAACTTAGTTGGTAGAAATTTTGGTGTAAGGTTCACGTATCACTTTCGTTGTTATTTAACAAACTTTGTCCAAATATGAACTTACTAGACTTAAAAGATTCATCTTCACATTTACAGACGAATTATGTGATTAGTTATTTTTTACCTATATTTAATACTCCATGCATGCGTCTAGAGATTTGATGTGACGAAGAATAACAACTCATCCACTTGAGTTCGTTAAAGCTGAACATATGGAAGTATCTGTGACACACTAACTCTTGAAAGCTACGATTGTGACAGAGAAATATAGAAGCATCTAAAATAAATTGGCCTTGTCTAGATTGCAACTTTTTGCAATTCTGGCACTACAGGGGGTGTTCGTTTCGCTAGCAAATTTTTTTTGTTTGTCACATCGAACATTGCGGCACTAGTTTAGTCTATTAAAAACAAATTAATTATAAAACTAATTACAGGACCATATGCTAATTACTAAGACAAATCTATTAAGATAAATTAATCTATCATTAGCGAATGTTTACTGTAGCACCACATTATCAAATCATGATCTAATTAAGTTTAATAGATTTGTCTCGTGAATTAGTCTTCAACTGACAAAATAGTTTTTTAATTAGTATATTTTTAATAGGCTAAACTAGGCCGCAATATTCGATGTGACAAAGCAAAATATTTTTGCCCTGAAACGAACATGCTTATAACACTTTCGTTGTTATTTGACAAACTTTGTCGAAACATGTGCTAACTAGGCTCAAAAACTTGGTCTCGACATGTACATACTAAAAGTACAATTAGTTATTTATTTTACTAACATTTAATGCTACATGCATGCGTCTAAACATTGATGTGATAGTGATGTGACGGAGAGAGAGTTATAGAGCCCACGGTCGCGGATCCACCGCTGGCTCCGGCAACAACGGCGTCGCAACCGCCCTCGGCGTGGCTCAGCAGCTTCACGGTCAACAGCGACTGGATCCTGTCGCGCACGGAAAGGGCGATGGCATTCTCCTCCACCAGCGCCAAGAGGCCGGCCATGAGGCCGTCGGCGGCAACCAGAGCGGTGAGGGCGTTGGCGCCCGATGCGGCCGCGGCGGCCTCAGCCCACGTTGACGCGCGCCTCCAGCGGGCCCCCGCCGCTGCCATGGATCTGGCCGAGTCTGGCGACCCGCTCCTCCCTCCTGGATCCGACGAAGTGCGCGGGCTTGCGCTGCATCGCTAGCCCCGGTCAGTACACCTCCTCACGCTCCGCTTCCTGACCATGCCCCTGCCTTTTGGCTCGCCCAACCGCAGCGGCGGCCACGTGGGAGGCATACCTGAGCATTTTGCGGGCCGGGCCTGGTTTGGGCCGGGCCGAAAAAAAGCCCGGCTATGTCGGGCCGAAAAAACCTGCCCATTACTGTCCACTGGACGAGTCGGACCTGCTATTTTTGGGCCGGGCCTAGGCGGGCCGCCCTCGTAATTTATAGTGTAAAACAACTAAAATAAGCATTTCGGGTCGGGTTCGGGTCGAGAAAATTTTTCTGGGCAGCAAGATCTCTGCCCTGGCCCTGTCTAGTAAGGTTCATGGGCGGGCCAAAACCCGCCGGGCTCGGGCCGAGCTGAAAATGCTCAGGTCTAGTGGGAGGCGAGGGGGAGGAAGCTCTGCCCGCGTCCAGGCAAACAATCTATGGCGAGGGGCGATTGCGCTCTCCAAGGGCGTCGCGGGAGCTGGCGCCCGCTGCGGATGCGGCGGCCTTGACCACGGCTCCTCCGAGTTCAGGTGTGGCCTCCTGCACGACGAGCAGACCCTCTTCTCAGAAACACTGTAGCCCGAGAAGCGTACAATCTATGTCACACCTCCAAGTTCAACCTCTGATTCGAGATCTCTTCAAAGGTGTACAACCGAGTCCGGTGTTGCTTCCCCCAGATAAGGATGGCAACGGGTCGGATTCGGATCGGATGTAGTCTCCGTGCACCCAAACCCGAAACCCGAACTCAAAACCCAAAACCGCACCAAAAACCGATTCGGGTGATAATCCATAACCAAAACCAAACCCGCGAATACCCGAAACCCGCTTCATATGGCACCATAATAAGAAAAATAAGTATTTTCTATAAATTTATACGCGATATATATACATATTCACATGCATAAACAAGAAACAATAAATAGTAAATAATTTCGTGAGTCAACTTAGAACACATTTAATAATTTAAGTAAACAAGTTATCATTAGTATATTATAAAACATGAGTTTTAGTTCTAAACGGATATCCATTGGATATCCACAGGTGAAAAACCAAACCCAAAATCGAACCCGATTGGTTTTGGGGCCCCGAACCCGAAAACCGTGGGCGAGAAATCGCACCCAAACCCGAACCCGCTAAACCAGAAACCCGCGGATATCCGACCCGAAACCGAACCATTGCCATCCTTACCCCCAGATCTACGGCTCGACACTCAACCTTCGCAGCTTCTGCTCAATGAAGGCCCTCGATGGTCCGTGTTGCCAATAACCGGTGCAGAGTTCATCGTGTTTCTTTTGGGACACGTCAATGACCCATCAACACCTGTGGGAGTAACGAGTTTAGAGATCCTATTTAAAATTCCTTCCGCTTTTCGGCTACTCTTTTTAGAAGTAGTCTTGACGCCCATGGACATCTATGGTGCTTTGCATGCAATTGGGTATCTAACTCCTAATATTATGTACTCACCTCCTTAATCTTAATATAATGTGCTTCTTGTCAAAAAAAAAGTTGAAAGTTTGAGGTGCTTTTTTTATCTAAAATGAACTGTGTTATGTGTGGCCATAAAAAACATGCGCTGTCATCAGAATGTGAAATTGACAGGTGGGCCCTGGATCTAACTCCGCACGTGCTCCCTACTTCGGCACTTCCTCCAAAACCTCAATAGTACCCCCAAAATTTGAATCTCGGAGCCCTTCTTCTTCTACCTTCTGCGTGCACCTGGTGCATACACCAAATCACCCTGGCAACCGTACCCATCAACCGCATCTACTAGTGGACCAGTTCATGGACCGGGTCCACAAATAGAACCATAGAAGAACGAACCCTCTCTCCAAGCCCCATCCTTTTGCTCTGCACCGCCGCCTCGTCTGCTCTGCTCGCTCCATTCCGTTCGCCTTCGAAAACTGCCCACAAAGAAACCGAAGTGGGGAACAGAGGAGAGAGAGAGGGAGAGAGAGAGAAGTGAGATGGCGGAGGCGACGGCGTACGAGGAGCAGCGGCGGAGGCAGGTGGAGGCCAACAAGCGGAAGCTGGAGGAGCTGCAGCTCCACCACCTCTCGGCCGCCGTCAGAGAGGCTGCCGCCGCCGCCAAGCCCTCGCCGGTTTGTCCCGGTTTCTTGGCCGATGGCCACGATGGCCGCGACGCTTCTTGTTTCTCTCGATGCCTTGTTTTCTGTGGGTTTACTTTATCCCAATCGGCTTTTCTGCAGGCCAAGAAGCGGAAGGCGCGGGTGCCGCTTGACGCCGCTGATGCCGTGATGGAGCCACTACGGCGGTCCGGCCGAGTTGCCAACCTCCCCGATAAGCCCGTGTACCGCGAGGTCAGTGTGGAAGGGTCATAGTCTCATCGAAATCACGAAAGATTTCATCTTTTCCCCTTACTTTCTAGAACAAATCGCGGCTTTGAAAACGAACTGATCCAGGATCTCGTGTTTGATGTGTGTTTGTGCAGGAGGTTCCAGCTTTTGCGATGAAGATTAGGAGGTACGCGCTTGGATTCCTTCTCGCCAATCAGTCAGGACTCAGGAATTGTATGTAGATAATTAATTTTGGTTTGGTTTGGTTTGATTTATCTTCGTTTTTGAGCGGCAGGACGTACGGATCGGCGAGAAAGGATCTGGAAAACCGGGTGTACGCGACCGACGAGGCGAGGAGCTACGCCATCTCTAAGGCGGAGGATGTGGAGCAAGAGCTGGACTCCCGCTTCCCCATCTTCATCAAGCCAATGACCCAGTCCCATGTCACCGGAGGCTTCTGGCTGGTAAAGTAGCGGAAGCTTCAGTTCGGCACGGCCTGCTGTTTCATCCTCATCCCCCTTGAGGTAAATTATTGTTTGGTGGACTTGCGAAATCGCAGGGCCTCCCGACTGATTTCTGCCGGAAGTACCTGCCCAAGCGTGACGAGACGCTCTCCCTGGTGGATGAGGATGATGCCGAGTCCGGTACGCTCTACCTCGCGATGAAGCGGGGCCTTAGCGCTGGGTGGAGGGGGTTCGCCATCCAGCACAAGCTGGTTGATGGAGATTGCTTGGTCTTCCAACTGATCGAGAGGACAAAGTTCAAGGTGTGTGGCATCTGTTTTGCATAGCAAGAATGTTTCTGAATCATCCGTGGAACTTGCATTATGGCTGGCTGTCGAAGGCAACTGTAACAGTAACTGAAATTTAGGGGATAAAAATTTTTTAGAAAGAAAACAAAAATCTGTCTTGTTTCAAACTTGCATTTTTGCAGGATGTAATTCACATTTGTACAAAGGTACTCTAATCGTTTCCAGTTATAACATGTTAACATGGCTTGCTATCTGTCAATGTTGTTCCAGTATCATCTCTCTTTCTTCTTAGGGTCTAATTCTATAGTATCGTAATGCTGATCAAGCAATTTCTGTTGTGGGAATGGTGCAGGTCTACATAATTAGAGCAAGTTCTTACTATGAAAGTGAGGACTGATGATACTAGTAGCTTGTAGTGTGGTGATTTGAGCACAGGTAAAATTTGACCTTCATTGAGATGGTTGAATGAGTGTTTTATGGTTTCTGTTTTTTTTTTTTTTGACAAACTCTCCCATTTCCACGTTCGGTTTGGACTTTCAGCTTTTGATTAACAAACTTCAACGCATATAATTGTAAACGGTGAATGTAAATGAACAAGTGAATGAGAACAACTGTTGTCTTTCATTAATATTATAGAATATATACGTGTGAGGGGGTGTCTCCAAGAGACACAACTGTTCACCAAAGAACATACCCTTTGCTGATAAGATGAACTGTTAATCCTATTCCTAATCCTAACCGTATGTACTGACGTGATGAGATCACCATGAATAGGTGTCTGTTGAGAACAGGCACTGTTTCGTAACAAATACAAGTATGCTGCTTTAGTGAGGTTATCTTGATCTCTCAAAATAAACACATCGCAAAGCCAATATATTTTGGGTGGATGACTTCCTTTTGTCCAAACTATTTGATCAATGCCTAAGGCCATCCTCAGTGCTAATTTCATATCACAGTTTGCCTCAGTGCTAATTTCATATCATAGTTTCCAACACCTCCATATTTTGGAAACAATACAGAAAAGTTTTATCCCCATGAGACTATCTCTACTCCCATAAAACTATCTCTACTCACATTAAACTCTCATCATCTTTCTCTTCATCAATATAGTGTCATATTAGCGTATTTAATGCCCATAAAACTATATGAAACTCCTATTAAGATTGACCTAATAGACATGCAAACAATGCATGAACTTGTAGATTTATTTATTGTACAATCAGATTCTTCCTGCCCTTTGCCCCTTTCCTTTCCAGATATATTTCATTGGTATTTGAACTCTGTGCTCCACCTTTTACACATTTCTGTATCTTTTTTCTGGCAAAACATTACTTTTGTCTAAAATTTTAGCAAGATAGCTGTTTGTTTAATTTTTTCGCAAAGCATAACTAATAACTTGATAAGTCCACGGTTGAATCAAAAGAGGTGTTTTTTTTTTAAAAAAAAACTAACTGTACTTCCATTGTAAGTGAGTCTCCTCGTTTGACTTCTGACTGCTTTGTAGAAAGTAGTGAAGATTACACAATTTTCAGATGATGAATGCCTGGCATGGTGTTAACAAGTTTCCTTTTTTTCCCTTCACACAGTTATGGAGGTGGATGTGTTGGAGAAGCTCGCATCTGGAAATTGTGTGGTGCCTTGAGCCTTTTGGGTGGCAGAAAGTTAGCTGATATAAAAATGTTTACATAAGCCAGGGTCTACCAATGCTAATTTGTGCACCTCTTGGACTTACCACTTGCATGGTTCAGAAACCTGCACTATGTAAGGGGATGTTGATGGCAATTGACCTCATTTTGTAAATGATCGATGCTCGTCCTTATTTTTCTTGGATCCATTTTAGTGTTCAATCTAGCAATTGTCCACCATTATTGGCTTCTGCAACATACGATCTTGTCAATTGAACCAGGCTAGCTATTTCTCATTGTCAGGAACTTGGTTGGTGGGCAGAGGATTGTGGAGGTCATAGAGGGAATAAGTGAGACGACAATGTAACGGCGGCCACCGTTGACCCACAACCGTGTGTTTGGATTATGGGTTGGACTGAGATATCCAAGTTCGACCTAGGTCATCTGCTGTTTGGTTTGGAGAATTATGGAACTGGGTCCAACCCAATAGGGAATATCTCCCTAGATGCAGGTTCTCCATATACCATCAATTTGTTGAACGTCGTCTGTCTTTGTCTTCTTCCTCTGTCCGCGCAGGCGCCAAGCAGGCGGGCACGAGCGCAGTGGAGGCACGAGCGCAGTGGAGGCTTCGATGTTGAGGGCTGGGAGCACGAGCGCGTTGGAGGTTCTGTCGTCAAGGGCTAGGAGCATGACCGTGGGCCAATGGCAGGGTGTATTGGTGCTCCTCCATCGGGGCCGTCGTCGAGGCGGGGCTCGGCCGCCAGTGGTGCACCACTCCTATGGGGTGGGGCGAGGCGGAAGGGCCGGGGCGGGGTGATACGGGAAGGACTAGGCAGAGCCTGAGGGGAGGTGGTGGCCATCGGCGTTTGCACTCGTTGGGGTGGAGCCGCTGTCGATGGCCGGTGGAGTGGTGCGCTGGTGCTCCTCCACGGGGCAGGGTGGGGCGAGGCAAGAAGGGGCCGGGGGGAGGTGGTGGCTGTCGGGGCTTACGCGGGGTGGGGAGGTGATGGCCGTTGAGACGAGGCTGGGTGGTAGCGGCCGTCGTGGTCTTTGTGAGCACGAGCTAGGACTAGTATAATGCTCGTGCTAACGCTACGGTTTAATTTGGTAATGCAAATCAAACAACCAAAAGACAATTAACAGGTAAGCTGAAATTCATGTGACACTTTCTCACAGACAAACAGAATTGTCACAGATATAATTATAATGCCCAATATTGGATATATACATACATAAAATTATCTTTCCCATGTGAACACATCATTTACAAAAAAGAATGTTGAGACCTACGGTTTTGACTGCATAGAGTAGTGGTCTGGTATGGCGGTCATGACATCTCCCACGACCAGTGTCGCACGCTCCTAGACACAGAGCAGAAACACCCATCCTCGAATCACAAATCTATGGCACCCCAAAAAAACCCGGAGATCAACAGAGAAGAATCCCAGCAAATCAGAAACTACAAGAAATGGGGGAACCGAGCGGGAAACAGAGAACGGGGGAACACAGTGGGTGGGCACGCTCGTGGTTCAGCGCCCCTGCGGTAGCCCTAGCCCCATGCCTACAACTCTCGTGTGCCGCACCTCGCTGCAACCCCATGTCTTGTGGTAACATTCCTTGTCGATTGAGTTAGAGTCTAGGACCTAGGCACGCACAAGAAGGGATATCAGATAAACACAGGGGGGGGGGGGGGTTGCAGAGCAGTTCCTGCTAATGACTCTGAAACTTTCCTGCTAATGACTCTGAAACTTCTGGATACTGAGGAAAGTGGAAGGCGCGAAAAGGCTGTGAAACCTGACATTGTATTTCTAAGAATATGCGAGTTATCATCATGCCAATGGAAACTCTTTTAAATGGTATAAGAAAGATACAACGATCATATAAATAGTTGAACTTGATGCAACTTTCTTCATTTATACCACATAGCAGTGTGACATGGATTTCTTTTCATTTTTCCATGTCAGCTACATTAAAATTTGTGCAGTTAAGCAATGTGATAGACAATACCAACTCCAGATGCAAAACGATGCACTTGTACTGATTGACCAGGTGCATAGAACTATCAACGAACACTATAATGCTCTTCTGCCCAAACATAGACAACTCTTATTAATTCGGTAGGATGCAAATGGACCAACCAATGATTTGCTAGCATGGCAAAGGCATGCTGCGGCTAATTTGAAGCTGTTGTTGCTGACCTGAAGCTATTGTTGCATCTGCTCTACCTTCGACTGTTTTGAAATGAAATACATGCAACGACGCTTTCATGAACAAGACCGACTCTAAACTGAAAACAGAGAACATCAATGCAAAAACAGCAATACGAACTTCACTAAGCCTTATTTTGATTGTTAATCTGTGAATTACATGCTTATAGGATCATCTAAGCTTGCAAAACTTTATAGGATTTTTGGAGTTGGTAATTTCATGGTATATCACTGTTATAGTTTTGAGATGAGAAATAATTACGATACTAACAAGTTTAACTTGATCTAGCTTAAAAGTAACTCATAGATAGAAATACTAATCACTTCAGCTTACTCGATATTGCAACATTGTAAACATGTGACACCTAATGTAACAGAAGGCATTAAAAACATGGTATATTGAAATTTCAATGTGAGGCAACGTACCCAAGGTATGTCATTTAGAAAAACATTCTAAATGCTTCACTGATGCAATTAAACTGAAGTCTCTGCTATAGCTTGAAATTAAACTTCCAACTCTTTCCTGACCAGCTGTATCCCTGCAAAGAAAACAAAATATGCATAAGGTTAACAGTCTCTTGATCTTAAAGGGGCATACAGGCTAAACCTCTCCTACCAGCTATCATTCTCCCTGATTTTTAAGGGTGCAACAACAAATAGAAAATTGTGTTAGTGATGTTCTTCAAATAGAAAAGCGAAGAACTGAATGAAACACAACATAAATCGAAATACCTGATATTTTGATTTTTTTTTTGAATTTCTTAACGTCAAATCAAATTCCATCAGATGATAGATTGGAACAACCTGTTAAGCCCTTTATTGAAGCTGCAACATGGTGTACAACTACAAATTAGCCAAAGAAACTATAAATCTGAGTCATATAGTGCAAATATGATAGATTTAAAAAGTAAAAGAATATATGTGCGAATCATAGAGGAAAGGAGAATAACATGCTGCACGTTAGAAGTATCAAGTGATACTGTAATCTAAAAAAAAAGTATCTAAATATACTTATATGAAAAATTATAAGTGACACTTTGATCTCGTCATCTGGGAAAAATAACGCAGGGTTACCGCTCTCGTCATGCTGTTGACCACCATCCTCTTGTTTCCCTAACAATGACTGAAAGTACAACTTTACAATTGTTTTCATGACAGGCCTCCAGGGCTTTAGGTATGGCGTATAGATGGATACACTAAATGGAGAGTGATCGGACACCCTGATCCAAAAATGAAACAAAGCACAACCAATTCAACATCGTAATTTGATCGTGCACATCATGCCTGGGGAAGAAAAAAGGTATGATATCCATGCTACTTTCAAAAAAACCGATCGATGTTGTGATTCTCTAGAATGATTAGTGCTACAATATTAACCCAATCTGTAAGTACTGCACAAGATTATATTTCCCATACATTAAGTCAATAAATATATCTGAATGACATTACCCTGTATCATCCACGCCATTACCGGCCTCACGCATGGCATTGATGATGACGAGTTGTTGCAGCATGGATGAAACCACATCTAGGAAGCGGTGGCCACTGGCGGATCTAGGATTGTGGATTTGGCAACCCACAACTATCCTCCTACCAAACAAGTGTCCGAAGCTAAGAATGACAAGAGAAAAAATAGCCAACATTTTTTAAGTAAGACTAAGAAACTCACTAATTCTTCGAATAGAGATTCTTTGGATTATCAGATAAATTCCAAAGGACAAACGATTGCCAAGTAGGGATTCTGCTTTTTCCACAAGTTGCCAACACATGAACCTCCTCGATGACCGCCTGGATCGCCCTCATCTCTACCCCATCCAGATCATACTCCGTCGACCCTTTGAATTAATTCGATTAACACACAGACATGCCAAAAAAATAACCGGAATTTGATTGATAGCAGTAGTCAAAACAGATATGCAGAGTTGTGGTAGATGGCGACCGCGCCGGTTAGGAAGGTCACGTGGCTCTAGTCGAACGCTTTGTGCCACCGCCATTGTCGCCATGCCCTGAGATGACATCGAAAAGCTAAAAATTATGATGCATATCAAAACATGGGCAAGTTTTAGAGAATGGGTGACTTCCAGAACATAAGTTCATTTGAACATTTAAGGAAAGAGAGATTAAGGTTTCATAATGCAAATGAAACAAGCAAAAGGCGATTCATATCTTGGTATTCAAGCATAGAATGAGGTATTAATAAGGCTCATCTAGAGAGAGAGAGAGATAGCTATTATACTTTTTATCACATAGCCATGCAACGGTTTCAAAATACTATTCTATGATGATATCTACTTTACTTCTGATATTTTTAGGATTCTTGAGGACTGAGGTTGTGATGAGTGAATTAATTTTTGTGCAGATTTAAGCCAACACACTACACTAAGCGGTGGGGATGGTGATCAAAAATGGTTTTTTTTTGGTGAGTCAAAGTCGATGCTCTCGTCAGAGTCAGAGTCTTTGAATGGGTCAAATACTGCTCCTAATTCTCTCATCGCAGAAATGTAGTCGTAGGTCCTCATGCCCTGTAGTGTTTTAAAATAATTACCGACCATTTTATTTCTTAGGAGAAAATTGCTCTATTTCATAACAAAAGATACTTAACACTAAACATGAATCACAATACTGAACTATTATTCACATAAATATTATGATCATATTTGTTGAAACTACACCAGTAATGAATACTCAGCTTTCTAATGACTTAATGAGCACCATGTTGAAAAAGAATATCTGGCCCATCGCTGCACCAGTAATGAATACTCACCTTTCTAATGACTTAATGAGCACCATGTTGAAAGAGAATAGCTGGCCCAGCGCTGTAGTGTTGAAGATGATAAAAGCCATGTGAGACAAAATTGCTGAATAATTTTTGAGCCAAGAACTAAGTAAATACAGAAAACATGTTTGCTCTTTCCTATTCTTGGTGCCCTGAGTCCTGTTGCTCTTCCCCTGGATCTACACAAGAAACTTTCTCCTCTTTCTCTACTAACTCTAAGATATCTACCTGCAAGAAAGACACAATGCAGAGAAGACCAATGTATAATCATCCATAGAACGAAGGAAAAAAAATACCTCAAGAAATACGGTAATTATTTATTGGTTCCAACATTTGCGTGATCGAGAAAAAAAACTTAGCTTTTCTGTAGTTTTTTCTGGTTAAGTTTAGCCTTTCCCATAGCATACCTTGTACTCCCTCCGTCCATAAAACATGCAATTATGGGATCCGTGCCAATCAAAGTAATTCAAGTTTGATCAAGATTATAATAAAATGTATTAGTATTTATGTCGTTAAATAAAATTATTATAAAAATATATTCTATTACTAATCTAATGGTATATTTTATGTATCAAGAATGTTAGTATTTTTTTTATATAATTTTGGTCAAAGTTTAAAATGTTTGACTCCTCGATAAGCGAGAATTGCATGTTTTGTTGGACGGAGGGAATATATTTTTTCCTGTCCTTGCGTTGGCTGCTGATGTGTCACCTAACCTAGTGAACGCATCTTGGCCCCTAGTGGGTTTCGGTGATTGGATGAAACACAAGATTACTGTGACTAACGTGTGTTTTGCAGAAACAGAGATGCGTTAGGTCACGGTAATGGCGACGATACGGGCATATGGAGTTCATGTCCCCTGGCGATGGAAATCGTTTCGGTTTTCAAAGGACGGACGACGAAGACGGTGGTAGGCTAGGCTAAGTGTCGCATGGTGTTGGAGGACACTTAGGTAGTCTTAGGTCTTTGTTTTTCCTTTGGCCGTACTATAAAGGGGAGCGTGAATCAGTAGCTTGGCCTAGATGAGTCTATTGAGGTAGGTGTGGTGCACACTTGTTATTTCATAGCCCTAGGTAGTTCAGACAGATGCCTTATGTCGAGAGGAACAAAAGTCGTTAAGGCCGCGTCGCGATCCGAGTTCGTTTTGGCCTTGGAATAGGCAACGGATGCTGGTCTGGTGGGCACCGGACGCGTCCGATGCCCACTCAGACTAGGGTTTAGTCTGGTGCGTGGCATCGGACCGTCCGGTGGTGCCACACCGGACGCTCCCTTGCCACTGTTCACGTGCGCGTGTTTCTGGGGTAGCACCGGACGCTGGCATCGGACGCTGAGGGCCAGCGTCCGATGGCCGTCCAGAGAGGTTCCAGAGAGGTCAAATCCACATCGGACGCTGCCCCTTTGAACAGTCTGACAGGTTGTACAGTTGACCGTTGGTCGAGGTCATAGGAGCGTCCGATGCCCCCGCAGAAACCCTGTTTTGTGCTGTTTTTGGATGACCGGTTGGGGGAGTATATATACTCCACCTCCTCATCCATTTGAGTGTTCTTGCCACTTTCCTTTGCTGAGAGACACCTTGTGAGTGTGAGAAAGAGCAAGAGCCCTAGTGAGGTTGAGAGATTTGCTAATTGAGAGAATTAGTGACCTCCTAATGAGAATTGAGTAGCAAGTGTGCATCCATCCATATCTTTGGCCTTGTGTTGGTCAAGTGAGAGTTCTAGCTTGTTACTCTTGGTGATCGGCATCACCTAGACGGCTTGGTGGCGATCGAAGAGCTTGGTGATCATCCAGAGGCTTTGTGGATGACCCAAGCCATGTTGTGACCGGCAGCGAGCGATTCACCGGGCCGAAGTGGCGAAGAATCAGCTCGTAGTGAGCACTTGATCCTTGCGCGGATGAAGGGGGAGCGATACCCTTGCGCGGGTGCTCCAACGAGGACTAGGGGGTGTGCCGACACCTCGATACCTCGGCAAAAAGATCGTCGTGTCATCTCTACTCTCATTACTTCGCATTTACTTTTGAGCAATTCAATTCCGCATTTACTTGTTGTTCTTTCATGTGTTGAACTGCCATGCTAGAGTAGAAATGGTTTAGCGATAGTCTTTTGTGCAGTCGATTCTAGTCAAACACATTTCTAGGCACTAGGGGGTTAATTGGGCTTGTTAGGTTTTAATTCTTGCAAAAGTTTTAGAAAAGCCCAATTCACCCCCCCTCTTGGGCATCTTGATCCTTTCAATTGGTATCGGAGGCTCGTGCTCTCGATTTAGGCTTAACCGCCTAGAGTTAAGATGTCCAGGGGTGATGGACCACCGCCCATGTTCGAGGGAGATGACTTTCCATATTGGAAAATCCGTATGGAGTCATACCTTGAAGCGGTAGATGTTAATTGCCGCCAAGCCGCAATCACCGGCTTTCCCAAGCCTAAGGAGGGTACAAGCTTAACCCCTCATGAGGAAGAAAATGAGAAGTGGAATGCAAAGGCCAAAAATATCATCTTTAGAGGCATTTGCAAGGATGTGTTCAATCGTGTCCGGAACCACAAGGATGCCCATGAATTATGGGATAACATTTGTGCGCTCCATGAGGGAACCAAGAGTGAGCGTGAGGAGCGTTACCATTTGGTTATGCAAAAGTTGAATTCTTTTGAAATGCTTGCTCATGAAAATGCCAATGAAATGTACTCACTCTTGAATGCTCTTGTAGAGGAGCTCAATAGTCTTGGCCTCACACAAATGCAACCATCCGATGTTGTGAGGAAGATTCTATGTGTCCTTCCCATTGACAAGTATGGACACATTGTGACGGTGCTACATCAAGGTGATCTTTCCACATCCACACCAACACAAGTCTTGAGAAAGATCAATGCTCATGAGATGTACATGCACATCACACCAAGTGGTGGCTCTTCCACCGACAAGAAGAAGGACTTGGCCTTCAAAGCAAGTCATGACAAGAAGGTCAAGTCCAAGGCTATTGAGTTGCATCATGAGAGCACAAGTGATGATGAAGATGATTCCAACATTGCTCTCATGGTGAAGAAGACCACCAAGATGTTGAAGAAGCTTCACAAGAATGTAGTCAACTTTGACTCTAGAAAGAAGAAGTTCTTCACAAGTAGCAAGAGAAGGCCAATCTCCGAAATGGATTGCTACAATTGTGGAGACCTTGGCCATCTTGCTCACCAATGCCCCAAGCCCAAGAAAGAGAGCTACAAGAACAAGAACAAGGGCAAGAAATATGACTCATCTAGCGAAGATGAGAAGAAGAGTGAGAAGCCCTACAAGAAGGATGACAAGAAGAAGAAGCAATACCACAAGAAAGGTGGCAAGGCTTACATTGTTGGTGATTGGCTCACCGACATTGACTCCTCTGGTGGCTCATCCAATGAAGATAGTGATGATGAGAAGGAGAAGGTGGCCGCTCTAGTCATTGGATCCTCTATGTGACACCCTAGTGTCAAGCACTGCATTAGGCACTGCAATTAGCTACTAAAGAAACATAAGCAATGCATTGCATCATTTCATGTGCATAAGAGTGCTTTTTGCTTTTGTTGAATTGTTGTATTTTGGATTTCTATTTGACTTGATGAATTAAGTGGATTTCTACTTGGGCAAAGAGTTTTATAAAATAGAGAATATTGAGTAGAGTGCTTTTCATGTTGGAGTTTTGACCTAGTTCAGATTAGTTTGTTAAATTAAAAATAAGTCAAACAAAATGGTTTATGTTTCAAATTTGGCTTTATTTATGTGGAGGATTTAAAAATAGTTTTCAGAAAAAGTGTCCTATATGAAAGTTGTAGAGAAAAATATTTGGAGCAACTTTTGCATTTGGGTCAAAACCTAGTTTGGAGTTTTTGAAACTGTTTTTGAGTGGTCAAAGTTTGAAAAGTTTTTGGAAAAAGAAAAAGAAAAACGAATTTCTTCCGCGCCCCACTTTCGGCCTGTTTGGCCTTTTCGGCCCAGCCCGCACGCTCGCCTGCACGCGCCCGCGCGCGCGCTCGCCGCACGCCGCGCGCCGGTCGCCCCGACCGCGCCGCGCCGTACGCCGGCCGGAGCGCCGCATGGCGGCACGCCTCTGCCGCAAATCCACCTCCGCCTATCGCCGCGCGATCTTCTCCTCCGCGATCATGCCCCGATCTCGCTCGCCCACTCCCGCGCGGCCTTGCCTGTCGCGCCGCCTCGCCGACCGCGCCGCGCTGCCGCAACGTCCCGTCGCTGGCCCCGCCACGACCACGGTCGCCCGCCGGCGGAGCCAAAGACCCGAGCACCTCTCTCGCTCGCTCTCACTCACTGCACAACGCACTCACACTCGCCTCGCACTCCCCTCCCCATGCCACCGAGCAAGACCGAGCGCTCCGCTCGCTCTCGCCACCGCACGCCACCGCCGAAACCCCCTCTCCGTTCTGACCTCGTCGGAGCACCTCCCTTCGATTCCCTCCGTACACCGCTCCGCCATCACCGTGCACACGTCGTGCGCGCGCTCACTCCCCCGACCAAGCTCCACCGTTACCGAAACGCGAAGTTCCCCTTTCGGTCGCCGCCGCCGCCGAAGGAGGGCAAGTTCCCGTTCTTCATCCACTAAGCCTCCGCCGAGCCCCTTCTTCCTCCTCGAGCTTCACCGAGCCAAGGCAAGGTGAGAACGCCAACAAGCCTTAACGCTACCGCCTCCCATCTCCCTCTTCTCCCCGGCCGAACGCCATGGCCGCCGCCGCGGACCTCTCACGTGGCCAAGCTCCCCTGGAGCCATCCGAGCCAAACCAACCCCCTTGGTAGTTTCCCTAGGGTTCGTAGGAGCTTTTGCCTCCCCCAATTTCACCGGCGACCGCCGGAAACGGCGCAGCCACGTGTTGCCGCCGCCACCGTGCGCCGCCGCTCGCCGCCGGCATGCTCCGGCCGTGCGCTGGCCAAACCACCTATACCACTCGATGCGCCTCGTCGAGGTGAGCTCATCGAGCCTAGCCTCCCCGCCGGCGACCTCACCGTCGGCGAGGAATCGACGGTCAAAGCCGTCCCCTGTTCGGCTCTCACCAACAGGTGGGTCCCGTTGACCCGTGGACCCCGCACGTTAGCCCCTCACTGGTCTATGGACCGGGTGTACGCAGTGGCCGGGATGAGTTTGAAATGTTTTTCTTTTACTTTTATTTTCCAGAGATGCTTGTTATTTTTGTGTAGCTCGTTTTAAAAGTCCATATGAAGTGCTTTCAGTTTTGCTAGCTTGCTTGTGAGTAGATCTATCATGGAAAAATATGAAAGTATTTTTGGTAGAAGTTTTTATTACTGTTTTTATTTAATTCAGTTTATATGCTTTTGTTGTGATAAATGGAAATAAGTGTTTTATGATTGAGATAATTCCTAGAAAATTTTGTGTAAGTTCATTAACCTATTCTGCACCTGTGAAAAATATATGATGCACTATTTATGTAGAAAAAGTTACTGTTATGATTAAAAGTCCTTTTTGGCTGATTTCTTAGAATAAATATTAAGGTGTTTTATATGTCGAAATAAAATGTGATAAAATTGGTGAAGTCTCTGTTCATGATGTTCAAGCTAAGAAAAATGTAAGAATGAGTTGTTGTATGGAGAAATCTGAAGTTGCTTTACAAATGTACTTCTCTGTGTTTTTCTTTGGAAATTCATGTAAGAAATAATATAATGTTTCTGTTCATGGAACTTTCTTGATAAGCATAAAATGTGAAGTAGAATCTGGAAAAAAAATATGAAATTGAGCCTAGCACCCTTTTGCAGTAGGGTTGTAGTTCAAATGGTTTAACTTGGGATAGATTTGTTTATTTTGGGTAGACTTGTATGTTTATGCTCTGACCACAAGTTCTCTACAATAGGATGTGTATGAGTAGAAGAATCTAGAAAAATTATGAAATCTGCTGTTTGACACTTTTTAGATGAAAAGTTAGTTCAAAGCATCTTTTTGAGCAGTTTACTTGTTATTTTTATATCTGCAGTTTTGTATTTTATTTTTGGTTGGAAATTGTTCAGTAAAGTCCCATGAGTGTTAATTACCTTATGGAATTTTTGTGGATTTTTCTGAGTTCAGAAAAATGCACTTGCAGTTCAAACCTGAATTTCGTTTGAATTATTAAATAAGAAATAGGTGAATAAATGGATTTTGTTTTATGAAATAAATAAGTATTTGCCTCAATGTCAAAAGTGGTTCAACAAGTTGGTTTTTTTGGTTTGCAAGAAATGCTCTTTCTCATACCATCACACCTCGCACCCCGCATTTAAATATTTATTATTCGTCGCATGCAATAGGATCGACACTCCCGGAGCCCGAGCAGGAGCCAGAAGCAAACGCCGAGCAGCAGATTCCGGAGCTTCAGCAAGCCGAGGAGGTCGACCCCGCCAGCGACGCTAACTTGCCCGAGTGCCCCTCCCACGAGGCCTCGGTCTTCACCCAAGGCAAGCCCCGGAGCATTCTAAGTCTCATATTATTTATAATTAAATTACTTGAGTCCTTTTATATTGTGATGCATTAGGTTAGGAGTTGATTGAATCCTACTTGCTGCATTGCCGTTCCTTGATTATTGATTAATACCCGCCTTGTTATCCTGTTACTTTTATAATGTAGAATTGCTTAGCCTGCTGAATAAAAGTAATAGTTGAGGATGTTTCCGTAATACCCCTGATGGGTAGTTACCGGATCACGGTTGGCTATATTTGCTATCGTGGAAAAGAACCAGAGTAGTAATGAAATACGGTCAACTGGAAGGCAAGGCACAAGTTTGAAAACTTGGGGCAGTCCGTCCGTTGGATCGTGTAGGTTTGTATCGATGTTGGCCCTCGTTCATTTTTGAACGCGCCCTTTTACTTAGGGATATGTCGGTGCCGTAATCATCGACCCCAAAGCCGGTTAGAAGCTGTTTGGGCCGGTCTCAACCCGTGTCGTGCCCTCTAGTATGGAAATTGCGATCTGCCACGTGAGGCCATCGCCAGGTTCCAATTGGGCGGTCCGTGCTGTGAGCCGCGACGATTACCACCACGAACAAGCATCGAGCGGTTGCCCAATGCATGGACCCGACGGGGAAAGTGTGGGTTGGTATTAAAGGTCTTTCACCAGCTGGTTTGGAATTCGATTCGAGTCGCCGTCTCCCCCGGTTAGTTGGAAACTATGGCGAGCTTCACCACGATACAACTCCATGTGATGATTAAAGGTTCAACTAAAATGTGGATAAGTCAACTGGATATGGTTATATTAATGATTGCTAGATTCAAGTGAGTGCTCTAGTACAGGTGAAAAACCTAGAATTAAGGAATAGGTCTAAAATGGCAGCTCATCTTTATCATCAATTACCCCTTATCTGAAATTGAGCTTTTCGCAACTAAAAGATCCCAACTCCACCTCAAAAGCCTTGCATACCCTTGGAGTCTTCATTTTCAGTTGGACGGGTAAGTCTAGCTGAGTACATTTCCGTACTCAGGGTTTATCCCGTTGTTGCAGATGGCCAGGTCTACTTCGGCTATTGTAAGCACTGCCTCTACCCAGTGGAAGGTGATGAGGAGTAGGCCCAGGGCAGGGTCGTCCAGAAGCTTCCCTTTTTCTTTTGCTGGTCTGAGACTTCTAGTGGCACATTATCTAAAAAGGGAAGAGTGAGTTGTGTGAGTTGGTTTTATTTGGACCACATGTGTAGTGGTCGTGTTTCAAACTATTTCAGCTTCCGCACTTTTAAAATTCAGTATTGTAATAACTCTGTTTTAAATTCGCACTCTGATATTTTAAATTCGGTCTCGTTTTCGCTATGATGTATCTTTACGAATGTAATCCTTGAACGATGCGATCCTGTATGATGTATGGTGTTAGAAATCCTTCGAGATTTCCGGACTACCGGGGTTATATGGGTTCAAGTATCAGTCGAAGTCAGACGGATTTGGCTAAGATAATACTTGAGCTCTTATAATCAGGACGGTTCCGCCACACTCTACACCACCACCACCACCGCCGCCATCATCCTCTACACACCTATGCCTCATGGCAAAGGGTGATCGGAAGGTACAAAGTGATGATGACTCTAGTGATGATGAGAGTGATGGAGAGTTCCAAGCTCCTACTTATGATGAACTTGTTGAATTGCTAAATGACTACACTAAAATCATAAGAAAGACTAGAGCTAAAAATGAAAGGCTTGTTCGTGATAATGAAGCTCTTGTTGAAAAATATGACAATGCTATGCATGCTAGTGATGAGTTGAAAAATGAACTTGCTACTATGTCATCTTCTATCAAGGAGCTCAAGTCCTCTAACAAAGAGCTCAAAGCTAAAAATGAAAAACTTGATAAGATGCATAGTGATCTTACCACTAGTCATACTTTGCTCAAAGAACAATACACTCAAGTGAAAGTAGATTATGATACTCTCACCATTGCTTATGATATGCTTTCACATGAGACACATGATGCCCCAACCTTGTTGTTAAGTGTGACATAGCAACATCTTGTGAGGACTTGGTTAGTGAGCATGATGAGCACAGTGCTAGTGGCAAGGGCAAGAAAGTGGTTGAGGCCGATCACTATAATGACTATGTCAAGATCAAGAATGAGAATGCAAAGCTCAAGGTTGATCTAGAGAAGCTTACAACCACCAAGCAAGTTGTCATTCAAACTCACGATGATGACTATAGCATGACACTTGAGCTAGACATGCTAAAAGAAGAGAACAAGAAATTGAAGATGGAGAGGGACTACAAAATGACACCATCTCAATTGCAACTCCAACAAGAGAATGACAAGCTCAAGAAGGAGAAAGAGCACCTCACCACCGGATTGAGGAACTTCACCAAGGGTCAATGTCTTCAAAGTGAGCTTCTCATGAACACCATCATGAAGACAAATAGAAAAGGCATTGGCTTTCTTGAAGAGAAGATGAAGCAACGCAAGAGCATCACAAAGCCAAAGAAGAAGAAGATTGGGAGATGCTATGAGTGTGGGAAGGAAGGACACTTTGCTCATGATTGTGAGGAGCCAAAACCCACACCCTTGCCCAAGCATGCTAGGCCCTTTGCTTTCAATGCTCACTACATGCTTAGACAAGATTCTAGTGGCAAAGTGAAAGTAATGTTTATGGGGCCACCTAACAAGAATAGACCAAGGCAAATATGGGTTGCAAAGTCACTAGTTGAGAAGGTTAAGGGACCGCAACAAGTTTGGGTCCCAAAAGCTCAAGCTTGATTTGTTATGTGTGTAGGTGAACTACAAGACCGGTGGATCTCATTGGGTAATTGATAGTGGTTGCACTCAACATATGACCGGCGATCCCCGGATGTTCACCTCACTAGAAGAGAATGTCGATGACCAAGAAAAGATAACATTTGGTGACAACTCAAAGGGCAATGTCAAAGGATGGGGAAAAGTGGCTATATCAAATGACCATACCATCTCCAATGTGCTTCTTGTTGCATCCTTGAGCTTCAACTTGCTATCCGTTGGGCAACTATGTGATCTTGGCTTTCAATGTTTGTTCACCGACAAAGAAGTTGTTGTGTCCAAGAAAGATGATGCACAAGTGATCTTCCAAGGCTTTAGATACAACAATCTCTATCTAGTGGATTTCTCCTCCGAAGATGCCAACTTGAAGACATGTTTGTTCACTAAGCAATCACTTGGTTGGCTATGGCATAGAAGATTGGCACATGTGGGAATAAACACTCTCAACAAGCTATTAAAGAAGGATTTGGTTACGGGCTTGAAGGATGTCAAGTTTGAGAAGGACAAATTGTGTAGTGCATGTCAAGCCGACAAGTAAATTGCAAACACTCATCCAACCAAAGCCTTTGTATCAACATCAAGAGAGTTAGAGCTTCTTCATATGGATCTATTTGGGCCAACAACATATGCTAGCTTGGGTGGAAATCTCTATTGCCTAGTGATTGTTGATGACTATTCAAGATACACTTGGGTATTCTTTCTTCATGATAAATCCGAAGCAACCCCGTCATTCAAGAAGTTTGCCAAGAGAGCTCAAAATGAATTTGATGTGAAGATCAAGAACATTAGAAGTGACAACGGAAAAGAATTTGACAACACCCACATAGAGCAATATTGTGATGAAGTTGAGATCAAGCATGAAGTCTTCGCAACATACACACCACAACAAAATGGGGTAGTGGAGAGGAAGAACCGGACCCTAATCACCCTAGCAAGGACAATGCTAGATGAGTACTCTACACCGGAGAGATTTTGGGCGGAAGCAATCAACACCGCTTGCTATGCATCAAACCGGATGACCCCCTATGAGCTACTCAACAACAAGAAGTCGGATGTATCCTTCTTTAGAGTGTTTGGGTGCAAATGCTACATCTACAAGAAGCGCCAACACCTAGGGAAGTTCCAACACCGATGTGATATTGGTTTTCTTGTTGGTTACTCATTGAAGTCCAAAGCATATCGAGTATTCAACCATGCCACCGGGATGGTAGAAGAAACATATGATGTGGAATTCGACGAATCTAATGGCTCTCAAGGAGAGCATGAGAATCTTGATGATGTAGGTGATGAACCATTGAGGGAAGCAATGAAGAATATGCCGGTTGGAGCCATCAAGCCTAAAGATGATGATGATGATGTGCAAGTCATTGACAAGCCATCCTCATCCAATGTACCACATGATGATGACAAAGATGGGAGGGATCCAAATGAAGACACTCATGTCTCCCATGATCAAATAGTGGTACAAGCTCAAGATGTTGGTGCTCCACAAGCGGCCCCTCAAGTGGTTGATCGAAGGACTACTCCTCTACTACAAGCTCATTCTCAAGATCTCATCATAGGGAGTCCGACAAGGGGTGTAATGACTCGATCTCCAAAACTTGCTTTATTTATGGAACATCACTCCTTTGTTTCTCTTGTTGAGCCTACCATTGTAGATGAAGCTCTAAGTGATCCGGATTGGGTGAATGCCATGCATGAAGAACTAAATAATTTCACCCGCAACCAAGTTTGGACACTTGAAGAGCGACCAAAAGGCGCAAGAGTCATTGGAACAAAATAGGTGTTTAGGAACAAGCAAGATGATCAAGGCAAGGTTGTTAGAAACAAGGCAAGGCTAGTGGCAAAGGGGTTCTCTCAAGTTGAAGGTTTAGATTTTGGAGAGACCTTTGCACCGGTTGCAAGACTTGAAGCTATCCGTATCCTCCTTGCATATGCATCACATCATGACATTAAATTATATCAAATGGATGTGAAAAGTGCATTCTTAAATGGCTTCATAAATGAACTAGTCTATGTTGATCAACTTCCCGGGTTTGAAGCCCCTAGATATCCTAATCACGTTTATAGGTTGTCCAAGGCGCTATATGGGCTCAAGCAAGCCCCTAGAGCGTGGTACGAGCGCCTCCGGGACTTCCTCATTGAGAAGGGCTTCACCATTGGGAAGGTCGACACCACACTATTCACCAAGAAGCTTGATGGAGAGATCTTCATTTGTCAAGTCTACGTTGATGATATCATCTTCGGGTCGACAAATGAAGCCTATTGCAAGGAATTTGGTGACTTGATGTCGAAGGAGTTCGAAATGTCCATGATTGGCGAGCTCACATTCTTCCTAGGCTTCCAAGTCAAGCAATTGAAGGAGGGGACGTGGTTAAGATAACCGCCCTAAAAAGCGTGTGAAGAAGCTTACCCATGAGCAAACTTGACAAGCAACCTAGATTCAAATTCCGTATTGCATTGCATATGCATGGTTGTTGTTTTATTGTTTCTTTTCGGTTATGTTTTGAGCAACCGCTGTGTTCGTCCACCGCTAGGGGGAGCATTTGAGGCTCCTAATGGTTAAGTCCCCTAGTTTTGGTGGCCACATGTTGTCTCCTCGGGATTTATCGCCTATTTTCTCTAAAAATGATATGTAGCCTATGACAAAATATTTATAAAATTGAGGGTTTATGCGAGGATGCTCATACTAGGTTCCAACTGGTGTTTATTTGCCTCTTATTTGAGTTGGAACTTGGTTGGGAGAGGGAGCCGCAACGGAGATCTTCGAAACTGCCCAAATTGCAGCATCGGACGCTGCATCGGATGCTCACAGCGTCCGATGCCCTGCACTGTAGACAGCTCCGGCTGGAACAGTGTCAGGGTAGCGTCCGTTGCTCCTTCACCGGAGCGTCCGGTTCCCCATCGTACGCTGCCCAGCGTCCAATGCTGAGGCAAAGGACGCGTCCGATGTCAATTTGACCATTTTGAACCTCTCTGGAAGCGCATCGGAGCGTCCGTCGTGATCCACCGGCGCGTCCGATGCCCCTTAAAGCGGCGCAATTCGTTCTTTTCACCGACAGACTGGCCCCACGTGTCATCATCCTCATCGTGTCCACTCCGAGCCGCCGCCGCCTCGCCCCCGAGCTCGCACCCTAACCCTACCCTCCCAGCTCGCCGGCCGATCCCCGCCCCACCCCCACCCGAGACCTCGCCGCCGGTCGCCGTGCTCCGCCGTGACCAACCGCGCCCGCAGCCACCCTCACTCACTCCCGCAGCGCCCGCAGCCGCCCTCGCCCGCTCCCACCGTGCGCGTGCCTTGGCTCGCCGGCGTTGTTCACCGCTCGCCGGAGCTTCCTCGCCGATCATAGGAGCCCGCCCTCCTCATCCCTGAGCCTCTTTCTACTCCAGTGCATCCTCCCTGGCCGGCCAACACCATACAGTGAGCATCCCCACCTCTTTCCATAAACTATGCCTGCCAAGTATTCGACGAAATGTCCCCAAGCACGTTCATCTAGGATTTGACCTCATTTTCACCCAAATCCTTTGCAGTTCCCCTCTGTGTGACGTGTGGGTGCCCGAACGTCGATTCTCACCTCTTCTTGTGTTCGTTTTGTCGGATCGTCAGGTAGCGAAGCCAAATTCTCTTCCTTATCTACATGCTTTGCTTCCATAGGTCTTCCTCATCTCTAGTCTATATATTTCTTATATATATCCCGTCTTCTCTATGCAGCGAGACAGTGTCTGTGGCAGTTGTTCGCTTGGTCAGTTGGCTGTGACAGATAACCCGGGGCCAAGCCCGCGGGTAAGGATCGAGGCCAAGCCTCGCGAGTGACAGCGCAGTGGTTTCTCAGTGACAGGGGGAGCTTTTTGTCAGGAGTTTGCTTGTCAGCTTTGGGTTGGTTTCAGTATCAGTGTTTCTTTCAGCGGCAGTCCAGAGCTTCTCTCAGTGCCGTTACTTCCGTTCTTGTCAGCCATGCCGCGCTGCAAGAACATCGGTGGTGGCCCAGGGGACTCTCCTCCACGTCCCCCCTCTTCCGGTCAGAGACCCAGAAAGGCGAAGCTAATAGTGCACCGAAAGCGCAGCCGTCAGGACAGAGAGGCAGCACAGGCTCAGGCAGTGGCAGACGCCGTAGAGCGTGTCGAGCGCGGTGGCAGTACTAGCGGACTCAGGATCGAGGATCAGTTGTCCCCAGACCAGCGCCGAGTAGTCGAGGAGGTTGAGCGTCGGCATGGCTCACCGAGTGGCACTCTTATGGCCGCCGGTCGCCGGACCACGTTCACCTCGCCAGGAGTCGAGCCCCAGAGCTCGCGGCAGGGCCAGGCAGAGGCCGAGGCAGCTGAGCCAGAGGCAGAGACAGAGGAGCAGGTTCCTGAGGAGGTTCCCCTGCGCTGGTCGTCCCGTAGCAGGACAGAGGTGCCACCCCGGCCCGATGTCCCTCTGCGGGGAGCACGTGCTCCGTCGAGGCGTGCGCCCCCGCCGATACCGCGACTGGACCTCCAGGCCGCCACGTGCTCACAGATTCAGACGCTACGACTTGTACCAGTGGAGCAGTGGTTCCCTAGAGAGAGGCAGGAGCAGGCTGGCCCAGACTTCTTCACCGTACTCCAGGAGGACTTTTACCGAGGTTACAGGAACGCCGGGATCAGCCTGCGTTCCCAGCGTGTGTGCACCCTGGAGGCTCTTGTGTCAGCCTCAGAGCAGCTCCGCCCCAGCCTCACCTACCTACCCGGCTTTGCAGACCTGTTGGGGCGGTCTGGCTCGTATATCGAGGACTGAGTCTTTCAGTTTTACGCTTTGCTTTGGGTTCACCCTGACAGAGAGACCCTTGAGTTTGCTTTTGGTGGAGAGCACTACCGGCTGTTTGTGTCCGAGATCCGAGATTGGTTTGGACTCCGTCGCTCTCAGACCCGGATTCACGACCTATGCTATGGTCAGACAGAGCCTCCGAGGCGCCCTCACGGCGGCGAGCAGCCACCCACAGACCTGGTGCGACCCTGCTTCAGAGAGCCCTTCGGGGAGGGTTCGAGCTGTGCGCCGAAGGATCTCACTCCTGCGGCTCGGATCCTCCACGAGGTGCTCCGGCGCACCCTGCTGCCCTGTGTTGGGTTCCGCGAGGCGATCTCCAGACTTCAGTTGTGGTTGCTCAGTTACCTGATCCAGCAGAGGGATTTTGATATCATGGATGTGATCATTTGCGAGATGGAGGATACAGTGGCAGAGGGCATCAAGGCCCGCAGGCAGCTTCCTTACGCTCACTGGATTTTGTATATCCTTTGGAAGGTCGCTGCCACTACAGGGGGCCGTCCAGCTAAGACACTCATAGGCTCCGCGACCGTGTTCCCTGAGTATAACATGAGTTAGCTACTGGGACACGATCGGGACCGCAGGCAGCAGGAGCAGCAGCGTCCGTCCAGCTCGAGGCAACGTCCAGAGGTCCCCGAGTCAGCTCAGGAGCAGGACGAGACAGTCAGGGCCCTCACTGAGCAGAAGTTAGCGGATCTTGAGGGAGAAGACACGTTCGTGGCCGACGACCCCACAGACAGCTCCGACGAGGACTACCAGCTCCCGCCCCGCTTTCAGCCTAGAGCCCACGACACTGAGGCCGGGACGTCTAGTACCTCCGATCCAGCACTTCTTGCGATTCTCGCACGGATGGAGGAGCAGCAGCGGACAGTGACATAGGATGTCCAGTGTTTAGCACAGGAGCAGCAGCGACTGGCTCAGGCTCAGGCCCTTGCTCAGCAGCAGGCTCAGAAGAGGGCCAACGCTCTTCAGCTCCAGATGATTCAGTTGCAGCAGACACTCAGTTTCATGGAGCGACTAGCGAGTGGTCCCCCTCAGTGGCAGTGGCAGCAGCCTCCTCAGCAGCAGCAGCTTCAGTGGCAGCCACCCGTTCCACCTCAGCCACAGCAGTTTGGCCAGCCGCCACCGTTTCAGCAGTTCGCTCAGCAGCCACCGCAGTTTGGTCAGCAGCAGCAGCAGCTCGCGGGCCCCAGCTCCTCACAGTTTATGAGTTTCACTACTCCACCAGGCGGGGCCCTTCTTTTTAGTCCACTGCGCACTGGCTTCACGCCCAGGCCGACAGAGTCCCTATATGCGACGACCACCTCTATGACACGGGACCTGTCAGCTAGTTTCAGTGAGCTCACTGGGTTCCCCACGCCAGATCTACAGGACCCAGTTCAGACGTCAACGGCTCCAGTGACCTCTACCACTGAGACCCTCCCGAGCTCCGTCGCGTCTTCAGAGCAGACAGAGCCTGTCCAGTCCGAGATGACCACGACAGTTCAGCCTGAGTTGTCAGTTATTCCAGAGCTTCCGCACTCCGAGCCTCAGGTTGACACCACTCCACAGACTGAGACTGAGACGGCTTCAGAGCAGGCAGAGCAGACAGAGCAGGCCCAGCAGCCAGAGCCGTCAGAGCCGACCCGGACCGCTTCGCCACAGCTTCCAGCTCCAGAGGGTCAGCAGGGTTCCGGCGACTCGTCTTCAGACTCCGAGGCGCTTCTTCAGTAGTTCGAGTTCACTCAGCGCACTCCGGAGACAGCTCCTGACTCGTCTGCACCACCTCCGCCCTCCGACGCTTAGTTTGGCGCTTGATGCCAAAGGGGGAGAGTGGCCGAGTATAGCGATAGGGGGAGCGATGTGAGAGGGCTTTGTGTCTTTTGATGTGTTTTGTTCACATACGCTCTTTACTTATCGCATCTTTTGTGCATGTTTATGCTATATACTTATGCTATGGATCTTATGACATGTATGTGCTCACTATGATATCATATATGACATGTCATTTCGCTTTACTCGATTACTTGCGCTTAATTCTCACTTATTATGTATTCGAGCTCTTTACTCTTGCACTTGCTATTCACTCTAACTTGTTGAGTGCAGGATGTTGGCATGATATGTATGAGCTTGCCCCTAATCATTCTCTCTTATCTATTGCAAGTTCATACATGTCATGATTTAAAACCTCTTCTCTCTATACTCGATCTCGTGTTGTCATCAATCACCAAAAAGGGGGAGATTGAACGCATCTTGGCCCCTAGTGGGTTTCGGTGATTGGATGAAACACAAGATTACTGTGACTAACGAGTGTTTTGCAGAAACAGGGATGAGTTAGGTCACGGTAATGGCGACGATACGGGCATATGGAGTTCATGTCCCCTGGCGATGGAAATCGTTTCGGTTTTCAAAGGATAGATGACGAAGACGGTGGTAGGCTAGGCTAAGTGTCGCATGGTGTTGGAGGACACTTAGGTAGTCTTAGGTCTTTGTTTTTCCTTTGGCCGTACTATAAAGGGGAGCGTGAATCAGTAGCTTGGCCTAGATGAGTCTATTGATATAGGTGTGGTGCACACTTGTTATTTCATAGCCCTAGGTAGCTCAGAGAGATGCCTTATGTCGAGAGGAACAAAAGTCGTTAAGGCCGCGTCGCGATCCGAGTTTGTTTTGGCCTTGGAATAGGCAACGGACGCTGGCCTGGTGGGCACCAGACGCGTCCGATGCCCACTCAGACTAGGGTTTAGTCTGGTGCGTGGCATCGGACCGTCCGGTGGTGCCACATCGGACGCTCCCTTGCCACTGTTCACGTGCGCGTGTTTCTGGGGTAGCACCGGACGATGGCATCGGACGCTGAGGGCCAGCGTCCGATGGCCGTCCAGAGAGGTTCCAGAGAGGTCAAATCCACATCGGACACGTCCGTTGTGGTGGCATCGAACGCTGCCCAGCGTCCGATGCCCCTTTGAACAGTCTGACAGGTTGTACAGTTGACCGTTGGTCGAGGTCATCGGAGCGTCTGATGCCTAGCATCGGAGCGTCCGATGCCCCCGCAGAAACCCTATTTTGTGCTGTTTTTGGATGGCCGGTTGGGGGAGTATATATACTCCACCTCCTCATCCATTTGAGTGTTCTTGCCACTTTCCTTTGCTGAGAGACACCTTGTGAGTGTGAGAAAGAGCAAGAGCCCTAGTGAGGTTGAGAGATTTGCTAATTGAGAGAATTAGTGACCTCCTAGTGAGAATTGAGTAGCAAGTGTGCATCCATCCATCTCTTTGGCCTTGTGTTGGTCAAGTGAGAGTTCTAGCTTGTTACTCTTGGTGATCGACATCACCTAGACGACTTGGTGGCGATCGGAGAGCTTGGTGATCATCCGGAGGCTTTGTGGATGACCCAAGCCATGTTGTGACCGGTAGCGAGCGATTCACCGGGCCGGAGTGGCGAAGAATCAGCTCGTAGTGAGTACTTGATCCTTGCGCGGATCAAGGGGGAGCGATACCCTTGCGCGAGTGCTCCAACGAGGACTAGGGGGGTGTGCCGACACCTCGATACCTCGGTGTAACACCTCTGGTGTTTAATAAGTAATTAACCTACATGTCATCATCATTAGTCTTTAATCATTCTTGCCATGCATTTAAGTTTGCTTAATTTTTGTGTAGATCTTGTTCAGTTAAGTGTTTTGATGCTGTGTTATGAGGACCAAAATTCAAAAATCAAAATAAAATTTAAATTCCTTTTGAAAAACCCCAAATTTCCAAACTCTAGTTTTACCCCTTTTTCTAATTCAAAAGTTGTTCAAAATTTGAAGTTGGTCCTTTTAGCAAAGTTGTAGATCTCAAATTCTAAACAACTTTGGTGTTTTGAGTTTTCCTTGTGCAGTTCAAAGTTTAGGAGTAATTTTCAAGATTTCAAAAGAAGAATAGGTTTTCACTGTGCACAGCTGGAGGACCCCTACCTCATCCTCACCCGGCCCCTACCGTCCTTTTGCCCGGACCCCCACCGTCCTTTTGCCCGGACCCCCACCGTCCTTTTGCCCGGACCCCCACCGTCCTTTTGCCCGGACCCCTACCGTCCTTTTGCCCGGACCCCCACCGTCCTTTTGCCCGGACCCCCACCGTCCTCTTGCCCGGACCCCCACCGTCCTCTTCGCCCGGACCCCACCGTCCTTCGCCCGGACCCCGGCATCACCCCGCGCCTATAAAAGCCACCAAGCTCCCCATTGCCACCACCAACACTTCCTCGCCAACCCAAGCCATCAGGCAGCCCCAGCGCCCGCCAAGGCCGCCACTGCCTTCGCCTTGAGCTTCTCCACCTTCCCAAGCCACCAATTTCACCCCTCCGTCCTTTCCTTCGCCGGCGCAGCGACTCCTCTCCAACTCCGGCGAATCGCTCGAGCCTCACCCTCGAGCCAACCTTCGAGCCAACCCTCGAACCGCACACCCTCGAGCGTCCCCTCGAGCCACATCCCTCGAGCCGCATCTCTCGAACATACCAAGGCCAGCCTCGAGCCTCACCCTCGAGCACGCCTGCGAACCGCGCCCCCTCGAAGCAGCCGAGCCCCACCCTCAGCCTCGGGCGCATCGCAGCCACCCTCGGACTGAGCCTCGTGCACGCCGAGGCTACCCTCGAGAGGTTAGCCGAGGCTCCGCCAAGGCCTCGCCACCATCGAGCTCCCGCCTCCGACCCTTGCACCGCCTCGCCGAGCCTCGTTTCCAACTCCTGGTGAGCCCGCGAAGCTATCCCCACCCTCTGCCTTCCCAGCCGAGACCTCGAGCGACCGGTCCGCTGTCCGCCTTACAGGCAAGCGCGCCGAGCCTCGAGAGAAGCACAGTTTTCCTTTTCTTTTAAAAATATGAATAGTGTTTTGTTTTCTTCTTTTTGTGAGGTTTAATCTGTTGTTCTAAAAATCTTGAGATAAATGTTGTGTGTTCCTTGCTCTGTGTAGTATTTTAGAAAAATAAGAAACTCTACTTTTCTGCAAAGTTTAAAATATGAAAAATCCTCCTTTTAATTAATAAATGGATAGTTTTAGGTTTTTAGTAAAACATGTATAGCTCCAAAGGTCATGAATTTGTTTTGTCATCTATTTACACCATGATGAACCTATGAGATTAATTTGGTAAATTTTAGGACAACTGTATAAAATGATCTTTTAAAATAAATTAGGAAAAACAGAAAAGTAATCATGGTGTGACCTTTTGGATTGTTTGCTGTTCATAGACCCCACCCCTCTGGTCTATGATGATTGTGATGCCTTGTAATGTTTTGTAAATAATGCTTAATAAGTTTGTTTAATCTTGCTTAAAAAGATAAAGATAATTAATCTTTATGTCTATCCTAGAAGTTACTCACATGTTAGAAAGTTGTACTCTAGAATCAGTAGTCTTGTCCTGCACCTTAGCATGCATTCCATGGCATCATGTTAAAGCATACATCATTTATCCACGTGTAGTATCCAAGAGTGTTGAAGTCGTGTTGATCAAGCCCTGGTGTTCACCATTGTCGAACGAGCCTCGGAGGAGGGTTCTTGTTGGACAGGCTTTGTCGAAAAAGACTTAACTTCAAGCAGCAAACGAACTAACTTGTGTCAATCTTTCTTGGATCTTATCTTCCCTGCAACGAAGGCAAGCCCCGGTGCATTTAACCCTTCCTTGGATTTATAAAATGTTTTCCTTAAATGCTTTTGAGTTAAACTACTGCATTAGGTTATAGGAGTTGTGTGATGACCTATTACCTGCATTATTTACCTCCACCAGAAGATCCATCAGCCCTGCTTTAAAACTATTTGCAAAATGCTTAGTGATGCTATACTATAGATTTGCAATAAAATGCCATTTTCAAAAGTGTGATCACTGAAAGAATCTTTATGGGAATTTGGCTTTACTTCCTGTTCGATGACTGCTTGCCTAGCTAGCATGTGGTCATTGTCGAGAAGAGGTTGTCCGCGCGTACGGTGCCGTCATGTTGTAGTCCGGGACTCAACAGTGGACACCGACCGGGACAGGGTTGAAAAACTGACAGGACTATTACGCTTGGGTGAGATATAACCAAGGTGTAGTTCTGGCTGGAAAATTAGGGACCATCCGTATGGGGGCCTGCTGGCCAAGACTTGCAACTATTCACATACTACGGAAAGCTCTGGCTCCGAGGAATCCTTTATTGGACCGACAACCGCGCACTGGGAGTGGAGAGATGGCGGAAGTAGCATGTACCCACGTGGTCGTCGTACCTGGATAGGAGTGGTGTACTGTACTTCCGGGTGGCGTAGGACCGGGCCCAATCTTGGAGGAATCGTGGTAGACGAGTTGGCATATGCAAGCTTGGGTGCTACATATGCAGTGTGGATAGGGATCCTCAGCTGAGTATTATTTATCCGGATTAACGTTGCTCCTCGGTTATGGAGACTTGGTCACTGACTGTCAACGGAGAGTGGTTCTCAACTAGGTATGTTTTGAAATGTAAAATGAATCATGGACAATGAAGAATTGAGAAATGCTTGAATCTTTCCAAAATAAAACCAGGTTTACAAAATGCTTTTTCTGCAAAATACTTAAGCCTTACCTTGACTACCCTAAGCCTTTCATTCCTGAGTCTTCTCCCTTTTTCTTTAGTCGGGTAAGTCTTGTTGAGTATCCCAGTACTCAGGGTTTGTTAATCCTCTGTTGCAGGTTTCTATTAGGTGGTGTTGATCATGATCATGTCAGTGGGCTTGACGTGATCTGGTTGTTCCTCTTCTCCAACTTAGGTACTCCGCCTAAGTGTGGTTCTGTCATACTACTCTACTTCCGCAATACCAGTTATTTTTATGTAAAAAGTAACATCTTCATAATTTGTAAAGTTTATCTATTTTGCTTCCGCACTCCGATGGTATTTTGTATCAACTGTTGTAATGTTGTAATTATTCCAACCTTCATGATGATGGTCCTGTGGCTCGTGAGTAATTCGGGGTCCTCTCGGGGACACCCGACGGATCTTTCCAGTAACGTGTTTCTTTTGCACAGTCATTGGGCTCCCTATGACGATGACGTGTGCAAGTGGGCCACATTATTGGGCGGTTCCGTCACACTCGGCAAAAAGATCGTCGTGTCATCTCTACTCTCATTACTTCGCATTTACTTTTGAGCAATTCAATTCCGCATTTACTTGTTGTTCTTTCATGTGTTGAACTGTCATGCTAGAGTAGAAATGGTTTAGCGATAGTCTTTTGTGCAGTCGATTCTAGTCAAACACACTTCTAGACACTAGGGGGTTAATTGAGCTTGTTAGGTTTTAATTCTTGCAAAAGTTTTAGAAAAGCCCAATTCACCCCGCTCTTGGGCATCTTGATCCTTTCACTTAGTGAGCTGCAGAAACAGGGAAACATCATCCAATATCAGTAGTTTACAAATACTAAATGAAAAATACTGCCCGAACAATCTTAAGGCTTGAAGCAAATTCATCATGCTTTCAATTTGGGTATCAAAATATAGGAATAATCCTAGAAATAAATCAAACAATTTTTAATAATTAATAATTTAGCAGCAAACCAAATAATTTTTAAATGCAGAGTATGTCTACATCATCAGAATGAAAAGAAGATATATACATAACTTTCTCCCTAAACTAATACTCCTACAATTTTAATCGCCCTAGAGGGTGGTTCACGTGGATATAAAGGAAATCACTTGGAGATGGCTTCGGCACGGAGGAGACTTGGGCCACCTGTTGGGGCATTCTGACGAATGCCTGATGGGCATGGACGTCGACAATGGCGAGGTCGATGCACTGCGGGTGGAGAGGCAACAGAGGAGGCTGGACGGAGTCGTAGGCGTAGCAGTCCCCAACACGTGCTTGGGCTGCGCCAGGTCTCAGCCTGGCCGCACCCTTGTGGTGGTAGGCCGCCTTGCTACCCGTGCCTGCCAACCGGCAGCCAGCCAACGCCCCTGAACACAGATGGCTGCCTATGACGACCACACAGCTGGTTGGCCGCCTGCCGTGCCCTCCATGGCGGCGATGGAGACGGGGATGGGGGCAGTGGGGATCGTCGCCGCCGGTGTTGGCGGCGTTGTGGGAGGGGAGAGAAGGCACTGCTGGGGTCGGGCGGCTACGGAGGATGGGGGAATGGCCCTAATGCCGAGATCTACGACGACGATGGAGACGGGGATGGGGACGGACTCGCGATGGAGATGGAGATGGAGATGGAGATGGTGGCGGCTTGCTGGCTGTGTTTGGCGAGGAGGCATGCCCTTTTTTCTTTTTTTTTTTCTGGAGGCAGTAGGATTCGAACCTGAGCTGCAAGTCTGTCAAGACTGCAGCGCGTAGGGAGGGCTGCGTATTCCACGTCCGCGTATTAGAGGAGGATGAGAAGGTTGACGCAAACTTTTTATATCACTGGGATCGAATCTAATATTTTATTAGCCCTTGATTTTAATGGAATCATGTGTATGTTTTACTGGGTGCATAATGACTGGGACTCTCAGCAGGGAACGTTTTTGTGGGTGGATCTAAAATAATTTAAGTGTTCCATTATAGTATGGATAAGGCCATGTCAAAATAACATCAATTCCACGTCTCTTCAACCTTGCAATCAAATAAAAATTGGATTCAACCTAACCTGTTAACTAAACATGAGATGAGTTCATTCCATCCTAAAAACTTGAGTTGGATCTAACTTAACTTACTTGGCCCCTAAACCAAACATATAGTAATCGTCGCTAGAGAGGCCTACAACGATAGTCAATGGTGCTATAGGTATAGGAGGCGGTGGTGGCACAAGAAGACAGAGGATATACGCTAGAGAGGCTAGGAGGCAATAGACACAGAGGAAGTTCCTTTGGTTCTTTCTTGATTACTTGATTATATTCCTCCCTTTTATATAGTGCTAATTTCTTTACTCCTAAGGCAATTAGGATTAGAGACCTAATGGTATATGAACTCTTCCTTTATAACTCAAAATTATATCTATTTATTAACTAATAAAGTATGTCACATCTTAAGTTTAAATAAGTTAAATTTTATAACTTTGATTAAGCTTTTTAGGAAAGAATATATTAATATAAATAAGTTTAAATAAATACTCTGCAAGGATTCAATAAAACTAATTTACGACATGATTGGTATAGCTCTGCAGTAACGCAGCCGAGAGGAGCGTCAACATTCTATTTTGGTATATTTCTATAAAATTAGTAAATACTCCGTAATAGATAATGTAACTTAGTATAAAAACAAAGTAAACATACTTTTTAACTGATAGAAAACTTTTAAACTATAAACATACTCTAAAATAAAATAAACTATCCTTTAGTGATTCGGGTCAACTTAATTATTCACTCTGGTATTCAAAACCAACTTTACTGTGAAAATAATACCCTATTTTAACTGATGTAAAATTGGTTAAAAATAGAGAATCTAAGTTAGGGTGTGTTTAGTTGGAAGAATTTTGGGTGTAAAGTTCCTGTAACACTTTCGTTGTTATTTGATAAACTTTATCTAAATATGGACCAACTATACTCAAAAGATTCGTCTCGACATTTATAAACAAACTGTGCAATTAGTTATTTTTTAGCTACATTTAATACTCCATGCATGCATCTAAAGATTCGATGTGATGGAGAATCTTGTAAATATTTGAGATCTAAACATGCCCTTAGTGTAAAAAACAACTGAATACGTTTTCTAACTGATAAGAGAACTTTAAATTTTAAAATTGCTCAAAAATAAAATAAACTACCCTTGGGTAGTGATTCAGGTCAACTTAACTATTCATTCTGGTATTTTTTACTGTAAGAATAATTCCCTGTTTTGATGTTAATCAATGGATAAGAATAAATCCTGGAATAGATAACTCTCCTCGCTACCGCTTTCATGGAGGGGGAAACGCCGGAGCCTGCGGCGCCAGCAACCTTCCTCCGGGGTGAGGAGGGGGCGTCCCCGGAGTCGGCGCGCGCTAGGTTCGAGCGCATGATCCGGCGCGTGCAGGCGGATGTCTGCGCGGAGCTCGAGGCGGTCGAGGGCGGCACAAGCAATGGCGGCGGAGGCGCGCTGTTTCGGGAGGACGCTTGGACACGTCCTGGCGGCGGCGGCGGTATTAGCCGTGTCCTCCAGGGCGGCCGTGTGTTCGAGAAAGCCGCGGTGAACGTCTCTGTGGTCTATGGAGTGATGCCTCCAGAGGCATACCGCGCCGCGAGACCTGAAGCCGCGGCTGCGGCTGGAGGGGAGATGGCGGGGCCAGTGCCCTTCTTTGCGGCTGGTATCAGCTCGGTAAGTAAGATTCCTGCTTGTAGCATTATCTCAAATGGATAGCGTGTTCAAAGTTTGCATTTTCCAGCAATTTTCTGTGTCACCCATATTATCTTTAAAATGCTCAGAAATTCAGTACAAGCACCATCCAAGAAAACTTCTTACTTTGGAAAAATTTGGAGATAACGAATGTGCGATTTCTCTTTCGAGCTACTATAGCGGACCACCGGTTGTCTCTTTTTGATAAGGTTCTTGTTTTGCTTGTCAGGTCATCCATCCAGAAACCCATTTGCTCCAACAATGCATTTCAACTACCGGTATTTCGAAACAGAGGCACCTAAAGGTACTACATGTGATGACAATTGAAATGAACTAAATCGCTACATTTCCTGAACTTAGCGCAATACCATATACTATTGTGGATGATGCACCATTCTTTGCAGATGCTCCTGGTGCACCTAGGCAGTGGTGGTTTGGAGGTGGTACTGACCTGACGCCTTCGTATATCATTGAAGAGGATGTCAAACACTTCCATTCTGTATGTTATAAGTTCAAGCGAACAGGCCCAATACCTTTTTCTCACTTGTTCAGAACATAAATATAGATCCAGCTATGTGTATGCTTTAATTAGGCCAAAATCATCTTGTGCAGGGCTGTTGTGTGTTTGGTGCATAACTCATTTGTGCTTTATTGGATCCTTTCAGGTTCAGAAACAAGTGTGTGATAACTATGATCCTAGCTTTTACCCTAGATTCAAAAAGTGGTGTGATGACTACTTTTATATCAAGGTTAGTTTGTCCAGCTGTTTGTTTGATGCTACTGATTCTTGTGCTTTTTTTATTTTTCATTTTTTTGTAGTTCTCACCGACACATGGCAGACCTCATGGTTGACTTGATTCAATCATCTGAAAAAATTCTATTATGCTTGGTCTTCTTATTGAATATTGGCCAGTAATTATCATGCATGTCTGTTTGCCAGAACAAGTCATGGAGATGATTATTTGTCTTTGACTGCAGCATCGTGGTGAACGACGTGGTGTGGGAGGAATATTCTTTGACGATCTTAATGACTATGATCAAGAAACACTTCTTCGCTTTGTCAGAGGTGTCATAACTCATACCATCTCTTCTAATCTTGTTGATTAAAGGGGATCTTGACCTTTTCTTTTACACTCTTTGTATAGGTTTTTGTACAGCTTGTTCTGGTCTGTCTTGTCTCACCTTCTTTTTAATATAACAGGCAGCCCTCTTGCCTTGTTTGTTAAAAAAAAGATTAAAGGGGATCTTGATATAAATTCTCTAGTGCATGCCAATCATCACTTCTAACTGCTAATTGGAGTTATGCCCGTTGAGTTGCCTTTTTTTGTCTCTGCAGATTGCGCAGACTCAGTTCTTCCTGCATATATACCCATCATAGAACGCTGCAAAGACACACTGTTTACTGAGGAGCACAAAGCATGGCAACAGCTACGTAGAGGTCGCTATGTGGAATTTAACCTTGTGAGTGCCGTTACATTCAGAGGATTTTATTCTTGTTGACATCAACTCGTGTGGCTCCACATTTGGGCTCAAGACTGGGGGGCGGATTGAGAGTATCCTTGTTTCTCTTCCTCTAACTGCACGGTGGGAGTATGATCATGTAAGCTGAGAAGCTATCTTACTCACCCATGTCTAACAATTGCTAAGATGTCTGGTTCTTGCTGTTATTTTTTTAATGGGAAATACAGCAGGGGAAAGCCCCCACTGTAGGATTTTATATTAAATAAAAACAGAAACCTTTACAAAAGAGAGAGAGACAACAACAAAACCAACTATCCGGGGGGCTGAGATAGCCACGGCGGGAAGGGAACCGCAGGCCAAAAGCCAGGGAGGCCTAAGGGAGAAGATCTAAACAGAGGAGAAAAGCTGCACGTTTATCATCTCTCATTCTAAAAGCCTGAAGTTTGGCCTCTTCACAGAAGAGGTTTTTCCAAGAAGAGAAAGAAGGCTGGCCTCTGTTAGATATGAAGTTGTTTCTCTTCTTCCAAATATGCCAGGCAGCAATGATGAAGGTCTCCATGAAGAAGGGATTTGGTGCTGCTGTTTTGATTGTATCATCATTTGAAAGAATTCACTCAAGGTTCCATTGGATTCCCAAGTGCTTCCAACATTTCTGGCTGAAGGGGCAACTGAAAAACAGGTGGTGAGCAGTTTCCTCAACATTATTGCTGCAGAGAACACAGTTGTAATTATTGTCCTCCAATTTGTGCTTTTTTTCTCCTGAGGATGTTTCTAGTATTTAGCCTGTCCATGAGCAGAAGCCACGAGAACACTCTGAGTTTGTTGCAGCACTTTGAATTCCAAATCCAGAGAAAGGGAGCAGGAGGCTGTAAATTTTTGTAGGGTGGTGATAGAATCTAGATGATGTATAGTTGCTGCTCCCCCACAAGTAACTCCAAGAATCTTTAGTATCTTGCTCCACCTGAATTGTTTGTATGTATTCCTGAAGACCTTGTTATTCATGATATGCTTGTTCAGACAAGGGGAGATGAAGCTGTGACTGGAGGCTATTGTTCAGTAGAAATTGTGAGATTGAGATCTTGTTCTTTGCAAAAGAGTACAGCCTTGGAAACTTGATCTGCATGACATTACCATTCCTTAGATCTGACCAAAAGAGAACGGTGATAGAAACTAGGATCGCTAGGAGTAGATTTAGTTGGGGTTCTCTTTAAATCAGGTAAGAATCAGGAGGGCAGTTCATCCTAGATGAACTGCAGGAGATGAGCAGAGATAGATTAGGGTTCATACCTTCGAGATCCGGCTGTCCCTGGTTCGTTGACGGAGGCTGCACACGGGCAGCGACGGTTGGTGTAGGGGCAGAGACGCTGGTGGCGCTTCCCGCCGCTGGCAGTGCGTCCCTCTCGATCGGACTAGGGTTAGGATAATGGGGTGGCAGCGGCTTCAGCGAACCTCGTATCTTGAGCCCTAGCCCCCCACCTCCTCTTTATAGCACTGTGCAACAGGGGCCCACCAGCCTTTCTATTGGGCTGTGCGTCCCCGATCAGGACGCGGTCAAGGGGTCCGCCTTGACCGTTGGGTCAAGACGGATGAGATCAATTCTAACATTCTCCCCCTTGATCTCATCTCATCATTCTTTCATTCTTTAACTTCTCATTCAAATTCCAACCTTTCAATTTTCTGTTCCGTTTCATTACAGATTAGTGCATAAAGCATGCTCCATCGTCACGGTCAATTGCCGATAGATTTAACAGCTACAATGCACCTCTCTGTTCTGAAATAGATTCTTTATTCTTGGGCCCTTTATTGTCCAGAAATCATAGGTCTTACCATTAACCCATGTCGACTGTGTATTCTCTGAACACACTGGGCAGTAAGCCTTTGAAAAGACGGATCCGCAATACTTTCACATTCTATAAGTATGATTCTGGACTTTCTCCTTCACAACGTACAACTTAATGTCAATGTGTTTGGCAGCACATTTGACCCGTTGTCTTAGGAGCAAAAATTCTTAAATGGTTATTGCTGTTGTTTACCATTATCAACCCCGGGTATAGATTTTCTTAACCAATTCGCCTGTCCTTCAAGCCTCATAACAAGTTATTTCATAGGTATCCATCATCGATGGCACCACTTCTATTTCTTTCTTTCTTTGGAGCTTTTCCACAATAAAACCCCAATCGCGAGTGTTAGTTACTAATGTGGGTTTCACTACACATCTCGCCAAAAACAACGTTTGTACCCACAACCTTCTGAGGGCACTCATTCTTTGTTATTCATCATGAGGCATATAAAACTTTGCACAAATGCAAAACATTCTTAACTCCATTCCAGTGATCTATGTCTGGACTGGACTTCTGCCAAAGTGTCCCGGATTCATAAACTATGTCAGGGTAAAATCTTGTCTTTATATTCATCAAGCTTCCAACAGCTGAAGCATATTGGACGTCCATCTATTTCAATTTCACATTCCTTTCCGGTTACCCATGACCATAGAATCAGGCGTACATTTACACATGTACAAACTTCATTTCTTTCAAAACTTTTCTGAGTATGCATTATTTCATACCCCCATATGCTTTTATCTCGGTAAGTTCCAATTGTTAGATCAAATCACGCTTTACCGAGATTATTCTCATCGAGAGGACAAGGACTTCTTATTTTCCTTACAGTAGACTAACATCGCTACTAGCAAGTAAGATGTCATCCACCTACAGGATTAGGAAAATAAATTTTCGGTTCTTAAACTTTTCATAAATACTATTGTCCTTCTCATTCTCTTCAAAACCCAAATTCTCTTATTGGTCCTTCAAATACTTTCTAGAGTCTTGCTCTAATCCATGAATGGATTTTTTCAGGTGGCATTTCTTAATTTCTTTTCATTTCATGACAAAAACCCCTCAGGCTATGCCATGTCAGTGCATCTTGTAAAACTCTGTTAAGGTATGCCATCTTTGCATCCATTGATGCAACTCTATATCGTAATGTGCCATTCGAGACATCCTGATTCTAAAAGAATCCTTACGTGAGACATAAGATACATCTCTCATCGTAAAGAATTATTTCTCTTTTCATAAAGCATTTTGCTATAAGCCATGATTCATATCTTTATGCATTCCCTTTGGAGTCACATTTCGCCTTGTAGACCCCTTGACAGCCTACTGTTATGGCTCCATTAGGAATTTCCTCTAAGTCCCAAACATCAGTTGGCACTCATTAATCTCATTTCATCTTACATGGCTTCAAGCAACTTCAATGGATTAGCACTTCTTTCATATGGGGCTCTTGTTGCTCTTTCATTGCCAAGAGGCAATTAATTCTATGGGTTCTTGTGTCACAAGATACTTCTTGTTCTTTAGTTTTCTTATGCAACACAAAAACAACAGGTATTTATATACCATGCTCCCCCAGATTATTCTGATTTTGGGTTTATTCTTATCTGATATGGTGCCTTAAGCATCATATTAGTACTGTCTTAGTACTTCTGAATTTCATTGCTATCTTCCAATCGGAATTTAGCTATTTCTTTAGGGGTATCGTTATCATGACCGTTATACTCCCTCAACGATCAGATTCATCTTTTATAGATCACTCTTTCCCTATATGCACACTGTACATTAGGGATTTGGGAGTTTTGTTCAAAAAACTTTCAATTTCTTTCCTTCAATACCTTTCAATCTTCTTTCTCTTGTTCATATCTCAATCCATAATTTCGAAACCATTCATAATTCTTGTGAATGAGGAATCTTTCATTACTTCATTCACATGACTATATCATGCAAACAAAATTATTTCTTAAACTGTATGGGAGTAACTTTCCTCATCTCACTTCGTTATCTAAACGAGGTTCTTTATTCTTCTATAAGTCACACTCGCATGTTATTCTTATCTTTGGTTCGTATGCGATTTTTATTGTTCTTAAACTCATTTAGTGCTTAACGACCATGATAAAATGGAAGTATATTGTCAGTAATGGGATAACGTAAGAGCTACCCCAAACTGCTCCCCCGTGTGAGATACACTTAAAGCACATGAGCCATCATCATCATCTTCTCCTGCCATGCAGGATAATTTCAATATCATATCTTTTTCCCGTCGTACGGGATAGTTCCCCATAAGGGTCATTAAGCCAAAATTGGCTTTCACATTCAATCATCAAATTCAGAATTAAATCTGAATATTCTGTAACATACACATTTAATCCAACGTTGGTCAAATTAAATATGCATATTTTCTTATTACAACTTTTGTCATAATGACTGAAACATAATTCTTCTTCATAGAGAGTACATAAAACACATTTCATGTGCCAAATTCTTACTTTGAACCAATATCCCTGAATTCTTTTCTTTTCAAACCATTCTATAAGGGAGCACCGTCCCTTTATGCAATGACATTCTTTCCCGCAAAAACTTGCAGTTTCTTTCTTCTGAGTCACAAGTATACCCCAGCTCTTTCTTTCTGCCTCCAAGAATGGAAGCATAAAGTTCTTTGTCTGAAATACATTAATCAACAATAATGAACAATAATAGCATGAAATAACCCTACGTTGGTCTGGTTAAAACATGCATATTGAACTTTTAAAAAATTTCCAATTCCATTCTATATCACCGTTGGGCAGAAATAGAATAAAATAATATTCTTTTACATTAATTCTACATCACCGTTGGGCAGAAATAGAATTAACGTAGACAAATTCAAAATTGCTTGTTGATAATCAACATCTTTGCAGCGGAATACTTTTCTCTTTATCAGGGACATTTCTTGATTCTTATATATTCTCTGGAAAAATTGGTCACGATAACGCAAAATTTACCAGAGATTCAAACTTTACATTCACAATTATAACATTGTTATCATCAACGTTGGTCAGAAAATAACAATATCATAATTTAATTCAAACATGTGACTATTCCTCTAATTAAATTTTCCCGTTGGTTCAATTTAATTAGAAGATAATCAATGTCAACCATGCAGCGGAAAACGTGAAATTCTCTTTCAAAAAATATCATCATAATAAACTGTTAATCAAGGTTGACTAATAACAATATTATATTCATCTAAACTTTCATCTATTTTTCAAAATTAAATTCTCCCGTTGGTTCGAATTTAATAATGAAAACAATAAGAGTCATAATACGCAGCGGAAACAAATAAATCCATCTCATAATAATTTTTCCAGAAACATATATCATATTCTTCTGTTTTCTGAATAAAATTATCGTTGGATAAATTTTACACAGAAAATTTGGTTCAAATTTCACTAAAATTCGTTCAAATTTGCATTAGAACTGTTTCTGGAAAATAATAATGAAAAGAAAATTCAATTCTCTATGCTTTTCACGATTTTTTGGCCTGAAGGCCTGTTCGGCCCGCAGGCAGGTGCTGGCTGGCAACCGGCCCATTGCAGCCTTTTGCCTTGCCTAGGCCGAGTGCCCCCGCGCCCAGGCCGCAACCTGGGCCTGGGCCGGGAAAGCACTCCCCCCACGTGCGCCCGCCTGGGCCGAAAACGGCGTGGTCGATCTCGACCGTCTGATTCAATCGGACGGCCAGGAGGATCTCTCGGGCGATCAAAACCCGCTCCCAGCCGGCCACACCTCCAAACCCTAGCGCATTTCTCTTCTCCCCCCGGCCGCACTGCTTCTCCGCCTCCTTCTCGCCGCAGCCGCGGCGGCTACGGGCGGTCGCGCGGCGGCCCGCGGATGCGCACCGGTGAGGGGTTCCAGAGAGGACCACGCCGTCCAGCCTCTGTTCTCCACACCTCGCGGCAGCAAGGGCGAACTTGGTCGGCGAGTGCGTTCCCTTTAGGAGAGCGCACCGCCGTCTAGAGGCCTCTGGGCGGCGCTCTGGACCGTGCCCGAGATGGAGGCCGAAGCCTCCCTCCCTCGCCACCGATGGTTCATGTGGCACGGAGGTGCCATCTCCGGCGTCCGGGATCCAGGAAGGTCACTCTACGCGGCCGGCTTCTTCGTTCATGGGCGAGTTCTTCAGTTAGGGTTAGAGTTTGTTCTTCGATTCGGTTTGTCATTCTTCACCCCGATCCGCGTCGGATCGGCCGTTTCTTTCACATTTCGTTCAAATCCCGATCTGAGATCGGTGGTTTCATTGTTGTATTCGTTCGACATTCTTCCCAATCCTAGAATCGGTGGATTCGTTCTTGTTCTTCCCGATCCGAGAATCGGTTCGTTCATTCAAGTTCTTCCCCGTCTAGATCCACTGTCTAGACCGGCTCCGATACCAATGATAGAAACTAGGATCGCTAGGAGTAGATTTAGTTGGGGTTCTCTTTAAATCAGGTAAGAATCAGGAGGGCAGTTCATCCTAGATGAACTGCAGGAGATGAGCAGAGATAGATTAGGGTTCATACCTTCGAGATCCGGCTGTCCCTGGTTCGTTGACGGAGGCTGCACACGGGCAGCGACGGTTGGTGTAGGGGCAGAGACGCTGGTGGCGCTTCCCGCCGCTGGCAGTGCATCCCTCTCGATCGGACTAGGGTTAGGATAATGGGGTGGCAGCGGCTTCAGCGAACCTCGTATCTTGAGCCCTAGCCCCCCACCTCCTCTTTATAGCACTGTGCAACAGGGGCCCACCAGCCTTTCTATTGGGCTGTGCGTCCCCGATCAGGACGCGGTCAAGGGGTCCGCCTTGACCGTTGGGTCAAGACGGATGAGATCAATTCTAACAAACGGTTGATCCATCTCCAATTTTGCAATTAGCAATCTCTCTAAAAAGGTCACAAAGCTTCAAAATTTCTTGTTCTAAGGCACTAGAACAATGAAAAAAAGTAATTTTCTGATCTTTTTGAAACACGTATTTACAATATAGTATTTGGTTGTACTGTGTTATGGTGAATCGTTTGAATTTGTTTCTTGCTGTTCTAAGGCTCTAGAATATTGATGAAAGAATGGATAGTTTTGAATACACATTTGCAATTTAGTATTTAATTAATTATACTGTGTTATGGCAAATTATTTGAATGGAGGAAGTTGTTATATTCTTTTACAATTAGCATTCTGGTGCCTTAAATTTGGGCAAGTTTCTAATATGCTATCTGTTTACAGAAACCAGAAGTAGGGAGTGAAGAATGGAAACTTCTTAACACGTGCATAAATCCAAGGGAATGGATCTGACCTGCTCAGAAGTTCTTGCCCTTCCTTCACCTTGATCTTAATACATCGCTTTGATGATGGTCTGTGGATTTCTCTTTTACAGCTAGTGCGATTTTAATGAGTGAGCTTAGCAAATATTTTACATGCAATATCTATGCCATCCATGTATTCCTAAACAATCTCATATCATTTGTCAAAACTTTTGACTCGAAAGGGAAGAAGAGAAAACACAAAATACCATGGCACCAAATTATTTTCCAAAGTCCTAGCCACAAAAGCATATCTGTGCTTGTGTCCAATCAAATTATTTTAATTGTTATCGTCTCTTATTGAGATCAAACATTCCATTTTAGTTTGTGTAGACTTAATAGAGCAGAATATCCTTTTTTCTGTGACAGAGCTAGCTGTACTACTGCTTTTGACATAGATTTATAGAGTTAGGAATCTCAATGAAAAATTTGAGGTCAAACGGTAGAAATCCTTTGTAGAAGACATAATTGAGGTTTTTTAGTTCCTCATAGACCTTACTTTAAATAAAGATACCCTTTACAAGTAAAATTTGACTGAGCAAAAGTTGATACCCTTTACAAGTAAAATTTGACTGAGCAAAAGTTGATACCCTTTACAAGTAAAATTTGACTGAGCAAAAGTTTTAGTTTTGACCACGAATTTGACAGGAACGTACTGGAAGTACTTCTCATAGCATCTAGTGGTTCTCTCCGTGTGATCAGTCCAAATTTGATCTGAAAAATGCTATACATTCTTTCATACACATCACAATAGTCATAGCGCTCTGCTGAAAGGATCTTATTAGGTTTCAGAGGTCAACATGCCTAACCAAATATGGGCCATGGCCAAATTGGGGGCTAAAAACTAGTGTTTGGTTTGTGACCATGCCAAAGTTGTGTTACTAGCCAAACGCCCAAAATAGAGCTAAAAGACGGTCTTTGGACTGCATCTATGACATATTGTTTCTGAAAACAGTGAGCATGTATTGTTTCTGAAAACAGTGAGCATGACATAGAGGGCCCACATGTTGTTAAATTTATTCAGTGTCAGTCAAAATATCAGTGGTCGGCTGAGGATTTGGCTTCCTGGACAACTAGGGGAGAGAGACCCAATGCATTTGGCAGAGGAGGATCTGTCAGACAATCCATCTATAACGGTAACATTCCATTTGTGCAGCAGCTATGCATGGAAATTAATCCCAGACATCCCTCATGATCAAATCCCAGACTAAAGCAAAGTATCATGGAGTTCCTCGCAGTTCTGTCAAGGCCTTGACAAGGTGAAACACCTTTTCCAGTGGGGGTGCAATTTATATACTGGGGCCCAGGAATACTGAATTTGTAAACGGGGCTGAAATTTTCATCTAGTGGATACCGGGCTGCTGAGTGTAATTTCTTTGGAATTTTTTTTTCATGTGAGAAAGACCAAAGTGTCATGCAGTAGGTGTAACACCTGTGTATCGAGGATCTAAACATATTGACAGAAAAATTGAACGCTGAAAAGTTTATAATCAGCTCGAGATAAGAATATGCAAATAGCACAAAAGTAATCCAAATTTATACCAAATTCAAACATCTAAAATTTCGAAAGCTTGCAATAAGGGGCCCATATTGCTTTTTGAGGTTTTATGAGTTCTATTATTGGATTTTGGTTATCGGTCCAATTGGAATGGCATGCAGATTTGAAACATTTTTTTTTTGTTTTACAAGCTAAGAGCATCTCCAATTGTTTGGAAAAATTGATTTGGGAAAAGTTGTCATTTAGCAACTTGCTAAAACTTTTGGCAAGTGAATTTTTCATGTATCTCCAATAGTTTGGTAAAAATAACATAGAAAAGTGAAGTGGCGTCGGATTCCAACTTGGTAAAAATAATAGTAAAAATAATAATAGAAACACCGGATAGCAAGTGAAGCTGACTTGGTAAATATACCAAGTTGGTTGCCTCCGATTCCAACTTGGAAAAATTTAGCAAGTCATATACCAATCTATTGGAGAACGTTTTTTCTTCTTTTCCTAATAAAACAAGGATAGCAAGTCATTTTTCCAAACTATTGGAGATGCCCAGTGGTTGGAAAAAATATAGATTATTCATTGGATCAGATCGAACAATGACAAAAAAAAGTACCACACAATACCCAAAAAAATGCTAGTCTTCTAATTTTTTTCTCACATCTTTGTATTGAAAGATATACTCCCTCCGTCCAAGAAAACATGCAATTCTGGAACAATACCACGTTTTAGTATCTTCAGTTTAAATAATTATAGATAAAAATATATTAATATTTATGATATCAAATAAATATCATTAGATTAATTACGAAATGTACTTTCATACAAAATTTATTTGGATTAATAAATATTAATATTGTTCACTAGAACCATGATCAAACGTGAAGTACTTTTGTGGGCACGCACCCCATAGGGCCTGTTTGGTACAGCTCACAACAGCTTCACGAGCTGCTGTGAGCTGTTTTTTTTTACCAAACACTATTTTGCAAAACAGCTTCACCCTTGAAGCTGTTTTATTTCCCCTCTCACAAAAATAGCTTCACCCATGAAGCTAAAAAAATGTAGCTTTTCACAGCTGACACCTCTATTTTTCTCTCCTAACCATGCATGAAGTTGTTGGTGAAACTGTTTTGTCAAACACATTTTTCAAAACAGCTCAGCTTCACCTAGTAAGTTGCTCATGAAGCTATTTTCTAAAAAAACAGCTTCACTAGTTGAAGCTGAGCTGTACCAAACGGGGCCACAGTTGCATGTTTTTATGGACGGATGGAGTACTAGTCTTCTGTTAAAAAAGAAGTCAAGGCCTGAAGGACAATTAAAGCGGGCTGCATCGTTGTTCCGGCCCAAAACCGATCAAGCAGTCACCCGTTTGTCTTCGCACAACCTGCAAGTCATGTCCCGTTCCCAACTTCGGCTCTGGATGCACCAACTAAGGGCCTGTTTGGATCAAAGGTTTTTCACAGGATTTTTGGAGGAAAACTTTCCGGAGGAAAGGAATCGCACGAATACGTTTGGAATGAAGGAACGCTCAAATCCTTTCCAGAGGAAAGGAAATGTTTGATGTGCAAAACATAGGAAATAAAACCTCCACCGTGACCCAAGGGAATCGATCTTCATCGCCTCTTCCGCTCTTGTGCTCTCCCACCAGTGGCTTTGTTTGCTCCCGTTGTTGTGTTCTCTATGAATTGTACAGAAAGTTAGTCAACGACTACTGCCATGAAGGGGTCGGCAGTTGTGTACCGGCGCTTGCGGCAGCGGGGCGGGGGGACGAGGATCTGGCCGGACACAGCGACTGCGCGCAGGTGCCAGGATGACCGACGCGGGCGGATGGGGATGGGGACCACCTCACCTCAAGAGCTTCGAGATGAATCGAGGTAGAAGAAGCAGGTGCTAGGTGAGAGAGATAACCACACCATGGGTCCCGCACTATATATAATAAGATAGCATGAATAAAGAAGACTATACACCAGTTCCTTTTTTGAAAAAAATAATATACCATAATAACATGTCTGGCCAATTAATGAATATGCAAATCAGACCTCAAATTAATCAAGTGAATTGACAGAAGTAATTTGTTCCCAAACAAAATAATAAAAGGTGTTTTGTTGCTTGGACATGTGGTGATGCAGTTCGTTGTTTCCTGCGATCCAAACAGCTCAAATGTTTCATTCCTCCGTTTTGGAATCCTGTGTTTTTCCGTTTTCACTCATTGTCATTCCTGCGTTTTTTCCTATTCCTCTATTTTGCAATCCTTCGTTCCAAACAGGCCCTAAACTTTTGGCTAAATTTAGTTGGGGAACGTATCCTATGCAAACTAGACTCCTGTGTAAACTATGCAAACTCTAATCAAGACCACAAGAATCTAATCCGATGGCTGGTAATTTTAGCACTCAAACCCCTCACTCACCCTATCCGACAGTGCTAAAAATTACCAGCCATCAGATTAGATTCTTGTGGTCTTGATTAGAGTTTGCATAGTTTGCACAGGAGTCTAGTTTGCATAGGATACGTTCCCAGTTAGTTGTTACACATAAATCTAGCTAAAGTTTAGTTGAATTGAGCTATTTCAATCCAACTAAAGCCAGTTAAAATTTAGTCGAGTCTATTAGCTGAAGCATCCAAACACCTAGTAAAAATTTAGTTAAGAAACTTTTAGCTAGCTAAAGTTTTACATTAAAATTTTAGCTAGCTAAATTTTAGTTGAGTACTCCCTCTGTCTCTTTTTAAGCGTCGTTTCCGGTTTCCGTGCCACAAGTTTGCCTCGATTTGTAGCAAATGTATAAAACATTTGTATCTCTAAATAATTTTATTAAAAAAACTAAATTTAAAGATCTTTTTAATGATACTAATTATGTACGATAAATATTAATATTTTTTAACATATATTTAATCAAAGATGTTTTACGAGAAACGAAAACGACATATTTAGAGACGGAGGGAGTACATCCAAACAGACCCTTCCCTCCTTCGAAACCAGCAAGAGAACGCACTTTCGGAGACAGGACATCTACAGCCCCGAGCTGATCCTCCACAGTCAGTACATCATCCATAGCTGATCAAAAAAAAAAAGTACATCATCCATAGAATAACCCAATGACAAATTTGTTATCCAAAAAAAAAAAACCCAATGACAAATCACCGTGGTTGAAGTCAGCTGTAGACACGAGCTCGGACTCCTCCCTCTGGCCTTCATCCTCGTCGGAACCCACTTCCGGATAGCACCAACCCACATATTTTTTTTTTCAACAGGGGTAAAATGGTATTTTTACTCCTGAGTTAACAACGCTGTCGGGGATCAAAATGATGGGTACCCTAACAAGAGGTACTAAATACACTTTCAAAAAACATAGCCTAGGCTTCCGCGCAAGGCCTCGGCGCCAGGCCTCCGCGCCATCTTCCGGCTCGTACATAGCCTCAGCGCCAGGCCTCCGCGCAAGACCTCGGCGCCAGGCCTCCGCGCAAGGCCTCAGCGTCAAGGCTCCGCGCCATCTTCCGGCTCGTACATAGCCTCAACGTCAGGCCTCCGCGCAAGGCCTCAGCGCCATCTTCATACATAGCCTCAGCGCCATGCCTCCGCGCAAGGCCTCAACGCCAGGTCTCAGCGACAGGCCTCCGCACTGTGCTCCTGTCCCATCAAACAGGGCTCCATACCAACTCCCTGACACATGCTGACAAGTGCTGTCAGGGTAAGGCAAGGGCATGTGGGGGACATGGGGAGACAGGACATTAGTCACCTCCTCTTTTTCCCACCATATTTACTTTCCATACCACCACTCTCGCACGACATCAACAACGTGCCCGCGCGGTACTGGAAACACGGGACGAATGGGGCAGGATGGACGAACACAAGAAGCACAACACCGAGATCACCCACCAGCAACGCCCGAGTTGCAACCTCTCCTCCTCCATTCACCCGAGACTTGGGGGAGCTCCCCCTCTCTCACTCGCTTGCTTGTAACCCCTACTACGAGCACCACCGGTGCAAGATAACACAACCTCCGCTCTTCCACTGGATGGAGGGCCATCGTTTGCCCGAACCAGTATAAACCCCTGTGTTCTTCTTGCATCACCACCCGGAGCTAGGGACATGCAGAAACAAATTCACTTGCTGGTGTTAGGATACCCTGTTTCCGAAACACCGACAGTTGGTGCGCCAGGTAGGGGCCCCTTCTGTGTGGCGCCCTTGCTCGGCTCCGAGTGGCAGAGACGTTGAGAACCTCACCTCGCAAGGAAAGAACTCGGGGGCTGCACGCTGCCCCTGAGGGACCCCACGGGAGAGGCATGTCCTCGACAACCCACCCTGTTCTTCCCGGGGCCCGCGAAAGGCCCGGGAGGAACCTGCATTAGCGGACACCTCCGTTCGCTGATGTTACGTCACGCCCCCCCCCCCTCGCCTCCTAGGGTTGGTGGACCTCTCCATTCGCTGATGTTATGTCAGGCGGAGAGATGACCGAAACTCGGAAGACGAGGGGCGTGGGGGGAGGGTTGGCACCATTCCCAGACCCGCTTTTGAGCTCACTGGTTCCACCAGTGACCCACTCGTCGGCTAGGAACCGGCGAAGCAAAAGAGGATGTTGAGTGGAATGGAACCAGCTGCCCCCCCAAGGGCGGCCATTGAGGGCCGAGGAGGCTTTCGGAGGGCCAAACTAGCTGAGCAATTCGAAATGCCTCCCATGCTCACGACGGTTCGACTGGACGAGCCAAAGAACTCGCTGCCACCGACAGGTTCTTCGCCCAGCCTGCGTCACCACCGGCAAACAGGCGCTACGACCCCAGTTCTCACGGTCACCGCCTTTGCTGGGATTGGCAGAAAGGTGACACGCAGCAGGGTAAGGCGAGTCCAGCAGCCCATCTCCCCTTTCCACAAACATGAGGAAGTCATTCGCGGCAATGCCGAGTCCTCGGGATGGCGTCACGTTCAACGCGAACGACTCCCCGACACGTTTAGAACACCGTCCTAGAGAGGGCGTGATGAACGAGTCGGAGAAGGGAAGAGAAGGGGCTGAGCCCAAACAAGGGACAGGCATCAACCCTGATGACCCGCCGTCTGTCCCAGGGGAGTTGGGATCTCATGAATTCATCCCTGATTCCCCCCTTATTCTTTTATTTCTCTCATTTAGCAAACGTCCGCAAAGAACGTTAGTTCTTCGCTACGGTAATCCTGAGAAAGAAATAAAAGAGCTCTCTTTTTTCCAAAAAAAGAAAGGGGGATAAATCGCCTTGACTCATTAAAGGAGACCCAAGTCAGGCCTCCAAACTCAGGAGATCCAAACACGCCGACCTCCTGGTTCGCCGGAGGCATTCGCAACAAGGCTCGGACGAACGCAACGTTCACCAAACCGAAGCCCAACCATGTTGGCGCTTACCCGAGCCCTCCGCGCCGAGGCTCAGACCAGCGCACCTGTCGATGTTTGTTAACCGGCAACTCATCTCGGGGGTACCCGGACGATTGTTCGGTGGGGATCGACGTATGCAGAACTCGATGGTAAACGCAGAGACAATGATTTATACTGGTTCGGTCTTCTGAATAGCATCCCTACGTCCAGTTTGGGGGGAATCATATATTGCGCCCTGCGCTTATAGGTGTCTGGTTGTGTACCAGGACCGTTGTGTCTCTGTCTCTCGATCTAGGGAGCTCTGCCTCTCTTTATATAGTCCAGGATGCAGAGTCCTAGTCGGTTACAATCTTAAGAGTCCTAGTAGGATTACAAGGTAGCAATACTACTAGGATTACATGGAGAGTCCTAGTTGGACTAGGTCTTCGCCCTTCCTTGCAGAGTACCCGGAGACTCTGTCCCACAAGCTCCCGAGCTCTTCATGGTTTATCGGTGAAGGCATCTTTAGACTCTTGGTCTTAATCAAGTGTCATCCGAGTACCTTCTGAGAGAAACCATAAAGTGCTCTTGAAGTCTTCTAATGGTGTGCGCTTTCTGAAAAGCGCACCCATTGGGTGTAGCCCCTGAGCCTCTTGCTATTTAGCATAAAGAGCTAGAGGGTCTTGTCTGAAATTGCTCCAATTCCTTTCGAAGAAATTTGGATGCATCATTTGAGGATATGTATCCCGCAGCCCCCAAGCCTAAAATCGATAACTCGGAGTCGATTGTAGGATCTTGTAGACATCCTCAAGGGTGCAGTCGAGTAATCTCCATGAAAGGATCAAGATGCCCAAGAGGTGGGGGGGTGAATTGGGCTTTTCTAAAACTTTTTGCAAGAATTAAAACCTATCAAGCCCAATTAACCCCCTAGTGCCTAGAAGTGTGTATGACAAGAAACAACCACACAAAAGACTATCGCTAAACCATTTCTACTCTAGCATGGCAATTCAACTTGAAAGAACAACAAGTAAATGCGAAATTGAATTGCTCAAAAGTAAATGCGAAGTAATGAGAGTAGAGATGACACGACGATCTTTTTGCCAAGGTATCGAGGTGTCGGCACACCCCCTAGTCCTCATTGGAGCACCCGCGCAAGGGTATCGCTCCCCCTTGATCCGCGCAAGGATCAAGTGCTCACTACGAGCTGATTCTTTGCCACTCTGGCCTCGTGAATCGCTCGCTACCGGTCACAACATGGCTTGGGTCATCCACAAAGCCTCCAGATGATCACCAAGCTCTCCGATCGCCACCAAGCCGTCTAGGTGATGCCGATCACCAAGAGTAACAAGCTAGAACTCTCACTTGACCAACACAAGGCCAAAGAGATGGATGGATGCACACTTGCTACTCAATTCTCACTAGGAGGTCACTAATTCTCTCAATTAGCAAATCTCTCAACCTCACTAGGGCTCTTGCTCTTTCTCACACTCACAATGTGTTTCTCAGCAAAGGAAAGTGGCAAGAACAACTAAAATGGATGAGGAGGTGGAGTATATATACTCCCCCAACCGGCCATCCAAAAACGTCACAAAACAGGCTCTCTGCGGGGGCATCGACGCTCCGATGCCTGGCATCGGACGCGCCGATGACCTCGACCAACGGTCGACTGTACCAGCCTGTCAGACGTGTTAAAGGAGCATCGGACGCTGGGCAGCGTCCGATGCCCCTGCATCAGACGCGTCCGATGCCATTTGGACCTCTCTGGAACCTCTCTGGATGGCCATCGGACGCTGGCCCTCAGCGTCCGATGCCAGCGTCCGATGCCTCCCACAGTTCACTCGTAAGTGAATAGTGACATCGGAGCATCCGATGTGGCACCATCGGAGCCTCCGATGCCACGCACCAGACCAAACCCTAAGTCAGTGTGAGCATCGGAGCGTCCGATGCCCACTCAACCAGCGTCCGATGCCTGTTACAAGGCCAAAACAAACTCGGATCGCGACGCGGTCTTAACGACTTTTGTTCCTCTCGACGTAAGGCATCTCTCTGAGCTACCTAGGGCTATGAAATAACAAGTGTGCACCACGCCTACCTCAATAGACTCATCTAGGTCAAGCTACTGATTCACGCCCCCTTTATAGTACGGCCAAAAGAAAAACAAAGACCTAAGACTACCTAAGTGTCCTCCAACACCATGCGACACTTAGCCTAGCCTACCACCGTCTTCGTCGTCCGTCCTTTGAAAACCGAAACGATTTCCATCGCCAGGGGACATGAACTCCATATGCCCATATCGTCGTCATTATCGTGACCTAACTCATCCCTGTTTCTACAAAACACACGTTAGTCACAGTAATCTTGTGTTTCATCCAATCACCAAAACCCACTAGGGGCCAAGATGCGTTCAATCTCCCCCTTTTTAGTGATTGATGACAACACGAGATCGAGTATAGAGAGAAGAGGTTTTCAAATCATGACATGTATGAACTTGCAATGAATAATAGAAAATGATTAGGGGCAAGCTCATACATATCATGCCAACATCCTGCACTCAACAAGTTAGAGTGAATAACAAGTGCAAGAGTAAAGAGCTCGAATACATAACAAAAGAGAATTGAGCACAAGTAATCGAGTAAAGCGAAATGACATGTCATATCATATATCATAGTGAGCACATACATGTCATAAAGTACCATAGCATAAGTATATAACATAGACAAGCACAAAAGATGCGATAAGTAACGAGCGTATGTGAACATAACATATCATAAGAAGCAAAACCCTCTCACATCGCTCCCCCTATCGCTATACTCGGCCACTCTCCCCCTTTGGCATCAAGCGCCAAACTAAGTGTCGGAGGGCGGAGGTGGTGCAAACGAGCCAGGTGCCGTCTCTATTGTCCTCTGCGTGAACTCGAACTGCTAAAGGAGGGCCTCGAAGTCGGAGGATGAGTCGCCGGTAGCCTGCTGACCCTCTGGAGCTGGAAGCTGCTGAGAAGCGGTCTGGGTCGGCTCTGGCTGCTGAACCTGCTCTGTCTGCTCTGAAGCTGTCGCAGTCTCTGTAGCGGTGTCAAGCTGAGTAGCTGAGTGCAGAAGCTCATGAATCGGAGGTAACTCAGCCTGCACGGTCGTCGTGGTCTCGGACTGGACAGGCTCTGTCTACTCTAAGGATGCTACTGAACTCGGAAGAGTCTCGGTAGTGGAAGTGACTGGAGCTGTAGACGTCCGGACTGGGTCCTGCAGATCTGGCGTGGGGAACCCAGTGAGCTCACTGAAGCTGGTCGATAAGTCCCGTGTAACTGAGGTAGTCGTCGTGTAAAGGGACTCTGTCGGCCGCGGAGTGAAGCCAGTGCGCAGAGGGCTGAAGAGGGGAGCTCCTCCAGGCGGAGTGGTGAAAGCGGTAAACTGGGAGGAGCTCTGTGGAAACTGCGGCGGCTGCCCAAACTGCAGTGGCTGTCCAAACTGCTGTGGAGGGACTGGTGGCTGCCACTGAATCTGCTGCTGAGGAGGGGGCAGCTGCCACTGCCACTGAGGAGGACCGCTGGCAAGTCGCTCCATGAAGCTGAGAGTCTGCTGCTGAAGTGCCATCATCTGACGCTGCAAGGCATCTGAACGCTCCTGAGCCTGCTGCTGGGCTAGGGCCTGCTGCTGAGCCAGACGCTGCTGCTCCTGGGCTAGCCTCTGTACGTCCTGCGTGACGGTCCTCTGCTGCTCCTCCATTCGTGCAAGTATACCAAGTAGTGCGGGATCGGAGGAAGCAGTACCACTGGTCCCGGCCTGAGAGTCGTGTGCACGCGGCTAAAAACGGGGCGGGAGCTGGTAATCCTCATCAGAGCTGTCGGTGGGGTCCGTGGCTACGTACGTGTCACCACCCTCTAGATCTGCAAGCTCCTGCTCTACGAGTGCCTGGACGGCCTAGTCCTGCTCCTGGGCTGACTCGGGGACCTCAGGTCGCTGGCGTGAAGAAGACGGTGCTTGCTGCTCCTGCTGCCTGCGATCCCGGCCGTGTCCCAATAGCTGACTCATGTTGTACTCGGGGAACACGGTCGTGGACCCAGTGAGTGACTGACTGAGGCGAGTACCAGTGGTGGCAGCTACCTTCCAAAGAATATATGAGATCCAATGAGCATACGGGAGCTACCTGCGGGCCTTGATGCCCTCTGTGACGGTGTCCTCTATCTCACACAAAATAATGTCCCAGACGTCGAACTCCTACTGCCTGACCATATACGCGAGTAACCATAGCTGCAGCCTGGAAAGACCCTCTCCGAAGCCCACCCTGGGAAGCAAGGTCCGCCGAAGAACCGCGTTGAGGATCCGAGTCGTAGGGGTGAGATCCCTAGGAGTGCGACTCGAACCCTCGCCGAACGGCTCAATAAAGCACGGGCGAACCAAGTCTGTCGAAGGCTGTGCACCACCGTGAGGGCGGCGGGGTGGCTCCGTCCAGTCGTAGCACAAGTCGTGGATCCGGGTCTGTGAGCGTGTTAGTCCAAACCAATCCCGGATCTCTGATGAAAACAGTCTGTAGTGCTCCCCCTCAAGTGCAAACTCGATGGTCTCTCTGTCCGGGTGCACCCAAAGCGAAGCATAGAACTGAAATACCCAATCCTCAACGTATGAGCCAGACCACCCCAGAAGGTCTGCCAGACCAGGTAGATATGTGAGTAAGGGACGGATCTGCTCTCCAGCTGCCGTGACTATCGCCTCCAGTGGACAAACACGCTGGGGTCACAAGGAGATGCCGGCGTTCCTGTAGCCCTGGTAAAAGTCCTCATGCAGCACTGTATAGAACGCTGGGCCTGCTTGCTGCTGTCGCTCCCTCGGGAACCACTGCTCGACTGGGACGAGCCTGAGTGTCTGGATCTGAGAACAGGTAGCCCACCGGAGGTCCAGGCGCGGGATCGGCGGGGGCGCACGCCTCGACGGAGCACGTGCACCCCGCAGAGGGACATCGGGCCAGGGTGGCACCGCTGTCCTGCGACGGGTGGACCGGCGCCAGGGAACCTCCTCAGGGACGTCCTCCTCTGCCTCCGCCTCTACCTCTGCCTCTGCTACCTCTGCCTTGGCTGCCTCAGCTGTCGCGGCCTCTGCCTGGCCCTGCTGCGAGCTCTAGGGCTCGACTCCTGGTGAAGTGAATGTTGTCCGACGACCGGCGGCCATGAGCGTGCCAGTCTCCGAGCCGTGTCGACGCTCGACCTCCTCAACTGCACGCCGCTGCTCTAGCGACAGCTGGTCCTCAATCCGTAAGCCGCCAGTGCTGCCACCCTGCTCTGCTCGCTCTACTGCATCGACCACTGCCTGTGCCTGAGCTGCCTCTCTCTCCTGACGAGTGCGCTTCCGGCGCACGATAAGCTTCGCCTTCCCAGGCCGCTGACCGAAAGGCGGGGGACGCGGAGGTGAGTCCCCTGGGCCACTGACATTCTTGCAGCGCGGCATGGCTGACAAGAATGAGGGGCACTGTCACTGAAGAAGCTCTGAACTGCCTGGACTGCCGCTGAAAAGAGCAACTGCCACTGAAAACCCCGGACAACCAGCTGACAGGAGAACCAACTGACAGAAGCTCCCCCTGACAAAGAATCCCCCACTGTCACTGATCCTCTGGCGCTGTCACTCGCGAGGCTTGGCCTCGATCCGTACCCGCGGGCTTGGCCCCGGGTGAACTGACACTGCCATGCTATCAACTGAGCAAACCACTGACTCGCTGCGAGATAGAGAGGGGATATATATAAGAATATATAGTCTAAAGGCGAGAAAATTCTATGGAAGCAAAGCATGTAGATAAGATAGAGTTTGGCTTCACTACCTGACGAACGGCGAAACAACCCAAGAACAAGGTAAGTCATGGACGTTTGGGCCCCCACGTGTCACGCCAAAGATGTCTGCAAAGATGGCGAGGCGAAACAAGGGTCAGAAGGGGTGGAACGGCCATTGAGACATTTTGTTGAGCACCGGATGGGCAGAGTCAAAGCAGGGGGTGGTGGTGCTCACTGGAGTGGGCGGCGGCCGAGTGGAGAGGACGCTGGAGACGCGGACGGGTTCGGAGACGAGAATGAAGAGCACCGGCGAGCTTCCGTCAAGCACGGGCGGGGCTCCGGCTTGGCTCCGGCGAGGGATGGGGGGGAATTCGGGCGCGCGTGGTGGTGTGGGGCGGCGACGGCAACGAGGGGTACGGCGACTGGCGGCGAGAATCGCGGCGACCGACGTCGAGTGCGCAGGGCAGGAGCGGTGGGGAGCTCGGCGAGCGGTAGGTTAGGGTTAGGGCGCGAGCTCGGGTGGTCGGGCTCAGACGATGGGCGAGCGGTGCGAGGAAGACGAAGAGTATATGCAATGACGCATGAGACCCAGTTGTCAATGAATAGAACTCAACGCGCCGCGTTAAGGGGCATCAGACGCGCCGATGGTTTCACATCGGACGCTCCGATGCCTGTCCAGAGAGCTCCAGAAACGTCCATTTCGCATCGGACGCGTCCTATGCCTCGGCAGCGTCCGATGGAGCATCAGATGCTCCGATGAATACACATCGGACGCAACGCCAACACTGTTCCAGCCGGGGCTGTGTACAGTGGGGGCATCGAACGCTGGAGCCAGCGTCCGATGCAGCGTCCGATGCTGCATGTTGGCTTGTTTCGAAGATCTCCGTTGTGGATCCCTCTCCCAACCAAATTCCAACTCAAATAAGAGGCAAATAAACACCAGTTGGAACCTAGTATGAGCATCCTCGCATAAACTCTCAATTTTATAAATATTTTGCCATAGGCTACATATCATTTTTAGAGAAAATAGGCGATAAATCCCGAGGAGACAACATGTGGCCACCAAAACTAGGGGTCTCAACCATTAGGAGCCTCAAATGCTCCCCCTAGCGGTGGACGAACACAGCGGTTGCTCAAAAAATAACTGAAGAGAAACGACAAAGCAACACACATGCATATGCAATGCAATACGAAATTTGAATCTAGGTTGCTTGTCAAGTTTGCTCATGGGTAAGCTTCTTCACACGCTTTTTAGGGCAGTTATCTTAACCACGTCTGACAAGCCTATGTGCAGAGCATAATTTAAACATGGCATATGATACAATGCAATGCAAAGACAACCCCCTTTCACCTTTTGACGAAGTTACTTAGATCAAGCACATTAAGCTCACTTCGCAATCTACAAAGGGTGTTTTCATCTAGGGGTTTTGTGAAGATATCCGCCAATTGATCTTCGGTTCTAACTCCCTCTAAGGATATGTCTTTCTTGGAAACATGGTCTCGAAGAAAGTGATGGCGAATATCAATGTGCTTTGTGCGAGAGTGTTGAACCGGGTTGTTAGCAAGCTTAACCGCGCTCTCATTATCACACAACAGAGGTACCCTTTCAAGAACTACACCATAGTCTAAAAGGGTTTGTTTCATGTAAAGAATTTGTGCACAACAAGCACCCGCGGCTATGTATTCCGCCTCGGCGGTAGACAAGGCCACACTATTTTGCTTCTTTGAACTCCATGACACTAGTGATCTCCCAAGCAAATGGCACCCTCCGGATGTGCTTTTTCTATCTACTTTGCAACCCGCGTAATCCGAATCAGAATACCCAACGAGTTGGAAGTTAGCTCCTTTGGGATACCAAAGGCCAAAGCTTGGGGTGTGCTTTATTTACCTAAGGATTCTCTTCACCGCTACAAGATGTGATTCCCTAGGATCGGCTTGAAAGCGAGCACACATGCACACACTAAACATGATGTCGGGCCTAGATGCGGTCAAATATAACAAGCTACCAATCATAGAGCGATAGAGAGTTTGATCAACCGGGTTACCTCCCACATCTAGGTCGAGATGTCCGTTTGTTGGCATTGGAGTCTTGATAGGCTTGCAATCATCCATGTTGAAGCGCTTGAGGAGGTCTTTTGTGTACTTCTCTTGAGATATAAAAGTCCCCTCCTTCAATTGCTTGACTTGAAAGCCTAGGAAGAATGTGAGCTCGCCAATCATGGACATTTCGAACTCCTTCGACATCAAGTCACCAAATTCCTTGCAATAGGCTTCATTTGTTGACCCGAAGATGATGTCATCAACGTAGACTTGACAAATGAAGATCTCTCCATCAAGCTTCTTGGTGAATAGTGTGGTGTCGACCTTCCCAATGGTGAAGCCCTTCTCAATGAGGAAGTCCCGGAGGCGCTCGTACCACGCTCTAGGGGCTTGCTTGAGCCCATATAGCGCCTTGGACAACCTATAAACATGATTAGGATATCTAGGGTCTTCAAACCCAGGAGGTTGATCAGCATAGACTAGTTCATTTATGAAGCCATTTAAAAATGCACTTTTCACATCCATTTGATATAATTTAATGTCATGATGTGATGCATATGCAAGGAGGATACGAATGGCTTCGAGTCTTGCAACCGGTGCAAAGGTCTCTCCAAAATCCAAGCCTTCAACTTGAGAAAACCCCTTTGCCACTAGCCGTGCCTTGTTTCTAACAACCTTGCCTTGATCATCTTGCTTGTTCCTAAACACCCATTTTGTTCCAATGACTCTTGCGCCTTTTGGTCGCTCTTCAAGTGTCCAAACTTGGTTGCGGGTGTAGTTGTTTAGTTCTTCATGCATGGCGTTCACCCAATCCGGATCACCTAGAGCTTCATCTACAATGGTAGGCTCAACAAGAGAAACAAAGGAGTGATGTTCCATAAATAAAGCAAGTTTTTGAGAGCGAGTCATTACACCCCTTGTCAGACTCCCTATGATGAGATCTTGAGGATGAGCTTGTAGTAGAGGAGTAGTCCTTCGATCAACCACTTGAGGGGCCGCTTGTGGAGCACCAACATCTTGAGCTTGTACCACCATTTGATCATGTGAGACATGAGTATCTTCATTTGGATCCCTTCCATCTTTGTCATCATCAAGTGGTACATTGGATGAGGATGGCTTGTCAATGACTTGCACATCATCATCATCATCTTTAGGCTTGATGGCTCCAACCAGCATGTTCTTCATTGCTTCCCTCAATGGTTCATCACCTACATCATCAAGATTCTCATGCTCTCCTTGAGAGCCATTAGATTCATCGAATTCCACATCATATGTTTCTTCTACCATCCCGGTGGCATGGTTGAATACTCGATATGCTTTGGACTTCAATGAGTAACCAACAAGAAAACCAATATCACATCGACGTTGAAACTTCCCTAGGTGTTGGCGCTTCTTGTAGATGTAGCATTTGCACCCAAACACTCTAAAGAAGGATACATCCGGCTTCTTGTTGTTGAGTAGCTCATAGGGGGTCTTGCCAAGTAGACGATGGGGGAACAATCGGTTTGATGCATAGCAAGCGGTGTTGATTGCTTCCGCCCAAAATCTCTCCGGTGTAGAGTACTCATCTAGCATTGTCCTTGCTAGGGTGATTAGGGTCTGGTTCTTTCTCTCAACTACCCCATTTTGTTGTGGTGTGTAGGTTGCGGAGACTTCATGCTTGATTCCAACTTCATCACAATATTCCTCAATATGGGTGTTGTCAAACTCTTTTCCGTTGTCACTTCTAATCTTCTTGATCTTCACATCGAATTCATTTTGAGCTCTCTTGGCAAACTTCTTGAATGAAGGGGTTGCTTCGGATTTATCATGAAGAAAGAATACCCAAGTGTATCTAGAGTAGTCATCAACAATCACTAGGCAATAAAGATTTCCACCCAAGCTTGCATATGTTGTTGGCCCAAATAGATCCATATGAAGAAGCTCTAACTCTCTTGATGTTGATACAAAGGCTTTGGTTGGATGAGTGTATGCAACTTGTTTGCCGGCTTGACATGCACTACACAACTTGTCCTTCTCAAATTTGACATCCTTCAAGCCCCTAACCAAATCCTTCTTCAATAGCTTGTTGAGAGTGTTCATCCCCACATGAGCCAATCTTCTATGCCAAAGCCAACCAAGTGATTGCTTAGTGAACAAACATGTCTTCAAGTTGGCATCTTCGGAGGAGAAATCCACTAGATATAGATTGTTGTATCTAAATCCTTTGAAGATCACTTGTGCATTATCTTTCTTGGACACAACCACTTCTTTGTCGGTGAATAAGCATTGAAAGCCAAGATCACAAAGTTGCCCAACGGATAGCAAGTTGAAGCTTAAGGATGCCACAAGAAGCACATTGGAGATGGTATGATCATTTGAAATAGCCACTTTGCCCAATCCTTTGACATTGCCCTTTGAGTTGTCACCAAATGTTATCTTTTCTTGGTCATCGACATTCTCTTCTAGTGAGGTGAACATCCGGGGATCGCCGGTCATATGTTGAGTGCAACCACTATCAATTACCCAATGAGATCCACCAGTCTTGTAGTTCACCTACACACATAAGAAATCAAGCTTGAGCTTTTGGGACCCAAACTTGTTGCGGTCCCTTAACCTTCTCAACTAGTGACTTTGCAACCCATATTTGCCTTGGTCTATTCTTGTTAGGTGGCCCCATAAACATTACTTTCACTTTGCCACTAGAATCTTGTCTAAGCATGTAGTGAGCATTGAAAGCAAAGGGCCTAGCATGCTTGGGCAAGGGTGTGGGTTTTGGCTCCTCACAATCATGAGCAAAGTGTCCTTCCTTTCCACACTCATAGCATCTCCCAATCTCCTTCTTCTTTGACTTTGTGATGCTCTTGCGTTGCTTCATCTTCTCTTCAAGAAAGCCAATGCCATTTCTATTTGTCTTCATGACGGTGTTCATGAGAAGCTCACTTTGAAGACATTGACCCTTGTTGAAGTTCCTCAATCCGGTGGTGAGATGCTCTTTCTCCTTCTTGAGCTTGTCATTCTCTTGTTGGAGTTGCAATTGAGATGATGTCATTTTGTAGTCCCTCTCCATCTTCAATCTCTTGTTCTCTTCTTTTAGCATGTCTAGCTCAAGTGTCATGTTATAGTCATCATCATGAGTTTGAATGATAACTTGCTTGGTGGTTGTAAGCTTCTCTAGATCAACCTTGAGCTTTGAATTCTCATTCTTGATCTTGACATAGTCATCATAGTGATCGGCCTCAACCACTTTCTTGCCCTTGCCACTAGCACTTTGCTCATCATGCTCACTAACCAAGTCCTCACAAGATGTTGCTATGTCACACTTAACAACAAGGTTAGGAGCATCATGTGTCTCATGTGAAAGCATATCATAAGCAATGGTAAGAGTATCATAATCTACTTTCACTGGAGTGTATTGTTCTTTTAGCAAAGAATGACTAGTGGAAAGATCACTATGCATCTTATCAAGTTTTTCATTTTTAGCTTTGAGCTCTTTGTTAGAGGACTTGAGCTCCTTGATGGAAGATGACATAGTAGCAAGTTCATTTTTCAACTCATCACTAGCATGCATGGCATTGTCATATTTTTCAACAAGAGCATCATTATCAGGAGCAAGCCTATCATTCTTAGCTCTAGTCTTTCTTATGATTTTAGTGTAGTCATTTAGCAATTCAACAAGTTCATCATAAGTAGGAGCTTTGAACCCTCCATCACTATCATCATCACTAGAGTCATCATCGCTTTGTACCTTCCGGTCACCGTTTGCCATGAGGCATAGGTGTGTAGAGAATGATGGCGGCGGCGGTGGTGGTGGTGTAGAGGTTCCAATGACTAGAGCGGCCACCTTCTCCTTCTCATCATCACTATCTTCATTGGATGAGCCACCGGAGGAGTCAATATCGGTGAGCCAATCACCAACAATGTAAGCCTTGCCACCTTTCTTGTGGTGTTGCTTCTTCTTCTTGCCATCCTTCTTGTCGGGCTTCTCACTCTTCTTCTCATCTTCGCTAGATGATTCATCTTTCTTGCCCTTGTTCTTGTTCTTGTAGCTTTCTTTCTTGGGCTTGGGGCATTGATGAGCAAGATGGCCAAGATCACCGCAATTGTAGCAATCCATTTCGAAGATTGGCCTTCTCTTGCTACTTGTGAAGAACTTCTTCTTTCTTGAGTCAAAGTTGACTCCATTCTTGTGAAGCTTCTTCAACATCTTGGTGGTCTTCCTCACCATGAGAGCAATGTTGGAATCATCTTCATCATCACTTGTGCTCTCATGATGCACCTCAATTGCCTTGGACTTGCCTTTCTTGTCATGGCTAGCTTTGAAGGCCAAGTCCTCCTTCTTGTCGGTGGAAGAGCCACCACTTGGTGTGATGTGCATGTACATCTCATGAGCATTGATCTTCCCCAAGACTTGAGTTGGTGTGGATGTGGAAAGATCACCTTGATGTAGCACCGTCACAATGTGTCCATACTTGTCAATAGGAAGGACACATAGAATCTTCCTCACAACATCAGATGGTTGCATTTGTGTGAGGCCAAGACCATTAAGCTCCTCTACAAGAACATTCAAGCGTGAGTACATTTCATTGGCATTTTCATGAGCAAGCATTTCGAAAGAATTTAACTTTTGCATGACCAAATGATAACGCTCCTCACGCTCACTCTTAGTTCCCTCATGGAGCGCACAAATGTTATCCCATAGCTCATGGGCATTCTTGTGGTTCCGAACACGGTTAAACACATCTTTGCAAATGCCTCTAAAGATGATGTTTTTGGCCTTTGCATTCCACTTCTCATTTTCTTCCTCATGAGGGGTTAAGCTTGTACCCTCCTTAGGCTTGGGAAAGCCGGTGATTGTGGCTTGGCGGCATTTAACATCTACAGCTTCAAGGTATGACTCCATACGGATTTTTCAATATGGAAAGTCATCTCCCTCGAACATGGGCGGTGGTCCATCACCCCCAGACATCTTAACTCTAGGCGGTTAAGCCTAAATCGAGAGCACGAGGCTCCGATACCAATTGAAAGCATCAAGCCCAATTAACCCCCTAGTGCCTAGAAGTGTGTATGACAAGAAACAACCGCACAAAAGACTATCGCTAAACCATTTCTACTCTAGCATGGCAATTCAACTTGAAAGAACAACACGTAAATGCGAAATTGAATTGCTCAAAAGTAAATGCGAAGTAATGAGAGTAGAGATGACACGACGATCTTTTTGCCGAGGTATCGAGGTGTCGGCACACCCCCTAGTCCTCGTTGGAGCACCCGCGCAAGGGTATCGCTCCCCCTTGATCCGCGCAAGGATCAAGTGCTCACTACGAGCTGATTCTTCGCCACTCCGGCCCGGTGAATCGCTCGCTACCGGTCACAACATGGCTTGGGTCATCCACAAAGCCTCCGGATGATCACCAAGCTCTCCGATCGCCACCAAGCCGTCTAGGTGATGCCGATCACCAAGAGTAACAAGCTAGAACTCTCACTTGACCAACACAAGGCCAAAGAGATGGATGGATGCACACTTGCTACTCAATTCTCACTAGGAGGTCACTAATTCTCTCAATTAGCAAATCTCTCAACCTCACTAGGGCTCTTGCTCTTTCTCACACTCACAATGTGTTTCTCAGCAAAGGAAAGTGGCAAGAACAACTGAAATGGATGAGGAGGTGGAGTATATATACTCCCCCAACCGGCCATCCAAAAACAGCACAAAATAGACTCTCTACGGTGGCATCGGACGCGCCGATGACCTCGACCAACGGTCAACTGTACCAGCCTATCAGACGTGTTAAAGGAGCATCGGACGCTGGGCAGCGTCCGATGCCCCTGCATCGGACGCGTCCGATGCCATTTGGACCTCTCTGGAACCTCTCTGGATGGCCATCGGACGCTGGCCCTCAGCGTCCGATGCCTCCCACAGTTCACTCGTAAGTGAACAGTGACACCGAAGCATCCGATGTGGCACCATCGGAGCCTCCGATGCCACGCACCAGACCAAACCCTAAGTTGGTGTGAGCATCGGAGCCTCCGATGCCCACTCAACCAGCGTCCGATGCCTGTTACAAGGCCAAAACAAACTCGGATCGCGACGCGGTCTTAACGACTTTTGTTCCTCTCGACGTAAGGCATCTCTCTGAGCTACCTAGGGCTATGAAATAACAATTGTGCACCACACCTACCTTAATAGACTCATCTAGGTCAAGCTACTGATTCACGCCCCCCTTTATAGTACGGCCAAAAGAAAAACAAAGACCTAAGACTACCTAAGTGTCCTCCAACACCATGCGACACTTAGCCTAGCCTACCACCGTCTTCGTCATCCGTCCTTTGAAAACCGAAATGATTTCCATCGCTAGGGGACATGAACTCCATATGCCCGTATCGTCGCCATTACCGTGACCTAACTCATCCCTGTTTCTGCAAAACACACGTTCGTCACAGTAATCTTGTGTTTCATCCAATCACCGAAACCCACTAGGGGCCAAGATGCGTTCACTCCCGAAGACAAGGATTGCCATATGCTTGTTGTCGAGTCCTTGAATGTTTGAAATTTGATCTTTCATCCTTGAATCCCAGCCCCCGAGCGTAGTCGGAGTGAAGTCGACTAAGCTGAGGCAACGACCGAGCCCCCGAGCTTAATGTCGACTAAGCCATGGAGGAGAAGGAGCTTGATCGAAGTAGTGGAAGTAAAATATTGGTGAGCTCAAGGCTTCGGGTGGGTAGTCTCCTCACCGGAGACCCCGTATCACCCCCACCTCGAGACTCCCAAATCATCGTAACCATGTTTGAAGGCTTGTCGCAACAACATGGTGTCCGAGTGAGGCAGCCCTCAGGGGAGTACCTAACCCAGCGGCGTGGCGTCCGAGTAAGGCAGCCCTCAGGGGCGTACCTCAACTGGTGTTGTAGTCCATATCTTTTTTTCCTGCAAAGTAGACATACAAAAATACATAGTAACTGATATTTAGGATATCAAGTCGGGAGCATGTCCTATCATTAACAAATGCATATGAAATTTTTCGCATCTTGCTCTTGCTAGGTTGTTTAAGTCACCCGAGTAGTGGGCCTATGACGTTTAAGCACCTGTCCTGCATGTCGAGCTTTGTCGAGCGTGAGGTACAGGCTTCACGGATTAAGGCTTGCACTTACTTAAAGTAATTTAACAGTCATGCTGCTAAGAGAAGATTATAACAGTCATGCTGCGCAAAAAAAATAAAGCAAGCTTCGAGTGTACATTGTACACCCGTGAGGTGTTGTCCCGACTACAAGCTTGGAGCTATATGAGTAGGCGGGAATGCAATTATGATGTGGCCGCAGTGACTCACGATTAATATTTGGAAATATTAAAGCGTGACTTAGTTTGGTTGATGCCGAGTTGAGTGGTCAGCACCGCCGAGTAGAGTAGTCGACACCGTCAAGATATCCGAGTAATGGATGACTTGGTACTCGACGGCTCGCTTATTACTCGGACGACTTGTTTGCAGCTCGATAATGGCTTGATGGTTCAACGCTTGCTCGATAGCTCGCTTATGGTTCGACGGCTCGCTCGTGGCTCAATGGAAACTTGATGGATTGCTCGTGACTCAACACCAGTTCGAGGGCTCGCTTGCTTGCGGCTCAATGGCGGCTCGATGGTTTGCTCGCGGCTCAACAATAGCTCAAGGGCTCACTTGCGGCTTTACGACAGCATGATGGTTCGACGACTGCTCGACAGCTCGCTTGTGACTCATGGCTCACTTGCGGCTTTTACGACAGTACGATGACTCGATGACTCGGTAACCAAGTACTTTGGATATATGAGTAACTGATTGTCGATGAAGTCGATTAGTTGGAACAGCTCCTCAACAGATTCTTGATCGAGCCGGGTTGTTGCCGAGTAATTCTTGATCATCCGGATCTTGTTCTCGACTAATATGCTGGATCCGAGTGAAGTAGTCGGTCGACAAATGCACACATGCTCTTGTGATTTTTGTGTCATAGCTTGCATGTATCGACATCTTGCCCACTCCTTCACGAGGGATGCATGCTGATTGACTCCGTATTTGCTTGCATGTCATCTTGTGAATTTGCATAGCTGTGTCGATCAATTGCCGTGCTGATTTTGTGATTATAGAGAACGTCGAGTACTCGGAATTTTAGCTGATCTGATGTCTGAGAGAGGTGACGTCCTCATGTTGGAGTGAGGTCAAAAACAGCTGCAGATCTCTATGTATGCCTCATGAACGAGTACATGTGCATGCAAACTAAGGCTTGCACATGTCTTGTACAATTAGCTTCCTGACTGGACCCGGTTGGTAGCCTGCTCTTCGAGTTGGAGTCGGCCCAGTGTTAGACGGACTCGGCGGATGGAGTCCGAATCGATTTCAAACATAGATGCTCTCTTCGACGATCCTCATAGGTGGAAACCAAGATACGCGTCGGTTGCAGCAGCACATATGAGCAAATCTCACCCATGTCGCTGGAAGAAACATGTATGTCGAGGTCCGTCGAGCTCTTGAACGCAAAATCACTGAAATCCCCTACCTAGCGTGCCAGCTGTCGGTGTTTGTTAACCGACAACTTGTCTCGGGGGTACCCGGACGATTGTTCGGTGGGGATCGACGTATGCAGAACTCGATGGTAAATGTAGAGATAATGATTTATACTGGTTCGGTCTGCTGAATAGCATCACTACGTCCCGTTTGTGGGGAATCATATATTGCGCCCTGCGTTTATAGGTGTCTGGTTGTGTACCATGACCCTTGTGTCTCTGTCTCTCGATCCATGGAGCTCTGCCTCTCTTTATATAGTCCAGGAGGCAGAGTCCTAGTCCGTTAAAATTTTAAGAGTTCTAGTAGGATTATAAGGTAGCAATACTACTAGGATTACATGGAGAGTTCTAATTGGACTAGGTCTTCGCCCTTCCTTGCGGAGTACCCGGGGACTCTGTCCCAGAACACCATCCTCCAACCAGCTCGAGCCTACCACCTCGCGCACGCCGAAAGTCGCTTTGGCCAACCAACAACGACAGCGGAGCGGGAATCAGCAACGACGACTCGCCTTGATAAAAGCTATGTTCCCTTTTTTCCTAAATCCTTTCTTTCATTTCTATGATAAGAAAAAAAAACGCTTTGTGAAAAACTAAACAAAAACCCTGTCGCCGCAACCGTGTTCGATGCATCCTTGTTTTCAAACTTAAAGGGCAACATCAGCAACCGTGGCCTCTGAGGAAACTGGTCGGGACTCAGCCGCCAACGCCTCCGATGGCTAACGGCACCGATCCCCCGGTTGAACCAGAGCACATGCGGCAGACCGAGTTCCCGAAAAGTCAAACAGGTGACTGAGCGAGCACAGACGCAATGATAGGATCACGGCAGCCTCTACGCCCTCGTTCTCGTCCCTCAACGCAGCAGGGAGTTACACGAAAAGACCAAATGTGGCCGCGAGGCGAAAACACGGGGGAGCGCCTAAGTGATATTTTTTCGAATTAAAAAGAAATTGAAAAATCTCAACCGTCTTAAACAAGAATCACCCAATAGCGTGCTATCTATGTTTCTTTGTCTAAAGATCGTTTTTATTTCATAGGACAAGATAACCATTTGCAAAAATTAACGAAAAACTTATCCAACGTTCACGTTCGGTACGTCCCTGTTTTCGAACTTAGAGGGCGAAAGTTGACGACTGTGCCTCCTGGGGAAACTGGTCGGGACTCGGCCGCCAAACGCCTCCGACGGCTAACGGCACTAGTCCCCCGGTTGAACCAGAACACGGTCAGCGGACTGAGCCCTCAAAATTCAAACGGGCGACTCAGCGAACGCGGATGCGATAACAAAAATACGCAAGGCCTTTGCACCGTCGTTCTCGTCCCTCAAGGTTGTGACAGGTCACGCGAAAGACGAAACACGACCACGAGGTGAGGACACGGGGCGAGCACCTACGTAAAGCTTTTTCAAGAACGAATCCCGAAAAAAGATGCGAGGAGTGCCACAGCATGTTGGATCACGCCCTCAGGCCCCCTATGTCGCACAAGGGGCAACGCTCGCCGAGGCCTCGGTCGCCGTGCGTTTTCAACCAATGGCCCGACGAAAAGCTGCACCCAAAAAACCCCGCGACAATGGGGCGCCCGGGTGGTGCCGAACCCATGGCCGGGGGCCTCTCCGTCCGGTCACAATGGCCCTCAAAGAAGGCCTCACTCTTCTTTAAAAAAACCACCCTCGCTTAGCTCGAAACATCGAAACATTGTCTCATGGGGTGTTTCTTAGTCTGCTCGGCACTAATAGGAGCCCCCATGACCGGTCAATCAATGGCAGGATAAGCCGGGCGCTGTCGACATCCCCATAAAAACCGCTTGAAAAGGCGTGCCCAACACTCCATCAGATAGGGAACTTTCCCTCTGATTCCTTCCTAGCGAAGGAACCCGGGGCATTGAGCCCACTACGTTCCAGGGGTTCAAAGGCTGGCCCCGCGAGGTTTCGATAGCCGCCCTAGAATAACTGAGTCAGGGATGACCACAGGTGTGCCTGTCATGTGGCCTGAGCCTAAGCCTAAGCGCTAGCACTCAGGACACCCAAAGTCATATCCGAGGCTAGTAGGACAGTCACAAATGGGATCCCAACCGAGGGAGGCAGCGAGCCCTCGGAACCAATGGAACGGATCCGAGCCCTGGTGATAGTCCTCTGGCTCTATGATGTGCGCCTTCGGGCCTCTAGCCGACCCCTATCGAACGGGGCATGGGCACACACTCGGATTCACCCGCTAACAGCTCACTGGGGATGTCGTGGCCGATGCCCACCGAGGGTAGCACGACATCCCCACCCCTCCTCTTTGCGAAAAGGATGCGCGAGGGTCGAAAAAACCAAGACGAGGCCGCTCCTGACCGACCCCTTGCGAAAAGGGGCTCGGGGGCTCACCTAGCGCCTGAGACAAGATCGAAAAAACCTTCATCTACTCCTAAGCCCACAACCATTGGTCATCCCTGGCCGGCAATCGAAGGGCTCGGGGGCTCGGGAAACTCGACTAACATCTTTTTATGCGAGATTTTCAGCCCTTGGATGAACGCCTCATTCCCCCAAGGCCTCGGGGGCTACACCCGGGTGCGCGCTCGCACCCACCGGAGGAAAGTCCGTCCGAATTCAAAATAGATCCTGGCGACCACCACTGAGTAGCGGATCAAACCTGTAGGGGAGTGCCAGCACCCCTACAAAGGCTCGGGGGCTACTGTCGGAGACCAAAATGATTGGTACCCTAACCAGAGGTACTAAATACACTTTCGAAAAACATAACCCAGGCCTCCGCGCAAGGCCTCTGCGCAAGGCCTTAGCGCCAGGCCTCAGCACCAGGCCTCCGCGTCATCTTTTGACTCGTACATAGGCTCAGCGCTAGGCCTCCGCGCCAGGCCTCAGCGCTAGGCCTCCGCGCCAGGCCTCCACGCAAGGCCTCCGCGCCATCTTCCGGCTCGTACATAGCATCAGCGTCAGGCCTCCGCGCAAGGCCTCAGCGCCAGGCCTCCGCGCGAGGCCTCAGCGCCATCTTCCGACTCGTACATAGCTTCAGCGCCAGGCCTCCGCGCAAGGCCTTCGCGTCAGGCCTCAACGCAAGGCCTCAGCGCCAGGTCTCAACATCAGGCCTCAGCGCCAGGCCTCCGCACTGTGCTCTTGTCCCATCAAACAGGGCTCCATACCAACTCCCTGACACATGCTGACAAGTGCTGTCAGGATAAGCCAAGGACATGTGGGAGGCATGGGGAGACAGGACATAAGTCACACCCTCTTTTTTCCACCACATGAGTCACATCCTCTTTTTCCCACCATATTTACTTTCCATACCACCACTCTCCCACGACATCAGTAACGTGCCCGCGCGGTACTGGAAACATGAGACAAATGGGACAGGACGGACGAACACAAGAAGCACAACACCAAGATCACCCACCAGCAACGCCCGAGTTGCAACCTCTCCTCCATTCACCCGAGACTTAAGGGAGCTCTCCCTCTCTCACTCTATTGCTTGTAACCCCTACTACGAGCACTCCCGGTGCAAGATAACACGACCTCCGCTCTCCCACTGGATGTAGGACCATCGTTTGTCCGAACCAGTATAAACCCCTGTGTTTTTCTTGCATCACCACCCGGAGCTAAGGACACGCAGGAACAAATTCACTTGCCGGTGTTAGGATACCCCGTTTCCGAAACACCGACAACCGTTAACTGCACAAAACTGTCAGAAGGCCATAAAACCAAATAAATTTTGTTTTGAGACTACGTAACCAACTTTGAAAAAAGGATCGTATACCTAAAAGCAGTTTTTTTTTCAAAGCTATACACCTAGTTCTCTCAATTTGAAGTGTGTGTAGCCGCTCGCTCGATAGCCTACGTGAAGGATGGTGAACTCGCGAGTCACGACTTTGTGGTATGTGCAGTCTTAAAAAAAAGACTTCTGGTATGTGGATGTAGGCCCCGTTTGAATGCCATGAGATTTTGAGATTTCAAATAAAAAATATTTTAGAATTCTAATGTGTCATCTAAACGGTTTAAACTCTGAAGGTCCCCTCTGGAACAAAGGAAAAATAGAGGAATTCTATAGGATAACAAAAAAATAGAGGAGTTCTAGAGGATTAAAATCCTATAGGAAAATTTCCGGGCCTGTTTGGAACGCAAGAATTTCACAGGAATCGCGCAGTAATTTCACAGGAATCAGTTCAATTTTATAGGAAAAACGCAGGAACGGGGAAAAATTTCCGCGTTCCAAACAGGGAACCTTTTTGGAATAAAGGATTTTGTTCCTACAAATACTATGAAATTCCAATGGAATTCGTAATGAATAAAGGATTTCATAGAAACTTTAGAAGAATTTTACCAAGAGGTTGGACTTCATAGAAAATTTTCTGTCACTCTCTCATCAAATTCCTGTGTTTTTTCTGTGCTCCATCCAAACATTCTCAATCTTGCGGTTTCCTGTATTTTCTCAAACCGGTAAAAAGTACTCCCTCCGTTCCAAATTATAACCAAATTATAAGTCATTTCAAGAATCTTGTAGAGTCAAAGTATTTCAAGTTTGACTAAAATTATATAACAAGATAACAACACCTATGATACCAACTAAATATCATTAGATTCTTTATTAATTATATTTTTATAATATACATATTTGATGTCATAAATCTTTGTGCTTTTCTCTGTAACTTTGGTGAAAGTTGAAAAACTTTGACTCTTCAAGATTTTTGGAATGATTTATAATTTAGAACGGAGGAAGTATTCAAGATGTTCTTTTTAAAACTGTTACGATTCCTTCCTTCTGACCAGATTTTTACGAACAGCACCGACGCACCATAGGTCGCCGGTAAACCACTACAGGTTGGCACGTCATATCAGCAGTTGACGATTTCTTCTCCCGCTGCAGACGACGCCGTGTCTGCGGCGCACGGCACGCGAAGCAGGTTGACGTGCTGAGACGGGCCACCGACCAGACCAGACGCCCACTCCGTCCCCTGCACTGCAGAGTGCAGAGTGCAGACTGCCTTGCATGCTGCTCTGTTGGTGTCTCCGCAGCAGTGAGCAGGTCAAAAGCTAGTACCTATACTATACTAGTACCTATATCAGCAGTGAGCAGTGTCTCCAACTAATTTTACATATTGCGATAACTTTACGAGATGATTTTAAAGCTTAATTAGTCTATGATTTGACAATATTATATTAGAGTAAACATATGCTAATAACAAATTAATTAGTCTTAATAAATTCATCTCACGGTTTTCTAATATAATATGTAATTTGTTTTTTAATTAGTTTATTTTTAATACGCTAAATTAATACCGCAATATATGATGTGACACTTAAAACTTTTCGTCCACCAACTAAACACCCCCTAGTGATGTCGTGAGAGGGGTAAAAGATTTATATTTAAGCCTCGCTTCTCCTAGTGTATTTTCTTCCTATAAGTTGTTACAATGGCCAAAGACAACCTAGAGCTCTGTTCGGCTCATTTCTTATAAGAGAAAAATATTATTCTACAGTTAATTAAAGCCGACATATAGCTCAAAAACCGAGAAACAGAGCCCAGGTTTGCTGCACCCGTCGTCATCCATTGGTCCGCTTTGTTGCTTATCACGGTGAGTGATAAAAGTGGAGTTGTTTCAATAAACTGTTTAACATCTCATAGATAGAAATATCAAAATGTGTATAATATCTTTGCCACTACTACACACAGTGGCAGACCTAGAATTTTACCACAGGATATGTCATATAAGAATTTTTATGCATTTCAATAAAACCATATTCCAATTTAGTAAAAACCGCAAACATTAAATAACATAATAATAATCTTTAAATTCAAAGGTTAGCTAAAAACTATGACAAATTATATCATAAAGAGTTTAAACAAAATACAAATAGTTTGAAATATAGCCATAAAAGAGACTTACAACAAGATGGGACGAAAAAATTGCAAAAGAAAAAATAAAATATATAATTTATAGTTATATATTGAAATGCTCAAAGTAAATGTGTAAGTAAAGAGAGAAGAGGAACACCGTGATGTTTTGCTGAGGTATCGAGGTGTCCGCATGTTGACGTTTACTAATGCTCATAATTAACCATCAACTATTGCATGAAATGACACGTTTGAAACTAACAAGTTCCACGAGTTTTGGTGCTCTCACTTGTTTTGTAGGACATCAATATTTCACCATATAAAAGTATCTCGAGTGATGAATTGGAGTACACCATTGCGAAGAGCTCGTCGAGACGATCGAAACAGACATATCATTTGCTATATTCGGAGTCCCGGATGAAAAGATATTAATTTCGCAACGAAATCTGCAAAAGAAGGATCTAGAAGACACCAGAAGACACCACGAGGCGGCCCGCCACGGGGGCCCACTGGGCCAGACCGACCGGTCCCACCTCATGACCGACCGGTCGGCCACGGAGGCCGTTTCGCCTCCGCCTTCTGGAACCTTCTTCCACCGCTTCCTAGGATGCATCTCCACCGTCCCTGAAGTCGGTTTGATCCAACGGTGGGCGATAAATGTGACGCGGATCGATGACGTGGAGATTCCTTGTCCCCTACTCCATCCAGGACTATATAAGAGACCCTAGGGGCGCCCCAAGGGGCATCTCCATCTTCATTATTTATCTCCACATCAGAAACTAGGGTTTCAATTAGAAGTAGAGGTCCCTCTAGATGAATCTCTTCTAGTTCATCTAGATCTAGTTCTAGTTGTCTAGTTCATCTAGTTGTAATTAGAGATTGGATCAGTGAGAGGAGGAGGAGAGAGCTGAGGAGGAGCCGGATCTGTCGGATCTTCCTCGACATTGTAATGGTGCAGCGTCTGGTTCGTCTTCAAATAATCTCCAGGTTCTTCATTTATCACTTCTAAGTAATTTATTTAATTTCAGTTCTTGCTTTATTTTATTTACTGGATCTCCGCTCATATTGAGTGCTCTAGTTATTCATAGTAATTAGAGTAGTAATCATTAGTGTAGACGCGGTGTCTAGGCTAGTGTTTACCTGAGTTTGCGCCCAATCCTCCGGATAGTTGTGGTAGCTACAGGGGTGACAACTTTGTAGATTGTTATAATCCACCACGTTAGGATTGGTGTTTTCGTAGAGCTTTTTGGCAGCCTTCACGTTAGGAGCTCCGGCCTGTCGGATCAACTTCTTCATCTTGTACCTGCGGATTCAAGTTCATCGTCAACTTGCTTCAGCGATTATTTCGGTAATTAACATCTATATTTAAGTTTGAGTCATTGTTATTATTATTCTTAAGGTTTATGACTCTCTTTTGAGTACTTTAATTCTAGTCATTCTAGAGTTAGAGTAGTTGGATAGTGTAAGCGTGGTGCTTAGACTTGATAGCTCATAAATGCCTCCTATAACGCCGGTAGTAGTGGTTGTTCACAAGGGTGACTCTTATAGCCTTGTTGATTCTTCTATAGTCCACTTACCCGTGTGTAGGCTCGGTAGGATTATACATTTGCATAAAAGACTCATACTCTGTTTGTGACCTTTTATGGCAACTTCCCCACTAAGAATAATGCAAACATATCACTCTTAAATTGGATTTAGACAACCTTAGTGATCCCCTCTATACTTCTAGATTCTCCGTCCTTGTTAGCTACTCAGGGGTTAGACTTTAAGACTTGACACTATCCGTTCCTTTGGGTTTGATATTGAAACTGGGTTACTCCGGTGAAGTGCTACATCGGTAGATTTTATCTATGCGCTTGCAGATAAAGTAGAGTGTGCGTTAATTTATACCAACAAGCATTTCTGGCGCCGTTGCCGGGGAACGGTAGATCATCTTAAGTCTTAGTCTAACCTTCTAATCATACTTTTATCTTTTCCTTTTTTGTCCCAGTCTTTTCATTATTTTTGTTTTCATTCTTATGAATGTTGTTTTTGAATTCCACTCTTATCTATCACTACCCCATGAGCAAGCTATAACTAGTAGAATCCTTATACCCCATCATAATACCTGGTTATGAGCTATGCCTACCTTTCTGTTGCACTATCCTTGTAATGAGCATAGGAATATAATTATGAAAATATTCCTTCCGCTATTTTGTCACTAACCTTCTCAGGTCTGGAGCAGAAAAGAACGAAGGAACAACAAACACAAGGTATGTCCCACCAATCATCATGCAACATTGAATTTCATTCAGCCAATCTTGATTTGTGCAAAATCCAAGCTTGGGGAATAGACTTTCTAAGAATATTTCTTGCCATGTTGCTATGTTGGTTGTCCCTACCTTTAGAATATGCTCATATACTAATCATACTCTTTCATCACCATCTGAATAAATCTCTATAATGCTTTCATGTTATCTTTATTTGCTATAGTATATTCTTTGGTTTTGAAGTTTTATCATACACCTTTTAAATTAGGCATGGAGCTTAGTTTAACTGTTTTCATGAATTAAAGTAAGACATGGTGTCTGGTTTGATTCTTGAGCTAAAAGGTGTGCTGATTTTACCTATAGAGGCTTTTAAATTAAGTATGGTGCTTAGGTTAAAATGCCTTCCTAAGTCAAATTAGACGTGGTGTCTAGGTTGGTTTTTGAACTGATAGTATGCTATAGTAGATTTTGGATATTTTGTTGGACTAACCCCTGCAGGAAAACTTTCAATATCAATTTGGGAAAGTCCAGGAGATGGACTCACACTGGAGATGAAGTAAGGCGTACACATGAACTTCAACAACTTTGCACAATGAAGACTCAGCTCATTCATCATGTATGAAAGAACTGTGAGTATCAAAGTTTATTTATTTTGTCTTCTACTGCAAGATATCTTTTGCCTTGAATCATGTTAAAGTGCAGCCAACACATAAAATACTAGTCTATGCTAAAATAATCCTAAAAACATCTTTTTATTAGCATAGATAAGTTATGGATAACAACCCATGTTTCAAATTCTTGCAATCCTTCGGGTATATGTCCACTAACATTATGCAGGAGAGAAATTTTGTTCATCCATGGTTTGGTGTGAACATTGAAGATCCAAAACTCAAACCATAGACACACAAACCTACTCTCAGATCACAACTGGTGCTAGCCTAGCTTTGAGTCTTGCTTGGGCACTGATGACAAACAGGATGCAACTTACCTCGTATGAGACAACCTATGCCTACAACCATCATTGCCCAAGATATCAAGATAAGAAGTGGGAAGTTGTCCTCTTTTCTAATCAAGAGCTAGCTTGGGAGACAAGATGGTACCACTACAACAATAGCAAGATCTACAAGTCAAACACATGAACATGTTGTTGGGAATCCATCTACATCACAAGCCAGCCTGGGAGATCTTGCTATTGATCTCCTACTCACCACTTTGATCAATACAAACCACTAAATGCTATCCCAGTCGAGAAGAAGAATATGATCCACCACTCATTCTTGAACACCATCAATGTTATCATATTTGCCGGACCTGGAGAAGTCAACTTTTGGATCTTTCGCGGCATCTTCAACATCTACATCACTTATGAGCAGCCAAAGAGAACCAAGAGAAGACGTCGAAGGGAGAACCAACTGCCAAGAACTGAGGAGGGCATCATGAAGGATGAAGCCACTGCACCACAAGAATTAGAAGATGGAGAGATAATACCTGAGCCAGCAAATCAAAAAGAACAGCCGATAAGATCTCCCTCATCTAGACACTGTTGAGAGAACAAGTCTCAGTTGTGACATTAAAAGACAAAGACTATCATAGAGGCACTCGAGTAGCAGCTCTAATTTCAAGTCTCTTGTCAACCCAATAATTAAAAGGAAAATGAGAAATGTTGACAAGAGAAGAATGTGGAACTGTCTTTACATCCTCATAGTATATAATTAATACAAGAAAGGGAGAGGATCCAAGTCAGCATACTCGAGGAACAATGTGCCTTCACTGATAAGTCGACACATAGAGAAGGAAGGTCGATACCTATAAAGATGATTCCACTGTGATCCTTCTCCTCTCAAGCATACTGTGAGACGAGCAAGAGAAGACAAGCCAGCTAAACAAGAGAAGCTTCCACAAGGTGGTTCGCCACAATCACTCTTCAATGATAAAGTAACATTTCAAGGTAAGTGACCATCACTTTAAAAGTTTCTCATTGATTCTAGTATGAACATAAATAAAGAACTAAACATGTTTAAGTTGCACCTCACTTGATCCAACCTAATCAACTCAACATGTTCAGTCCTTTGATCTTTGTTCATAGCTTTACTCTCTTGAATGTCACTAAATGAGCTAAAATGTTGTGCATCTAACCTTTGGAAGATGATATATCTCAATTATGAAAAGATCGACACTTTATGCATAGATTATCCTTCCTTGGGTTAAGTAATTTGATCTGTTAAATATTTTAAGATGCTACTTTTATGCTCATCCTCTGATGCTATCACTCATGTTAAGATTGAATAGAACACATAAACAACAAGTTTGTCTTGTGCAATGTGCCTAAGGTTAGAGAGGAATAAACAAAACTTTTGGTTCTGTTGGTGTTTTTCCACCAACAGAGCCCATGCACTTGATCTCTACCTTCTCTTTATGAGCAGGACACATTCTTAAGCAAACATGGCAAAGTTTGTCACTCCCAAATTCTACAGAGTGAAGGTCCTAGATCTACAAGAACATGCACACTAAGCAAGATGTTGTCAGCTTCCATAATTAACGCTTCACTTTAAACTGCTGGACGAACGAAGAACATGAGTGACACCATATCAAGAGGCATAAACAAGAAGGAATGTTGGAAGACGTCGTAGTCAAAATTAGAGGTCATGAAGTCCCCACAGACTTCTTGATCCTCGACATGAGAAGACAATGATGTCCACCTCATCCTAGGAAGACTATTCCTCTACGCTACAAGTACAATCATTTACAAGAGGAAATCCATTTTCACTTTCCTGGAGAAAAGGAACGATGCAACTTCATCAACTACATACCCAATGAAGCACCCAAGAAGAACAGAAGTGAAAGACGCCGCTCTCGACTCCAAGGAAGACAAACTACCAAGAATAGAGAGGCCAATCATGATGAAGAAGCTATCGACACTGTCCCAGAAAAGAAAGAACAAGAGAAACCTCAAGACAGTGAACCACAGGAAGTGAAGACTCAAACCTAGAAAGTATGGAAGAAAATGTCTGCACTTAAAGGTACAATCAATAACAACTTTCCAAACGTCTGGCATACCTTGGGAGGTCTGAACCAAGGGAAGGTCCGGTTCGTCGGACCTAAATTTCCGAACCTTCGCCAAAAGGTTAAAACCGGTAGTTATCCTCGTATTTACTTTCCTGCATTTTTCTGCATATTTAATCCATAATCATTTCTTGCATCATCATATTTAATTCACAAACATTTTTATTTCTACATTTTATTAGAAAACAAAATAAAAATAATTTATTTATTGCATTTCATCGTGAACTATGAAGCCCCATGTGAATAATTCTATGGTGTGTAAAAAACCCACAGGAATGTTCATCGTGGTGGCATAAAAATAATAAAAATAAATATGCATACATTCATCCTGTTGTATTTTTCTCTTGCATCGTAAAAATATTAAAATACAAAAATATTGAGAAAGAGATCTTACTGAAATTCTAGACAACTAAGGCTTGAGTGGCCCACCGCTAATGCTTAATCTGTTCCACAAGTTTTGTTGTCTATTTGAGTTTCACAGGATTTGAAGGGCCAAGAAAAGCTAACGAGCAAGTGAATGCTCCATCCACTGTTGGAGCACTGTCTCAATAAACATCAACATAAATCAAAGCTCTAATAGAGGAAGGACATATCCACTGTCAGTTTGCTACATTGCAAGATCGAACGACTACGTCAACATTCAGTTTGGGGGAAGCACCCCCATGTATCCACGTAAGTATCTTTATCCTCTTAAGTTTTTCATTCTATAAACAAATTCAAAATAAAACAAAAAAATGTGTGAGCACATGAAGGCTCACCCTTAAAAAGAAAAGAACAAAAATATGTGGGCACATGAAGGCTCACCATTAATTAAAAAAAGACAAAAATATATGGGCACATGAAGGCTCAACGCTATTAAGGGAACCAGCTTGGGGGAGACGCACCCCCGTTATCTTCGCAATGCAGGTATGTCTTTATTATTACTACTACTACAATTATTAGTTATATCTTAAAGTGTGTTAGATTAAATAAATAAAATAGTGTGTCTAGTTTATTTTAAAAAGTTGATGATCAAAGAAGAACCCTCTCTCTCTAATCTTTTGCATGGAAATGATGAATAGTTGCTCTATCTAATTTCTTTCAAGTACCTAGCCTTTAAAGCATGAGTTCTCCTAATTAATAATGATGCCTTGAAATAAAATTAAATACATGGATGGCAAATACTTAGTCTAAGATCCAGGTAATTGGGATATGACATGTGATGATCTGAGCTGCTATTATCTTGTTCTAAACAACACTAAAGTTCCAGAGATTTCTAAATATAAACATGACTAATAATTGTATTGAGTTAAATTAAACTTTGTTGACCCTATGAGTAGTTTATCATGCCATTGAATTGAGATCACTTACACATTTCATCCATCTTCCGCATAAATACTCATAATTATCTGTTGCTACCCTCTCAGAAGTTTGTTAGAAGCATGTGGCTATTATTTAAAAAAAGGAGAGAAAAAAAGATCTGAGGAAATAAAAAGGGACAAGTGTTCGAAACCTCAAAAAGATAGATCCCGAGAAAATAAAAAGGGACAAGTGTCCGAAACCTCGAAATAAAAAGAAAAAAAAAGAGAAGAAAAGAAAATCAGAAAAAATGAGCACGTGCCCGACAGTAGAATTAGCCTAATAGCCATATGTCTTTGATAAACAGAAGAGTGTGAATATATTCAAAAGAGCATCCGACTCTATTTTTCCATACACATGCACTTCTTCTCTTTGGATCCATTGTTTAATTTGACAACATATGTATTAATGCTTTTGAAAATTAAATTAAACTTCGGGATAAAGGTGAAGTGAAAGAACTAGAGACATAGTGCTTGATTTGATCGTTCAATCTCTCAATTATTCAAGATCTAAGGTAAAAGTAATAAGCCCCATGAAGAATAACATAATATATTTTGGAGAATTTTTGTTTAACAGCAGGTATACTTGTTGGAAGTGAAGATATTGTAGCAACTCCTCATCCATTGTTAAGTTTTGGTTTTGCTAAGGGACTAGCAAAGGGTAAGCTTGGGGGAATTGTTGACACTGGTTATCTATCAAAATTAAAGGGTAAATAAATATGAAAATGACATGAATTCAATCACCAATAAAGGTTTAGGGTTTTAATTGACAATATTCCATGAGTTTTGGTGAATCGTGATTCTGCAGGGACAAAACCAGAAAACCAGCATAAATTACTTCTCCTGGAAGGAAACCGACGGAAGATTATGGAACCGGCACGTCAGGAATACTCCAGAAGGACCTAGAGGACACTAGAGGACACCACGAGGCGGGACACCCCGAGAGGCCGCCAGGTGGGACCGACCGGTCCCACCATTAGACCGGTCGGTCTCCCCCTGGGCCTGCTGGCCTCCGTCTTCCGGAAGCTTCCTCCACCGCCTTTGAGGATGCATCTCAGCCCTACGTGAAGTCGGTTTGATCTAACGGCCGCGGTTGATCCCTCAGGGCTATATAAACAGGCCCCCAAACCCCAGGGAAGATCAAGTCTCTCTTCAGAAAAGCCTACGCCTCATTCAGAAACCCTAGAAGAAGACTTCAAGAGCCAGCTATCAAGTAGAAGACTAGTTACCCCTCTAGTTAGGTTTAGAACCTAGTCTTATATTAGAACTAGAAGAGAGAGAGAGAGAGAGGAAGAGATCAAGAAGGAGCTCCGGCCTGTCGGATCAATTTCTTCATCTTGTACCTGCGGATTCAAGTTCATCGTCAACTTGCTTCAGCGATTGTTTCGGTAATCAACGTCTATATTTAAGTTTGAGTCATTGTTATTATTATTCTTAAGGTTTATGACTCTCTTTTGAGTACTTTAATTCTAGTCATTATAGAGTTAGAGTAGTTGGATAGTGTAAGCGTGGTGCTTAGACTTGATAGCTCATAAATGCCTCCTATAACGCCGGTAGTAGTGGTTGTTCACAAGGGTGACTCTTATAGCCTTGTTGATTCTTCTATAGTCCACTTACCCGTGTGTAGGCTCGGTAGGATTATACATTTGCATAAAAGACTCATACTCTGTTTGTGACCTTTTATGGCAACTTCCCCACTAAGAATAATGCAAACATATCACTCTTAAATTGGATTTAGACAACCTTAGTGATCCCCTCTATACTTCTAGATTCTCCGTCCTTGTTAGCTACTTAGGGGTTAGACTTTAAGACTTAACACTATCCGTTCCTTTGGGTTCGATATAAAAACTGGGTTACTCCGGTGAAGTGCTACATCGGTAGATTTTATCTGTGCGCTTGCGAATAAAGTAGAGTGTGCGTTAATTTATACCAACAGATGCTCTGATGCCTAGCATCGAACACTCTGATGCCTCAGGTAACAGTAACATATACTGTTTCTGACAATACATGTCACAATGGCATTAGACGCTTGCAGCGTCTGATGCCACCCCATCAGACGCGTCTGATGGCCAAAACCCATCCCTAGAACCTCTGCATGGACATTGAACACACTCCCGGTGCGTCCGATGTCAATGTCAGATGTGACGCTGATTCACACTCCAAGTGAACAGTGTTACCGCTGCGTCCGATGCCACCCTCCTGGCCATCCGATGCAATGGTAAACACACTGTCCACTTCTAGTTGGCATCGGACGTGCGTGCGACACCAACAGGGGCTGCGTCTTCTGATGCCCTTCTGAGGGCTGAAATGACTTCAGATCGTGACAATACCTAGAGGACTTTTGATCCTCACGACCTCTGGGCTCTGAGCTACCTAGAGCTATAAAATAACAAGTCTGCACCACACCTACTTCAATAGACTCACCTAGGTCAAGCTACACATTCACGCTTCCCTTTATAGTACGACCAAAGGAAAAACAAAGACCTAAACTACTCTAAGTGTCTCTCAGCACCAAAGGACACTTAGAACTAGCCTATCTCCATCTTTGTCATCCATCCTTTGAAAGCCAAATTGATTTCCATCGCTAGGGGGCATGAAAACCATTTGCCCATATCGTTGTCATTATTGTGACCTAACTCACTGTTTCTATAAAACACACGTTAACCACAATAATCTTATGCTGTCATCAATCATTGAAACCCATAGGGGCCTAGATGCTTTCATTCTTCCCCTTTTTGGTGATTGATGACAACACATCCTCGAGTATAGAGAGAAGAGGTTTTCAAATCATGATATATATGAGCTTGCTATGGATAAGAGAAAATTGGTTAGAGGCAAGCTCATACACATCATGCCAACATCCTGCACTTAACAAATATGAGTGAAATACAAGTGCAAGAGTAATAGAGCTCAATTACATAAAGATACGAAATTAACAACATGTAAATGAGCGATAGTAATGACATGTCATATAGAATATGGATAGTGAGCACAAACATATCAAAAGAAGTCCACAAGCACACATATAATACAATGCGAAGCATAAGTAAACATGATGCATGCTTAAGAGTATATCACACAAAAGATGCAAAACCCTCTGAACACTCCCCCTAAAGCTATACTCGACCCTCTCCCCCTTTGGCGTCAAGCACCAAGCCTAAGGGTCTGTAGGAGGCACTGGAGCAGATGAGTCGGGCGTGGAGACCTCTGGGGAGCGTGGAACGACCTCAAACTGCTGAAGCAGGGCCTCAGAGTCAGAAGAGGACAAAGCTGGCTGATCCTCTGGAGCTGGAAGCTGTGGAGAAGTGGTTCGAGTCTGCTCTATCTTAGTCTGAACTGTTTTGACCTTTGCCTAAACCTCTGGCTGAGCCTCTATCGGAGTAGTGTCTTTCTGTGCCACTAAGTGTGGAAGCTCGAGTATCAAAGTCTGCACAATCTGCTCTGGCGCTGAAGGCTGTGTCTACTGCGACTCTGTCTAGGTAGGCTCTGACGACACTACTAAACTTGGTACAGTCTCTGTAGTGGAAGTCATGGGAGCAATAGATGTCAGGATGGCCCCCTGTAGCTCTGAAGGTGTGGGGTGCCCAGTGAGCTCACTAAACGTAGCCGAGAGGTCCCTTGTCGCCATAGTGGTCATCATGAACAGAGAATCTATCGGACGTAGAGTGAAGCCGGTGGTGAGAGGACTAAAAAGTTGTCCACCCCCGGAGGAGTGGTAAACCACCGAGTGGACTGAGAGGGCATCGGGAACGGCATAAACTGCGGTGGCTGCTGCTACTATTGAGATGGTTGTCACTGTAAGGGACGAAACTAGGGCTGATGTGGTGGCAGGGAGTTGGTCATCTTCATCATCTGCTCCATGAACTTCAATGTCTACTTCTGAACCTCAAGGAGCTACCTCTGAGTGGCATCTGACCTCTCCTAAGCATGAGCCTCAGCCTCTACCAGTCATTGCTGCTCCTGTGCCTATCACCGCTGCTCTGCCTAGATGTTCTCTAGAATCGCTAGTAGGGTTGGGTCTGTCCTCGAGCTGCTCGCCTCTAAGTCATGAGGTCATGGCTGCATCCTCGACCGGAGCTCGTAATACTCATCAGAGCTATCAGTGGGGTCCTCAACAATGAACTGTGTGTCATTCTTAATGTCCTCAAGCTCCCTCTCAGCATGGCCCTGATGGCCTCGTCCTGCTCTTTGGTAGTCTTTGGTACTTGTTGTCTCTAGCGAGAGGTAGTCTGTGTAGCATGTTGTGCCCTCTGGTCTCTGCTGTGGCTAAGAAGCCGACTCATGTTATATGCTGGGAAGATCGTGGTAGTACGAGCTAGCTCCTGTCCTGGTGTCATCCCAACGTGTGCGGCAATCTAGAAGAGTAAGTAGGAATCCAATGCGCGAAGGGAAGCTATCGGCGGGCCTTGATGTCATCTGCAATTGTGTCCTCCATCTCAGACAGTATGCCATCCCAAACGTCAAACTCTTACTGTCAGACCATGTAAGCAAGCAACCAGAGCTGAATGCGAGAAATCCCCTCTCTGTATCCAATCCTTAGTAGAATTGTGCACCTCATAACCTCATTGAGGATCTGAGCCAAGGAGTGAGGTCCTTCAGCGAGCGGCTTGAACCCTCTCCAAATAGCTCTATGAAAAGCAAGGCCACACCAGATCTATCGATGACTGCTCTCCACCGTGAGGGCGTCTCGGTGGCTCTGTCATGTCGTAACACAGACTGTGGATCCACGTCTGTGACTCTGTCAAGTGGAGAATATCTCAGATCTCTGAACTATACAATCTGAAGTGTTCTCCTCAGAATGCAAAGTGGATGAAGTCATGGTCAAGATCCACCCAAAGTGGATGAAGTCATGGTCTAGATCCACCCAAAGTGAAGCGTAGAACTGCAACACCAAGTCCTCGATGTACGAGCCAAACCACCCTAGAAGGTCTGCCAACCCTGGTAGATAAGTAAAATGGGGGCCTATCTGCTCTCCTCCAGCTGCCACAATCGCTTCTAAGGCGCAAACTCGTCGTGACCTCAAACTGATCCCGACGTTGTTGAATCTCTGGTAGGAGTCCTCATGAAGAATAGAGTAGAACTCAGGTCCCACCTAGGGCTGCCTCTCGCATGGAAACCAACGGTCAACTAGAACCAACTGGAGCTCCTGGATCTGACGACAGGTGGCAGCACAGAGGTAGAGGCGCACGACTGGCGGTGGCTCACGTCAAGTGGGAGGACGTGCACCACATCGGGGACCATCGGGTTGAGGTGGCACCTCGGTCTGGCGATGGGATGACCGACGTCGCGGCTGCTCCACTGGCTCTGCCTCTGCCTCTGCCTCTGCCTCAACCTAGCTGTCTCTGTAGCCTTTGTCTGCTTTGTGCCCTCTGCCTGGGCCTACGCTGCCAAACCAGAGCCCTCAGGCTCGTCCACCAGTAAGTGAAGGGAGACACGACGGCCTCCTAGCATGAGGCTCCCATGTGGAGAGCCAAGGGAACGCTCCATCTCCTCAATAGTTGTTGACTCCTCTAACGTCACATTGTAAAGCTAGGCTGTCACTACCCGACGGCAATGCTAGAGGAGTGTGGTATAAAACTATGCCCCTAGAAATATGATAACAATGATATGCAAGCGCACAGATACTATATTGATGTAGCACTTCACCCAGAACAAGAGGTTCCGAGTATTGCTATTTATTTATACCGTGGAATATGTATATACGAAATAGAAGTAGACTAGAGAACTATATAACCTACTCACTAATACAGGGGTAGTCAAAAGATAAGATATGAATATATTATGACAACTAAAGTTTAGTATTCCAGACAAATCAACACTGATAGTGACAAATAATAATAACATAAAGACTAACTCCTAGATCACTTGCATTAAATAGCTAATAGCAAACCTTTCACTAGTCTCAGGTATCGTTATTTATATTTTAGCCTAGAGACTAATCAATTCAAAATATGATGGCATTGTAAGGACTTAACAGCATTCAATATGACACACACTTATAATAAGACTGATAACACACTAATTACTTTTAACAGGTATCAGGTTACAGAATAAATGATATGATAAATAATTGATAAAGGATAACAGAGATCAGATCAATCAAGGATAAACTTAGAACAGTACTGCCTAGCAAGTGATGATTAGACTAGGTATTAAGAAGAAACATTCCTAAGTTATTCTAGTTACAAGTCATAGCATACATTGATTAGTGCAATTATATTTGGCAATCATTGGCTAGGTCACATCATATTTATAATCAAGAGACAACTCCATAGTTAAGGTGTCAAACAAAGTAACCCTTAAACCATGAGTTAACTGAGCCATACTGAACTCTACATTCGGGAGGTGGAATACAGAGAACTCAACAGGTCTGTCACACCCGCGATCTACCACTATATCCGGAACATAGGACGCATTCGCAGATAAATAATGTATAGGCACCATGCCTACACAGCATTTATCACCCACCCGTTGTACTTCAAGATGAGCGCTATACGAACATGAGTATACACATAAAGATGAACTATCTATGCCAAATATATAATCAAAGCAGACTATTATAACTAAGAATATAATCATTGATGTCTTAATCATATCAATTGTATTGCTATCTAGAACACGATAATGAACAATAAAGTGAATTAGTGTAACACCCTAAAAATTTCTCCAAAACAAAATAGGTGAAAATGATTTAATTACGATTTTTGTGAAGCATTTAACCTAGGGGTTAAATAATTTTTGTTGAATTAAAATAATAGTGGCAACATGTTTATGCATTCATGCTGATGCATCATATTTATTTGAGTGACTGGTTTTTGCCAAATTTTGGTTTGAATTTGAATTCACTTTGAAATGGATTTGAAATGCCTTGAAATAAAATGAAAAGCTTTTTCTTTTCTCTCTTTCTCCTTTCCTCTCTTCTGGCCCAAGCGGCCTGGCGGCCCAACCCGCCGGCGCTCCCTCCCTTCCCCTTTTCTCCCGCGCTGGGCCTCCCTCCTCCCTTTCCCTTCGCCTGCACGGCCCGCTGGCCGGCCCAGCTCGGCGCCCGCGTGCAACCGCCCGCGCCCTCCCCTCTCTCTCTCTGGCAGGCCAGGCCCGCGCGTCAGTTCCCTCCTTTCCCCTCCGCGCAACGCCGCCCGCAGCGCAGAGCGCAACCGCCGCGCCCGAGTCCTCTGCGCGTCGTGGGAGCGTCCGCGCACCCCCCCCTCTCGGCCTTATCGCGTGCGCCCGCGCCCCGCTCCCCTCCTCCCTCTGTTGCCTCACTTGCATACGCAGCAGAGCACCAGAGCAACCGCGCCGAGCACCTCCGCGCCATTGCCGCCGCCGCCGCCGCAGTCGAGCCGCCGATTCGGCACCGCTCCGGCCTTTCACGACCTTCCCCGAGCTCCGCCGCGTCGCAGTAAAGTTGCCGCACCCCCTCCTTCCTTTTCTTTCGCTTGGTTTAGCCCTAACCGCCGCCGTTGTCTGCGCAGTCCGCCGCCGACCGCCGTTCGCCGCGGACCGCCTCCCCCGAGCCGTCTCCTCCACTCCGTTCCGTCTCGGTGAGATCCCCTTGCCTCCCTCTAACTCGTCGACCTCTTGGTTCGCCCGGAGGTGCCCCCTGCGCCCGAGCCCGCGAGCTCCCATGGCTCGGCCATGGCGTGAGCGCGCCCAGCGCGCGACGTCGCGGCTGGAGCCTGGCCACGGCGCGCCGTCGGCCCGCTCCGCGCGCACACCTCCCCCGCGTCTGATCTGTGCTGTCCAGCTCTGATCCGACGGCTCAGATCGGCTGATACCCCTTCGCCGTGCCACTTTGCTAAAGAAACCCCGAAGAAAAACTAAATCAACCCGCGCTCCTTTGGCACTGTTCCCTGTGTCGTTGCAAACTTCCAACCGGGCCCCTGCGTTTCTTCGGATTTGAGGCGCAGTCCAGCCGGTGGAGAATTTTGATTTAAAACTCAGTTTAAATTCCGTTTTAATTTCAAATTGATTTCACTCTATTTACAGAAATGCCATTACACTAAAATGCTTATAAAATCCACGTTTTAGCTCCGTTTTGACCCGTTCAAGTTGCGTTAGGTTCGTAATTTAGTTATCTACTTGTTTATGCCTCTGTTAGACAGCGTAGATCAGTTTAGTTTCAGAGTTTATGTTAATCTTGTTTAGGTCTCTAGAAACACCGTTTCGGCCGTATCTTTCGCATAGTAACTCCGTTTTCGGTGAACCAAAACTTGTTGTGATCGTAGAAACGCGTACTTCAGTTTTATCAAAGTTTTATTTCTGTTTATTACTGTTTGGTGTACTGTTCTAATGATAGCCTTGTTTGCTTTGTATATGTATGCGTCTGGAATGCGTGGTGATGTTCTGTGATCGAGTAGACGGTGAGTCGGTGTGGTACGACCAGGAACCTTCTTTCGACGACCAGCAAGAGGACCAGTCTTTCAACAACCAAGGCAAGTTAGCATGGGATCTCCTTGTTACCTATTTCACTTTACCATTAAATTATTCATTCATGCATGTGTCCAATTGAGCAACCTTAGAGACCCACTTAGCTTTGTTATCTGTGATGTTCTTGACTCCGTGGGACATATGCATATGGGTAGAATGCTAGGGCTAACTGACTTATAACTGATCCAGTCCAATGATGAATTTGTTCTCATAATGATATGTTGTTAAACGGTTAATAAAAACTTGCTGTTAGCAAAAGCTGGGATTGACAGTGCTACCATGAGTGCTATATGGCTCTGGTTTTAGCTCAGTACACTGGACCTTTTCTAACTTGTTAGCGGTGACCCGAAAGGGCGCATAAGGGGCTTGCCACTTTGGGTGTAGGGCTGCTCCTGTTCCTATGCGTATAGCTGCGATGGCCTTGTGCCATAGGAAAGGGGGGTTACTACATCTGCCTGCCAAGGAAACCTAGCGGCCCTAACATGTTAGACGAACCAACGAAAGGCTTCATAGTGTGCCCCGCCGATCTACCCCGGAAGTGGATCAAGAGGTTAGCCGCCTCGGGCACAAGGGTAACACGGCTTGTGGGTAAAGATGCACAACCTCTGCAGAGTATAAAACTGTTATAACAGCCGTGCTCACGGTCACGAGCGGCCCGGGAAACTAGCAGAACTTTGATACTTGAATAACTGTTTACTTTATATTGTTGGTACCTTATGATGTTATATTTATCTTTGATGGACAAATGGATCATGGGTTAAGGGTTAAGCACAATATTCGTTTACTTTAATGCTAAAACCTGCCAACTTAAAAGCTAACTGCAGTCAGACAGTGTCAGCCTTTTGAGCCTCATGAACCCTGTGTTAGCTTGCTAAGTATGAGAAGTACTTACGCTTGTTGTTTATCTTCTTTTTGGGCAAAATCCCGGATGGGTAACAGATGAAGGTGCAGTTGGTGACTTCCCAGAGGACTTCTAGGCTAGCTGTTCCCCCAGTCAGCGTTCCCTGTGGAGTTGTTCTTTTAGCAGTTCAGTTATCTTTTGTTTCGCTTGATGTAAGACTTGTGTTGATACTATCGTTATGTAATAAACAATGTGATGATGCCACCTTCTTGTAATTTGTCTAACTTATGTGTGTGATTGTTTCCTGGGCACACATGAGTACTCTGCCACAATTTTATCCTTAAAATTGGGGTGTGACAAATTGGTATCAAAGCTTTGTTGACTGTAGGACGCGAGCCTAGCTAGGAAATGGCCGTTCTAACACCTTTTTGTTACCTGTTCATGCTTATTTTATTATCTTGTTACTTTATTAAAATTTGCAAGCTTCTTATTCTTATTCTATTGAGTAAAACTAATTGTTTCCGCTTATCTTATCTTAATTTATAACGTCAGGATGCCTCGCATGAACACCCGCGCGTATCGTGCCCTTTTCACCGCCAGCGCCAGCCAGCCTGCTCCCCCTGTGGTCCACATCCCCGACAGTGACGGTTCCTCTAGCTCTTCCAACACCGCCTTCATCGTGGAGGATGATGAGTTGACCTCTACCCCGACTGTCTCTGAGGAGCTAGCAGCGCCACCACCGCCCCCTGCACCAGTTCCTGAGTCTCCAGCTCCGGAGGTGCCAGCTCCTGTGGAGCCTGTGCCTGAGGCACCAGCGCCTGAGGTCCTTGCTCCAGAGGCACCTGCACCTGTGGCGCCTGTCGCTCCACCAGTCGTGGAGGCCCCCGCCGCTCCAGCAGCCCCTGCAGCCCCCGCCGCTCCAGCAGCTCCGGCAGCACCGGCCTTCGTGCCAGTGTACCCGGTGGTGCACTCTCCCGCTGTTTCGTCTGCTTCAGCACCAACACCCCCTGCCTCTCCAGTAGTGCAGGTTGTGGATGAAGACCTTGGATGGACTCGCCGCTTCATGTTCAAGAAGCCTGACGAGACGACATATTACCATAGTATGCTGGTTCGTCTGCTGAATGAATACTACCCAGAGTTGGAGGCCAAGCTCCACTATCACTGTGGCGAGTACACTCATCCTTTGGAGGCCACTTACTGGAAGTCCGACCTGATGGTTACAGGTTGGAATGATGTGGATCAAGCTCACGTCATAGAGTCGGTTCACAGGACTACCACCAAGCGTGGTGAAGCTCTCGCTAGCATGGAGGATGCAGCGCAGGATGCCTTCCTGCATTACCGTGGCCTGCGTTTCCAGTCTATGAGGACAGACCGCTATCGCTACCTGCCCCACAGTGACCTGGTGGGCTCGTGGCAAGCCCTGCTTCCACCTGTGGAGTACCAGGTTCTGGTCTCTACCGCCCAACATGCCTATGAAGTGCAGAGGAAGGCTGACAAGGTGCAGGATGACCTGCGTGCTTCACAGAAGGTGATGAGGCGTCTGAAGCGTGAAGTGGACCATCTTCGCGGTGAGCTGGGTCTTCCAGCTGTTTACAAGAAGAAGTTCAGGGCCAACAATGCCCCCGGTGGAGCCCAGTAGTTTGCCTACCATGTTTAGTTATCTTGTTTAGACACGTTGTTTAAATTTCAGTTTGTGTCTGGTGAACTTTTAGTGGATGTGTTGCTTATGTTAGTGAACTATGTTTGATGGATCTTTGCTTGTGTGTGGTGAAGTATGGGTTTTGTCTGTGCTTCTCCAAGTTTAAAACATATCTCTGTGTTGAATAAAGTTGTTTATCCCTTATCTGTGTTGCTGTTTTCTGGAGCAGCCTGTGGTTATATCAGTATATCTCTTAATCCGTGATCCCAAAAATTATGAAATTTTTGTGGGAGTATCTAGACTGATGTATCTTTCGAACAAATCTGGAACCAAGTCTTTATCTTTTCGGATCTAGGAGATATGCCTTTTTAAAGTTGATGTTTCTGTGCAGTCTGTCACCCAGAACAGGTTCTGTTCAACGCTGTTTTCGACCCGGAATCTGGCCGAATCTGAAAAAGTGTTCTATATGAAAGTTGTAGCTGGTTTCTTAAGCTTTCCAACGATGTCTGGTTCATCCCTGTTGGATTTCTGTAGCTTGAGTTGTGTCAGTTTTAGTGCACTGCTATTGACAAGGACGTGCACAGAAATTTTCAGCAATGCTCATTTATGTTTTAAATATACTTTCTATGTTGGATATAAAGGTCTAACTCTTGCGCATTTGTTGGTGAGCAGATGGCAGCAAGGGGTGGACGCGGAAGGGGTCGTGGCCGTGAGCGTGGTGCTCCTGTGGACCCGCCACCGCCACCGCCGCCAGTGACCATCGAGCAGCTGATGGGAATGCAAAATCAACTAATGCAAGCCATGATGAACCGCCTGGATCAGGCGCCAGCTGCAGCACCCCAACCTCTCCAAGTCAGGGACCGTCGAGGAGAATTCCTGAAAGGCCACCCACCTGTGTTCACTCATGCCTCTGAACCTTTGGAGGCGGATGACTGGCTTCGTGCAGTAGAGAAGCAGCTGAACATTGCCCAGTGCACAGATTATGAGAAAGTGCTCTACGCTTCTGGGAAACTGCAGGGAGCAGCCCAGGACTGGTGGGATGCATTCATGTTCGGCCGTCCCCAAGATGCCCCAGTTATTTCATGGCAGGAGTTCAAGGAGAACTTCAGATCCTATCATATCCCTGATGGTCTCGTAGAGCTGAAGCAAGAGGAGTTCCGCTCCTTGAAACAAGGGTCCATGTCAGTGGCGGAATACCGCGATAAGTTTGCCCAACTGTCGCGCTATGCCCCACAGGATGTGGCCCAAGACAAAGACAAGCAGCGCCGTTTTCTGAAGGGTCTTTACGATGGGTTGCAGCTCCAGCTTATGTCAAACGCTTATCCCAACTATCAGGCCCTGGTCAATAGGGCGATTGTTATTGACAACAAGCGGAAAGAGATGGAAGCAAAGAAGAGAAGCTTCCAAGGCCAGTCTTCGGGGAGCAACACTCGTCCCCGAACCAACCCCCAGCAAGGCTACCCCCAGAGGAATCAAGGCTCCTCCAACCAGTGGAACAGGGGACAACAACCCCAAGGCAACCAGAACCAACAACCCCAAGGCTCCTCCAACTAGTGTCAGCCTTTTGAGCCTCATGAACCCTGTGTTAGCTTGCTAAGTACGAGAAGTACTTACGCTTGTTGTTTATCTTCTTTTTGGGCAAAATCCCGGATGGGTAACAGATGAAGGTGCAGTTGGTGACTTCCCAGAGGACTTCTAGGCTAGTTGTTCCCCCAGTCAGCGTTCCCTGTGGAGTTGTTCTTTTAGCAGTTCAGTTATCTTTTGTTTCGCTTGATGGAAGACTTGTGTTGATACTATCGTTATGTAATAAACAATGTGATGATGCCACCTTCTTGTAATTTGTCTAACTTATGTGTGTGATTGTTTCCTGGGCACACATGAGTACTCCGCCACAATTTTATCCTTAAAATTGGGGTGTGACAATTAGATCATCGAGAAGAACTAAAGTACGAACTAGAACATGAACTAGAACAAGATTATGAACTAGACGATGAACTAGACGATGAACATGAACTAGACGATGAACTAGAACATAAACAATGAAGAACAATGATGAACTAGAAGAGCAATTATGAAATAGATCCATAATGTTAATACAAGAGAGAAGATCTTGGGTTTACCGAGCCTTCTCGTGACTAGATCAGGAATCCAAGCGAAGCTTGCCTCCTCTAATCCTATTCTATCTACTAATCTAGGTGGATGTAGTCCTAAAACTTCCGATTGATCTCCTTCTGATTGATCTAACCCTGATGAATGTATTGCCTGATGCCGGATGCTCTGGAGAGGGGGGGTCAGGGGGCTCTTTATATAGCCTTGGGCAATGAACCGTGGCCCTTGGATCAAACCGACTTAAGGTACGGTCAAGATGCATCCTGGAGGTCGGTGGAGATAGCTTGCAGAAGACGGAGGCATGGGGCCTCTATGCATGACCGACCGGTGGGCCCTGTGGAACTGGTCGGTCCCAAAGGTCAGCCTCTGGTGGTGTCCTTCCTTGTGGTGTCTTCTTACGTCCTCTGGAGTCTTCTAGAAGTATCCCGACGTGGCGGTTGCGTTATCTCCCGACGGTTTCCTTCTATGGGAAGCTATTGGTGCCGATTTCCTGGTTTAGTCCCTGCAGAATCATAACTCACCAAAACTCGTGGAATATTGTCAGTTGAAACCCTAAACCTTTGTTGGTGATCAAATTCTTGCCCTTTTCATATTTATTTATCTCTTAATTATGATAGTTAACCAGTGTCAACAATTCCCCCAAGCTTACCTTTTGCTAGTCCCTTAGCAAACATTTATGATGAATCTGGAACTGCTACTATGCCTTACATATGTTCAAAAATCTTCCCTTGGTTAGAGTTAACTATTCTAACTTTCTCATATTACCTTTAACTACGGAGCTTTTGCTTTCACCTGGGTCCTTAAACAATTGAAAGATAGAACAATCAAGTTAAGCACTGTATCTCTAACTCTTTGATCAACCTTCGTTCTAGAGTTTTTATTTATTTTCAAATGAAAATCAGAGATTCCATTGTATGACACTCTCAAATCGCTCTTTTATATTTTATGATTCCTCACTGATGCAATTTTCCTTCCTTCTATGGATATATATATATATCTGGAGCTTTAAGAAGTGAAAAGCATATCTTACCAAGTCAAAGTTCAAAGTTTAGGAAGAAAGATGTCATACTCATAGATCAAGACTTTAGAACATTTGAAATTTGTCATCTCTTGCTGGCATATTGTAATTAGAGGGACCATGGGCTATCATTCTCTTTTTTTTTCATATTTTTATCATAACTCTTTTTCTCTTTCTCTTTTTTTTTCTTTTGAGGTAGTCGGACACTTGTCCCTTTTTATTTCCTCCTTTTATACTTTTGCATAGCCCATGCCTCTAACACAATACTACTTCGGAAGAGTGAATCTTTTAATAAAACATTCTTGATCTCTAGAGTATGATAAATTTCTCAACCATAACTAAAAACTTAGAACAAAGTAAGTGGCCTTATCTTAAGATCATATTAATGGCTCTGGGTAGGAATTCATGTGATGTCATACAAGATCTCATCATGTGTTTTTAATCCTTAAAGTGTAAATCTCCAGAACTCTAGTATCTCTAGGAATTAGATAAACAGCAGCTCAAACCTTTTTATATCATATCTCACAATTATCCATACTTTAGATCAAGCATTTGCCATCCACAGGTTTTAGGTTCAGAGTTTATTCAGAACAACTTTGTCTAAAACTCAAGAAAATTCAAGTTTAAACACTAGGTACTTAAAAAGAAAAGGCAGAGCAAATGTTCATTATTTTTATTATGAGCAAAATTAGGTTTTTATCCACCTAGACATTTATTCATTATATAATATCTTTATTTGGTTTTATAATAGTTATTCATCTTTTTAGGGGTTTCTATATTTATTGACCTGATCTAACTAAATCGAACTAATAGTAATAGATAGAAAAACGTGATACTTATCGTGGTAACTGAGGGTGCTCTCCCCCAAGCTGGATCTTGACTTATTTTATTTCTCCAGAAGTCGAGTAGATTTGAGTCCTTCTCTTCTTTTTTTCCTGCTGAATTCAAAGATAGACAACACAACTAGTGGAACTTGATTAAGCGTTAGTGATAAATATTCCTCCATTTGTCTAGTTGTTTTAAAACTCTTAAGATTATTTATATTCTTTCTTTCCACTAAGCAGAGTTTCAGCAGTGTTTCAATGTATCTGTTTTTAGATTTAATGGTGAGCCTTCATGTGCCCACATATTTTTGGTGTTTTTTAAGGGTGAGCCTTCATGTGCTCACATATTTTTGGTGTTTTGAATTTATTTATGGAATAAAAAGAGGATAAAGATACTTACGTGGATACATGGGGGTGCCTTCCCCCAAGCTGAATGTTGACGTAATCACTTTGCAATGTAGCAGACTGGCAGTGAACATGTCCTTCCTCTATTAGAGCTTTGATTGATGTTGATGTTTGTTGAGACAGTGCTCCAACTTGTTCGTCAGCTTTTCTTGGCCTTTCAAATCCTGTGAAACTCAAATAGACAACAAAACTTGTGGAACAAATTAAGCATTAGCGGTTGGCCACTCAAGCCTTAATTGTCTAGAATTTCAGTAAGATCTCTTTCTCAATATTTTTATATTTTAATATTTTTACGATGCAAGAGAAAAATGCAACAGGATGAATGTATGCAGAAGTAAATATGCAAATGTATATCCATTTATTTTTTTATGCCTCCACAGAAAGTGTACTACTCTCATGGGGTTTAGAGTTTCCATATTTTTATTTGTTTTCTGATGCAGATATAATTGCTTAAGAAGTAAATATGATACTAATAGTAAAATGATCATGCTAAATCTAATTATGCAGTGATGGATTTAATGCTAATGATTATGGATAATTACCGAGTTACCTTTCGGCGAGGATTCAATGTTTATAGTCTATCGAACAAGACTCCTTGTATGCTCTTTATTCTTCCTTGGGTGCATCAGCAGATCCTGAGGAGGACCTTGATGATTGCACATCAGTAGAACTCTCTTTCCTTTTCCATACTTGCTTGACTGGTGGACTTGTCTTATTTACTTCTTCGTTCTTCGTTTCCTCTAATAGGATATCTTCACTTCTGGTAACTTCTCCTTCATAGTCAGCCCATCCATCCTTGATTTGTCGATTCTTGTTGTGTTGGGATGTGCGGCGCCTCCTCCTTGAGTGATTCTTCTTTCCTTGTACATTAGTGGCATAACTATTGAAATAACAACGTACCTTCTCTCTGAAGAACTGGAAGTGGATCTCTCCAGATCTCATGTACATGATGGCGCCAGTGGTGTTGAGGAAGGGTCTTGCTAGGATGATGTGAATGTCATCTTCTTTACCCATGTCTAGTACTAAGAAGTCGGTGGGAACATAGTGGTCTTTAATTTGGATCATCACGTCCTTTACTATTCCCTCCGAAAATCGATAAGTTTGGTCCACCATCTGCAGCTGCACATATGTTGAATACATAGGTCTATTTTTATATAAATGCTCATACGTTACCTTAGACATTATATTGACACTTGAGCCGATGTCGCAGAACGTCTTGTGGAATGTACTTCCTTCGATCTTGCAATCGATGGTGGGTACGCCTGGGTCATCTCTCTTGGTGAGGAATGGTGATGCAAGAAGGTGGTCGTATTCTGTTTGGACAGAGTTGACCATCCATACTATGTCTTGATGTGGTTGTGTAGCCTTGTTCTTCCTTCTTCTGTTCCTATTCTTCTTCTTTGATGATATGATGTTTGTATCTTCGTAGGGCATTTGAGGGTGGACTTTGGTAGTGAGTGTTCGGCTCTTGAAGCTGAATCTTTCTTTGTTGCCTGTGATTGTGAAACAGATCTTGGCGTTGTCTGTGTAGATGATGGCCTTGGTTGAGCTTAAGAACGGGCGTCCAAGAATGATGGGTGCTCTTTTGTCTCCACCTGTTTCAACAATCATAAAGTCTGCACACACATACGAGCGTCCTACTCGTACACAGATATCTTCTAAAATTCCCAATGGGTAGCACAATATCTGATCTGCAAGCTGCAAACACATAGTTGTATATAATAGAGGTGCACCATGTATTTGTTCGTATATTACCTTTGGCATAATGTTGACGCTTGCTCCAAGGTCACAGACTGCTTCTTCAAAACTGTGAGGTCCAATATGAATTGGAATCACAGGTCTTCCTGGATCTCCTTTCTTTGGGGCAATGGAGTCGTCCATCCATTCCCTCGAAGGTCTAGGTATGAGGTGTCCTGCATCAAAGATGTCTACAAGATTTGTAGTTTCTAGCTCTTTTGGACTTCCTGGAATCTTACCTTTTTCAGCCATAGGGACTGAAGCTGTTAACTGAGATAACTGAGATTCTATCATTTTATTAAAGCTATGTTGATTCTTTATGGCAGAAGTAAAGCTATCCATTCTAGTATTAATATTTTCAAGCAGTTTATCATTGGAAGCTATCTTCTTAGACATATTATCAATAATTTTATTTTGATTAGATATCATCTCTCTCAAAGGTGGTTGATTAAAAGTATTACCTTGGTAGTTACCTGAGTAATTAGGCCTTGATTGCTGGTTCCATCCTTGAGCTTGTTGAGGATGATAGTTGGTGTTGTTGTTGATGTACTTTGCATCCTCTTGAATCTCAGGGCAGTTGCTCCCTGAATGACCAGTGCCTCCACACTCTTCACATGTCATCCGAGATTCATAGATTTGCTTGACGTTTTCTCTCTTGGGAGTGTGTTCATCGAACTTCTTCATAAATAGGTCAAGTTTAGCAGACAACATGTCTACTTCCTTTAGTTGATGTATTCCTCCCCTCTTGCGTGGCTGAGAGCGTTCCTCATTCCATCCTTGGTTCGAGGCCATCTTCTCTATGAGTGTAGTTGCATTGTTGATTGCGAGTGATAAGAATGATCCTCCAGCAGCGGCATCTACATTCTCACAGGTACTTGAAGTGAGCCCGTGGTAGAAGGTCTGCATGAGTAGCCAATTCTCCATCCCATGGTGAGGGCATTCTGATATGTAGTCTTGAAAGCATTCCCAAGCTTCTGGGATTGATTCTTCGTGTTGTTGTTGGAAAGTTGAAATCTTGGCATGGAGGGCATTCGTCTTGCCCACTGGAAATAACTTTGCTAGGAAGGCAGTTGAACAGATCGCCCACGAGGTGTTTTTGTCTTTGTTGGCGTAGAACCATTGTTTTGCTTTTCCCAAGAGTGAGATTGGGAACAAGCGAAGTAGAATGGCGTCCCTTTCGACTCCTTTGATGGTGAAAGTGCTACAAATCTCCAGAAAGTGTTGGAGATGAGCGCTTGCGTCTTCATGTGCCTTTCTGCAAAACTGATTAGCTTGCATCATGCTGATCAAAGCTGGCTTGAGCTCAAATCCGTTGTCTCCCACATTGACTGTTGGTCCAGTCCTGATGTTGGCAGTGGTTGGTGCAGAGAACTCGCGGAGTGTCTTGTCGGCCATGGTGTCCAACACTGGTGTTAAGCTTCTTCTTGTCTGGCTAACTTCTGGTAGTGGTGCTGAGAGTCTCTTAAGTTTGCGTCTAGTTCTCCTTAGTAAAGCTTCGGGATCCTCAATGTAGTTTTTTGGAAGTTGGAAACCAGTCATACATTACCCTGCATAAAAATAAAAAGAATAAACAAAGCCAGGGTAAGCCTGTTTGAGTAAAAGTAAATAATCAGTGCATTATCACATGTGTGTAAGTAAAATGATATGTTCTAGCTACCGTTTTAAATGCTGCTAATGCAATGTCCTTATTAGTGTTCATAAAGATTTAATGAAAAACCCTAGGTACCATCCCTAATTGAATTGATGTGGTCCCCGGCAACGGCGCCAGAAATGCTTGTTGACACTTCTTAATGGAATCACTCTAAGAATGAGCCACATAAAATAATAATCTAGTGAAGGCACTAAAGAGTGTACGGGACACTACTAACTTCACTTAACGTCAAGTTGTCATCCCCAACATGAAGCTAGCAATGTAATTATATCAGGGTACTGGATTTAAAGATAAATATTTACCCGCAAGCGCACAGATAAACATTCCCGTTGTAGAAGCATTTCACCCAAGCTAGTCTCAGGTATCGTTATTTATATTTTAGCCTAGAGACTAATCAATTCAAAATATGATGGCATTGTAAGGACTTAACAGCATTCAATATGGCACACACTTATAATAAGACTGATAACACACTAATTACTTTGAACAGGTATCGGGTTACGGAGTAAATGATATGATAAATAATTGATAAAGGATAACAGAGATCAGATCAATCAAGGATAAACTTAGAACAGTACTGCCTAGCAAGTGATGATTAGACTAGGTATTAAGAACAAACATTCCTAAGTTATTCTAGTTACAAGTCATAGCATACATTGATTAGTGCAATTATATTTGGCAATCATTGGCTAAGTCACATCATATTTATAATCAAGAGGCAACTCCATAGTTAAGGTGTCAAACAAAGTAACCCTTAAACCATGAGTTAACTGAGCCATACTGAACTCTACATTCGGGAGGTGGAATACAGAGAACTCAACAGGTCTGTCACACCCGCGATCTACCACTCTATCCGGAACATAGGACGCATTCGCAGATAAATAATGTATAGGCACCATGCCTACACAGTATTTATCACCCACCCGTTGTACTTCAAGATGAGCGCTATACGAACATGAGTATACACATAAAGATGAACTATCTATGCCAAATATATAATCAAAGCAGACTATTATAACTAAGAATATAATCATTGATGTCTTAATCATATCAATTATATTGCTATCCAGAACACGATAATGAACAATAAAGTGAATTAGATCATCGAGAAGAACTAAAGTACGAACTAGAACATGAACTAGAACAAGATTATGAACTAGACGATGAACTAGACGATGAACATGAACTAGACGATGAACTAGAACATAAACAATGAAGAACAATGATGAACTAGAAGAGCAATTATGAAATAGATCCATAATGTTAATACAAGAGAGAAGATCTTGGGTTTACCGAGCCTTCTCGTGACTAGATCAGGAATCCAAGCGAAGCTTGCCTCCTCTAATCCTATTCTATCTACTAATCTAGGTGGATGTAGTCCTAAAGCTTCCGATTGATCTCCTTCTGATTGATCTAACCCTGATGAATGTATTGCCTGATCCCAGATGCTCTGGAGAGGGGGGGGGGTCAGGGGGCTGTTTATATAGCCCTGGGCAATGAACCGTGACTCTTGGATCAAACCGACTTAAGGTACGGTCAAGATGCATCCTGGAGGTCGGTGGAGATAGCTTGCAGAAGACAGAGGCGTAGGGCCTCTATGCATGACCGACCGGTGGGCCCTGTGGGACCGGTCGGTCCCACAGGTCGGCCTCTGGTGGTGTCCTTCCTTGTGATGTCTTCTTACGTCCTCTGGAGTCTTCTAGAAGTATCCCGACGTGGCGGTTGCGTTATCTTCCGACGGTTTCCTTCTATGGGAAGCTATTGGTGCCGATTTCCTGGTTTAGTCCCTGCAGAATCATAACTCACCAAAACTCGTGGAATATTGTCAGTTGAAACCCTAAACCTTTGTTGGTGATCAAATTCTTGCCCTTTTCATATTTATTTATCTCTTAATTATGATAGTTAACCAGTGTCAACACTGGTCAATCTCACTTATAGTATTATTACTACGCATTCAAGACAAAAGGGACACTTTGATAGGAAAGATTGTAAACATAGTATGTTCTAACCTAAGAGCCAGGTCCTACTTAAGACCTATAGATGGGAGGTGGACTACAGAGGAATCAATGGGTCTATAACAGTCACACCCACGAACTACCAAATGTTTTGGAATATAGGGTGCATTCGCAGACAAAACAGAGTATAAGCACCACGCCTACACTACGTTTTCCACTCACTTATTGTACTTCTAAATGAGCGTTATGCGATCCTTTGCAATAAAATAATAATAATAAACTATATCGATTGACTAATTAGAATAAATTAGAAACATAGATAACTTAAGCATAAATATGAAAGATGGATGAAATGTGTACGAAAAACTAGCCTAAGTTATTGATGGGGTAAACTGAAGTTGGAAATATCCACCTCAGATGAGTAAATTGAAGTGTGGATATTGAAGTTCGAAACCCTAGAGATGAAAACTAGATGCTTCATAGGGGAGGTCAGGGTCTGGTTATATAGCCCGATGGGGTGAACGTCATGCGTTGGATCAAACTGACTTAAACGGAGGGCTAGGATTGAAACTCTAGAAACAAAGGTGGTGCAGCAGCGGTGCGAGCCATACTTGGGCTAGGGGGGTCGGCCGACCCCCTCTTGGGCCCTTCGGCCGACCCCTTGCAAGGGGATCTGGTGGGCCCCCTTGAGCAGGTGCCTTCTCGGTCCTTCTAGATGCTTCTTTGCTATTCGTTCGCCCATAATTCAGAATTATTACGTCAGAGTTGATTATCCTTTGTCATTTTTCCTGTAAAGTCCCTGCAAAACACAGATTCACCAAAACTATGGATTTCTGTTAGTTTAAACCCTATTTTCTATTTCGGTGATCACTTTTCATCCTTTCTCAGATTATATTGACGGTTTATGATAGACCGTAACGACCGTCAACAACTTCCCCAAGCCGAAGCTTTGCTACTCCCTAGCAAAGCCAAACTTGACAATGGATCAGGAGTTGCTATAATATTTTCACGTCTAACGAGTACACATGCCTTCAAACAAAAATTCTCCTTTGAATTAGAACAAACATTATTACTCATGGGACACTTTCACTTTGGATCTTAGATGATTGAAAGGTAGAACAGACAAATCTAGCACTATGTCTCAAGTTCTTTATTATTATTTCAAAACTTATCATGTTCAAAAACTTGGCAGACATATATTGCCAAATTAAACAATGGATCCAAAGGAAAAGTAAATCATACAACTGAATATGTGTATGGTAGATGGTATGGATCCTCTTTAAAATTTATCAATCTCTTTTGAATGTTAGTAACATAGGCTATTTGGCTAATTCTACTTTCGAGCACTTGCTCATTTTTTCTCTTTTCTGAGGTTCCAGACACTTATCCCTTTTTATTTCTTTGGATCTTTCTTTCTTTGAGGTTTCGAACACTTGTCCCTTTTTATTTCCTCGAAATTCTCATTCATTCACTTTTTATAGTCCCAAGCTACTAGCAAACTTTTGAGATAATCTCAACAATTATAAACTGAGCATAAATATGAAAGATGGATGAAACGTGTACATGATAGCATAATGACTTTTCAAAAGGGTCAACAAAGTTTAATCTAACTCAATGCATTTAATCATTTTAATCTTTAGAGTAGAATTTTAAGTGTCATGTGGAACAAGATAAATAGCAGCTCAAATTATCATACATCATATCGTCAATTACCCAGACCTAAGATCAAGTATAAGCTCCCATGCATATAATTAATTATTCTAAGACTCAAGAGAATTCATACTTGAAGGCCAGATACTTGTATGAAATTACAATAGAGCAACTATTCATCATTTCTATACTAAATAATGTTTCCAGATTGTAATAAATTAGATAGACTAGTTTTTATTCTTATTTTTGGATTTTTATACTTTATAATTAAACAATACTAATACTGCTCTAAAACTAAATTAAATAAATAAAAGACAACTTAAAGATAACAAGGTGAGAATACTCACCTTACAGGGGTGCTCCCCCCAAGCTAGATCTTGCCATAATGGATCACTGAGGTGGTGGTGGTGGGTGAAAACCAAGCTGCTGAATCCGATAAGCCAACTGATCATGAGTCATATGCTGCAAATGGTCAATGTTGAAGAGCCTCTCATCAATCGTGGTGAGCGTCAGCTACTGTTCATCAAGCCTGTGTCCCCGTATGGGTGGTGTCTCCTAGAACCTTCTGGTTCCTCTCAGCCAGTGTAAACAGGGTCTTGCAGTGTCAGGTTAGCACCATGGAAGTGAGGCGAAGGCTGGTTAGCCAGCCTCTCCGAAGTCCTCTCCGCAGTTGGTGGTATCGTTGGCTGCAACTCAAACACAAAAGAGTGCACAACATACAAAACATATTCTCGGTTAAGTAACATGATCTCATTAGTGTAACCTTTATAAATCATGACGATGGCCTTATCTTTTTTCTTCTTCGACATACGTACTTTGTTCAAATATTGATAGTCTATGACATCACGTGCCGTAACTTGATCAAGCAGTATTGCATTCTCAGCTAATCCATATGCACTTATAATTCTAGTGACTAGAGAGGTGCAAACCGTGAATCACGCAGCCGACTAGCCGAGGGAGAGGAATCCTGTTGTTTAAATATTTCAAAAAAGCATGTCATAATTTTAACATACAATTTCAACCAACTAAATATGCTATATAATTTCAAAAAAACCCACTGACTGTTTATGCTATTTTAGTAACTACTACGGGTATAACATTGTACTCCCTTCGTCCCTGAATAAATATTGCTTTCGTTTCTCGAGAAACAACTTTAATTAAATATATATTAAAATTATTACGTAGTAATATTTATGATACATAATTTGTATCATTGAAAATATATTTGAATCTAATTTTTTTAAGGGCACTTCCAATATAGACTCTACTATAGAGTTTAAACATGTTTATTACCTCGAAGATATTATAGGCTTGAAGTCTAAATGAAACTTAAAGTCTTAGTTTTTCTCTCTCTTCAATAAATATACTGTCACATCAAAAAAAATACTATAAATAAGATGATACTAATAAATATACTTAGATTTTATGATGAAGTCTACATTGTGAGTGTCGGGGCGGTAGCCCGGACGTGAGCTACCTGTTTTCGCCTGGCGGAGTTTTCGTCTCCTAAGCCGAAAGCCACACAGCCGCGAAGGTGATAGCCGCCAGCTAGCGGTCTCGCGGGTCTGCCTTTCGCGCGAACGTGCGCGGCGCGGAAGGCGGACTCGTGCGCCTTTCGCGCGAATATGAGAGGTCCGCAAGGAGGATTGGCTGGGAGGAGGCCTCGAAGGACCCGCTTTCGCGCGAAAGCACAGCGAGCCTCAAGGCGCTCGCGCCATTTGAGCTTTCGAGCGAAAGCCGAATGTTTGCGGCAGACTTGCATTTCTTCCTTTCGGTCTATGGCCGCGAGTTTTCCTTTCGCAGGGTCCTCCGGACGGTGGCGCAGAGGGGGCCCGCAGGTCAGAAGGAAGGGCACGCGGGTCGCTTCGCTCCCGCGTGCAATTACGGTGGTACTCCATGGGCCCAGGAAGCCAGAGAAGCCGCAAGGCAGACTAGGAGGGGGCCTTTTTGTAATTATGGCGGAGTGGTTGGAAGGGTACCTTTGTACTTTCAAACAGTTTGAGATTAATATAAAAGGGGCTCCCGACCCCCACGGAGGGGGAGGAGAACACTGTTCACTTCAACCATTTCCCGTTCGTTTTCCGCTTTCGCGCTGTGCTTTCGTTCGTGCGACAACCCTCTGTTTCGGGGCCTCGGACTCGAAACAACATTGGCGCCCACCGTGGTTGTCGCCCGAGCTTACCATGCCACCGAGGAAGGCGTCGAAGACAGTCGACAATCACAAAACGGTTGCCGCGAACAAGGATGGCCAAGGCACACTCGCGGCATCCGTCTTAGCTACACAAATACCACCAAATGCATCCCAAAACACCCAAGCTTTTGGCGGCGCACTCCCGACCGAAATCCAAATACCGCCGACAGCAACCTCAAGCCGTGACCCACCGCCTTTTGGCAGAGATGGCACGCCGGAAGGGGACATCCAAGACGAGCCCGGCGACGAAGAAGACGGCGATGCCGAAGTCACCAGGCATGCTCAAGCAATCAGAATGCTGACAGAGCAGCAAGAAGAAATCGAAAGGTTGATTCAACAAAGAGATCAGTTGCAGCGGCAACTCGCGGCAAAAGCAAGGGAGGAGGAAACTCGCAACGCCTTTCGTTAGGCGGAGGCGCAGAGGAGACAACTGGAAAAGGAGATTCACGAACTGCGAAAGGCTGGAGGAGGCCCGATACCAATAATTCAAGAAAATGTGTTCGAGCCAAGGCGAGAGCAGCCACCAGTTTTCGACAATGAAATCGACGAAACCTCGCCGCTCTCAAGAGAATTACAAGCTCATCCGTGGCCGCTCAACTACAAGCCTCGCATTCCGACTTTCGACGGCAAGGCGAATCCGCGCAAATTCTTAGCGAGTTACGAGACAGCCGTGTTTTCGGCAGGCGGGGACAACCAGGCCTTGGCGAAATCACTCATTCTGGCAGTCGAAGACGTGGCTCACGATTGGTATACCACGCTCAGGCCATTATCCATCTATTCGTGGGCTCAGTTGAAGGCTGAACTGCTCGCCACTTTTCAAGGATTCCGGCCGGATGTCAAAACCACGCGAGACCTCATGAATTGCACCCAGCAAGACGACGAACCTTTGTCCGAGTACCTCAAACGCTTCATCCAGCTGAAAGCTCAGGCTCCAAATGTGCCGGAAGCCGCGGTGATTGCAGCAGCCACCGAGGGCTTGGGAACCGGACAGTGTGCCGCTCACTTGTCCAGAGAACCGCCGAAAACTGTCAAGAAATTGTTCAATGTGATGAACTGATATGCAAGGTCGGATGATGATTTTCGGCGGCGCAAGGCTACTCGCTTGACGCAAAGGCAAGTGGCGAAAGCAAGTCGGCCACCGCCAGTGCCGAATCAAAGAATGGTTAGACCCTATCGGTCAATCAACACTTTGCAGGAAGAACCAGCGCAATCAGAGATGGGCATGGAGAGGACGAATATGACCAACCTCCAGCCGCAAAGGAGCTTTGATCAACCCTTTCGCGGAGGACGTGGCGGAAGGACAACACGTGGCGGTCGAGACGGCAGAGGCCGCGGAAGAGGAGCCAGGCCTCCGTATTGCGTCATCTGCGATGGCAATTTCGGCCACACCACCTGAGATTGTAAATATAGCAAGATGGCGAAAGAGCTAAAAGACAAGGATCAAGCATCAGCTTCTGTCGAAAGCTCCAAGCACGTTTTTCACAATTTGCAAGACCCGGCAGCAGGGGCAGTAGCGTACGACAACTACGCAAGCACGTCTGTGCATCCCCCGCAGTACATGCCTCCCCAGAATTTACATTGGTACAATCCGGCATATCAGGGTTACCAGTTCCCGGTCTTTGCGCCCCAGTCAGTGGCAGTTTCGTCACCCACGCACTATCAGCGCCAGCCAACACCGCCACCAGCGCTTCCGGCTCAAGCCCAACCTCAGGGGCAGCAAGCACAGCCCAGTTACCAGCAGGGGCAGGAAATGGAAAACGAGGCTAGCGCAGTCAACAACATCCTCCCGTCAAGGGGCCACATTTTCGCCATCACGGGCGGATCCAACCTCGAACACGAAAGTAAGAGAGCGAGAAAGGATTACCACTGAAGAGTCCAGACGGTATCGCCAAGGCTCCCACTGAACAGGCCAGCTTGGTCACTAGCACCGATATGCTTCGATGAGTCAGACTTCAAAGTTCGGGATTACCCGCATTGCGACGCTTTCGTCGCCTCGACAAATGTGGCTGGTTTCACCTTGCACAACATTCTGATCGATACCGGAAGTTCAGCAGACATATTATTCATCAAGGCTTTCGAGGCGATGGGATTTGACAGGCGCAGTTTAGACCCCGCCGGCAATTCGCTATACGGGTTCGGAGGAAGAAAGATTGACGCTATCGGCAAAAAGCAAATCCCTGTATCTTTTGCCGAAGAGGAAAAAGTCCGCACCGAAACGCTGACTTTCGACATAGTGAATATGGACTACACCTATACCGCCATTTTCGGCAGAGGTTTCATGAACAAGTTTAACGTCGTCATCAAACAAAGCTACTTGTGCATGAAAATGCCATCCCCTTTCGGCATCATCGCTTTATATGGAGATCAGCAAGCCTCTAGAAGAATTGAGGGAAGACCAACCCCAGGCTACAGCCTCATCAATGAGGTGGCGAATAAAGACGAAATGCATACAGCCACCGAGGTGCACGCTATCGTCAGCTCGTCGGATTGCAAGGTTGGGGCAGCCGAAGAAACAATAAGGATTCCGCTCGCGGCCTCCAGGCCCGAAAGAACTGTACACATTGGGTCAAGCATGCTGGAAGAAGAAAGAAACGCTCTGGCATCTTTCCTCGCGAACAACGATGACATTTTCGCTTGGTCAGCAAACGACTTGCAAGGCGTAAGCAGAGACGTCGCCCAGCACAGTTTGAACATCGCAAGCGGCGCTAAGCCCAGAAAGCAAAAACTGAGAAAGATTTTAAACGAAAGGGCAGACGCAGCGAAAGACGAAGTGCAAAGATTACTCGATGCGGGAGTAATCCGACCAGTCCAGTACCCCGAATGGCTGGCCAACGTTGTCTTGGTGAAAAAGAAGAATGGAAAGTGGCGAATGTGCGTCGATTTCACCGACCTCAACAAATGCTGCCCGAAGGATCCGTATCCATTACCCCGTATCGACAAGCTCGTCGACATTGCATCCGGTTGTGAAATAATGAGTTTGCTAGATTGTTTTTCAGGTTATCACCAGGTATGGCTCCATCCCGATGATGAGGAAAAAACCAGTTTCATCACTCCAACAGGCACATATTGCTATCGGCGGATGCCGGAAAGGCTGCGGAATGCAGGCCCTACATTCTCGCGGATGACCGACAAGGTGTTCGAAAGCCAGAAGCAAAAGAAAAACTTGTTGGCTTACGTTGACGACATAGTGGTCAAGAGCGACAGACAGCAAGACCATCAAGCAGACTTACTCAAGACTTTCGGCAATCTCCAAAAAAGTGGTTTGAAGCTCAACCCTGACAAGTGCATCTTCGGCATCAAGAAAGGCAAGCTCCTCGGTTGCCTGGTATCGGCAAGAGGAATTGAAGCCAATCCCGATAAGATAGCGGCAATCGTCAACATACAACCACCCTCAAGCCGAAAGCAAGTGCAAAGGTTGACAGGAAGGCTAGCATCTTTGAACAGATTTATCGCAAGGTCTACCGAAATGGGGCTACCATTCTTCAGAACTTTGCGCAGCTCAGATCCTTTCGATTGGGGAGAAGAGCAGCGGCAGGCCTTCTAGCAGCTTAAGGAGTACCTAACAAAGCTGACCACGTTGTCTAAACTGTCGCCGGAAGCGACACTCTTGTTGTACCTCGCAGCATCTCACTCCACTGTAAGCGCAGTACTGGTGGAGGAGAGGGAGCACGAAAACAAGATGACGCAGTTCCCGATCTACTTTGTCTCTGAGGCCTTGTCGGGAGCAAACTGAACTATTCAGAGCTAGAGAAGATAGCATATACGGTGGTGATGGCTTCCAGGAAACTAAAGCACTACTTTCAATCTCACCACATCATAGTCCTATCGGCTCAGCCATTGGAAGCCCTATTCCGCAACAACGAAGCTGTCGGCCGAATCGGCAAGTGGGCGGCAGAGCTAAACGAATATGTGATCGATTTCCAACATCGATCCACAATCAAGTCGCAGGCATTGGCGGATTTCATAGCAGACTGGACTCCGGCCGTTTTCGATACAACCCTTGAATTCGAGGAGCCCGTGTGGACAGTAAATTGTGATGGCGCATGGGGAATGGCTGGAGCCGGCATCTCGGCGATCCTGACACCACCAAAAGGACCAAAGGTCAGATTTGCCGCAAGGCTGCAATTCCTCACAACCAACAACACTGCCGAATATGAAGCCGTGCTATTGGGATTACGAAAGCTTCGAGCAGTCGGAGCGAGAAGATGCATAGTCAAGTCAGATTCCCAAGTCGTTGTTGGTCACATCGAAAAGGAATTCACAGCAAGAGAACCAGAGCTAGCCAAGTATCTGGCAGCAATCAGAAGAATGGAGAAGTATTTCACCGGTTTCACCTTACGTCACATTCCAAGGGCCGAAAACACAGAGGCAGACGAACTGGCCAAAGCCGCAGCACAAAATCTGTCATTGCCACCAGACGTGTTCTACCAAGTCCTCTCGACCAAAGCCATGAAAGAAGAAGAAGATCATCCCAATTCGGTGCATGCCATTGCCAGTGATGACTGGAGGCCGCAGATATTCGCTTACCTAGCCGGAACATACGAGCCGGAGTCTAGAAAGGACGCCGAAAGGATGGCCAGCAGAATGAAAGGTTACTCAATCATCGGAGAGCAGCTGTTCAAAAGCGGGATAGCAGCCCCCCTTCTGAAATGCGTAAGCAAGCATGAGGGCATTCAGCTTCTCGAAGAAATGCACGCCGGAATGTGCGGAGCGCACCGGGGGCCTCACGAGATAGCGCACAGAGCAATGAGGTAGGGATTTTACTGGCCTTCCGCCGCGTCAGACGCCAGAGAGCTGGTTAAACACTACAAAGGTTGCCAGATGTTCGCCAAAAATCAGAAAGCCCCAGCAAATGAAACTGCGCAGATAGTGCCGACCTGGCCCTTGTAGAGGTGGGGCATCGACATAGTAGGCCCGCTACCAGCAGCTCCGGGCAATCTGCGTTTCGCTGCGGTCGCCCTCGAGTATTTCACCAAGTGTTTGGAAGCGAAGGCCCTCGCCAGCATAACTTCCTCCTCCTTAACCAAGTTCGTCTGGCAGAGAATAATCTGTCGTTTCGGCGTTCCGTCCTTCATCATTTGCGACAACGGCAAGCAGTTCGATTGTGCCGAATTTAGGAGTTTCTGTGATGAACTCAGCATAAAGCTTAATTTCGCCTCGGTAAATTACCCGCAAGCAAACGGAGCTGTCGAGAGAGCGAATGGCCTAATCTTCTAGGCAATTTCGAAAACTTTGTATGACTCACCGAAAGGCAAATGGGCCAACACCCTAACAACGGCTGTATGGGGACACAACATCTCACGATCCAGAGCTACTGGCTTCACCCCGTTCAGGTTACTTTACGGCGAGGAAGCAGTCACCCCAGAAGAGGTAAAGCTGGGCTCTTTCGGAACCGAAATATCCCTAAATACTCAAGAGCAAAGACTCCTTGAACTCGACACTATCGAAGAAATAAGACTACAAGCTGCACATAATCTCGAGAAGTACCATGCCGAAACGAAGCATCATAGGGACAGGACGATAGTCCGAAAGGACATCAAGCCTGGAGACATGGTCACCATTCGGCAGCCAGACAAGCAAGGTAAGTTGCAATCGCAATGGCAAGGCCCCTTCATCATGGCAAGCATGGCAGCACCCGGTGTATTCCGGTTATTAGACGACAAGGGCGAAGAATCAGCCCACACATGGAACGCGAGCAATCTGCGCCGCTTCTACCCGTAATTTGTCTTTATTGAACTTTGATGTAAATTTCTTTTCTCTCTTTCACCATTTTTGTAATCAAAGGTCGGCTGCACTCTTTTTCCTCGTCGGGGAAGCCCTTCGTTGGGGTGCGAGGTTTTTTAACGAGGCAGCCGAATGTAACCGCTACATTGCGAAAGTCAACGTAATTCCCCCAAAAATCACGCGGCTCGGTAAATGACGAAATCAACCAAACATAAGGTTGAGACATTCATCACAAAAATGTAATGAAAAGAGAATGTCAGGGAGGTAGGGCAAAAGAGACCCTTCACATCCACCGACAATCTCGAAAGCCTGCGAGCTATGTAAAAACCGACCCTCCGACAAAACGCGAGGGCGGAACGAAAAGCCTGCGGGCTATGTAAAAACCGACCCTCCGACAAAACGCGAGGGCGGAACGAAAAGCCTGCGGGCTATGTAAAAACCGACCCTCCGACAAAACGCGAGGGCAGAACGAAAGCCTGCGGGCTATGTAAAAACCGACCCTCCGACAAAACGCGAGGGCGGAACGAAAGCCTGCGGGCTATGTAAAAACCGACCCTCTGACAAAACGCGAGGGCGGAACGAAAGCCTGCGGGCTATGCAAAAACCGACCCTTCAGCAAAACGCGAGGGCGGAACGAAAGCCAGCAAGCAAGTCCAGCAGTCCCTGCCAGACGACAAGAACAGCTGGTAGGCCCCGGTAGCCTTTAAGAGCATAAACGCCGTGCTAACCCTTTACCTACCAAACGCCCACAAGTACAGCCAAGGGAGTAAATTCAATCCTACCGCAACAGGGGTGAGCCAATATAAATAGACACCCTGGGGCAAACCCCCCCAGCCATCCAGAAATTACCCAGTCACAAGCATCAAGCCCCGAAAGGATTGGTCCAGTCGCATCGGGCGGAATGGGAAGCATCAGGAGTCACCTTTTCCCTTTGATGATTGTGTCATCGGCATCGCGTTTAGCTAGCGTCACCAATCCAGTAACTTTAGGCGAAGGTCCTATCAAGCGACATGTCCATCCCAAGCTGCGGTTAGTAGACGAGCGAAAGCAAGCATGCCGCTAGATGACAACAGGAGCAATATCATAATCATAGTCGATTGTAAGCCTCCACATGTTGCGTTCATAAAGACACTTTTGTCAATCGAGTTATCAAGCGCCCTCGCGCGAACGCCTCCGCCCCTCGTCTAAGTGTTTGGGGGCGGGCGAGTCTATACTATCGGCCGAGGGGCTCGCACCGAAAGCTCCCTCGCGCGAATGCCTCCGCCCCTCGTCTAAGTGTTTGGGGGCGGGCGCGTCTATACTATCGGCCGAGGGGCTTGCACCGAAAGCTCCCTCGCGCGAATGCCTCCACCCCTCGTCTAAGTGTTTGGGGGCGGGCGCGTCTATACTATCGGCCGAGGGGCTCGCACCGAAAGCTCCCTCGCGCGAATGCCTCCGCCCCTCGTCTAAGTGTTTGGGGGCGGGCGCGTCTATTCTATCGGCCGAGGGGCTTGCACCGAAAGCTCCCTCGCGCGAACGCCTCCGCCCCTCGTCTAAGTGTTTGGGGGCGGGAGCGTCTATACTATCGGCCGAGGGGCTCGCACCGAAAGCTCCCTCGCGCGAATGCCTCCGCCCCTCGTCTAAGTGTTTGGGGGCGGGCGCGTCTATACTATCGGCCGAGGGGCTCGCACCGAAAGCTCCCTCGCGCGAATGCCTCCGCCCCTCGTCTAAGTGAATGGGGGCGGGCGCGTCTATTCTATCGGCCGAGGGGCTCGCACCGAAAGCTCCCTCGCGTGAATGCCTCCGCCCCTCGTCTAAGTGTTTGGGGGCGGGCGCGTCTATTCTATCGGCCGAGGGGCTCGCACCGAAAGATCCCTCGCGCGAATGCCTCCGCCCCTCGTCTAAGTGTTTGGGGGCGGGCGCGTCTATACTATCGGCCGAGGGGCTCGCACCGAAAGATCCCTCGCGCGAATGCCTCCGCCCCTCGTCTAAGTCTTTGGGGGCGGGCGCGTCTATACTATCGGCCAAGGGGATCGCACCGAAAGCTCCCTCACGCGAATGCCTCCGCCCCTCGTCTAAGTGTTTGGGGGCGGGCGAGTCTATTCTATCGGCCGAGGGGCTCGCACCGAAAGCTCCCTCGCGCGAATGCCTCCGCCCCTCGTCTAAGTGTTTGGGGGCGGGCGCGTCTATACTATCGGCCGAGGGGCTCGCACCGAAATCTCCCTCGCGCGATTGCCCCCGCCCCTCGTCTAAGTGTTTGGGGGCGGGCGCGTCTATACTATCGGCCGAGGGGCTCGCACCAAAAGCTCCCTCGCGCGAATGCCTCCACCCTTCATCTAAGTGTTTGGGGCGGGCGCGTCTATACTATCGGCCGAGGGGCTCGCACCGAAAGCCCCCTCGCATGAATGCCTTCGCCCCTCGTCTAAGTGTACGAGGGCGGGCGCTTCACAGTCTCACCTAAAGGCTTGCATCGAAAGCCTAGTCGCGCGAAAGCACCGCTGCGGAAGCTCCTCCAGAAGCGCACGATATATATGCGCAAGATGCATGCTGACGATCTCAACACCCGAAAAAGGACGCGGTGATCGAAAGCAAAACTTTATTAAGGCAAAAGTTACACTCCACAAAAAGAGCCGTAGCACATAAGAGCCTAAGTGTCACCCGCTGCGCCTTGGGACATGTTGTATCTGCGAGCGTCGGGCGAAAAAGAATAGTCCTCCGGCTCTTGTTTTATAGCGGGCCCTTCGCAAGCATCCAGGGCCGCGCGTTTGCTATCGCGTCGTTTCCGCCTTCTTCTAGTTGCCGAGGATCAAAACCACGGTAGAATTCCCGAAGTCTCTCCTCGGCCCGTTGGAGTTTCCGGGCGCGCTTGCTCAAGTACGACGAAAGTGTCACCGCGGGAAACCTCACGCGAAAGCTCCACCACAAATCGCAGCCAACACACAGGTTACCGGATCTAATCATCAGAGGGCAGACGTCAAGAACCTCCGTAGTTCCAGCGCCCGGAACCTGGATGAACATAGTGCCAAGATTAATGAGTACATCACACAGGTTTTCGGCGTTCTCTTCTTTTTCACCCAAAAGTACAAAACATCTGCCTCCCAGTCGACTATGTAGCTACCCTATCATGGCTTTCGCTCGTAGCGCGCGCAGCTCCAGCAGCCGAGCTTTCGGGATTCGCTTTAGGAGTGGCACCGGTAGCGTCGCCCTCGTCCTTCTCAGTTTCCTGGCTCTGGCGCTCGGAGATGTAGGCATCGAAAATCTGCCGGATTTGCACCCGCTCCGCCGAAGTCTGTGCATAAGCATTACTAAGTCCGCAAATGACGAAATCATACAAGAAAAGAAAGGGAGAAAAGAAGCCCCCTCAAATTAACCTTAGCGCGGCCGACGGCGGATTGGATCAAAGCCAGGTCATTGCCGCCGCCGAGCCAGAACTCCTCGAAAAACTTCTTGTCGAGGACTTTCACCTCGGGAGGAGTCCGCCAGCAGGCGCCCACATCCGCCACCATAAGGTCGGCGGTATGCGAACACCCGGCATTCAGCAGGCTGACGCCGATGGCCTTGATGCCTGCGGCGGAAGCATAATCACGCGAAAGGGACATATGCCCCTCCAGCGCGTCCAGCTCCGTGCGAAGCCAAGCCAGGCGGCCGCGCAAGTCATTTTCGTCCGGCCCGTCCGAAAGTACGCCAGTGCTTTTTAAGCACTGCACATACTTCGAGACAAGGCCATCAGTGAGGGCCGAAATGCTTGCACGGTCCACTTCGAGGGAGCTCCTCAGCGCGGTAAGTTCTCCTTTCAGCCTTTCGGCTTCGCGCTGGGCTTGCCGGCGGACAGTCTTTTCGTCCTCCGACGTCTTTTTCAGAGCAGCGTTCTCCTTCTCCAGCTCTTTCAGGCGGCGATCCTTGTCCTATTTCTCTGTCTCAGCCTGGCTTGCGAATAGCTCGCTCTGGCGAGTCTGGCTTCGCGCAAGCACCAACGCGTGCCAGTAAAAAAAAGAAGACAAACAACAACAACCGAACACATTAGAAACTAGTAACGAGGCAAAGCTTTGGCAGAACTGATCAAGCGCGATAGACGAAAATCTTACGCTGGCCAGGTGGAAGGACAAGGCGTCGCCAAGGTGCCCGCTCCCTGCTTTCAGCAGATCACGCTCGACTTCTGGAGCGACGAAAGCCCTCCGAGCACACTCTATAAACTTATTCGTTTCGCCATCCTCGGCGGTTAAGATGCCGAGCTTCCGGCAGTCAAAATGAGAAGCAAGGTGAGAGTCGGAAGCTGCACCCAAAAAACGAGCAATCCGATAAGATTCTTCACGGGCATCGTCCATTTCGCTCGAAGAGCTCAGCCCGGTATAAAGGCAAGGATTTAAGTAGTCCTCAGGCCGACTATCTAACTCGATGCGACCATGGCCCAACAGCTGGTCATCCACCATAGACTGCGTCAGCCGAATAGACTTTCGATAAGACCACGCCTTACCTTTCTCAACCGCCCCTTCAATTCCTTTCCCTCTCTCTGCGGGGGCCAGGGAGCTCTTCGCGCGCTTGGGCGCCGGATCAATGGCAGCAGGGCGCGCAGGTTTGCGAACCCTAGCTTTCGCAAGAGGGGGCACACCGGAGGAGACGTCGTCGTCAAAAAATGAAGCAGCCCCAGCCTTGCGCGACGCCATGTCAGCCGACCCTAGCGAATCCTGAAAAGGACGAATAGGGCGAGTCACAACGCTTAGCTTTCGCCAAGCAAAAGCGAAATTAAATGCAAGAGCAAATCGGCAAGGGTAAAAGCAAAGCGAAAGCGGTATGGCACCGAAATGCGATGTCACGCTCTACCTCAGCGCTGTGGATCGTGTCGACGTTACGGATCAAACGTGGTGCCTTTCTTCGACATTTACCAACCGGTTTCACGATAGCGCGGCAAAAACGAACATCCCCGATCTCTGAGAGTTCGCGTTTTCGCGATGTCGGGGCTCGACTTTTCGCTGCCACGGCTTGCCTCCCTCTCGCCCGGTTATCATCAGCCGGCAGGGGCCTTCCCCTATAGATGACCCCCATAGCGTCGAAAACACGGTTCAGTCGACCTCGACCGCCTATAGAATTTATCTTAAATTCGCTCTCTTTCTTTAGGTACGGACCACAGATCTTGTTCGCCTCCTTTTCGACATGACTCACAAATGCAGCGTCATTCCGGTAGTTCGCCGGACGCCCAACCAGAAGCGTCGGCCCTCGGTAGCCCCCAACGCTGACAAAGTTTTCAAATTCAGTCTCCGAGCAGAGGGGGTTTTGGCCGACAGCAATCCACTCCTCGACAAGGTCTCGGCTGATCTGAAACCTAGAAGTTAGGGCGAAAGCATCGCCACACGCAATGCTTTCGTCATCTGTCAAAGCCGCTGGCGGCGCGTGAAGTCCGACAAACTCCCTCAGCACAGACACAAGAGGAGACGGCCTATCCAAGCCTTGCTCTTTCGCTTCCCGAACAGCTCCATTCGAGCAGACGCAGACATAGAACCAAAAATCCGTCCATTGCGGCCATTTGTTCTTATAAGTCGGCGAGATGCAGATATTGCCCCGAGCCTTTCGCAGAACGAAGTTGATACACCCGATCTCGCTAGGCAGCTCCTCTCGCAAAAAATAGTCCAACACTTGGCTACGCCGATGGTGGATGTCATAGTACTTCGCGAAAACCTCGGCACGCAGCCTACATCCCATCATCTTCAGGGCCATCGTGAATACGCTCAGCCGCGAAAAGGCATTCGGCGTGAGTTGATGAAGCTGGATCTTGAATGTGTCCAGCACGCCACCAACAAAATTCTCCAGAGGAAAGTCCAACCCGGCCACAAAGTAGTCCCGGAAAACAATAGCTTCATACGGCCTGGGGCTTGGGATCGCTTCTTCCCCAGGCGCATGACAGAGCGAAAGCACGCGTTCGCTTATGATGCCTTTCTCAGCGAAACCCTGCAGGACTGACGGGGTAACTTGGGAGCAGCCCAGGTAGAACGAGCAGTCCTCCGGGATCGGAGCCAAAACCGAGTCCCCTTCATCTGAATGGACGCTCCCAGCGCGCCCCTCTACCCGTTCGCCGACATTGCCGGACACAATCGACACGGTTTGGCTCGACTCCGAAACGCTAGAACTCTCGCTAGTCGAGTCGGATGTGGACGTGGATGAAGACGAGCTCGTGGACGCCATCTAGAATGGCGGCGAATTAGAAAAAGTGCACGCATATGTAAGCGCTCAAAAAATAACAATCACCAAAGCAAAAGCAGCAAAAAAAGAAAGTAACCATACAAAAACATGAAAGCGAAAGCGCACAATCAGTGCGGCACTTTCGCCAGGCAAGCAAAAGAAGTACAAAAAGCTCACCTGAAAACCGCGACGAAGCGCAAGCCAGCTTCCGAGCGAAAGTGTTGAACGCCGAAAGCGAAAAGATGTCGAAAGTGAGAAGAAAACAAAAGACTAGAGAGTGCGCGCGACCTCTGGCGGGCGGGGCAAGCCCCCTTTTATACCCGCGCGTATGGGCGCGGCCTGGAACTCGAGGAGTACGGAGCGGCTCGGAACACGAGGAGACGCTTAAATACGCCTCGAAACGCCAACCGTCGCGCCTCGAAACGTCAACCGTCGCTCCATGATACAACAACTGTAACACCGCGTACGCTTATATATATATATATAGCAAAATAAAAACGCGCGTCAAGGACAGGCGAAAACAGGAAATACTTTCGCATATCCTCTCGCGGGCGGGCGTAACACAAGCAAGCAACGTCGACCCGCGTCCCCGCGCGGTACGGCGTTGAGAGGCTATTGTCGGGGCGGTAGCCCGGACATGAGCTACCTGTTTTTGCCTGGCGGAGTTTTCGTCTCCTAAGCCGAAAGCCACACAGCCGCGAAGGTGATAGCCGCCAGCTAGCGGTCTCGCGGGTCCGCCTTTCGCGCGAACGTGCACGGCGCGGAAGGCGGACTCGTGCGCCTTTCGCGCGAATATGAGAGGTCCGCAAGGAGGATTGGCTGGGAGGAGGCCTGGAAGGACCCGCTTTCGCGCGAAAGCACAGCGAGCCTCAAGGCACTCGCGCCATTTGAGCTTTCGAGCGAAAGCCGAATGTTTGCGGCAGACTTGCGTTTCTTCCTTTCGGTGTATGGCCGCGTGTTTTCCTTTCGCAGGGTCCTCCGGACGGTGGCGCAGACGGGGCCCGCAGGTCCGAAGGAAGGGCACGCGGGTCGTTTCGCTCCCGCGTGCAATTACGGTGGTACCCCGCGGGCCCAGGAAGCCAGAGAAGCCGCAAGGCAGACTAGGAGGGGGCCTTTTTGTAATTATGGCGGAGTGGTTGGAAGGGTACCTTTGTACTTTCAAACAGTTTGAGATTAATATAAAAGGGGCTCCCGACCCCCCATGGAGGGGGAGGAGAACACTGTTCACTTCAACCATTTCCCGTTCGTTTTCCGCTTTCGCGCTGTGCTTTCGTTCGTGCGACAACCCTCTGTTTCGGGGCCTCGGACTCGAAACAACAGTGAGTGCCCTAACAAATTTATTTAGGGATATAAATGTTACACGTATTTTCTATAAATCAAGTTAAATTTGTGATTCATATAGTAAGGATGACACTTAATAAGCGATAAAGGGAGTAGACTAAGATCAGATCTTTATTTTTTTACAGAAAAAGAAAATTGTTAATAAAAGATACATCGATGAAACACAAGAGCTTTGGATTTGCAGGGTGGCTCGGGGGGGAACCCAAGCCGCCGCCACCACCTCCCCACATTCCTTTCTCTCCACCTCGCCACCGCCGGAGCGCGCCACCGAGATGCCCGAGCGGCAAACGATGATGGTGGCGGCAGGGCCTTGCCTGATGCTTTGTTTTTGGCGCGACGGAGGAGGGGCAAAGCTGGGCGATCGGCGATGGCGCTTGCCTGCGTGGGCGGCGGATCCGTTTGCGGCTCGCCTGATTTGGCCCTTCGTGACCCAATCTAGTGGAGTCCGTAAAAATCGGATCAGTCACCACCCGACTCGGTCGGCGTCTTGCCGTCGCGTGCCTGGGCATCGACGGCCTTACTCATACAACGGTGGCAACCAACCTAGACGTGTATGACGACGACCAGATCAAGACGGAGGCGACAATCAATGGTGTAACAGTACGACAATTTGTGGACAATGACAGTACTATCATGTTTCAACGGTGGTGATGCCTGTAGGCGCCACTTTCCTTGTTGGAGGGTCTTTCTTGCGGATCTTCCAGGGTGAAAGTCTATGTCTAGTTCTCTGGCGGGGCGATGATGACGTTTGCGGATGTCATTTTCTCGTTGGAGACGTCGCTCTTGGAAGATTCCTTGGGTTGTCGGCTTTGGTGCTGACAACGAGATGGTGACTCCTTGCATATACACCAGATGCTTCGTACTGTTGCCAGAATACAACATCCAGTCCTTGTTGGGATTTTTTCCCTCCGTTAGTTTCTTTTATTTTAGTTTTCTCTGTTGTAATAATTTGGCCTGATTCTACCTGTTGTTAGATGAAGACGGGTATAAAATACTATTATTTTTTTAAAAAAAGAGCTTGGGATTTGTATGCGGACGACCGGCCATGGCCTGCTAGACACATGAGTAACGCAGTAGTGCGACGCATGCATAGGATCGAGATGGCCGACTAGAGGGGGGTGAATAGTCGATTTTAAATTTTAATTACAAGAACTACTTGAAATTGATATCTGAAGAGATAGGCACAAATATAACTTTGACTACACCCCTCTAACTATGATCTTTACAAGATATTTACTAGCAAAAGTATTTCTTTTCTACACAAGTCTAGTTATTACTATTTAGCAAGATGATCAACTAAAAGAATGTATATCAAGATAATCTACACAAGATATATATGTATGTATGAATGTAAATACAAGATACAAGATCAACACAAATAGATATAATATGAAATGTAAAGGACTTGTGTTGAGATAGGCAAACCAAAAGGAAGAGGATGACACTCGATGTTTTTAACGTGGTTCGGTGACTTGCCGGTCACTTAATCTACATTGAAGCAAGTTCTAGGATTGTTGCTCCTCTTGTTAGCTCCAAGCACATAAGCTTCGGACTACCTCACAAGGTAGGCTCCACGTGAGCACTAAACTTTGAGCCAACCTAATCACTAGATACTCTTCACGCCTCAAGTTTACTAGAGATGCTCTTTGCCTTCCTCTAACGGGGATGAGCTCAATAGCCCCTCACAAAGCCAACTCCGGAGCACCGCACAATCTCCTTGCGTTCTTCATGGAGACACAATCACCAAAACCGTCTAGGAGCCGGCAAGCTCCAAGAGTAATAGACAACCACGCCCACACGATGACCACTTAGTGCCACAAGTAATCTCTCACGCAAAGATTCGCACTAGTGGAGCACACTCACTCTCCAAATGTTGCTCTCAAGCAAGGGATATGAGATGAGGTGCTAGAGGTGTTCTCTCCCAAAGGATATGCTGTTAGAATGCCCAAGAGAGCCCTCACAAGCCAGGCAACCCACTATATTTAGAGGTCCCCTCAAAATCCAACCGTTATGTGCTGAAACACGATTCCCGAACAGTCCGTGGTACAAGTCCCGGACTGTCCGCCGTTGTCAGCAACTAGCCGTTAGGTTTGAAATTTGACCGGTAGACTGTCTGCCCCCAGGGGCCCGGACTGTCCGCCGTTGACTTTTGCCTCGCTCAACAGAATGTCCAGCACCACTGCTCGACCTCGAAAAAGTATCGGTGGACTGTCCGCCACCAGGGTGCGGACTGTCCGGCGTTGTCCTGCGATAGCACCAACAGCACAAACAACAACTCTACTTCCCACGAAATTTAGCCGGCGGACTGTCCGCCACCAGGGTGCGGACTGACCGCCGTTACTTCGATAGCCCACCAACAGATTATATTCAATCTGTTTGGTTTTCAGGTTTTTGTCGGTGGACTGTCCGCCACCAGCCTGAAAACAACATTCTCAAGCACTCTTTCTCCTTTGCTTTGCCCCATCAACCCATACACTATGAATATGACCAAAGCAATATTAAATTAGCTCACAAGCACTAGAAAAACCTTTTCTTAAAACAAGCCAACGATCTCCACAAGAGCATCGTTCCTATAGACACTTAGTAGCTTTTCACAAACGTTTTCATAAAGGTTTTGACTAACAGCCACTCATCACAAAGCGATCCAAAATGATAGAGCTCACAAGTGGCACTAGACAACCATAATGCAAACATGTTTGCCCCTCTTAATAGTACGGCTATGTATCTTAAATCAGTGCCGAGCCCACTAGCTTGCCCTTCACCTCTGTGTCGGTCCCTCGGCATCAAGCCCACTAGCTTGTCCTTCACCATCGCTTGAGCACACGGTCCTTCTAGCCAAGTCCTGCCAAAGTCTTCGCTTGCTTGCTATGCTTAAGTTGAATATCCCAACAAACTTTAAACAATCATTTCAATATCATCATCCACTAGTCTTGTGAACTCAACCTATTTTCCTTCACACACACTTGGATAGAATGGTTAGTTCACAAGTGTTGTCATCAATTACCAAAACCAAACTAGGACCTTTCAATCTCCTCCTTTTTGGTAATTGATGACAACCATCACAAAGATATGAAATGAATTTAATTTGTGAACTTGAGATGTTTGCCCATGCATTTAGATCATGAATAAGAGATGGACAAGCATTTCAAATTCGATTTTGATAGTTCTAACTCCCCCTACATATGTGATATATGAGTTTGGTATAATTGTTCACATATGGTAAATAGGAATTGTGGATGAGCTATTACTATCAAATGATGCTAAAGTATATAGAATGGACCTTTGAAGCGTGATACCATCGGAGTTGCGAATATATACCATCTTTAGACACCATTTCATATGAATATGCACATTATAAGCTTGCTCCCCCTATTTGTATGCTCAAATAATTTATCCCTTTCCATTATCATATCTATCTTTGTGACTTATTTCTCCCCCTTTCTCAACAATTTCCCAAAAGACTCATTTTAGTTGGAGAGAAATACCACGTAGAAATGGCAAGTTCATTTGATTTGGAAAGAAGGTTATTTCACATTGGTTCAATCTAGATTCAACACTAGGTTTGCAAGCCCATAAACATGTCATATGCCACCTCTAGGTCATGTAAACATAGAAGACAATAGTGGCAACATATATACAACAAATGGTAATCGAGGAGTATATAATATGAGATATCACCTTTTGAAGTTGAAATCAAGAATAATATCCTCAGAAAACCACAAATATGCTAGAACCACTTCATAAGAGTATTAGTGCAACACAAATATTTAAGCATAAGGTATCATGCACATTACACTAAAGCATCATAGGTTCAAGTTCTAGCACACACAAGCCATCAACGACCAATAATTAAAGTCTTTTACATAAAGCATAGATCAACAAAGCAAATTTAATTTGTTCATAAGCAAGCTTCCATCCATCGGTCAAGTCGTCTTCATGCATCATTGCCATCACCAGGAGGAGGAAACTGTGGAGGATAGAACTGAGGTGGATAATAAGGCACATAGGGGTACTGAGCTGGAGGAGGAGGAGGCCTAGGGTACATCATGTTGAAATGATCACTGAAGATGTTGAAGTTATTCTGCAAGTCATCAACACGCTGCTCAATCTGACCCTACCTGTCATGTAGCTGCTGAAACTGCTCCTGTGTAGATAGAGAGTTGAGTTGTGGACTAAGAGCATCAATATCACTATGCAGCCCCTGCTGGACACCCTGTAGGCTAGACATGATAGGCTGATACATGGTGGAGTGAAGATGTTGCCCAAACTGCTGGAAACTGGTGTCCATATGCCCCTGCCACTGCTGCCCCATGGAGGAGAATCCCTAATTCATCTGCTGCTGCACACTCTCTCCAAACTGAGCAAATGATGTGTTCCATGAGTTCTGTATGGTCTGAAAATATGAATCAAAGAATCCCTAAGGAGGTTCCCATCCATGCATCTGAGGCTCTGGCTACTGTGGTTGTGGATCATCCTCTCCTGCCTGATCACCCTCATCATCATCTCCTATTTGCTGATCTGCATATGTTCCATCAGAAGGTGGAAAGGGGGTCAAAGGCCTTTTGTGAATATCTTGTCATTTATGAACGGCCTAAAAGGCTCATGCTGAACTCTGCAACTCCCCCTAAATCTTGTCTTCTCTAGAATAAGAGACATGATGTACGGAGCAAAGTACAAGTTAGTGGTCATATCATATCTCAAAACTGCCAACTGATTCATCATCAATTTGACCACATCAAACTTCTGCCTATACATGATATGATGAATGATATTCCAATACTTGTCTCTAATTTCCCCTCTATCTCCACCTTTAGGCATGAAGGTCACTCTAGCAATTTTGTTTATCACTGCAGGATGATGCCTAAGACCTTTGGTCCTCCAATTCTGATGTTTTGCTCATCAGGCTCATAAAACTGTCTCCTCTGTTCAAATGGTAAGTCATCCTCAGCATCAACATCAATGGTATTTGACAAGTTACCATTGTTCAATCCATTTACTTGAGAAAACTCACCAAATGTGGCACTATACTTTCTTTTGCCAGTCATCCAATCTATTGTGCCATTATCCATATCAACATCCATTGTTGCATAGAATTGTCTGACAATCAAATCATTCCAATTGCATTGATGTTCTAGAAAATCATAGAGACCAATATAATGCAACTTGCTAACAAGTCCTGTGATCCTCTCTTTATCTACCATATATGACATATTGATGAACTGATGCTTATGAATTGTTCCACTAGCAATGTACCCAAAGAAAGCATCTCTTGTACCTTTGTGTGGAAATATGGTAGAGTGACATCATTATCCCTGCAAAATTGCTTTGGGGCTCTTGCTCTGGTGTAACTGTCAAAGTCCCACCTCTTGATTGCTCCTCTATAGCTGGATATATCCATCTCCTCATCATCTCCTTCATCTTCCTCATCAATGTCAACATCTGGGTTTGGATCCCAATCATGGTCATCATCATCATCATCATTTCCTCTCCTTCTCTTGGATGTGCTTCCTCCCTTTCTCTTGCCTGAAGTGACTTTCTTCCCCTTGCCTCTGTCATTGCCAATTCAAAAATAGATATGGGAGAGTATAAGTGACATGCATGAATATCAAGAGCAACAATGTACCACTGTAATTTGGAATCAATCCACTTCAATTTGTCACTAGGAGTGAGCATATGAATGACCCAATATGACAATCCATAAGTTCCAAAATCAAGATTTGCATTTGAATCAATCTAGAGCAATATATATGAACTGCATGAGAGAATCACTGCTGCTAGGTTGACAAGATTTGTAATATGCATTTTGAATCTGTATACCATCCATGATTGTTGCTGCTATGCAAAAACAGTAGCCGCGGACAGTCCGCCGTTGGAGGCGCGGACAGTCCACGGTTATTGTTCACGCACGAACAGCACAGTGTCAGTTCATCCTTTCAATCCCCATATCTCTTGATTCAACCAATAACTTTTAATCAAACTTTAGACATATCATCTCCACATCACTAGCAACAACTACCCCCATATAGTTTTTCCAAATCCATGGCTCAAAAAGTAGATCGAGAATCAAACCCTAAATGCCATTCAAATATGAAATCCATCCAAATCTGTGGGGGAATCAATGAAATACCAGGAGAACATGATGGAGGAGCTCGCGGAGTGTCCGGAGAACTTCTCGGACGATCCAGGAAAGCCTCCAATCCTTCAGTCCCCTCCCTTCTTCTTCCTTGCGTCCACACGGTGAGAGAGAGAGAGAGAGCTGATAGGTATTGTGTGTGAAGGGGTATGAGGACTCCTGTGTTTGGTCGAGCCCGTCCTGGGTTAAGTCCCGACTCGCGGACAGTCCGCGACTGGGCTGGCGGACAGTCCGCCGTTCATTTTTTGATCGACTTCCAGAACTGCACAGATTTTGTGTTGTGACCCAATTTTTGCCTGCGGACAGTCTGCGGTCCATTTGCGGACAGTCCGGGACTACTGATTTGCCCCTTTTCCTTTTTGACCTTACCAAGTTCCAAAATATTTTTGCCCATTTACCAACTGTCAATATGTCTCTCCATTACTGTTTTCCACATGAAATCCAAACCAAAAAGCTTGACCTCATAATTCTCATAAATAGCATTGCTTATGAACAAATCTTTCATTTTGCCAAGTTGATCTAACAAACATATAATAAACTAGGCAATAATTTGATGAAGGACAAAATAAATATGAACAAGATAGTGAGCTTATAATAATCAATATGCACCTATTACCATGCTAGTAGGGTATGCTATGAAAATGCACAACCAAGTTTCATACCACCGTTTGAAGTGAAGAGATGATCCAATATATGAATAATTCCGATGATTATGACCAAAATAATAAGATAAATCACTGGAGCAAATATCTCTCATGGTCTAGATGTTTTCAATTTTGGCCAAATCAATGAGCAAATATACATGTATATAATTATGAATTTCACTTTATTTACTCAAGAGAGAACACTTCCATGGACTCCAACCACAAATGTCATCCTTATTGCCTCAAGTTCAGTTTGAACCTTCTTCAAGCTTCTTCACACGCTCTTGAGCGGTTATCTTGTTGAAGTTGAACTTGTTGTATTGAAAGATGATTTTATCTTTGAATAGCATATATATGACACATCCACAAATAAGATAGCATTGGTTCAAGATGTAGATAATTTCACTTCAAACTCGGCTTCATTGTTGGTGGAGATATAATGTACTTACAAGCCAAGTTTCCAATGCCACCGTGGTACCTATTTAATCATTCAATTGCTTGATCCCAACTCATGTTGGGTCCTCTCATGTTAGTAACTACATGCTTGGGCACCCAAATTACCTTTGCATGCGCAAGAGAATGATCTATAAAAGTAGCCTTCACGGTACCATTTCCAACATTCCTAAGCAAGTAGTTTTCATGTGATGACCTTGGCTTAGGATTGTTACCTTCGGGCCTACCATTTACAAGATGTCCCTTGTTGTAGTTTTGATAGTACCCATCGGAGGAGAAGTCTTTGCTCAAACTTCTTCTTCTTCCTCTTCTAACTTTCTTCTTTCCCAACTTTGTTATCAATATTGTGGTTGGCATTTGCTTGTACTTGAGAAACCTTTGACTCATCAACTATTTGGACTTGAGATGCCTTCTTCTTCTTATTAGGACAACTCATGGCTAAGTGCCCCTTCTTGTGGCACTTGAAGCATATGTAGTGAGAAAGTTTTTCATCTTCTATCTTCTTCATTTCTTTCTCATACTTCTTCTTGCCCCATCTTTTGCCCTTGATATTGGTGTTGTTGTAGGCAATTCCATTCATGTTGCCAAACCTCTTGTGGCTCTTCAATATTTGAGAATGAGTGACTTTTGGCAAAGTACTCATACCCATCTTGACACTTGATTTCTTTTCTTCTTCTACATGGTTAGTCTCATGATACATAGAAGGAGAACAAGTATCCAAGTTTGAAGAACAAGATACCTCTAATAAATCATCACAAGTAGTAAAGGCATCTATTTTCTCTACAACACAAGAGTTAGCCATATGTTGCATTTGACCATCCAACTCACATGATGAGCTCTCATCAATTTTAATTTCTTTCTTCGAAAGAGCCTTAGTAAGTGAATCATGGTCTTTCTTAAGTTTCTCATATTTAGAGCAAAGCACCTCATGAGTCAAAGATAAAGATTCCAATTTGCATACGAATTTGCTAAGAAGTTTTTCGAAACAATTAAAAGATTTCTTTAAAGCAAGATTTTCATGTTCCAAGTTTTTCTTTTGAGCCTCTACCTTTTCACAGCAAATTGGCATGCCCTTAATAACATTTATAAGCTCATCATATGTGTATGCATGGTCAACTACATCATTACGATGGTATACCTTTTCATTGTCGTAAGACATGTGACAATGTGTTAATGTAAATGGACTTGTAGAGTCATCCTTGACCAAAGAATATGAGCAATCATCATAGTTGTCAAGTGAGCCTGAAATAGAGAGATCATCACAATCACTTGAGTTTGACTTGGAGCAATCATCATTTTTCTCAATTTCATCAATATGCTCAACAATCCATCAACTATGCAATCAATAGAAGTATGCACTTGTTCATCATCAATAGCAATCACATCATACTTCTCATTGAGAAATTTCCAAATTTCATGAGTGGTCTTCATGTCCATGATCTCTTTAAAGACATTATCCCTCAAAGATCGATAAAAGGTGTTAATAGCTTGGATATCGAGATCTAGGCATTTCTCTTGTGCCAGAGTTGGGTTTACCTCATCCAACGCTTGAGAAAAGCCTACATTCACGATCCACCACATTTGAGGACTAATGAATTTGAAATTGCAAATCATCCATTCTTTCCAAGGTGTAAAGCATGTACCATCAAAGATATGTGGACAATCAACTCCTAACCCGTAAGTCGCCATCCTCTCGGGTCGGTAAAGACCTCAATAGAGAGAACATGGCTCTGATACCACTTGTAGGATCGAGATGGCCGACTAGAGGGGGGTGAATAGTCGATTTTAAAATTTAATTACAAGAACTACTTGAAATTGATAGCGGAAGAGATAGGCACAAATATAACTTTGACAACACCCCTCTAACTATGATCTTTACAAGATATATATACTAGCAAAAGTATTTCTTTTCTACACAAGTCTAGTTATTACTATTTAGCATGATGATCAACTAAAAGAATGTATATCAAGATAATCTACACAAGATATATATGTATGTATGAATGCAAATACAAGATACAAGATCAACACAAATAGATATAATATGAAATGTAAAGGACTTGTGTTGAGATAGGCAAACCAAAAGGAAGAGGATGACACACGATGTTTTTAACGTAGTTCGGTGACTTGCCGGTCACTTAATCCACGTTGAAGCAAGTTCTAGGATTGTTGCTCCTCTTGTTAGGTCCAAGCACATAAGCTTCGGACTACCTCACAAGGTAGGCTCCACGTGAGCACTAAACTTTGAGCTAACCAAATCACTAGATACTCTTCACGCCTCAAGTTTACTAGAGATGCTCTTTGCCTTCCTCTGAAGGGGATGAGCTCAATAGCCCCTCACAAAGCCAACTCCGGAGCACCGCACAATCTCCTTGCGTGCTTCACGGAGACACAATCACCAAAACCATCTAGGAGCCGGCAAGCTCCAAGAGTAATAGAAAACCACGCCCACACGACGACCACCTAGTGCCACAAGTAATCTCTCGCGCAAAGATTCGCACTAGTGGAGCACACCCACTCTCCAAATGTTGCTCTCAAGCAAGGGATATGAGATGATGTGCTAGAGGTGTTCTCTCCCAAAGGATATGCTGTTAGAATGCCCAAGAGAGCCCTCACAAGCCGGGCAACCCACTATATATAGAGGTTCCCTCAAAATCTAACCGTTATGTGCTGAAACGCGATTCCCGGACAGTCCGCGGTACAAGTCTCGGACTGTCTGCCATTGTCAGCAACTAGCCGTTAGGTTTGAAATTTGACCGGTGAACTGTCTGCCCCCAGGGGCCTGGACTGTCCGCCGTTGACTTTTGCCTCACTCAACAGAATGTCCAGAACCACTGCTCGACCTCGAAAAAATACCAGCGGACTGTCCGCCACCAGGGTGCGGACTGTCCGCCATTGTCCTGAGACAGCACCAACAGCGCAAACAGCAACTTTGCTTCCCACGAAATTTAGCTGGCGGACTGTCCGCCACCAGGGTGCAGACTGTCCGCCACCAGGGCGCAGACTATCTGCCGTTACTTCGACAGCCCACCAACAGATTATATTTAATCTGTTTGGTTTTTAGGTTTTGGCCGGCGGACTGTCCTCCACCAGGGGCGCGGACTGTCCGCCACCGGCCTGAAAACAACATTCTCAAGCGCTCTTTCTCCTTTGCTTTGCCCCATCAACCCATACACTATGGATATGACCAAAGCAATATAAAATTAGCTCACAAGCGCTAGAAAAACCTTTTCTTAAAACAAGCCAACTTCAAGCCAACGATCTCCACAAGAGCATCGTTCCCATAGACACTTAGTTAGCTTTTCACAAACGTTTTCATAAAGGTTTTGACTAACCGCCACTCATCACAAAGCGATCCAAAACGATAGAGCTCACAAGTGGCACTAGACATTCGTAATGCAAACGTGCTTGTCCCTCTTAATAGTACGACTATCTATCTTAAATCCGGCTATTTAACTTCTCCACACACCTCATAGCTGGTAAAAAGAAACCCCCTATTGTCCATACCTTTGCCTTGCTTAACCACGATTTTCTTTGATACCCGCAAGGAATCATCCATGGATGAAATCACCAAGCCATTAGATATAATCAATGAATGTTCGACTTGGTCCATCAAAGATGATGTTGGTCACTCAACCATGACATAGACTTCAAGCCTTTCACTTTAGCTTCACTTGTTATTCACCTTTGTCTCTGTCCTTTGGCGCCAAGCCCACTAGCTTGCCCTTCACCATAGGTCCATCGACGCCAAGCCCACTAGCTTGCCCTTCACCTCCGCGTCAGTCCCTCGGCATCAAGCCCACTAGCTTGTCCTTCACCATCGCTTGAGCACATGGTCCTTCTAGCCAAGTCCTGCCAAAGTCTTCGCTCGCTTGCTTGCTATGCTTAAGTTGAATATCCCAACAAACTTTAAACAATCATTTCAATATCATCATCCACTAGTCTTGTGAACTCAACCTATTTTCCTTCACAAACACTTGGATAGAATGGTTAGTTCACAAGTGTTGTCATCAATTACCAAAACCAAACTAGGACCTTTCAACCGGGTCCTCTATCCCATCCAGTAAAAAATATAGAGGATGAAAAGAGCCGCACCGGATACGCTATCACGATCTGGTAGCTCATCCCGTCCACCAAATTAGCCGGGATAGCGAGCGTAAAAAATGAAAATCGCCCGATCTACTAGCTCGTGAGGAATTAGAGAAAATCCTTGGTGGAAAGATGTCTCTCACGAAGTGCTAGAAGATGGTTCAAACGGATTTTCAAGTCATCCCTCAAATCAATAAATCTCATGATGAATCAAAAGAGAGGAAACAAAGAACGCGAAGAACAAAACGCGAATCAACACAAGATATTTCAGCTGAAAGTCCACCCCACGAGAAGACAAAGGGATTACGGTCCCTTTTCCTGAAATCACAAAATACACAGAGGAATTGTCGTCTCTGCGGATCACAAGCAGCTAGAGGAAGAAAGCCCTAACAGATGCATGTGGTGTCTGTGAATGAAATGGCAACTGCTTGGATAGGGAGACAGGAGGGGTTGTCTCTCTTATTTATAGTCCTCATACATTAGTCCCCTTCTACCCCTAGATACAAGAGCAAACTAACTAACCCTAGGGGTATTCTAGTCCAACTCTGTCAGAGCTTCATCCGACGACCACACGCCTTCTCATCTTTCGCTTCGCCTAGACGCAAGCTCCAGGATGCCACCACGTGCCGTCACGACGACTGTCGTGCCTTCTCACCGCTAGCTTCGCCTCAACGCAAGCCTCGCGGTGCCGCCACGCGTCGTCCCGTTCCGCATAGGAACCTCAGCTGGGTTTTGTGGCCCAAACTAGCAAACCCGACAGCCCAGGTTTTGAGGCTCAAACCTAGAAACCGTTCACCCTGAGTTTTGAGGCCCAAACTCGGAAACCGGACACCCCGAGTTTTGTGGACTAAACTCGGAAACCATAGCGGGTAGTTTTCTGAGGCTCAACTACCAAACCTGCGTCGTAGACGGAGCGTGGATCGCACGCCCCGACCAATGACACCGATGTTGATGTATGTCGGGCCTTCGCCGAGCACAACGCCTTCGCCTTCGCCTTCCTTCTTGACTTGACCGACGACACTTGCATCTCCCATGCTAGCCCGTGTCCGACCTCCGCCAAGTGCCACGACGCCATCATCTTCCGTCTTGACTCGACCGATGCAGTCACACATTACATGTGCTCTCGCTTGCTGAAGCCAAGTGTCAGCTACCGCAGCTGGTCTTCCAGCCCTCCGATCCGTCGGTCCAAGCCTCACGTCCATCCTTTACCACTCCCGGTCAGCCTCACGTCCGTCCTTTGCCACTCCCGGTCTATCAGCATGACATGTCTCTACTTGAACTTCATCTCGCCATCGACCACTGTCTCCGAGCTCCACACCTGCACAACAACACAGCCAAGAGACATGTTGCCGCTCAGCCCTCCCGGTGAGTCGTTGATCAATCACTCATCACAAAGGGCCGAACCACAAGGGCACATATTAACATTGTGTTCGCAGGTTCTTTGGCACACAGGCACATTGGTTATCGTTTGCTGGTTTACTTGTAAACCTAACTGTTCTTCACCACGTAAGTATGATCCTTGCTGCGTTCTTCGATCCTTGGCAACCCAGACGTCTAAAACCCTAGCTGATGTGTGATCCGTAACCTTTCGACGTCAATATTTTTCTACCCAAATGACTCTTATACATATATTTATATTTAACATAAAAGTATTTACATAATTTGGTGAAGAGTACAAGTACCATTAATATGATCTCTTTTTTTCTTGTATCTTAACCGGCCACAGGTATTTGATAGGTAATGCTCTTTCCTAAGGTATTTTTGCCAAAGGTAATGCTCTTTCCTGTATTTTTGCCAAAAAAAATACAGGCTTTTTGACTCAGGGCTATAGACGAGGTAGGGTACTTTTTTCCCTCTTTCACGGTTCAATCCAAGGACACTCGATCGTACTGCGGGATATTCCAGGAAAGTATCACCCCAAACAATAACATCGGGTCATCGGCCTATATCTGTGGAAATAATTATGGTTAAAAAAGAGACGAGGTCTCTTCAATTTTCTGCACCAGTCTCGTCGTGGATAAATATGGTTGATGAAGAAACAAAGAGTCTCTTCAATTTCCTACACCAGTCTCGTAATAAAGGGAAAATGACGATCGATATAAAATCCTTCTTCTCCCCCCACATAGCCACCACTTAACTATCGGGGCGTCGTTGCCATTGCCAACCTCCCGGCCGCCATGGTGTCGCCGGCGGAGCCAGTGACCACGCGGGTCAGCGTGGCCGGCTTTCACTCCCACTTCACCTCGCCGCGCGAACTCGCCGACTTCTTGCAGTCCGTGGCTGGCCGGGTGTGGCGCTGCCGGGTCAAGACCTCCTGCACGCCGCCCAACTCCTACCCTGACTTCCAGTGCCTCCTCCCCGCGGCCGACGCGCATCGCACGCCGCCGCCGTCGCGTTCGTCCAGGGCGCGGCGTCGCCGAGCCGCAGACGATGAAGGCGGCGCGTTCCAGGCCGCGCCGACGCCGTACAGTCTCGCGCCGCCGCACGCCTTCGTGCACTTCGTGCACGCGGAGGCGGCGCGCCGCGCCGCCAGGTCCGGGCTCCTCGTGCGCGGCCCCTCCTCCCAGAACAAGAACAGCGCCCTCGGCGCCGCGCGCCGCCAGTGCGCCAAGCCGTTCCGCTTCACGGACTCTTGCGTCGAGGTCGGCAACCTCTGGGCGCCGGACACATTCGTCGTCTCCTGGCGCTGCCCGGAGGACTCCGGCCTCGACTTTGTCGTCGACCCGTTGGACGGCAGCTGCCGGCTGCTGTTTTCTCGTGACACCGCGTTCGCGTTCCCTGCCTCCCGCGGGGCCGCGGTGGTGCTGCGCTGCGACATCAAGATGGAGTTTTTCGTCGATGACATCGCCGAGCTCCTGGTGCTCCCGACCGATGACTCGCTGCTGCTCCAGCTCTCGGCCGCGCCGCTGCTGTACTACCGCACGGCGGCCGATGGTGTTCACCAGTCGGTGCCGTTCGACCTGCTTGACGACGACGACGACGACCCATGGATACGGACCACCGACATCACCGCTAGCGGGGCCATCGGCCGGTGCTGGATGTACAGAATCTCGTTCAAGACGTCCTTCTGGCCAAAGATGAAGGACGCACTGGCGTACATGAAGCAGAGGAGGGTGCCGGCCGTGGTCTGTGACATTGGGTGGCCGTGGTTCAGGGTGCACGACGAGCCGGAGTTTGGGAAGCCAATGCAGGACCTTTTCTTGTGCGTGCAGCATGTCGAGGAGCTCCAGTTTCCGGTCTTGTTCTTGGTTAATGTGCTGGTGCACAAGGGGATAGTGAACAAGCACCAGCTCACGTCCAAATTCTTGTCTTTGCTCAAGGGAGAAGAGGAGCATGTGAATGTGGTTGCACTGACGGAGCTGTTAGGAGAAAATTCTCAAGTGTTTGATGTATGCTGGAGGCTGAAAAATCTGCAGTATCGCGTTGCCCAAAATCCCAAACTAATTCATCCTCGCAGCAGGGGCAAGGATCCTGGTGGTTATAATGCTGTGGTGCGGAGGCTGGTGATTACTCCCACCAGGGCATATTGTATGCCACCACAAGTGGAGCGCTCTAACCGCGTCATTCGGCACTATCATCATGTCGCCGATCGGTTCTTGAGGGTAACTTTTATGGATGAAGGTATGCAGCTGCTGAACATCAATGCACTCAACTTCCATGACGCACCAATTATCCAGAGCTTGATGTCAGAATCGTTCCAGTACAAGACAACAATTTACAAGCGTGTGCACACAGTTATGACAAAGGGTTTCCATTTGTGTGGTAGGAAGTACTCTTTCCTCGCATTCTCATCAAACCAGATGAAGGACAGGTCAGCTTGGTTCTTCGCGGAGAATGGAACAACAAATGCTGCTACCATTAGGGAGTGGATGGGACAGTTCCCAAGTAGGAATGTCGCGAAGCATGCCGCTCGGATGGGGCTGTGCTTCACATCTTCATATGCAACGGTTGTGATGCGGTCGAATGAGGTTAATGAGTTTCTTGAAGATGTTGAGCATAATGGATACAATTTCTCCGATGGAATTGGCAAGATCACACCGGACCTTGCAATGGAAGTTGCAGCGAGATTGCCGCTGACAGATAGGTACCCTCCATCTGCGTACCAGATTAGATATGCAGGATTCAAGGGTGTTATAGCTGTCTGGCCAGGACAAAATGATGGGATACGGCTTTCCCTTAGGCCAAGCATGAGGAAATTTGAGTCTACTCACTCTGTGATAGAAGTAGTGTCCTGGACAAAGTTCCAACCTGCATTTTTGAACCGTCAGATTATAATATTGCTGATCTCCTTGGGTGTCCCAGAAGCTATATTTTGGGAAATGCAGGAGGAGATGCTTAGTAACCTTGATAGAATTTTGTCAGACACAGAGATTGCTTACCAGGTTGTAGCAAATAGCTGCCCTGAGCATGGAACCAACACAAGGATGATGCTGAGTGCTGGGTTTAATCCTGCAACCGAGCCACACCTGAAGGCAATGCTTTTGGCTATGAAGTCCTCACAGCTGAAGGGTCTTTTGAAGAAAACAAAGATTTTTGTGCCCAAGGGAAGGTGGTTGATGGGCTGCCTGGATGAACTTGGAATCCTTGAGCACGGGCAATGCTTTATCCAGGCTTCATCTCTATCAATCAACAATCGTTTCATGAAGCATGGCTCAAGATTTTCCTCAGCAAACAAGAATGCAAAGATAATTGTAGGTACAGTTGTGGTTGCAAAGAACCCATGTCTTCATCCAGGGGATGTCCGTGTTCTTGAAGCAGTTGATGTGCCTGAACTGCACCACCTTGTTGATTGCTTGGTTTTCCCAAAGAAAGGTGAGAGGCCACACTCCAACGAAGCCTCTGGGAGTGATCTTGATGGGGACGTCTACTTTGTCACATGGGATAAAAATCTTGTGCCTCCGGGAAAAAGGAGCTGGAAGCCTATGGACTACTCTCCTGCTGAAGCAAAACAGCTACAACGAAGAGTACTTCAGCATGTAAGTTCAATATATTCTCTGCACGTGCACAATTCTTTCATAACTGCTTGTTCAGTTAGATGTCTTCCCTGTCATTTCTATGTTTCTTTTATTAGTTCAGTGATTTTCTGTAGTATTTTGTATTATGTTGCTGATTGCTGAAAACATTTGTCTTGCAATGCCTTAGGAAATTGTAACTTGGCAACGGATATCTTGTTTGAGACTAAATAATTCATTTGTACATGGATATGAGATCTATGCTGCTATTCCATTCTAGTCTGTTCTACTAGTGGCTTTCGCAAGAATCCTGAAAAGGCAGACCAGTTAGGACATACTTACCATACTCCCCTTACTGATCTGGATAGAATTAGGAACCACAAGGAAGTTTAGTTTCTTGGCCAACTTAACTTCAAGTGATTCTGGTTAAGATCAGATCCAGTATCATGCAAGTTAAACTTCTTAAGACTTTAGTGTCACAGGTTAAAACTAGATTATTAGCCTTGTCTTGCAAATTGGAAGGACATATTCTTGTGAAAAGTATTATTCTCACTTTTTGTCTTGCAAATTGGAAGGACATATCGACCTAACTGGGTTAAGATCTCCACGCTAAAATGGGTTAAAACCAAAACATAATGTTCATTTGACAATTTAATCCTTCACAATAGCATTAATAGACAAAACTAAAATGGTTTGGTAGCACACAAGAATATCGATACACAAGGTAGGGGCTCAACTAAAGGTAAGAGGAAGTTCTGAAAAGTAGCAGTCAGCAAACCTGATGAGTTGAGTTGGTCTTCAGTTTAGTCTGGTTTGATTACTGGGGGGTAAAGAAATATTATTGATTGTCATTATATTTTGGTTTAGAAAATCTTTGGTAGAGCAGTTTAGCTAAATCTCTTTTTATATTTGTAAAAAATCAATACTTTCTATTGTTAGTTTTAGTTTAGGGTGTTACGTACCTTGGGGATCTGAGAGCATAAGCACTCTAGAGAGATGGTGATAAGTATATATTTGGCTAGAGAGCCTCATGGGCCAGACCATATAGGCCTGCAGGCCTACAATATAAGTCTTCACAGTTAACACCCCCCTTCAAACTCAAGGTGGAAGCGGAGGATTGGAAGCATTGAGTTTGATCAAGTGAAGCCGATGCTGCTCTCGAGTTTGTGCTCTAGTGAAAAAGTCAGCCAATTGCAATTCTGAAGGCACATAATGGAGAGAAATAGTCTTCTATTGACAATGAGACCGAGTAAAGAAGACATCCACACCAATATGCTTTGTAAGTTCATGCTTCACAGGATCATTGACAATTTGTATGGCTCCTGTATTATCACATAGAAGAGATGTGGCAACATCACAAGAAACACCAAAATCAGCCAACAACCATCGAAGACAGGCAATCTCTGCCATAGTAGGACTTGAAGTTCAGCCTCTGTACTAGAGCGAGATACAACTGCTTGTTTCTTGGACTTCCATGCAATAGGAGAAGAACCAAGAAGAATGCAGTATCCTGTGATGGAGCGTCGATCATTGGGGTCACTCACCCAAGTGGAGTCCAAGTAAGCATGAAGCTGAAGTGGACTGCCGTGTGCATAGAATAAACTCTGAGATGATGCCCCTGTAAATATCGCAGCACACGAAGTAGATGTCCAAAATGAACAGAAGTTGGGGCACAAACAAACTGACTCAAAATATGAACTGCATGAGCAATGTCAGGCCTGGTGACAATGAGATAAACAAGACTGCCCACTATATGTCGATATCGAGAAGGATCCGAAAAGGTACCCCATCAGTGAGAGGACCCAAATCTGACATCTGAAATTCAGCACTAAGCTGCTGCTTCACATAAGAAATGTGATCCTCATTATCACTTGTAATCAGCATATCATCAACATAGAGAAGTAGCAAGGTCCGACCACGTGGTGACAAATGAACAAATAAGGCCAGATCATGATCACTAGGTGAAAAACCAGCAGCCCGTATGACAGATACAAAATGCTCATGCCAAGCACGAGAGGTCGATCTCTGTCGGGAGCAGCGCCCCTGTTTAGGCGCCCGATCCTATTGATCAGGCCGCCGCCGTCATCGTCGCACAGCAGATCGGGATCTCCCTCTCGTTATCTTCGGGCCGCCACCGCCTCGTCCCCATGCTTATCACTGGGCTATCGTCGTCAACACCTTCTAGATCTTCGTCGCATAGAGGCATATATATCTCGCCCTGTCTTGTGCTGCCGTGGTGGCGGCTAGGCTTGCCGATGCCCCGGCCCTGAGCTGCCATGGAGGCAGCCGGATCTTGCGTGTCGTCGCTGATAGGCGAATCTGCCCATCTTCACCACGTCAATCCGTGATGGTGCCTTTGACCCCGCGCCGCCTGATAGAGTCGCGCTGCCCGCCGCCCGATACGTTCCACGCTGATGCGCACTGTCGCCGGGGTGCCGCTCGATAGGGTCGCACCGTCGTCGTCGTGTCATCTTGCTGGGTACATACCGATCTCCTGCTCCTGTATCTTTTTGGTTCGCCCGATCACTGGTCGGGATTGATTCACCCATTGCATATCGACCTCGCGCGTACCTACACCGGCTTCAGCATCGACCTCATTGACACCATCGTCATGTACCGCGTGCATCTTCTTCGGGCAATAGGGCTGCTGGCTTGTTGCTGTGTCGCCTTGTCGGGCCATAGCACTGTCGCCGTGTGTCTGCTTCGTCGTTGCAACTACATCGACGTCCCCTGTGCACCGTCGACTGTGTTGCACAATCGTTGCTACACCATTCGTTTGCACAAGGTCTTCGTCCCGCTGATTGGGTCTTCGTCATCGAGTTGTTGCTACCCTTGTTGTCGCTGAGCCCTGCTCGCCAGCCTGCCCTCGCATCATCGTTGAGCCTTGCTCGCCGACGCGTCCACTACCGCACTGCTTCTTCTTCGTCCAGCACAACCACGTCGTCAACGTCACCATGGTTGGGGCCCTCTCCCTTGTGCGGCCAGTATTGGCAACACCTACGCGTGCTTTTGTCCCTGAAGTGTTGTTGGGTCGGCAAACTCAGTCATGCCTTAGTGCTTAGGCGACTTGACTACATCGACTTCGGCATCGACCCTCCCGTTCCCACTTGGTCTGCCTTGATTGCGTAGTCGTCTTTCTTCTACATCCATGACGGCCCTGACTTTGTCGACTTCGGCATCGCCTCCTTCCACGACGACTGCCTCGACGTGTCTCTATCATCACCGTGGCGCCTTTTGTGCGCCTGCAGTGTAGCTCCATCGAAATGCAACCCAACCACAACTACGTTGACCTTGGCCATCTTCAGCGCGACTTTTTCGACCACGGCTATTGCACCCTCACGCTTGGCTACCTCGACATCGGCACAAAGGTCTACCGCCTTGCATGAGGACTCATCGACTTCTTCTCTAGCCACAGCATACACGCGCATCGATTGTTATGACTCGCGGGATGTTAGCTTGTCAGCTTCTTCTCCAATCTTACCGTCTACGACACTCCCATCGTGACTGCGGGGGATGTTAGAGTAAATAGGAATAGTATCACATTATCTACCCACGTGGGGTGTTAGTCCTATGTACCCTATATAATCAGCCCATGAGGCCCAATGCAATACATCATCTAATTCCACCAATTCTATTCTCCTTCAAATATTAACTGGCATATAGTAAAAACTATGACTTGCACCTTTATACCAATTGACCGATGGAATACCATCAGACAGATAGATTGCTTACCAGTAATCCTTGGTAGAGTAGTTCCTAATAGTTGCTTCTTCCTTGGTTTGTGCACAAATAATTGTTTATGTAATTCATTCCATTAACAGGATGTTGCTCTTGTAACAGGATCTCATTGATTTCTTCTTGAAGAACATGGCAAATGAGAACATTGGTCGGATAAGCAACGCACATGTTGTTCATGCTGATATTAGCGAGTACGGAGCAATGGATGAGAAGTGCATTCAGCTAGCTGAACTAGCAGCCACTGCCGTGGACTTTCCCAAGACCGGCAAAATTGTTACAATGCCACCATCCCTTCGGCCAACAAAATACCCCGACTTCATGGAAAAGGAGGATGTCATTTCCTATAAATCAGAAAAGATCATTGGAAAGCTTTACCGGACAGTTAGATATTATATCCTTGGAATGCCCTTGGAAGGTTTCATCAGAGATGGCATGCCAGCTTATGATATCGACCTGGAAGTTCGTGGTGCATCGCATTTCCTCGCAGATGCCTGGCAGTGGAAATGTGCATACGAATCGCGGCTAAATGCGCTGCTCAATCAGTACGGCAGGTGCACCGAAGCAGAGCTTGTGACAGGGGTGATATGGTCACTCGCCGATGGAAGGAAAAAGAGGCATGAGGCACACGAGAGGTTCAGCCATGCATACCCTGAACTCCACCAGGAGTTCAGACGTGTTTTTGAAAACATTGCAGCAGATCAAGATAGGATGTCTGACAAGAAGAAGAATATGGTGTATGAGATGAAGGCCTCCGCGTGGTACCAGGTAACCTATCATCCAGAATGGATCCAATTGTCAAGGAAAAAGGAGCCGCATGGTGAGGAAATGCCAGCAAGACTCAGCTTCCCCTGGATCGCCATAGATTACTTGGCGCATATAAAGATGAGGAGTCGTGGACAAGCAAAGAATTTTACTTGAAGCACGCTTCATGGTTGAAGCAAGACCACTCTGCCACTTCGCATTTCCCACTGCATCCCAGCAATTCTTTTATGATTATAGATAGTATCTCACCTTAATGGACTTCTCTACTATTATTCTAAGTTAGCTCCAGTTATATTATATAAGCGATGTTCTCTGTACCTACATTATATTCATCTAGTACTAGTACAACTGCTTTGTGGCTGAATCATTGAGCTTAGTGAATCTAATGCTACCGGCTATCCACTTAATGTCCACGTGTGCAGATAATATTGTTTTTTTCTCGAATACGTAAAAGAATTGTGCATATTTCAAATTAAGAAGGAGCAGCAGTTTGTGTTACAGGAAATTTAGCCAGAACGGCATGGCAGATTGACGGATTAACATGTTGTAAATAAACGTCCTGAAGCTTAAGCTGAAAGGATGAAACTTAGCCTACGCTGCTGCTAAGCTTGAGAGCCCTGCTGCACCTCTGCTTACACCCAGCGGTCCGCTTCTGCTCGGATGATCGGCATCGGCTCCGCAGGGGAGGTTGTTGTGTTTCTGAAGCCAGTGCCTAGCGCGGCTCCATGATGATCTTAACCCGTAGAGGCGCCCAGGTCTTCCAAATGAGCTTGTGACCTCTGAACTGAATTGCGCCTTTGTGCATCGCTTTGTATGCCGATCTTGCAGCCAGGGATCCCGACTAGCTCCTGAATGCTGTCCTCCCCACCGTAGATCGGCGTGATGGAGCATTTCGCTAGATTGGTTTGGAGACCGGAAGCTTCGCCCAAGACACGAAGAATCTCTTTGACGGCTGCTGTTCTTGTACTGTCGGCCGAATGAACAAGATGACATCCTCCGCATAGAAACTACACTGGTATCTGACGGCCTGTGGCTCCATCGGCCGCAGCACCCACATATATCCCTGCTTACTTTGATGCACAACCGATAAAGTATGTCCATGGCAATGATAAACAGCATTGGCGAGAGGGAGTCTCCCTGCCGCACGCCTCTCCTGTGTTGGATTGGTGGGCCTTGATGACCGTTGAGCATGAATCTAGAAGACGCCGTGCTCAGCAGTCCTAAAGTTGGATTTAATTGAACTTGTCCTATTTTTATTCAATAATTAAATTAAAGAATAATTCTATGACATCCTCCGCATAGAAACTGCATTGGTATCTGACGGCCCGTGGCTCCATCGGCCGCAGCACCCCCATATATCCCTACTTGCTTTGATGCACAGCCGATAAAGTATGTCCATGGCAATGATGAACATCATTGGCGAGAGGGAGTATCCCTGCCGCACGTCTCTCCTATGTTGGATTGGTGGGCCTTGATGACCGTTGAGCATGAATCTGGAAGAAGCCGTGCTCATCGGTCCTGAAGTTGGATTTAATTGAACTTATCCTATTTTTATTCAATAATTAAATTAAAGAATAATTTTATGACATCCTCCACGTAGAAACTGCATTGGTATCTGACGGCTCGTGGCTCCATCGGCCGCAGCACCCCCATATATCCCTCCTTGTCTTGATGCATAGTCGATAAAGTATGTCTATGGCAATGATGAACAGCATTGGCGAGAGGGAGTCTCCCTGCCGCACGCCTCTCCTTTGTTGGATTGGTGGGCCTTGATAACCGTTGAGCATGATTCTGGAAGAAGCGAAGCCGTGCTCAACAGTCCTGAAGTTGGATTTAATTGAACTTGTCCTATTTTTATTCAATAATTAAATTAAATAATAATTCTATGACATCCTCCGTATAGAAACTGCATTGGTATCCGACGGCGCGTGGCTCCATCGGCCACAACACCCCCATATATCCCTGCTTGCCTTGATGCATAGCCGATAAAGTATGTCCATGGCAATGATGAACAACATTGGCGAGAGGGAGTCTCCGTGCCGCACACCTCTCCTGTGTTGGATTGGTGGGCCTTGATGACCGTTGAGCATGATTCTGGAAGAAGCCGTGTTTAGTAGTCCTGAAGTTGGATTTAATTGAACTTGTCCTATTTTTATTCAATAATTAAATTAAAGAATAATTCTATGACATCCTCCGCATAGAAACTGCATTGGTATCTGACGGCCCGTGGCTCCATCGGCCGCAGCACCCCCATATATCCCTGCTTGCCTTGATGCATAGCCGATAAAGTATGTCCATGGCAATGATGAATAGCATTGGCGAGAGGGAGTCTCCCTGCCGCACGCCTCTGCTGTGTTGGATTGGTGGGCCTTGATGACCGTTGAGCATGATTCTGGAAGAAGCCGTGCTCAGCAGTCCTGAAGTTGGATTTAATTGAACTTGTCCTATTTTTATTCAATAATTAAATTAAAGAATAATTCTATGACATCCTCCGCATAGAAACTGCATTGGTATCTGACGGCCCGTGGCTCCATCGGCCGCAGCACCCCCATATATCCTTGTTTGCCTTGATGCATAGCCGATAAAGTATGTCCATGGCAATGATGGACAACATTGGCGCGAGGGAGTCTCCCTGCCGCACGCCTCTCCTGTGTTGGATTGGTGGGCCTTGATGACTGTTGAGCATGATTCTGGAAGAAGCCGTGCTCAGCAGTCCTGAAGTTGGATTTAATTGAACTTGTCCTATTTTTATTCATAATTAAATTCTAAGATTATACTCCCTCCATCCAAAAATTGGCATCGTATTAGTAAAATTAAGTTTCCCAAAAATTGGCGTCATTTTAGGTGGTCCTTCTGTTTTTTCTCTTGATCTTCCGCCACGCCTCATATACATCAGGGGCGGACCCACAGGGTATGCAGGGTGGGCCACCGCATATCCTGTGGTCCGCCTGTCATAGAGATAGGATAGAAACTTTTAGAGTAAAAAAATAAAATAAAAAAGAGTAACGATCTGCTGGCTTCCGTCCGTTCGGCTCCACGATCCCGTACTCCGCGGACGCGTGACTCCGCGAACGCATGACTGCGTGACTCCGCGGCCCACGGACCCCTGGACTCCTGGAGTAAAAAAAAAGACGAGCCCACGCCGCAAGCCCGCGACTGCCGATCGCCCGATTGTGAACTGCGAAGGCTGCCGAGGGCTCGATCAAGGCAGCGTGCCCGCGCGACGACGAGCGAATTGCGAAGGCGATCCGCTCCCGGCTCCCGCGCTCCGGCCTCCAGTGCCTTCTCCCCTGGTCAGATTGCGAACTGTAAAGGCTGCCGAGGGCTCGATCGAGGCGACGCGCCCGCGTGACGACGTGCGAATTGCGAAGGCGATCCGCTCCCGACTCCCGCGCTCCGGCCTCTGGTGCCCTCTCCCCTGGTCGCTTCACCGCTTGCCCGCGACACCGCGACGGATGATTGGACGAAACGCCGAAATGACATAGCAACGGCGATGGATCAACAAGTAAATATTGTAAGTCTCTTATATGGCTTTATTTTAAAGTATTTTGTATTTTATTTAAACAATTTATATGGTTTTCGAATATAAATTTATTGAATTAGAATATGATTTTACCGAATTGTATATGGTTTGCCGAATTGCATAAAAAAAAATTTTGTTGCGCATACCCAGAGGTAAAAAGCTAGGTCCGCCACTGATATACATTGCCTAATGAATGCTCTCTTGCATGCCGTGCATGTGCTCCAATCTGAAGTTGGTGGAGAAGTGAAATGGACGCTTGAAGAAATAATAGCAGCATGGTGATTAAATGAAAATCTGCACAACTTTAGGGCTCCTTTGTCACTGCCAGAGGCTAAAATAAAACTCACTCTGTCCATGAAAGAATCAATTCCTAGAGTTGTCTTAAGTCAAACTTTTTAAACTTTAACCGACTTTCTAGAAAAAACTATCAAGTTTGATGGTACCAAATTTATATCATTAGATACATCTTCAAATATATTTTCATAATATATCCATTTTATATCATAGATGTTATTAATTTTTTCTATAAAGTTAGTCAAAGTTAAAAAAAAATTTGACTGGTATGGATTCTAGGAATTGATTCTTTCATGGACGGAGGGAGTACCGATTTTTGGACGGAGGGAGTAGTTAGTACTAGGTGTAATATGTATGGTCCTTTATGCCGTTGGTGTAACAGATGACTTGATGAGTGTTATGCTCATGGTGACCATTATATGTTAATGGGTCATGATGTCTTAGTGGTTTCTGTTACTAGTAACAAAAAATTGATTTGTCAGTTTCACAAGTTACTAGTAACAGACGCACTATAAAGGCGGCTATCTCCTCATGAGTTTGACTCTTCGTCTACGTTTGATGTTGCATAAATAGAGGATTGCTTCTCTTGTTCGAGACACAAGAGAGAACACATAGCAAGAACACTACCACATTGCAGTTGTGCTGCTATCTGTTATTTTCGTCCCGGTTCAAAGCATCTAGGCCCCTAGTGGGTTTCGATGATTGATGACAACATAAGGTTATTGTGACTAATGTGTGTTTTGCAGAAATAATGAGTGCTAGGTCACAATAATGGCGACGATATGGGCAAACGGTTTTCATGCCCCTTAAGCGATGGAAATCGATTCGGTTTTTGAAGGATGGACGACGAAGACGGAGATAGGCTAGTTCTAAGTGTCGTTTGGCGTTGAGAGACACTTAGATTAGTTTAGGTCTTTGTTTTTTTCCCTTGGTCGTACTATAAAGGGGAGCATGGATGAGTAGCTTGACCTAGGTGAGTCTATTGAGGTAGGTGTGGTGCACACTTGTTATTTCATAGCTCTAGGTAGCTCAGAGATAGCCTATATATCGTGAGGATCGAAAGTCGTTTAAGCACGCCGTGATCCAAAGTCGTTTCGATCCTCAGAAGGGCATCAGACACTGCCTCTGCTGGCATCGGACGTGGGTCTGATGCCAACAGGAAGTGCATAGCGAGGGTATCGTTGCATCGGATGCACCGGGGAGTTGCATCGAACGCGACAGTAACATTGTTCACTATACAGTGAAAGTCAGCATCACATCGGACGCTGACATCGGACGCTCCGAGGGAGCGTCTGATGACCATCCAGAGAGGTTTTAAACAGGAGTTTTTGCCATTGGACGCGTCTGATGGGGTGGCGTCGGACGCTGCCAGCATCCGATGCCACCGTGACGTGTGCTGTCAGAGATAGTACACGTTACTGTTACTCAGGGCATCGGTGCATCCGATGCTAGGCATCGGCGCGTCCGATGCTCCTTTTCCTGCAGCAGTTTTTACCCCTCGTGGAGGTTGTGTGTGGGGCTATAAATACGCCACCACCTCCTCCATTTGGGGTCTCTTGTTCATTTGATCAGGTGAGACAATCCTTAACTGTGCATGGGAGTGCAAGAGCCATAGTGAGGTTGTGACATAATCGCGAGATTCGACACCTCATTAGAGATTTGTGAGTAGCAAGTGTGCATCCATCCATCTCTTTGGCCTCGCGTTGGTCAAGTGAGAGTTCTAGCTTGTTACTCTTGGTGATCGGCATCACCTAGATGGCTTGGTGGTGATTGGGAGCTTGGTGATCATCCGGAGAGCTTGTGGATGACCCAACTCAAGTTGTGACTGGTTGTGGGCGATTCACCGGGCCGAAGTGACGAAGAATCAGCTCGTAGTGAGCACTTGATCCTTGCGTGGGTCAAGGGGATACCCTTGCGTGGGTGCTCCAACGAGGACTAGGGGATGTGCCAACACATCGATACCTCTACAAAATATCGTGACGTTCCTCTACTCCCTTTACTTATGCATTTACTTTGACCATTTTAATTCTTGCAATTACTTTTGTAGAAATGTCATGCTAGAGTAGGATTGAAACTAGGTGATAGTCTTTTGTACGAAAGAGAATCTTTTCTAGAATCATTACTTAGCACAAGGTGTGAAGTTGGGCTAGAGTAGGTTTAATTCTTGCGAGAAATTTTAGTTTAGCCCAATTCACCCCCCCTCTTGGGCATCTTGTTCATTTCACTGGTTCCTGCAAAGCACAGGAATAGGGAGAGCAGAACTTCGAAACTGACGTCGTTCTTGAGTTCATCTACTCGGGTGAAGATCGATAATTAGGTTTTTGGGGTGCGACTACGCGACTGCTCAATTGCTCGAAAACCTCATCATCTTCCCGGTGTTCTTGGTGGCAGAGCGTCTCATGACCATCCACAGAGGTTTTAAACAGGAGTTTTCGTCATCGGACGCGTCTAATGGGGTGGCATCAGACGCTGCCAGCATCCGATGCCTTTGTTACGTGTGCTGTCAGAGACAGTACACGTTATCGTTACTCAGGGCATCGGTGCGTCCAATGCCCCTTTTCCTGCAGTAGTTTTTACCCCTCGTGGAGGTTGTGTGTGGGGCTATAAATACTCCACCACCTCCTTCATTTGGGGTCTCGTGCTCATTTGATCAGCTGAGATAATCCTTGAGTGTGCAAGGGAGTGCAAGAGCCCTAGTGAGGTTGTGATATAATCGTGAGATTAGACACCTCATTAGAGATTTGTGAGTAGCAAATGTGCATCCATCCATCTCTTTGGCCTTGCGTTGGTCAAGTGAGAGTTCTAGCTTGTTACTCTTGGTGATCGACATCACCTAGATGGCTTGGTGGTTATTGGGAGATTGGTGATCATCCGAAGAGCTTGTGGATGACCCAACTCAAGTTGTGACTGGTTGTGGGTGATTCACTGGGCCGGAGTGACGAAGAATCAGCTCGTAGTGAGCACTTGATCCTTGCGCGGGTCAAGGGGGGCGATACCCTTGCGTGGGTGCTCCAACGAGGACTAGGGGGTGTGCCAACACCTCGATACCTCTACAAAATATCGCGATGTTCCTCTACTCTCTTTACTTACGTATTTACTTTGACCATTTTAATTCTTGCAATTACTTTTGTTGAAATGTCATGCTAGAGTAGGATTGAAACTAGGTGATAGTCTTTTGTCCGAAAGAGAATCTTTTCTAGAATCATTACTTAGCACAAGGTGTGAAGTTGGGCTAGAGTAGGTTTAATTCTTGAGAGAAATTTTAGATTAGCCCAATTCACCCCCTCTTGGGCATCTTGTTCATTTCACTGGTTCCTGCAAAGCACAGGAATAGGGAGAGTAGAACTTCGAAACCGACGCCGTTCTTGAGTTCATCTACTCGGGTGAAGATCGATAATTAAGTTTTTGGGGTGCGACTACGCGACTGCTCAATTGCTCGAAAACCTCATCATCTTCGCGGTGTTCTTGGTGGCAGAGCGTCTGATGACCATCCACAGAGGTTTTAAACTGGAGTTTTCGCCATCGGACGCGTCTGATGGGGTGGCATCGGACGCTGCCAGCATCTGATGCCATTGTTACGTGTGCTGTCAGAGACAGTACACGTTATCGTTACTCTGGGCATCGGTGCGTCCGATGCTAGTCATCGGTGCGTCCGATGCCCCTTTTCCTGTAGTAGTTTTTACCCCTCGTGGAGGTTGTGTGTGGGGCTATAAATACTCCACCACCTCCTCCATTTGGGGTCTCGTGCTCATTTGATCAGCTGAGATAATCCTTGAGTGTGCAAGGGAGTGCAAGAGCCCTAGTGAGGTTCTGATATAATCGTGAGATTAGACACCTCATTAGAGATTTGTGAGTAGCAAGTGTGCATCCATCCATCTCTTTGGCCTTGCGTTGGTCAGATGAGAGTTCTAGCTTGTTACTCTTGGTGATCGACATCACCTAGATGGCTTGGTGGTTTTTGGGAGATTGGTGATCATCCGAAGAGCTTGTGGATGACCCAACTCAAGTTGTGACTGGTTGTGGGTGATTCACTGGGCCGGAGTGATGAAGAATCAGCTCGTAGTGAGCACTTGATCCTTGCGCGGGTCAAGGGGGGCGATACCCTTGCGTGGGTGCTCCAACGAGGACTAGGGGGTGTGCCAACACCTCGATACCTCTACGTTCCTCTACTCTCTTTACTTACGTATTTACTTTGACCATTTTAATTCTTGCAATTACTTTTGTTGAAATGTCATGCTAGAGTAGGATTGAAACTAGGTGATAGTCTTTTGTCCGAAAGAGAATCGTTTCTAGAATCATTACTTAGCACAAGGGGTGAAGTTGGGCTAGAGTAGGTTTAATTCTTGTGAGAAATTTTAGATTAGCCCAATTCACCCCCCCTCTTGGGCATCTTGTCCATTTCACTGGTTCCTGCAAAGCACAGGAATAGGGAGAGCAGAACTTCGAAACCGACGTCGTTCTTGAGTTCATCTACTCGGGTGAAGATCGATAATTAGGTTTTTGGGGTGCGACTACGCGACTGCTCAATTGCTCGAAAACCTCATCATCTTCCCGGTGTTCTTGGTGGTAGAGCGTCTGATGACCATCCACAGAGGTTTTAAACTGGAGTTTTCGCCATCGGACGCGTCTGATGGGGTGGCATCGGACGCTGCCAGCATCCGATGCCACTGTGACGTGTGCTGTCAGAGATAGTACATGTTACCATTGCTCAGGGCATCGGTGCGTCCGATGCTAGGCATCGGCGCGTCTGATGCCCCTTTTCCTGCAACAGTTTTTACCCCTCGTGGAGGTTGTGTGTGGGGCTATAATTACTCCACCACCTCCTCCATTTGGGGTCTCGTGCTCATTTGATCAGCTGAGATAATCCTTGAGTGTGCAAGGGAGTGCAAGAGCCCTAGTGAGGTTCTGATATAATCGTGAGATTAGACACCTCATTAGAGATTTGTGAGTAGCAAGTGTGCATCCATCCATCTCTTTGGCCTTGCGTTGGTCAGATGAGAGTTCTAGCTTGTTACTCTTGGTGATCGACATCACCTAGATGGCTTGGTGGTTTTTGGGAGATTGGTGATCATCCGAAGAGCTTGTGGATGACCCAACTCAAGTTGTGACTGGTTGTGGGTGATTCACTGGGCCGGAGTGATGAAGAATCAGCTCGTAGTGAGCACTTGATCCTTGCACAGGTCAAGGGGGAGCGATTCCCTTGCGTGGGTGCTCCAACGAGGACTAGGGGGTGTGCCAACACCTCGATACCTCTACAAAATATCGCGACGTTCCTCTACTCTCTTTACTTACGCATTTACTTTGACCATTTTAATTCTTGCAATTACTTTTGTTGAAATGACATGCTAGAGTAGGATTGAAACTAGGTGATAGTCTTTTGTGCGAAAGAGAATCTTTTCTATAATGATTACTTAGCACAAAGGGTGAAATTGGGCTAAAGTAGGTTTAATTCTTGCGAGAAATTTTAGATTAGCCCAATTCACCCCTCCCTCTTGGGCATCTTGTTCATTTCACTGGTTCATGCAAAGCACAGGAATAGGTAGAGCAGACCACTGAAACCAGCGCCGTTCATGAGTTCATCTACTCGGGTGAAGATCGACAATTAGGTTTTTGGGGAGCGACTATGTGACTGCTCAATTGCTCGACAACCTCATCTTCTTCCTGGTGTTCTTGGTGGCAGAGCGTCTGATGACCATCATCCAAAGAGGTTTTAAACAAGAGTTTTCGCCATCGAACGCGTCTGATGGGGTGGCATCGGACACTACCAGCATCCGATGCCACTGTGACGTGTGCTGTCAGAGACAGTACACGTTATCGTCACTCAGGGCATCGGTGCGTCCGATGTTAGGCATCGGCGCGTCCGATGCCCCTTTTCCTACAGCAGTTTTTACCCCTCGTGGAAGTTGTGTGTGGGGCTATAAATACTTTACCACCTCCTCCATTTGGGGTCTCTTGCTCATTTGATCAGCTGAGACAATCCTTGAGTGTCCAAGGGAGTGCAAGAGCCCTAGTGAGGTTGTGATATAATCGCGAGATTAGACACCTCATTAGAGACTTGTGAGTAGCAAGTGTGCATCCATCCATCTCTTTGGCCTTGCATTGGTCAAGTGAGAGTTCTAGCTTGTTACTCTTGGCGATCGACATCACCTAGATGGCTTGGTGGTGATTGGGAGCTTGGTGATCATCCGAAGAGCATGTGGATGACCCAACTGAAGTTGTGACTGGTTGTGGGCGATTCACCAGGTCGGAGTGACGAAGAATTAGCTCATAGTGAGCACTTGATCCTTGCGCGGGTCAAGGGGGGGGGTGATACCCTTGCGTGGGTGCTCCAACGAGGACTAGGGGGTGTGCCAACACCTCGATACCTCTACAAAATAACGCGATGTTCCTCTACTCTCTTTACTTACGCATTTACTTTTACCATTTTAATTCTTGCAATTACTTTTGTTGAAATGTCATGCTAGAGTAGGATTGAAACTAGGTGATAGTCTTTTGTGCGAAAGAGAATCTTTTCTAGAATCATTACTTAGCACAAGGGGTGAAGTTGGGCTAGAGTAGGTTTAATTCTTGCGAGAAATTTTAGATTAGCCCAATTCACCCCCTCCCTCTTGGGCATCTTGTTCATTTCACTGGTTCATGCAAAGCACAGGAATAGGTAGAGCAGACCTCTGAAACCAGCGCCGTTCATGAGTTCATCTACTCGGGTGAAGATCGACAATTAGGTTTTTGGGGAGCGACTACATGACTGCTCAATTGCTCGACAACCTCATCTTCTTCCCGGTGTTCTTGGTGGCAGAGCGTCTGATGACCATCATCCAAAGAGGTTTTAAACAGGAGTGTTCGCCATCGAACGCGTTTGATGGGGTGGCATCAGACACTGCCAACATCTGAAGCCACTGTGATGTGTGCTGTCAGAGAATGTACACGTTACCGTTACTCAGGGCATCGGTGCGTCCGATGCTAGGCATCGGCGCGTCCGATGCCCCTTTTCCTGCAGTAGTTTTTACCCCTCGTGGAGGTTGTGTGTGGGGCTATAAATACTCCACCACCTCCTCCATTTGGGGTCTCTTGCTCATTTGATCAGCTGAGACAATCCTTGAGTGTGCAAGGGAGTGCAAGAGCCCTAGTGAGGTTGTAATATAATCGCGAGATTAGACACCTCATTAGAGATTTGTGAGTAGCAAGTGTGCATCCATCCATCTCTTTGGCCTCGCGTTGGTCAAGTGAGAGTTCTAGCTTGTTACTCTTGGTGATCGACATCACCTAGATGGCTTGGTGGTGATTGGGAGCTTGGTGATCATCCGAAGAGCTTGTGGATGACCCAACTCAAGTTGTGACTGGTTGTGGGTGATTCACTGGGCCGGAGTGATGAAGAATCAGCTCGTAGTGAGCACTTGATCCTTGCGCAGGTCAAGGGGGAGCGATGCCCTTGCGTGGGTGCTCCAACGAGGACCGCCAACACCTTGATACCTCTACAAAATATCGCGACGTTCCTCTACTCTCTTTACTTACGCATTTACTTTGACCATTTTAATTTTTGCAATTACTTTTGTTGAAATGTCATGCTAGAGTAGGATTGAAACTAGGTGATAGTCTTTTGTGTGAAAGAGAATCTTTTCTAGAATCATTACTTAGCACAAGGGGTGAAGTTGGGCTAGAGTAGGTTTAATTCTTGCGAGAAATTTTAGATTAGCCCAATTCACCCCCCCTCTTGGGTATCTTGTTCATTTCACTCGTTCCTGCAAAGCACAGCAAACAGGGAGAGCAGACCTCCAAAACTGGCGTCGTTCGTGAGTTCATCTACTCGGGTGAAGATCGAAAATTAGGTTTTTGGGGAGCGACTACGCGACTGCCCGATTGCTCGACAACCTCATCTTCTTTCTGGTGTTCTTGGTGGCATTAGGAGAGATTGACACTGCAACTTCTCTACACTGTATTGAGCGAGACGACTACTCCAACAGGCGCTATGTCGACTAGCGCAACCGACTCTGGTGTCGTTGGGTATGTTCTAATTCATCCTCTCTTTTCAGTGATTGAAATCATTATTATTAGTGTCATCTACATGCTCCTATCACTTGGATCACACGTGCACATATATGAGGCTACAAACTTGTTTTTAATCCTTTTTTGGATTAAATTGCTACTGAAAATGGCTAAATATCTAACAATCCAAAAACATGTAGGCATTTCTCGAGTACTGGTTTTGCGAGCATGTTAAAACCAAATGTTTTTAGGGCGCCCACTACAAGAGGTGGCGGTAGAGATACATGCTATGGTTGACTGCTATGCACTGCTACTTTGTTGTTGAGCCTAAAGGTGTTGGTCCACACACTCCTGATGAGGATCGTGTGTTCCAACACGCTGATGTCATATGCCAGGCCGCAATATTGGCGTGTTAGGAGACTCCATAATTGATGCATATGTGTTGTAGTTGTCTATTAAAGAGATGTGGGATGCACTAGAGGCTAAATATGGAGTGTTTGATGTTGGTAGTGAATTGTATGCCATAGAGCAGTTTCATGACTACAGGATGGTCGATCACCGTTCTGTGGTAGAACAAGCTCATGAAATACAAACACTAGCAAAAGAGCTCAAAATATTTGGTTGTGTCTTGCCTGAAAAGTTTGTGGCAGGTTGGATTATTGCAAAGCTACCACAGGTTTGGACAGATTTTGCTACTTCTCTAAAACATAAAGAGACAAGAGTTTGGTCTCTTGATGTTGAAGAGAAGGCGAGAGCAAAAGATGTTTGTGGCAAAATAGCAGTTGATGGAGGCTCTAGTGCCCATGTGGTGCAGAAGAACCCCCACAACACCCACAAAAAGAAAAAACAGAAATACCTCAAACAAAGGAACACTACACCTTAGAAGAAGAAGAAGAAGAAGAAGAAGAAGAAGAAGAAGAAGAAGAAGAAGAAGGAAAAGGGAAATTGTTGCACTTATGACAAGATTGGACACTTTGCGAGAGATTGTCCAGATGCCAAGTGGAAGCCAAAGAAGAAATCAGCAAACGTTGTTGAAGTTGGCGAAGGAACATCGGGAGTATGGTAATTTATTACATACCGTTCTTTTAGTATTTCATTCACCTAATTGGTGGTTAGATACAGGAGCCAATATACATGTATGCGCTGATATTTCTTTGTTTTCTTCTTATCAGGTCGGTCGGACTTCCTCCTGCTTGTTGATGGGGAATAGGATGCGTGTGGCTGTATGTGGTGGTGGTACGGTCGATCTGAAGCTTACATCAGGAAAGACTATGCAACTGAAGAACGTGCAACACCTCCCCTTAATAAGGAAGAATTTAATTAGTGGATATTTGTTTATGTCGTGATGGTTAAAAACTTATGTTTGAATCTAATACGTGTGTGCTTTCAAAATATAGAACGTTTATTGGTAAAGGCTATGAGAGTGGAGACTTGTTCCATATGTCTTTAACTGATGATGTTGTTGTTAAAACTGTAAATCATGTAAGTCAATGAAGAGGCGAATGTTTGACCATTCACGTTTATACCATATTAATTTTGGTTGCATGACTCGCTTAGTTGGTTTAAATTTAATCCTGAAAACCGATTTGGTCAAAGGTTCTAAATGTCATGTTTGTGTTGAATCAAAACAACCTCGCAAGCCTCACAAGGCTACTGCAGCGAGAATTTTGGCACCATTAGAACTAATTCATTCTGATTTGTGCGAAATGAATGACGAGTTGACCAAAGGCGGTAAAAAATATTTTATGACTTTTATATACGACTGCACTAAATTTTGCTATGTGTATTTACTGAAATCAAAAGATGAAGCATTGCATTATTTTAAGATCTATAAAGCTAAAGTAGAAAACCAACTTGAAAAGAAAATCAAATGGTTGTGTTCTGATCGCGGGGGAGAATATTTCTCAAATGAGTTTTCTGAGTTTTTTGCAAAGCATGAAATTATTCATGAGAAGATACCGCCTTACTCACCACAGTCCAACGAGATTGCTGAGAGAAAGAACCGCACTTTAACTGAATTGGTTAACGCCATGTTAGAAACAACGAAACTATCTAAGGAATGGTGAGTGAGACAATTTTAATAGCTTATCATGTCCTTAACAAAGTGCCCACTAAAAACAAAGAAATTACACCATTCGAGGAATAGGAAAAGAAGAGAACAAATCCTGCTTACCTGCGAAGTGGGGTTGTTTGGCAAAGGTAATTGTGCTAATTAACAAGAAGAGAAAACTTGGACCAAAGACCGTAGATTGTGTCTTTCTTGGTTATGCTATTCACAGTGTGAGTTATAGATTCTTAATTATAAATTTTAAAGTACCAGATATGATTAAGGATACTATTATAGAATCAAGAGACGCTACATTTTTTGAAGATGAATTTTCAATGAAGAATACACCTAGCGCTTCTGGTCATGAGTTTATTCCTTTTCATGAAATTGTTGAACCAACAATACATGTTGATGATATATCCCATGGTGAAAATCTAGAGGGGGGTAATAATGCAATCACTCGAAAGAGTAAGAGTCGGAGAATTTAAAAATCCTTTGATGATGACTTTATTATATACCTCATGCATGACACTCCCAAAACCATTGCAGAGGCATATTCATACTTGACACTGACTTATGGAAGGAAGATTTTCAGAGTGAAATGGATTCTATTATGTTTAATGGCACATGGGAGGTTGTTGATCATCCTTATGGGTGCAAACCCGTAGGATGTAAATGGGTGTTTAAGAAGAATCTTAGGCCTAATGGTACTATAGAGCAGTACAAGGTGAGGCTTGTAGCAAAAGACTATATACAAAAAGAAGGTGAAGATTTTTTCGACACTAACTCACCAGTTGCTTGTCTAACGACCCTACGAGTGCTATTTTCTCTAGCTGACTCACATAGTCTTATTGTTCATCAAATGGATGGTTACTACAAGAGATGAGGCCTTCTATGACAATTAGAAGTTTATCTCTTGTCATAGAAGGCCCATCACTAAATGCCTTCTAAGACAATTACAAGCTATTTTGTGACAATTTGTGATCTATGACAATTTTAACTATCACAAAAATTATCATAGACCAAAAATTGTCACAAAAATTGTCATAGAAGGTCTTTAGTGATGGGCCTTCTATGACAAGAGAGAAAACCTTCCTAAATGGAGAGCTTGAGGAGAAATCTATATGGATCAGCCAGATGGTTTTGTAGCAAATGGTCAAGACAGAAAGGTGTGTAAGTTACTAAAATCTTTGTATGGTCTAAAGCAAGCGCCTAAGCAGTGGCACAAAAAGTTTGATAGAACTTTGACATCAACCGGCTTTGTTGTGAACGAAGCTGATAAATGCGTGTATTATCGGTTTTATTGGTGGGGAAGGTGTGATCTTGTGCTTATATGTAGATGATATTTAATTTTTGGAAATAATATTAATGTGATCAAGGAAGTGAACGACTTTTTGTCTAGTAAGTTTGAGATGAAAGACTTGAGTGAAGCTGATGTTATTCTTAACCTAAAGTTGTTGAGCGAAGAAAATGGTGGGGGTAACACTTGTGCAATCCCACTATGTGAAAAAGGTATTGAGGCACTTTGGTTATAGTGACTACACTCCTACTCCAACTCCTTATGATCTAAGTGTGCTATTAAGAAAAAAATCACAGAATAACACAAGATCAATTGAGATATTCTTAAATAATAGGCTCACTCATGTATTTAGCTAATGCAACGGGGTCTGACATCTCATTTGTTTTGGGTAAATTAAGTCGGTTTGTCTCTAATCCAGGAGATGGTCATCGGCGTGCTTTTTTGACGAAACACCACCTCAATAATATATTAAAACCAACTTATAGCCTAGGGAGTTAACAAAGAGCTAACTGAAAGAAGCTAAGAGTACAAGGCCATAAGGCAAGCTAAACCCAAGATTACAAGCTATTGAGCCAATTCATGATTGAACTATGGAAGTCTAGGTGAATTCTATAGAGATGAAGCTTAACTTCACTCTTGAAGCTTTGTTTCCATGCTGACAAGGAAGGAGGCACACCATTGAACACCCATGCATTTCTTTCCTTCCATATGCACCAAGCTGCTACCATGAAGATCTCCATGAAGAAAGGTAAATGCATATTCATTCTCTGATCATCAAGCATCTGAAAAATGGTGCCCTGGACTGGCCATACAAATCCTATGGCAAACCATCTTGTAACACTGGAAGTGCACTCAAAGAACAAATGCGATATTGTCTCCTCCTCATTGTCAAAACAAAAAGCTTAGTTGTAACCTTCTTCCAAGTGTTTACTTCGACGACGTAAGATGTTCCTGGTATTTAATCTGTCATTGAGAAGCAACCAAGTGAAGAATTTGATCTTGGGAACACACTTGGATTTCCAAATCCAATTAAGAGGTCGAGGAGGGGTCATAGATGCAAAATGATGTTTGTAAAATTTGCTGGAGAAGAAGGATGGGCCCCACAAGAAAGTCCAAGTATCAGGCTGCTGTGAAAGGCTTAGTTGATTTTGAAGCAATTGGCTGAGGTCTAAGAACTCATCATATGCAGCTATGTTTAGAGGCAGTCTGAACAAATATGAGAAGTTATTGGTCTGACAAGCACGTTGCAAAGAAATGTTAACATTTTTAGCATGAGTTACCTAACTTGGGTACTTATTAGCTAGAGGTTGATCCAAAAAACAGTTTGTCCATAACCCAACTGTATTACCTCTCCCTGGAGTACAGTGAGCAATTTCTCTGAAAGTAGTGACTAAACTGATGATATCTTTCCACCAAAAGGATCCTCTGGGAGCTGACAGGTGAGGGGGTTTAGAAGCGTAATATGAAGACCAAACCAAATGGACCCATGGCACATCTTCATGGTTGTAAAATTTAGCAAGCTGCTTTGAAAGAAGAGCACCATTTTGCAGATACAAGTTTTTAACCCCTAGCCCACCTTTATCCTTAGGCACAATAACCATAGGCCAAGCTGCCAAATTATATCCCTTCTTATTTATATCGCCCTCTATACATAAACAGTCCTTTCTATACTTATCAATGATTTTGATAACTGTTTTGGGCAGCTTGAGAGTACACATGTAGTATGTGGGTAAGGAAGATAACACTGAATTGTCCAGTTGAAGCCTGCCTACATAGTTGAGCAAATTAGAGCTAGCTGACAATCTTCTTTGTACCCTGCAAATAAGGAGAGCAAAATCTCTGACAAGAGGCCTTGTTGTTCCCAAAGGAAGGCCCAAATATGTGAAAGGCAAGGTTCCTAAAGTGCAGCCAAGCAGTCCAGTGAGTTGTGGCACTCTGTTATCAGACACATTCAAAGGGATTAGACATGATTTGCTATAGTTAACTGATAGACCTGTGATAGTAGCAAAAGAATTAAGCAGGGACTTGAGACATAACAACTGCCTAGAATCAGCTTGCATGAAGATTACGGTATCATCAACATATTGTATAATTGGAAAGTTATTCACATCCTTTCCTGGCAAGGGAAGCCCTAATACACCAACTTGATATGCCTTATTTATGATGCTCTGAAGAAGGTCAGCTGTTAAGACCAAAAGGAGTGGGGAGAGTGGATCCCCTTGTCTCACTCCTCTTCGGCAAATGAAATCCTTGCCTGGCACTCGGAGGACAGAAGAAGTACTAGAAGATAGAATATCTTTGATTGACCTGTTCCACCTTGTTGGAAAGCCCTTAGCTTCTAAAATTTGTAGAATTGCTTCATGCTCAACCGTATCAAAAGCCTTAGCAAAATCAAGCTTTAGGAGAACAATTTCTTTCTTTGAATGTTGACACTGGTAGATGTATTCGAAAGCCCATGCTAGGCAATCTTGGATTGTCCTCCCTTGCAGGAACCCATATTGATTTCTATGTATTACTGTAAGGATGATCTTCTGCAATCTATTAGCAAGGATTTTTGTCAATAATTTCATAGCTGATTCGAGAAGGGAAATAGGCCTGAAGTCACTGACTCTTTCTAGGTTCTGCTTCTTAGGAACTAGGGTGATATATGAGTGATTAATACTCTTCAAATTATCACTATGAGCAAAGAAACTGTGACATAAAGCTATGAAATCCTCTTTAATAATTGTCCAGCACTTTTTAATGAACATACCATTGTACCCATCAGGCCCAGGGGCTTTATCTACCAGCATTTGCTTAACGGTAGTTGCAATCTCCTCACTGGAAAAAGGGAGGACGAAGTCCTCTAAATCACTTGGTTGGATGAGTGCTGAAAGATTAAAGATTATATCAATTTGTTGTGTAACACCCATTCTATCTTTGAATTCCTGCCAAAATAGAGATGCCTTACCCTCATGGCATGTAATAATGGCTTCATCTGAAGAAAGAAGCTAAGAAATTGTATTTTTTTTAATCTTCCAGTGGCTCTGGCATGGAAGAACTTTGTGTTTTCATCTCCCCACTTTACTAATTTATCTGTGTATCTTTGACTCCAATAAATCTGTTGTATTCTCAGTAAATGAAGAACATGAGCTTTAACAATGTTTCTGAAATTCTTTTCAGGAAGGAAAAGAGGTCTAATCTCCTCCAAGTGATCCAAAAAGGATAGCACGATGTTGCAATTCTCAATTAGACGGGAAAGACTCGCTTTAGACTTTGCCCAACGCTTTAGGCAGTTTCTGAGTCTCTTTAACTTGACGGAAATAATTTGAGCACTATTGGTTACCTGGCAAGGCTGACTCCAACTAGCTTTCGTTGTTGCCTGAAAGTTTGGCAAGAGTGCCCAATAGTTCTCAAAACAAAAAATAGTGGCCTTTGGAATTGATGTGCCAATCTGAACTTGACAAGGAACATGATCAGAGATTGGCTTAGCTAAAGGAATGACAGTGGTGTTGGGAAATTTTAACGTCCAAGCAGATGTGGTGAAGAACCAATCAAGCTGCTGAAGCAAAGGATCTTCTTGCATGTTGCTCCATGTATTTGATCGACCCTTTATTGGCAATTTGATTAGATCCAACTGACTAATAACACTGTTAAAAAGAAGGACGTCCTGATAATTTCCCTTGGCCGGTTCCGATTCTCAAGAGATCTATAGAAATTGAAATCACCCATGAAAAATGCCCAAACTGTCATCATCAAAATGAAAATTACAGAACCAATCTATAAAGATAGATCGAGCAGACTGCCGAGTAGGACCATATACAGTTGTGAGAGTACACTTATCCTTATTATGAACTGATTCAAAAAGGATGACAACAAAAAATGACATCTTTTGAACCAAGGTACCTTTCAGAATTGCAGAATTCTATATCACCAAAATGCCACCAGAAGCCCCAACAGACGGTGCATAATCAAAGCAATCAAAATGACGGGGGGCACATTTTCTAATATACCCTAGATCAAAAGATTCTTTCTTGGTCTCCTGGATGCACACAACAGAGCAAGCACTTTCATCAATTTTATTTTTCAGAGCAAGACATTTATCTTCATCATTTAAACCACGAATATTCCAACATAGAACATTCCAACTTCGAGCAGTATTATCCATAAAGTGAGATTTTAAGAAGGAAGCAAAGTGCTAGACCAGCAAGCATAGGAACAGTAGCACGACAAGCTGACCGAAAAACAAAAATAGGTTCTGACAATGACAACTGAAACAAAAGAGGGGAAACACAGTTCCCAAAATCATGGTCTTGACAATAGCGCTTCATTTGGAACCATCTGCAAGTAGGCGTGTTGACATCTCTTAGCATCACTTCAAATAACGGCGCCAGAAATACAGGTAAACAAATCTAACAACATTACCCTTAACGCTAGGCTATCACCACTAGCAGCGACACTAGAGACGTGGATGGTATTTATGATCTTGCCCTTATAAAATATGAAATGAGATTATCTGCAAGCGCACAGATAAAATACATCCGTTGTAGCATTTCACCAAGGAGAGTTTCCTAGGTATCATTATTTATAGTAAACCATATAAAAGAGTTCCAACAGAGCATTCTCACCCAAGGTCGGATCGTAGCCAAATCTAGAAAGAGACAGATTAACTTCCTAACAGTTCTAACTATAGGTCATAGACTACATCAATTAGTGCAATTATGTTTAGCAATCATGCTTAGAATAACTTATATTTATACGCAGGAGACATCACGCATGGAGGATCAGATCCAGAGTCTATGTCCTCCGGGTGACCAGGTCTTACTTGCCCTATATTCGGGGAGTGGACTACAAAGGACTCAACAAGACTATAATAGTCACCCTCGCGATCTACCACTTGCTGGCCCGGAATATAGGGTGCATTCGCAGGTAAACAACGTATAAGCACCATGCTTACACAATGTTGACCACTCACCCCGCGATCGATAGAATGAGCGCTATACGAACAAGAGCATAAACATAAAGATACCCTAGCTATGATAGACATATAATCAAAGTAGATGATGAACATTATAATTATGAACACCTAATAGTAACAAGTCATGACATGTATCAACTAGAACACAAACTAGAAGATGAATAAGAACTAGATGAACAATTAGAACTAGATTAGAACACAGAGATGAACTGGAGAGGACTAGATTAGAACACAGAGATGAACTAGAGAGGTAATTAGAACTTTATTAGAGCACAGATATGAACTAGAGAGATTAGAAGATGAACTAGAACATAATTAGAACACAAGATAATAAACTAGAAGACAATTAGACAATTAGAAGAACAATTAGAAGAACAATGTTGATACAAGAGAGAAGACAAGGCTAATTACCTAGCTCCTCTTGACTAGATCTGGAATCCGAGCTTTCCTTGACTCTTCTAATTCTATTCTAGCTACGCCCTTGGATGGTGGAGCTCCTGGTTGTCTAGGCTACCTCTACTCTAAATGATTGATCAATGATCTAAGACTAAGATTGGATGAGATGTCGGGGGGTCTGGGGTTTCTTATATATCCCGGTGGGATGAACCACAGCCCTCGGATCAAACCGACGTTGAACAACGGCCAAGATACAAAGTAGAGTTCGGTTAGGTCACGCCGCACGAAGGAGGGGTGGATGCCAGGTGGGCCCAAGCCAGCCGTCCTAGGGTTGAGGCCGGCCGGTCTCCCCCTGGCGCCGCCTGCCTCTTCCTTCGATCGGAAGTCTTCTAACACCTTCCTTATTCGCCTAGAGTCCTTGTTCAGTTGGTTTGCGCAACGAGTCGTGGCGTGGATGGATTCCTTGTCGTCTTCTTCCTGTCTGGTCCCTGGATATTTCTGGTATTTTGTAGTTGTTGGAATCTTGTCTGTTACACCCCTGATCTTCATATGGATAAGGCTTCTAGAGGGTTCCAGAGTCTTCCTAGTCGTATTCATCGAGGACTCTTGCTCCGGGACTCCAAATATGGCAAGTGGCATGTCCGTTGCGATCGTCTCGACGAGCTCGTCTCACTGGTGTGCTCTGATTCTTCACTTGAGATACTTTCTTATGACGAAATATTGAATATCCTGCAAAACAAGTGGAATCGACACAACTCGTGGAACTCGTTAGAATCAAACCCTATAGCTACACTCTTTGGATCATTGCGGGTCATTTATGAGGTTAGTTGACGGTTTAAAATAGGAGTTATCTACCGTCAACAAGCGATCAGAATCCAACTCCGAAGAAGGGATAACACAGAAGGAAACTCCAATGTCTTGCAGGGCGCTGATGGGTATCATCTCATTGGACTTGAATGAGGCTTCTTGTTCTTGATTCAGCTTCTAGCGCAAGTCTCCAGCTTGTGGAACATCCTTTTGTTGCTTAGCACGCTTCTTGTCCTGCAAGATAAGTAGTTCTAAATCTTTTGACTTGTTAAGCCTAGCACTACGACGCAGCCCATCATCCACAAGTGGCGTCTGTTTCTTCCTAGGTCGCTTGGTGATGACTTTCTTTAGGGCTACTGGAGTTTTCCTGATAGAGCTGTCTTCAGGGACAGACATTAATGACTCTAAAGAGAGACCAAAATCTTGCACATAATCAGATTATGAAGGACTATCATTAGCAGAAGCTTGAGGCATCTGCTGCACTGACATGGCTGCACTATGTTGTATGAGGCTTGGGACTGCTAGAAGAAGAGGCCTCCCAGTTGTTACCCCATGAAGGATCTGCAGAAAACACTGGTGGGTGCTTACGCCAATTAACAATAAAGCCAGGATAAGGATTGACATTTGAGTAATCCAAATTCCTGAACATGCCTAGTTGAGCAAGGTTAAAATTCAGAGGCCTTTGAATGTACATATCATGATGGTTAACAACAGCAGCCTGCATAATGTCTTGCATCATCATCTGAGCTGAAGGCAGAGGGCCAAAAACTTGGTGGATCCCCAGAGATTTTGCCAGTTGGAAAATAGGATAGTCACTAAAAGGGTCCTTATTTTGATTAAAAAGGGGCACAATCTGCTAGTGGTTCTGCACCAGTGGTAATTCGATCCTGATTGGGGTCCCCTGAGTCCTGTGTTATCTAAAGGGTACTATGAGCTATTGTATTCATTATATTGGGTATCCGAGGGTACTAGAAGGGTGTAGTTATCCTAATTGGATATCTGATGTTGATGTATTGAAAGCCACAAGTGGATGTGTTCACACTTGGAGGTGTCGCTGTTTCTGGAAGTCTTGCAAGCAGACGCTCTTAACAAGGTCAACAATGGAAGCATAACTAGCAACATTAGATACCGCCACTATTGAGGTTGAATGGCTTCGTGAACTCCATATGGATTTGTCAGTGGTTGAAAAACCAATTCTTGCAATTTCTATGAACTGTGACAATCAAACGGTGATAGTCAAAGTTAACAGTTCTAAGGATAACATGAAGACTACTAGGCATGTGAAGAGGCGGTTGAAGTCTGTCAGAAAATTGAGAAACTCCGGAGTAATTGTGTTGGAGTATGTCCATACGTCTAAGAACCGTGCAGATCGGTTTATTAAGGGTCTATCACACAATGTGATAGAAGGCGCATCGAGGGAGATGGGCTTGAGACCCACTTGAAGTCATTCCATAGTGGTAACCGATCCTATGTGATTGGAAATTCCGTGAAGTAGGATGACGAAACAAGCTAGTGGTCTGATATATGGAGAGACCCCTTATTTTAAGGTCCAACTCGTTTGGGATGTACTGTTTCTCCTATGTTGTATGGCAGGTTGGTTTATTCGTTAATGTGATCCGAATGACTTATTTAAGTAGAGATGTCAGCCTACAGGACGTCTTATACAAGGAACATACCTATATGAGTTCAACTACTAGTCACAGTCTATGAGACGTGGGTAATCTCTAGATACTCATGAAAGGCCCCAGGAGTTTTGACATATATGCTCCAACTAGACGGGATGCTTTAGGTAGCCTTGTACCAATAAAGTACTTAGGTGAAATTTACTTCACACAAAACCGTCAATTCAAGGCGTAGTCCATTGTTCAGTTGTGAAGAAATGTAACCTTTGTTCTAAATGGATATTCAACTTATAGTCTCCATTGAAAAACTGGTATAAATGAGAGCATTTTTCTTTGTCTAGAGCACTTAAGGGGATGGCTCTGGCATTAATTAACTAATATAAATACATGAGGCCCAAGGCCAACTTACTTGCAAGTTTAAGCTCCTCCACAACGTTCTGTGTGTGCTGAAACGAAGGCGTAGATACATGATGAATGCTAAAACTTAACTAATCCAAGTTGTTCGCTACTCCCTGTTTTTTTTTACCCAGCCCTTTCGTTCGGTGGAGCCGCGACTCACCCAGCCGTCGTCACCTTCGCCTTCCTCCACAGCTCGGACTGCCTCTCTCCTAAAGAAAGTGTTGGCTATCATTAGATCAAAGGTTGTAGCAAAGTCTAGGACATCCTCACCCTTCTGGTTCCTACTACTGTAACCGAAACCTCCATGAGCTGCCTCAAAACCTGCACTTGAAGAACCTACATAGTCATTAAGGTCCCCTCCTATGAAAAGCTTCTCTCTACTAGGAATAGCTCTAACTATGTCATTCAGATCTTCCCAGAACTGCCTCTTAACACTCTCATCAAGACCCACTGGAGGGGCATAGCACTAATTATGTTTAGGACCATATCACTAATGACAAGTTTTACTAAGATAATCCTTGACCATTCAAAAACAGTTTCAAAAACTCAGAACTAGACTTTGACCCAAAAATAAAAGTTGCTCAAAATAATTTTCTCTACAATTTTCATATAAGACACTTTTGCTGAAAATCATTTTCACAACCTCCACATAAATAAAGCCAATTTTGGGCTATAAATCATTATTTTCCCCACATTTTTAATTATCAAAATATATAAAACTAGGTCAAGGTGTCAATACAAAAAGTTTTATACTCACTATTCTGTACTTTATAAAATTATTTGCCAAAACAGAAATCCACTTAAACATCCAAGTCTTATAGAAACCAAAATCCAAATAAACAAACAAAAGCAAAAAGCACTGTCATGCACATGAAATGATGCAATGCATTACTTATGCCTTTTAGTAGCTAAATGTAGTTCCTAATACAGTGCTTGACACTAGGGCGTCACAACCGTTCCCCCCTTAAAGAAATCTCGTCCCGAGATTTGAGTTACGTACCACTTCTTAACAAAAGCGGGGTAATTTACGCGCAAGTATTCTTCGGTTTCCCAAGTTGCATCATTGGGTCCGTGATTGCTCCAAAGAATCTTGTAAGTCTTCACTTCACTATTGCGAGTTTCTCTAGTCTTGGTATCCAGTATCTCCTGAGGTTGTTCATAGTACTCCAGGTCTGATCTGGTAGTGACATCTGGAATCCGAACCTCTTCTCGTTCTGGTACCCGAAGACACTTCTTCAACTGGGATACATGGAACACGGGAAAAACTGCGCTCATCTCTGGGGGTAATTGCACTTCATAGGCTACTTCTCCCTTTCTGGCTATGATCTGATATGGTCCTACATATCGGGGTGCTAACTTTTTCTTAATTCCGAAACGTTGGACCTTTCGCATGGGTGAGACCTTAAGGTAAACATAATCTCCTACTTGGAATTCCAGGGGTCTCCTTCGTGTATCAGCATAACTTTTCTATCGTGACTGCGCTGCCCTGATATGTTGTTGCACGGTTTGCACGATCTCCTCGGCATCCTTTACATAATCTGACCCGTAAAATCCTCGATCTCCTGATTCAACCCAATTTACCGGGGTTCTGCATCTTCGTCCATATAAAACTTCAAACGGTGCCATCTTTATACTTTCCTGATAGCTATTGTTAAATGAGAACTCAGCGAGGGGTAACCACTTCTCCCATGATTCTCCTGAGGATAAAACACAAGCTCTGAGGATATCTTCCAAAATTTGATTCACTCTTTTTGTCTGTCCTGCGGTTTGTGGGTGATAAGTGAAACTTCTTACTAACTTAGTCCCTAGCTCCTTGTGCAACTGTTCCCAAAAACGCGCTATGAACTGGGGTCCTCTATCAGAAACAATCCGCTTAGGAACTCCATGTAACCTTAAGATGTTCTGAATGTACAAATCCGCATACTGGTGTGGCCGATGTGTAGTCTTGACTGGTATGAAGTGAGCTACTTTGGATAACCGATCCAAAATAACCCAGATAGAATCATGTCCTTTTTGAGTGGTTGGAAGACCTGTGAAGAAATCCATGCTAATCTCTTCCCATTTCCATTCTGGGATTGACAAAGGTTGTAACAATCCGGCAGGTCTCAAGTGTATAGCCTTTATCCTGTAGCAAGTATCGCACTTTGCGACATAAGCTGCAACCTCTTTCTTCATCTTTGACCACCAAAACCTTGTCCTCAAATCTTGGTACATTTTACTGCTCCCTGGATGGATAGACAACTTTGAGTGGTGAGCTTCATTCATAATTCTTTCTTTCAGCTCCGTGTTCTTGGGAACAACCAACGTTTGATTATACCATAAAATTCCTTGTTCATCTGTTCTGAAGTTGAATGAACTACTAGTTTCCAACCTCTTCTTGATCTGGCAGATCTCTTCATCGGTCTTTTGTCCTTAATGATATCACTTTCTAGAGTACACTGTAAGGTGATATTATTCAGCATAACGGGGTGCATAAGGTTGAATCCATCTTCCAACAATGGTCGTAAGGAGTTGCAATGAATCTTGCGACTCAAGGCATCTGCTACAACGTTCGCTTTTCCAGGGTGGTAATGCACTTCTAGGTTGTAATCCTTGATCAACTCCAACCATCTTCTCTGTCTCATATTCAACTCTTGCTGGGTGAAGATATATTTCAAACTTTTGTGGTCTGTATACACATGACATAGGTTACCCATAAGATAATGCCTCCATATCTTGAGTGCATGAACTACGGTTGCCAATTCCAAATCATGAGTCGGGTAATTCTCTTCATGTGGTCGCAACTGGCGTGAAGCGTATGCTATGACTTTCCCATTTTGCATAAGCACACATCCAAGTCCAACTTTGGATGCGTCACAAAACACATCAAACGGTTCCTCCAAATCTGGCTGAGCCAAAACTGGAGCCGAAGTCAACAAGGTTCGCAGAGTGCGAAATGCTGCCTCACACTCTGGGGTCCATTCAAACTTCTTGTTTTTCTGAGTTAGACAAGTCATAGGTTTTGCGATCCTTGAGAAATCCAGAATGAACCGACGGTAGTATCCAGCCAATCCTAGAAAGCTGCGTACCTCATGTACGTTAGTGGGTGCTTGCCAATCCATAACCTCCTGTACTTTCGTGGGATCCACAGAAATTCCTTCCTCTGGAAGGACGTGCCCGAGAAAGGGTACTTTCTTCAACCAAAACTCACACTTGCTAAACTTAGCATACAACTTGTGCTCTCGAAGTCGAGCTAAGACGACTCGTAGATGCTCAGCATGATCCTTCTCATTTTCAGAGTATACCAAGATGTCATCAATAAACACCACAACAAACTTGTCCAATTTGGGCATAAAAACCGAATTCATCAAGTACATGAAATGTGCCGGCGCATTTGTCAGTCCAAAAGACATAACTAGATACTCATAGAGTCCATATCTGGTGGAGAAAGTTGTTTTTGGTATATCCTCTCTTCTAATCTTGATTTGGTGGTAACCTGACCTCAAATCGATCTTGGAGAACACTTTTGCCTTTGATAACTGATCGAATAAGACGTCAATTTGGGGTAAGGGATATTTGTTCTTTATAGTTACTGCGTTCAGAGGTCTATAGTCCACACACATCCTTAAGGTTTTGTCCTTCTTTTTCACGAAGATGGCGGGACATCCCCAAGGTGACGAACTAGGGCGTATCAAACCCTTATCTAAGAGCTCTTGCAACTGAGTCTTGAGCTCTGCTAGCTCATTAGTCGGCATCCTATACGGCCTCCGAGAAATGGGTGTCGTTCCAGGGATCAACTCTATAGCAAACTCCACGTCCCTAACCGGTGGTAGTCCTGGCAACTCATCAGGGAAGACATCGGGAAACTCACACACTATCGGGATCTCAGCTATCTGTTTTGCTGTGATATTGAACAACACTCCTATCTCATGGGGGTTTCGGGGTAACTTAAAACAGATGGAAGACTCATTCCGAGGGCTCACCAGGGAAACCACTCGTTTTGCAATATCCAAATTGACCTTCCATCGTTTCATCCATCCCATTCCCAAAATCACATCCAAACCTAACCCGGGAATCACAATGAGATCCACAGATACCTTCTTATCCCCAAAAGTGATTTCCATTTCCTTAGCCATTATACGGGCAGAAAGAATAGCCCCTGCCGAACTTATCTGATAACCCCTTGAACGCATCTTGGCCCCTAGTGGTTTCGGTGATTGGATGAAACACAAGATTACTGTGACTAACGTGTGTTTTGCAGAAACAGGATTGAGTTAGGTCACAGTAATGGCGACGATGCGGGCATATGGAGTTCATGCCCCCTGGCGATGGATATCGTTTCGGTTTTCAAAGGATGGACGACGAAGACGGTGGTAGACTAGGCTAAGTGTCATATGGTGTTGGAGGACACTTAGGTAGTCTTAGGTCTTTTGTTTTTCCTTTGGCTGTACTATAAAGGGGAGCGTGAATCAGTAGCTTGACCTAGATGAGTCTATTGAGGTAGGTGTGGTGCACACTTGTTATTTCATAGCCCTAGGTAGCTCAGAGAGATGCCTTAAGTCGAGAGGATCAAAAGTCGTTTTGGCCGGGTCGCGATCCGAGTTGAGTCTGCCCTTGTTATGGGCATCGGACGCTGGCCAGGTGGGCATCGGACGCGTCCGATGCTCACCCCGACTAGGGTTTAGTCTGGTGCGTGGCATCGGACGCGCCGATGTGTTCACATCGGACGCGCCCATGCCACTGTTCACGTGGGCGTGAACTGGAGGCCGCATCGGACGCTGGCATCGGACGCTAAGGGCCAGCGTCCGATGGGCATGCAGAGAGGTTCCAGAGAGGGTAAATCCACATCGGACGCGTCCGTTGTGGTGGCATCGGACGCTGCCCAGCGTCCGATGTCACTTTAACAGGTCTGACAAGAGGGTACAGTCGACCGTTGGTCGAGGTCATCGGCGCGTCCGATGCCCCCGCAGAAACCTTGTCTTGAGCTGTTTTTGGATGGCCGGTTGGGGGAGTATATATACTTCCTTCCCTCCATCCATTTGAGTGTTCTTGCCACTTTCATCTGCTGAGAAACACATTGTGAGTGTGAGTGAGTGCAAGAGCCCTAGTGAGGTTGAGTGGTTTGCTAATTATGAGAATTAGACACCTCCTAGTGAGATTTGAGTAGCAAGTGTGCATCCATCCATCTCTTTGGCCTTGTGTTGGTCAAGTGAGAGTTCTAGCTTGTTACTCTTGGTGATCGGCATCACCTAGATGGCTTGGTGGCGATCGGAGAGCTTGGTGATCATCCGGAGGCATTGTGGATGACCCAAGCCAAGTTGTGACCGGTAGCGAGCGATTCACCGGGCCGGAGTGGCAAAGAATCAGCTCATAGTGAGCACTTGATCCTTGCGCGGATCTAGGGGGAGCGATACCCTTGCGCAGGTGCTCCAACGAGGACTAGGGGCTGTGCCGACACCTCGATACCTCGGCAAAAAGATCGTCGTGTCATCTCTACTCTCTTTACTACGCATTTACCTTTGAACAATTCAATTCCGCATTTACTTGTTGTTCTTTCATAAGTTGAATTGCCATGCTAGAGTAGAAATGGTTTAGCGATAGTCTTTTGTGCGATTGATTCTTGTCAAACACACTTCTAGGCACTAGGGGGTTAATTGGGGCTTGATAGGTCTTAATTCTTGCAAGAAGTTTTAGAAAAGCCCAATTCACCCCCCCCTCCTGGGCATCTTGATCCTTTCAATTGGTATCGGAGCCTCGTGCTCTCGATTTAGGCTTAACCGCCTAGAGTTAAGATCTCCGGAGGTGATGGACCACCTCCCATGTTCGAGGGAGACGACTTCCCATATTGGAAAATCCGTATGGAGTCGTACCTAGAAGCGGTTGATGTTAAATGCCGCGATGCCGCGATCACCGGCTTTGCCAAGCCCAAAGAAGGCACAAGCCTTACTCCTAATGAGAAGGAAAATGAGAAATGGAATACAAAAGCCAAAAATATTCTTTTTAGAGGCATTTGCAAGGATGTGTTCAACCATGTTCGGAACCACAAAAATGCCCATGATCTATGGGATAACATTTGTGCGCTCCATGAGGGAACAAAGAGTGAGCGTGAGGAACGCTATCATTTAGTTATGCAAAAGCTTCACTCTTTTGATATGCATGCTAATGAAAGTGCAAATGAAATGTACTCACGGTTGAATGTTCTTGTAGAGGAACTCAATGGACTTGGCCTCACACAAATGCAACCATCCGATGTTGTGAGGAAGATCCTTTGTGTCCTTCCAATTCAGAAGTATGGACACATAGTGACGGTGCTACATCAAGGTGATCTTTCCACCGCTACACCAACCCAAATCTTGGGAAAGATCAATGCGCATGAGATGTACATGCACATCACACCAAGTGGTGGCTCCTCCACCGACAAGAAGAAGGACTTGGCCTTCAAAGCTTGTCATGACAAGAAGGGCAAGTCCAAGGCTATTGAGGTGCATCATGAGAGCTCAAGTGATGAAGAGGATGATTCCAACATTGCTCTCATGGTGAGAAGGACCACCAAGATGTTGAAGAAGCTTCACAAGAATGGAGTCAACTTTGACTCAAGAAAGAAGAAGTTCTTCACTAGTAGCAAGAGGAGGCCAATCTCCGAAATGGATTGCTACAATTGCGGTGAGCTTGGCCATCTTGCTCATCAATGCACCAAGCCCAAGAAAGAGAGCTACAAGAACAAGAACAAGGGCAAGAAGTATGACTCATCTAGCGAAGATGAGAAGAAGAATGAGAAGCCCTACAAGAAGAGGGATGGCAAGAAGAAGCAATACCACAAGAAAGGTGGCAAGACTTACATTGTTGGTGATTGGCTCACCGACATTGACTCCTCCGGTGGCTCATCAAATGAAGATAGTGATGATGAGAAGGAGAAGGTGGCCGCTCTAGTCATTGGCTCCTCTACACCACCACCACCACCGTCATCATCATCATCTACACACCTATGCCTCATGGCTAAGGGTGACCGGAAGGTACAAAGCGATGATGACTCTAGTGATAGTGATAGTGATGGTGAATTTGAGGCACCTACTTATGATGAGCTTGTTAAATTGCTAAATGACTACTCTAAAATCATAAGAAAGACTAGAGCTAAAAATGAAAAGCTTGTTGATGAAAATAAATCTCTTGTTGAGAAATATGATCATGCTATTCATGCTAGTGATGAGTTAAAAGATGAACTTGCTACTATGTCATCATCCATCAAGGAGCTCAAGTCCTCTAACAAGGAGCTCAAAGCTAAAAATGAAAAACTTGATAAGATGCATAGTGACTTTACCACTAGTTATGCTTTGCTCAAAGAACAATACACTCAAGTGAAAGTTGACTATGATGCTCTCACCATTACTTATGATATGCTTTCACATGAGACACATGATGCTCCTAACCTTGTTGTTAAGTGTGACATAGCAACATCTTGTGAGGACTTGGTTAGTGAACATAATGAGCAAAGAGCTAGTGGAAAGGGCAAGAGTGTGGTTGTGGCCGACCATTATGATGATTATGTCAAGATCAAGAATGAGAATGCAAAGCTCAAGATTGATCTAGAGAAGCTTGCAACCACAAAGCAAGTCATTGTTGAGACCCAAGATGATGACTATAGCATGTCACTTGAGCTAGACATGCTAAAAGAAGAGAACAAGAGATTGAAGATGGAGAGGGATTACAAGATGACACCATCTCAATTAGAGCTCCAACAAGAGAATGACAAGCTCAAGAGAGAAAAGGAACACCTCACCACCGGGTTGAAGAAATTCACCAAGGGTCAATGTCTTCAAAGTGAGCTTCTCATGAACACCGTAATGAAGACCAATAGAAATGGCATTGGCTTCCTTGAAGAGAAGATGAAGCAACGCAAAAGCATCACTAAGCCAAAGAAGAAGAAGATTGGAAGATGCTATGAGTGTGGAAAGGAAGGACACTTTGCTCATGATTGTGATGAGCCTAAACCTACACCCTTGCCCAAGCATGCTAGGCCATTTGCTTTCAATGCTCACTACATGCTTAGACAAGACTCTAGTGGCAAGATGAAAGTTATGTTCATGGGGCCTCCTAACAAGAATAGGCCAAAGCAAATTTGGGTTGCAAAGTCACTAGTAGAGAAGGTTAAGGGACCTCAACAAGTTTGGGTCCCAAAAGCTCAAGCTTGATTTCTTGTGTGTGTAGGTGAACTACAAGACCGGTGGATCACATTGGGTAATTGATAGTGGTTGCACACAACACATGACCGACGATCCCCGGATGTTCACCTCACTAGAAGAGAATGTCGATGACCAAGAAAAGATAACATTTGGTGACAATTCAAAGGGCAATGTCAAGGGATTGGGCAAAGTGGCAATTTCAAATGATCATACCATCTCCAATGTACTTCTAGTTGCATCATTGAGCTTCAACTTGCTATCCGTTGGGCAACTATGTGATCTTGGCTTTCAATGTTTGTTCACCGACAAAGAAGTAGTTGTGACCAAGAAAGATGATACACAAGTGATATTCAAGGGCTTTAGATACAACAATCTCTATCTAGTGGATTTCACCTCCGAAGATGCCAACTTGAAGACATGTTTATTCACTAAGCAATCACTTGGTTGGCTGTGGCATAGAAGATTGGCTCATGTGGGAATGAACACTCTCAACAAGCTATTGAAGAAGGATTTGGTTAGAGGCTTGAAGGATGTCAAATTTGAGAAGGACAAATTGTGTAGTGCATGTCAAGCCGGCAAGCAAGTTGCAAACACTCATCCAACCAAAGCCTTTGTATCAACATCAAGAGAGTTAGAGCTACTTCACATGGATCTATTTGGGCCAACAACATATGCTAGCTTGGGTGGAAATCTCTATTGCCTAGTGATTGTTGATGACTATTCAAGATACACTTGGGTATTCTTTCTTTATGACAAATCCAAAGCAACCCCTTCATTCAAGAAGTTTGCCAAGAGAGCCCAAAATGAGTTTGACTTGAAAATCAAGAAGATAAGAAGTGACAATGGAAGAGAGTTCGACAACACCCGCATTGAAGAATATTGTGATGAAGTTGGGATCAAGCATGAAGTCTCCGCAACATATACACCACAACAAAATGGGGTAGTTGAGAGGAAAAACCGAACACTAATCACCCTAGCAAGAACTATGTTAGATGAGTACACTACACCGGAAAGATTTTGGGCGGAAGCAATCAACACCGCTTGCTATGCATCAAACTGATTGTTCCCCCATCGTCTCCTTGGCAAGACCCCCTATGAGCTACTCAACAACAAGAAGCCGGATGTATCTTTCTTTAGAGTGTTTGGGTGCAAATGCTACATCTACAAGAAGCGCCAACACCTAGGGAAGTTTCAACGTCGATGTGATATTGGTTTTCTTGTTGGCTACTCATTGAAGTCCAAAGCATATCGAGTATTCAACCATGCCACCGGGATGGTAGAAGAAACATATGATGTGGAATTCGATGAATCTAATGGCTCTCAAGGAGAGCATGAAAATCTTGATGATGTAGGTGATGAACCATTGAGGGAAGCAATGAAGAACATGTCGGTTGGAGCCATCAAGCCTAAAGATGATGATGATGATGTGCAAGTCATTGACAAACCATCCTCATCCAATGTACCACTTGTTGATGACAAAGATGGGAAGGATCCATTTGAAGATACTCATGTCTCCCATGATCAAATGGTGGTACAAGCTCAAGATGTTGATGCTCCACAAGCGGCCCCTCAAGTGGTTGATCAAAGGACTACTCCTCTACTACAAGCTCATCCTCAAGATCTCATCATAGGGAGTCCAACAAGGGGTGTAATGACTCGATCTCAAAAACTTGCTTTATTTATTGAACATGACTCCTTTGTGTCTCTTGTTGAGCCTACCATTGTAGATGAAGCTCTAGGTGATCCGGATTGGGTGAATGCTATGCATGAAGAATTAAACAACTTCACCCGCAACCAAGTTTGGACACTTGAAGAGCGACCCAAAGGCGCAAGAGTCATTGGAACAAAATGGGTGTTTAGGAACAAGCAAGATGATCAAGGCAAGGTTGTTAGAAACAAGGCAAGGCTAGTGGCAAAGGGGTTCTCTCAAGTTGAAGGTTTGGATTTTGGAGAGACCTTTGCACTGGTTACAAGACTAGAAGCCATTCGTATCCTCCTTGCATATGCATCACATCATGACATTAAATTATATCAAATGGATGTGAAAAGTGCATTTTTAAATGGCTTCATAAATGAACTAGTCTATGTTGATCAACCTCCCGGGTTTGAAGACCCTAGATATCCTAATCATGTTTATAGGTTGTCCAAGGCGCTATATGGGCTCAAGCAAGCCCCAAGAGCATGGTACGAGCGCCTCCGGGACTTCCTCATTGAGAAGGGCTTCACCATTGGGATGGTCGACACCACACTATTCACCAAGAAGCTTGATGGAGAAATCTTCATTTGTCAAGTCTACGTTGATGATATCATCTTCGGGTCAACAAATGAAGCCTATTGCAAGGAATTTGGTGACTTGATGTCGAAAGATTTCGAAATGTCCATGATTGGAGAGCTCACATTCTTCCTAGGCGTCCAAGTCAAGCAATTGAAGGAGGGGACTTTCATATCTCAAGAGAAGTATACAAAAGACCTCCTCAAGCGCTTCAACATGGATGATTGCAAGCCTATCAAGACTCCAATGCCAACAAATGGACATCTCGACCTAGATGTGGGAGGTAACCCGGTTGATCAAACTCTCTACCGTTTTATGATTGGTAGCTTGTTATATTTGACCACATCTAGGCCTGACATCATGTTTAGTGTGTGCATGTGTGCTCGCTTTCAAGCCGATCCTAGGGAATCACATCTCATAGCGGTGAAGAGAATCCTTAGGTACCTAAAGCACACCCCAAGCATTGGCCTTTGGTATCCCAAAGGAGCTAACTTCCAACTCGTTGGGTATTCCGATTTGGATTACGCGGGTTGCAAAGTAGATAGAAAAAGCACATCCGGAGGGTGCCATTTGCTTGGGAGATCACTAGTTTCTTGGAGTTCAAAAAAGCAAAATAGTGTGGCCTTGTCTACCGCCGAGGCAGAATACATAGTCGCGGGTGCTTGTTCTGCACAAATCCTTTACATGAAACAAACCCTTTTAGACTATGGTGTAGTTCTAGAAAGGGTACCTTTGTTGTGTGACAATGAGAGCGCGGTTAAGCTTGCTAACAACCCGGTTCAACACTCTCACACAAAGCACATAGATATTCGCCATCACTTTCTTAGAGATCATGTTTCAAAGAAAGACATATCCTTAGAGGGAGTTAGAACCGAAGATCAATTGGTGGATATCTTCACAAAAACCCTAGATGAGAACACCCTTTGTAGATTGCGAAGTGAGCTTAATGTGCTTGATCTAAGTAACTTTGACAAAAGGTGAAAGGGGGTTGTCTTTGCATTGCATTGTATAATATGCCATGTTTAGATTACGCTATGCACATAGGCTTGTCAGACGTGGTTAAGATAACCGCCCTAAAAAGCGTGTGAAGAAGCTTACCCATGAGCAAACTTGACAAGCAACCTAGATTCAAATTTCGTAATGCATTGCATATGCATGTTTGTTGCTTTGTCGTTTCTTTTCGGTTATGTTTTGAGAAACCGCTGTGTTCGTCCACCGCTAGGGGGAGCATTTGAGGCTCCTAATGGTTGAGACTCCTAGTTTTGGTGGCCACATGTTGTCTCCTCGAGATTTATCGCATATTTTCTCTAAAAATGATATGTAGCCTATGGCAAAATATTTTTAAATTAAGGGTTTATGCGAGGATGCTCATACTAGGTTCCAACTGGTGTTTATTTGCCTATTATTTGAGTTAGAACTTAGTTGGGAGAGGGAGCCGCAACGGAGATCTTCAAAACAAGCCAACATGCAGCATCGGACGCTGGCTCCAGCGTCCGATGCCCACACTGTTCACAGCCCCGGCTGGAACAGTGTTGGCGTTGCGTCTGATGTATATTCATCGGAGCATCCGATGCTCCATCGGACACTACCCAGCGTTCGATGCTGAGGCATAGGACGCGTCCGATGCGAAATGTGCGTTTCTGGAGCTCTCTGGACAGGCATCGGAGCGTCCGATGTGAAACCATCGGCGCGTCCGATGCCCCTTTAAGCGGCGCAGTCTGTTCTTCTATTGACATCTGGGTCCCACGCGTCATACCTCTCATCGTCTTCCACCTCGTGTCCACACCTGAGCCCGGCGCCACCGAGTTGGTTCCCCGAAACATAACCCTAGCTCGCGCTCCGCCGTGCCCGCGCCTCCGTGCCCTCACACTGACCGCCGCTGCACCGCCGTGCGCCGCTGTCCCCGCCGCGGCCGCCTCGTCTCCGCCGTCGATCGTTTCCACCGCGCGCGCGCACCCGCTCACTGAGCTCGCCAAAGCTCGCCGGCGACCGAGCCTAGTTCGCTGGAGATCGTCTTCTCTACGTCCCCGGGCCTCCTCCTCTCCCTGGCGACCTCTCCCCAGGCCGCTGTGCACACGCAGTATGCTCCCACCCTCCCTATACGATTCCGTGCACATCACCTGTTCGACAAAATGCCACAATCGCCGTTCTTCTAGTTTTTAACCCCCGTTTAGATCCCATTCTTTTGCAGACCCATTGGTGTGTCGTGTGGACCCCGGAACGTCCGTGCTTACCTTTTGCTTGGGTCGGTTCGTCGTTCGTTCAGGTAGCAAAGCCCTTTTCCTCTTCTTATCTACCTGCTTTGCTTCCATAGATCTTTCTCACCTCTAGACTATATATGCTTATATATCTCCCGTCTCTCTCGCAGCGAGTCAGCGTCAGTATCCGTTGTCAGCTTGACAGTTGGCAGTGACAGCTAACCCGGGGCCAAGCCCGCGGGTAAGGATCGAGGCCAAGCCTTGCCAGTGTCAGCGACAGGGATCAGTGTCAGGGGGAGTTTACTTTGTCATGGGTTTCAGTGTCAGTTGGACCGTTCGCGTGTTCTCAATGTCAGTAGATTTTTCAGTGATAGTCAGTTCCTTCAGAGGCAGTGTGACTTGTTCTTGTCAGCTATGCGCTGCAAGAACGTTGGTGGTGCCCCGAGAGACTCTCCTCCGTGTCCCCCCCTTCCGGTCAGAGGCCCGGCAAGGGGAAGCTGATTACGCGCAGGAAGCGCACCAGAGAGCAGAGGGAGGCAGACCAGGCTCGAGAGGTTGCAGCCGCCGCAGAGCATGCTGAGCGTGGTGGCAGTGCTGGCGGACTCAGGATCGAGGATCAGTTGTCCCTAGACCAGCGCCGAGCAATTGAGGAGGTTGAGCGGTTCCACCACTCACCGACTGGCACGCTTATGGCTGCCGGTCGCCGGACGACGTTCACCTCCCCAGGAGTCGAGCCCCAGAGCTCGCAGCAGGGCCAGGCAGAGGTTGAGGCCGCTGAGGCAGAGGCACCTGCGGCAGAGGCAGACGAGGAGGTCCCCGAGGAGGTACCCCGGCGTCGGTCCACTCATCGCAGGACAGCGGTGCCACCCCGACCCGATGTCCCTCTGCGGGGAGCACGTGCTCCGTCGAGGCGTGCGCTCCTGCCGATCCGGCGACTGGACCTCCGGGCGGCCACTTGCTCTCAGATTCAGAATCTGAGGCTAGTACCAGTGGAGCAGTGGTTTCCCCGCGAGAGGCAGCAGCAGGCCAGCGCAGCCTTCTACACCGTGCTGCAGGAGGATTTTTACCAGGGCTACCGGAATGCCGGTATTTGTCTTCGCTCTCAGCGAGTGTGTCCGCTTGAGGCCGTGGTTACAGCAGCAGGAGAGCAGATTCGCCCCATACTCACCTATCTACCCGGTCTTGCAGATCTTCTGGGGCGGTCTGGCTCGTACGTTGAGGATTGGGTTTTCCAGTTCTACGTCTCTCTTTGGGTGCACCCGGACAGAGAGACGATTGAGTTCGCGTTTGAGGGGGAGCACTACAGGTTGTTCTCGTCAGAGATCCGGAGTTGGTTTGGCTTGCGACACTCCCAGACCCGGATCCACGACTTGTGGTACGACAGGACAGAGCCACCCCGCCGCCCTCACGGTGGTGCCCAGCCATCGACAGACTTGGTCCGTCCCTGCTTCACCGAGCCTTTCGGTGAGGGTTCGAGTCGCGCTCCTAGGGATCTCACCCCTACGACTCGGATCCTCAACGAGGTTCTTCGGTGGACCTTGCTTCCCAGGGTTGGCTTCCGCGAGGGTCTTTCTAGACTACAGCTATGGTTACTTGCATACCTGGTCATGCAGCAGGAGTTTGACGTCTAGGACGTGATTCTTTGTGAGATGGAGGACACAGTGGCAGAGGGCATCAAGGCCCGTAGGCAGCTTCCTTACGCACACTGGATCTCATATATCCTTTGGAAGGTAGCTGTCACTACAGGGGGTCATCCAGTTGAGTCTCTTACACACTCTGCGACCGTGTTCCCCGAGTATAACATGAGTCAGCTGTTGGGACACGGTCGGGATCCCAGGCAGCAGCAGCAGCAGCAGGACGCTCCGTCTAGTTCACGCTAGAGACCAGAGGTCCCAGAGTCAGCCCAGGAGCAGGACGAGTCTGTCCAGGCACTCGCCGAGCAGGAGCTTACTGATCTAGAGGGTGGTGACACGTTCGTCGCAGAGGACCTCACAGACAGTTCGGACGAGGACTACCAGCTCCTGCCTCGCTACCAGCCACGTGCACACGACTCACAGGCCGAGACCAGTGGTACTGCTTCCTTCGACCCCGCTCTACTTGCTATTCTCGCACGGATGGAGGAGCAGTAGAGGACAGTTACTCAGGACATCCAGCGGCTCGCCCAGGAGCAACAACGGTTGGCCCAGGCACAGGCCCTAGCACAGCAGCAGGCACAGGAGAGGTCTGATGCTCTTCAGCGATAGATGATGGCACTGCAGCAGCAGACTCTCAGCTTCATGGAGAGGCTTGCGAGTGGACCTCCCCAGTGGCAGTGGCAGCAGCCTCCTCCCCAGCAGCAGATCCAGTGGCAGCCACCAGTCCCTTCGCAGCAGTTCGGACAGCCACCACAGTTTCCGCACCCACTCACGGGCCCCAGCTCCTCTCAGTTCACGAGCTTTACCACTCCTCCAGGCGGGGCCCCGCTTTTCAGTCCGCTGTGGACCGGTTTCACTCCTAGGCCGACAGAGTCTCTGTACGCGACGACTACTTCTGTGACCCAAGACTTGTCGGCTACCTTCAGTGAGCTTATGGGCTTCCCTACTCCAGATCTTCCAACTCCAGTGCAGACGACGACGGCTCCAGTGACTTCTACTACTGAGACCCTCCCGAGCTCCGTCGCGTCTTCAGAGCAGACCGAGCCTGTCCAGTCAGAGACTACCACGTCGGTTCAGCCTGAGTTGTCAGTTATTCCAGAGCTTCCGCACTCCGATCCTCAGGTTGACACTACTACTGAGACTGCGACAGAGACAGTGACAGAGACAGCACAGGCAGAGCAGTCAGTGCCAAAGCCGACCCAGACCACTACTCAGCAGCTTCCAGCTTCAGAGGGTCAGCAGGCTACCGGCACCACTTCTTCCGACTCCGAGGAGTACCTACAGCAGTTTGAGTTCTCTCAGCGCACTCTGAAGACTGCTCTTGGCTTGTCTGCACCACCTCCGCCCTCCGACGCTTAGTTTGGCGCTTGATGCCAAAGGGGGAGAGTGGATGAGTATAGTGATAGGGGGAGCGATGTGAGAGGGATTTGACTTCTTATGTTGTGTTATGTTCACATACGCTCTTTACTTATCGCATCTTTTGTGCATGATTATGTTATATTCTTATGCTATGGATCTTTATGACATGTGTGCTCACTATGATATATGATATGTCATGTCATTTCGTTTTGTTCATTACTTGCGCTTAATTCTCACTTGGGTATGTATATGAGCTCTTTTACTCTTGCACTTGTTATTCAATCTAACTTGTTGTTGGTAGTTCTTAGCTTCACTAAAGATAGAGCTAGGCAACTATCCCCGGTAACGGCCCAGGAATGCTTGTTGGCACTTGCTAACGTTGTTACTAGGAGTAGACTATGGAGTCTATCCCCGGCAACGGCGTCAGAAATGCTTGAAGCAAGCCCGGTCACTATACCTAAAGGAGTGGAGCTAAAGCAGCTATCTACTAATGCCAAGCGGGGTTGTCAATCCCGACACTAGTAGGAGCTAGCTAGAGAGATTGCAATCTACCAGGAGGAGATTCTGCAAGCGCACAGAACTATCGTAGTAGCACTTCGCCTGGGAGTACCAGGTGTCGATTTATTTGATCCCAAGGGAAGGCTAGAGTGGTGTATGAGTTGAGCCAAGGAGGGGATGAGAGTCAAAAAAGAGAAAAGAGAAAAGGGGAGAAAGGAAGAGGGGATGGAAGGCTAGAAAGAATATATGGGTGGATAGGTAAGGATGAAATGGATGGCTAAGGTAAGGTGGATGGATAGGTAGATAAAGGGAATAGCTAAAGATAACTAGTGTTGATGTAAAACGTGGCGTCTCGCGTCAAGGACACACAGCAAGCCGAACGAGGCTAGCTTCAATCGGGAGCCCGGGGTGTATCGAACCCGGAGACGTGCCAGTCGGTTTGACCTGAAAACCAACAAGGGATAAAAGTGTGAGAATACCTTGGAACATGCTGGATGAAACCAGACAGTTCCATATGTATGGCTTTGGAAGCCAATCACGACGGCACACAGCTATAGAAGTTGTTTGTCAAAACGGGTTTAATATGTCATTCGACAAGTATAAAGAGAAAGCATGTAAACATGTCAAATGTCGAATACATACGTGACAAAAGAATAAAAGAGGTAACTTGTAAATACAAATCTATTCAGATAACATGTGCATAGGCCAATCCAGCTAGTCTGCCGCACGTCCAGCCTTCATAAACCCGTCAGGCATAAACTCAAGCAAAGCTAATCCACTGCATGATACCACTTGCTATAAATCTACACCACTCCTTATAATTAGATTAATCCACCGCATGATACGATCTAATTATAAGAAGCTAAAAGCACACATACATCCGAACAGATCTATATATACTCATTACTCATGTAAGCTTAACCAGAATCGGCAAACTAGCCGAACTGGGGTCCATGAAGAAGAAACATACAAACCAAGCATGATTAAACTAATCTAAAACATGTACCTGCCGCACGACACCCAGCTCTATCAAAGCCTAAACATGATCGGCATGTACGAACCCGCAACATGTAACAACCTAGATTGAAAGTTGATTCGGCCATCATGATCTTATAATTGGCAAAGCACAAGCAAACTCGTGCAACGAGGCCGAACGAAGATCAATCTAGATTGGGCAAAAAGTGTTGTACGAATTAAATAAATAAAGCATATATCACGTGATAACTTGATGAATCTATTAGATCTGCCAAATCTAACAGAGCCGATAACTATTCTTACTCATGACTCAATCCGCCGCACGATACTAAGCTTAACATACGAGACTACTTGCATCATATCTAAATCCACCGCATGATACTAGACATGATAGCAAGGTTGCCGGTACTTACGGAGGTCGACGGATCGATGATTCCTCTCGAAGAACTTGACGACACGACTATAAGGACTCGAAGACGGCACGGGGCCGGTTGTATTGATGTGGTTGTGAACAATTTTACAATGGTCGAGGGCTTATATTTATACCCTGGACGAAACACGAGTCCTAGACGATCACGACTCTATAATAAAATACGGAAAGATATAAACCCTACATTATTTGGTGCCTTCCATCACCCTGTGTCTTCTCGTACAAGCCAGCTTTACTCACAATACGCGTTTTTCCGAATGGAACCATGGCCTCGCGAAATAACCGACCGCATAGACAGTTACCGAAACTCTGAGGACCAAACAGCTGCCGATCATTTGCCGAATCTGTCTCCTCTGCTGGCCGGACCCACCTGTCATATTCTTATGCGTGCGAAAATCTGGTGTCAACAACTAGGATAACTAACTACTAACTAATAACTACTCCTAGATAACCACGAAGCAAGATAACTACGAAGCAAGATAGTTTACGAAGCAAGGCAGGCAAAAGTCAATAAAGTAACTAAGTTAAGTATAGTTTTATTCCTATCTTATCAAGTATCGAGCCGTACTAGCCTTTACCACTTACTTAGATTGAACGCTAGCACAACGAGCCTTACTGTTAAACTGGGCCAACTACGTGATGGAATTCAAGGCGCACAGGGCTGTCACCACCTGCTTGCTACCACAGCTATCCGGGGGTCCAGCCATATCTGAAGGTAAGTCTATAACTAAGCACCACGCTTAACTATATTCTAACTATCTCTACCCTAGCTTTGAATAGAGACACCCTTGCGGACGTCAGAGCAAACACTTGACTTAATAAGATAAACACTAAACTAACTAAGCAACCTATTGGCAAAGATCAAACACTAAGCTCACTAGAGATTAACTACTATGGCTAAGTGAATTGAACTGTAGGATAGCTAGGTCACACTCAAGGTACTTGATAAAGTAATACTGAAAGTAATGCTTAAAGTAATACTGAGATAAAGATAAATGTACCTGAGATACAAGAGAGCAAACCAGACCAGAGACGTAGGGAAATCAACCGACCTCCGATGCCAGTCGCTCGCACCCGCTTCTCTCTTAGCAAGCTCTACACTCCTTTTACCAAGAACTTAGGCTGAGCTGTGCTAAACTAAGAGCCGCGCTGTAGCGAGGGCATTAGAGCTATACTCTCTCTACTAGCTAACCTACTTGCCTAAGCTCTCTGAGCTTCTAACCCAACTCTCTGCTTCTCTTGCTTGTGTGTTGCTTTCTCTGGGATGGTACAAATGGAATGGTGTCACCAGGGGGTATTTATAGTCTTGAGGAGTGAGGGGGGTACTTATAGGGGGCAGCCAGCCGACCTAGGGTTAGGTCAGGTGGCGGGCGCCACCCCCTACTGGCGGCCGCCAGTCCCCTGGCCGTTGGATGCAACGGCTTTGATCCTACGGCCTCCAGGTGGTTGTCCAAGGCGGTTTGGAGGTCGGTTGCATGTCCTAGCAACCGACTTAGGTCATGATCCACGCCACTCCCCTCTGTAGCCCTCCGATCAAACCGACCTAGTGACCAATGGCCAAGATTTGGTCTTGGGGTGGTCACATGGATCAGTGACGTGGCAGGGGGATGGTTTGGGCCAACCCAAGTGGCGAGCGCCACCTAGGGGTGGCGGGCGCCACCCCCCTAGGCCCATTTGGGCCCTGGTGAGTGGGCTTGGCCTCTGGTGCGTCCATATGTCCAAATTTGGTCCAAATTCCTGTATTCAAATAAAAATCTATGGACATGTGGAATTCGGTTAGTTTGAAACCTATTTGACTACATTTCATGCCTTTTTGGTGAATTTTAGGGTAAAATGTTGATGGTAAAACAGGTGTTTAAGGACCATCAACAAGCTCCCCCAAGCTAACCTGTTGCTCGTCCTCGAGCAACAATGCGGTTTAAGCATTGAGCATGAAATGGATAGCAACTTAAGATGTATGCAAGTGCATATTGTATAGTGAGAAATAACTTAGCATATATCATTAATCATAGCAATGTGGGGCTTATAGCTTTTCACTTCAAACATGCAAGAGTGAAATAAAGCAGTAGATAGGAAACTTTTATCTCGCTTAGGTTTGACTAGGATTTTGTCTGGAGGTTTTTCAAGGTTTTCAAAAGATAGCAACTTGCTTAAGTCCTCCAAGATTCACTCAATCACTCAACCCAACTCACTCCTCCTTTTTCAGATAATGTGCCACCAATAGTCTTAGTCCAGCAAAAGAAAGGGGAAGCTTCTGGACGACCCTGCCCTGGGCCTACTCCTCATCACCCTCCACTGGGTAGAGGCAGTGCTTACAATAGCCATAGTACACCTGGCCATCTGCAACAAACGGGATAAACCCTGAGTACGAGAATGTACTCAACTAGACTTACCCGTCCAACTGAAAATAAAGACACCAAGGGTATGCAAGGCTTTCTGGTGGAGCTGAGATCATTTAGTTGCGAAAAGCCCAAATTAAGGGAAGGAACATTTAATGACATTGGTGAGCTGTCAGTTTTGGACCTACTTCTTAATCTAGGTTTTGCACATGAACTATTACAAACACTTGAGTCTAATCAATCAATAATATAACCATATCCAGTTGACTTTAACCATATTTTAGTTGAACCTTAAACATCACATGGAGTTGTATCGTGGTGAAGCTCGCCATAGTTTCCCACTAACCGGGGGAGACGGCGACTCGAATCGAATTCCAATCCAGCTGGTGAAAGACCTTTAATACCAACCCACACTTTCCCCGTCGGGTCCATGCATTGGGTAACCGCTCGATGCTTGTTCGTGGTCGTAATCGTCGCGGTTCAAGCACGGACCGCCCAATTGGAACCTGGCGATGGTCATCCGAGGCAGATCGCATTTCCATACTAGAGGGCGCGACTCGGGTTGATTCCGGCCCGAACAACGTCTAACCGGCTTTGGGGTCGATGATTACAGCACCGACATACCCCTAAGTACGACATATCCCTAACTAAAAGGGCGCGTTCAAAAATGAACGAGGGCCAACATCGATACAAACCTATACGATCCAACGGACGGACTGTCCCAAGTTTCCAAACTTGTGCCTTGCCTTCCAGTTGACCGTATTTCATTACTACTCAGGTTCTTTTCCACGATAGCAAATATAGCCAACCGTGATCCGGTAACTACCCACCAGGGGTATTACGGGAACATCCTTAACTACTACTTTTATTAAGCAGGCTACCTCCACCACCCCATCCTTGAGGCTCTTGTCAATCAAAACTCCTACACCATTAATATTTAAAGTTATCCCTATGTACCAAAGCTTGAAGCCAAAATTGTCCACCTCCTTTGCTTTTTGTCCCTTCCATTTTGTCTCTTGAACGCACAAGATATTTACACGTCTCCTAACCGTCGTATCAACAAACTCTTTTAACTTACCCGTGAGCAACCCTATGTTCCAGCTCCCTAAAGAATCCTAGTTGGTTCGACTAGCTTTCTTACCCTTCTCACCCAACGAGAAAGGTGAGAAGACCCTTCTCATTTTTCACCACACCCGGGCGATGATGTGGCGTGCCGCTGAGGATGCGATGACCAGATCCTTACTCACTTGACACTGTGCCCAGATCGTGACACGACGTGTCACAAGGGTGACGGCCCGGCCCTTTCCTATTTAACACCATACCCGAGTTCCGGCATGGCACGTCGTTAAAAGGGTTACGCCCTAATGAGATTCTTTTGGGTTTCATCTCCACAAGAGTAGCTAGGTTTTTACGTTGGCTCACCAAGCCTACCACAAGCCTCCTCCTTTACCAGGGCTTGAGACCTGCTATGCTGAAACACCAACATAGGCGGAGTTCCAGCAAAGCAGAAGAACTCAAGTCAACACGACATCTAGTTGAAGTTAAGAACTCAAGTCATTGATAGGCTGAAGTTAATTGAACCGTTGCGTTGAGTTCTTATCTAATTCATCAGATATACTTAAAAACAAAACAGTACACATTCAGGTTTATCAATCAACACAAAAAGATTTCCAAGCATTGTAGTTCCTTTCACAGAATTCCTTTTGTGACAGAAGTCATACAGAAAAATACTGCCTTAGCATAAACTTCACCAGGAACAAGAATGTCATACAGGATCAACACACATATTGCAAGCCCTTAAATATAACAAGCTATGCATTTTTCAACACATGATCACATGACATTTCAGTGGCAAGCATTGAGAAGTGCAGTCTGTCTGTACAATGTAACTTTATTTATTAGTGTCAACAATCTAAAATGTTTTACCAAGAAACAAAAGAACATTTCGTGATATACTGATATACAAGTCTTCACAATATCTTTATTTCTTATGCCAAGCATTCTAGCCTCTAGGTGACACAAGTCTACACACCAGCCACATCCTTTCCTCGGATGCAGAGTTCAGTAAATTATTCCTTTGTCCTAAGATTCATAATTTACAAAAATAATACAGCGTTGGCTATAAGCCATACATGCACAAATTACTGGCCGCTCCGGTCTACCCGACACCTAGACACCACCTACTCGAACACAGAACTGTCTTCCTGCCTCCGCCTTCAGCTTGACATAGTTACAGCTGTGACATCTTCCCTGCTTCCATTACTTGTTGGAGTCCCATGTGGTTGCATCATAGGGTAAAGTTGCCCAACACACGAAGAGTTGTGGAATTACTGAATTTCCTTTCTTGACCAGTCGTCGCTGAAGTTGAGCCAGTTCCACCTTAGCACAATGTCCAGGTTGACCTGCATGGGCAACTGACCAAAAACTGGAAAATAGTTAGCAGTAAAGGGCTAGACATGGAACATATGATGAACCTGTGAACCTGGCAGCAACTCCAATTCATATGTAGCAGCACCAATAAGCTCCAAGATCTTGAATATGGACCAACACGAGCAAGGGATTTTACGTGCAGACAACGCCACACAACCCAACTCGAGTGGCACCTTCCCACCAACACCACCACAACCATATCTGAAATCTAGGTTTAAGGAATTTTACGCGTAAACAGCTGCCACGCAACCCTCACCACACTCGCAATCGTCACTAGAGAATCAGAGAACTACATAAACTAAAGAGATCCAGATCTCTTCACAAGCTAAATAGAGATGCAATCAGGAAAAAAAACAATTTTTGGGCCATGTTAAGTGAAAAACAAATACTGCAACTATGGATTGCATAATATGGATGCATACCTAAACTGAAAAGTTTCCAGATGCATTCACAAGTTAAATAGAGATGAAGAATAAAGATGTTGACACCATAGCAACCATCATCAGCTAAATTCACTTGAATGCAGGCCAATGCTAGGTATGCTACCATATAACCATCAAGAGTACAGGTTTAAGAATCTGGGCACTGAATAAACACAGACTGTTAAACAAAAACAAGTATCCTTTACCAGACAAGGGTGAACTTCAATAAACACTTGCATAAAGTAAATGTTAGATGATCATGAAAGGCTGCACCACAGAAATAGCATTACCAGTAACGCTAAAACCATAACGAATGTAAAGCAAAGGCAAGAACGCACCTGCCACTACATACCTGCGCAGACACGCAGACAATTATGTGGCCCACGAGAAGAAGGAACAAACTGGTGTCCAGTATCCGCAGCTGTAGAAGCTGCGCCCCTGCATCGGACCCGGCATGGTGGCTACACTTGCTTTGCTTAGAACACCACAGTAACAGTAGGGCACCATCGCCATCCCGGTCTGAGGCTGAGGTGGCAGCCGCTCTGGCAACGGCACCAACGAGCCAGTGATCGCAAGAGAGGTTCCCCGCCGCATGAGCTCTACCAGAAGACGAGCTGTGTTGAGCGCGTCATCCAGACCACAGTGGAGGCGGCCCTCCCACTGCAGCCCCGCCATCCGCAGGGCATCCTGTAGATTGAAGCGGATCTTGCCAAGAGCAAACTCTGCAGTGAAGAGCACCCTCAGATCAATCCACTGATCAAAATAGCTGGGTTTCTCTACATCTTTAAAGCGGCATTCCCCATCCAGCATGGTGCGGCAGTCCCAGTCGCCCCAGGTCACCACGGCGAGGTTGCCGGCCTTGGCCCCGTGCGCATCAAGCCACATGTCGTGCTTCTTCAGCGCCTCGGCGAGACTGACCCCGCTGTCAACATCCGCCTGCTTGATTCCCGTCAGATCACGGCAGAAATCAGTCAGTTGGGGATGGTGGATCGGGCGGACGTAGGTACGGAAGGCCGATAGGATACTGCCGGTGGCGCCGTCCACGAGGATGGACGGAAACTCGATGATCTCCTGCGGGTAGATCACCGAACCTTCTTGGCACGTGGCCTCAAAGTCGATGACCAAGAAATGGTCAAACATCTTGCCGGCGGCGGCGGTGGAGGACGGCTGGGGGCTGGGCGTACCAGGGGAGGAGAGCGGCGAGGTCGCGAGGTCGAGGTGGTGGAAGCGGGCGGGCGAAATCGCTAGATGTCGGCGATGATGTAGAGGAAGAGCGACAGCACTGGATCGCGCTAGATCAGATTAGATCGAGCGACAGCGATGGGGACTCGTGGAATTGGAAGGGGAAGTTGCCGTTGGCTGGGGGCTGGGGGCTGGGGGCTGGGCGTACCAGGAGAGGAGCGGGTCGCTCGCGAGGTCGAGGTGGCGGCAGCCGGCAAAATCGTCGATGTCGAGGCCGGCGAGTCGAGGTCGGTGAGGAGATCGTGATGCAGCAGAGGAAGGCGAGAGCGCTAGATCGCGATTGGAAGGAGAAGTTGCTATGGGGTTTTCGGTTTTTTTTTTAAGAGGCTGCGGTTCAAGCCTAAACGGGCCAGAGAAACAAAAAGGCCGAAACGGCCAGCGGAGAAAATGGTCCGCTTCGGCGCAATAGAAAATTAGGCTGCGGGGGAATTAAGCAAAATCCGGAAAAAAAATCGAGGAAAATGAGAGGAGTCTTCTAGATTATATATGCCTTCGATATATTCAGTTTTTACAATGATTTTCGATTAACTAGCCATACACTAGTTATGCATATTTTATTATACTTTGTTATATCTGCATGAGACCTTGGCCCTGTTTCGATTCCAGGGCTAGAGCTAGTTTGAGCTATTTAGAGCTCAACTAGCTCTAAAGTATCCAAACATGAGAGCTAGTCTGAGCTAGTTGCATCTAAGAGCATCTCCAACAAGTTGGTAAATCCACTTGGTATTCCTATAATTTTGGCAAAAACTCAAAAAACATTCTCCAACAATTCTCTAAACTAGCTTGGTATTTTTCCAAACTTCCTAAACAGCCCCCTCGCGCGCGTAAATTCCCGCACTGCGGAACCGCGCGCGTACGCCCCCTCCCCCGCGGCCTACACCTTCCCTCCCCTCAAGTTACTCTTTTTTTATTCTTTTTACCTGAAAAATTTATACCCGTGTCTATGACTAGCGGACCCGGCTCTTCGTTCGTTCGTTTTGACAAGTGTGTTTTAGGGAGTTGTTGGAGAGAAGTCTTTTTTCACTTGGCAAATAAATTAGCAACTTGCTAAAACTCAAGATTTAGCAAGTAAATTATACCAAGTTGTTGGAGATGCTCAACTCATCCAAAAAAAAACTATCCCCACCAAGAGGTGATTATTTGAGCTAGTTCTAGTTGGTTGGAGATGCTCAACCCATTCAAAAAAACTATCCCCACCAAGAGGTGATTATTTGAGCTAGTTCTAGTTGGGACCACTACAAAAGTGATTTTTCTCTCTACCTCGATCCTACCAAATGATTGAAAAAGTACATTTATTGTCAATCTAACTCTTTCATCCAAACACCATAAGAGCTAGAGTTAATTCAGGGTTAGTTTAGAGTTAGAAAATAGCTCTAGCTCTAGCTGAGTTAGAAGGATCCAGGGCCCTTGTATTTCAATACTAAATTGTGCTTTAACTGTTATTGTTTTGGAACGAAAAGCGCGTGACCCAGCCTGCCCAGTAATTGAGTGAACGCTCGGACACTCATGACCCACTCTCATTGCATGCGGCCGAGTAACACCGGTCACACAGACAAACTCCCACGCTCGCAAAAAACCAACACAACGGAAATCTAAAAAAATAAAATATTATTGCTATAATTTTTTAAAATATATCTGCTTTCAATTTCGTTTGTACCAGTATGGATGCAAATAAAACTAGACTACACTTGCCTATGTTTTAAAGAATTTTTTTAGTAGCAATTTATGTGAAAGAATATCCTAGGAGATTTATGTAATAAGTTGCTACCCTATAACACAAACTTCTACTCTAAAAATAAACTAAGGTTTTACATGGTGTGCACATCGATTGTTACCGCAAAAATATAATGAATTTGTTACCTAGTATTTAGGTAAAGTGACTACCCTCTAAAGAGAGCAACAGATAAAAAAAAGACAAATTGTATCATGAAAGACAAATTATTAAAAGAAATGTTGCATAAGCTATCAATTAAAGGGGTAAGTTATTATACAACACATTAAAAAAGTCAGGAAGCATGTCTAATGATTGGTGGATAGATTTATGGGCCAATATTCATGTTTGTACTGATATCTCTATGTTTTCATCTTACCAGATCGCACGAGGTTCAACCGTCATGATGGGGGACGACTCGCGTGCTACTATTCTTGGTGTTGGTTCGGTCGATCTGAAGTTCACTGCGGGAAAGATTGTGCGGCTCAAGAACGTGCTACTATTCTTGGTATTGGTTCCGTCGATCTGAAGTTCACTTTAGGAAAGATTGTGCGGCTCAAGAACGTGCAGCATGCCCCTCAATAAAAAAGAACCTCGTCAGTGGATCTCTCTTGTGTCGAGACGAATTCAAGCTGGTATTTGAGTCGAATAAAGTAGTCATCTCGAGGTATGACCAATTCATTAGCAAAGGCTATGACAACGGAGGCTTGTTCCGCTTTTCACTCTCTGAATTTTGTAATAAAGTGGTAAACCATATGTGTGATTCAAACAATTCGGTGGCTGATGTATAGCATTCACGTTCGTGTCATATTAATTTTGGTTGTATGACGCGTCTATCCAGTATGAATTTAATTCCGAATTTTTTTACTGTCAAAGGCTCTAAATGTCAAGCGTGCATGCAAGCAAAACAACCTCGTAAGCCATATGATGTTGAAGACGAGAGGTGCATGACATTATTAGAGCTCATATATTTTGATATCTGTGAGATGAATGGTGTGTTGACAAAGGAAGAAAAAAAGATACTTTATGACTTTAATTGATGATGCAACTAAATATTGTTATGTGTTTCTTCTAAAAATCAAAGATGAGACGTTAGAGTGCTTTAACACTTATAAAGCTGAGGTAGAAAATCAATTGGAAAAGAAAATAAAATGTGTTAGATCTGATCGTGGTGGTGAATATTTTTCCAATGAGTTTGATCTTTTCTTTTCGGAGAATGGAATAATTCATGAACGGACACCTCCATATTCACCTCAATCTAACGGGGTTGCCAAAAGAAAGAACCAGATGCTAATGGACTTGGTGAATGCCATGTTACGAACGTCCGATATGGCAAAGGCATGGTGGGGGGAAATTGTTTTGACAACATGCCATGTTCTGAACAGAGTTCCCACTAAAATTAGTGATATGACTTCGTACAAAGGATGGAAAGGAAGAAAACCTTCACTACATTACTTGTGTACGTGGGGTTGTTTGGCAATGGTTAGCATATTGTAGGGTCGAGATGACGGACTAGAGGGGGGTGAATAGTCCTTTCTAAAATTAGTCGCACCGGCTAACCAAAATAAATGCGGAATTAAAACTATCGGTCTAGCCAAGACTACACCCCTCTACTTATACTCTATGACACCTTACAAAAGATCCTAAATAATGCAAATAAGGTGACGTGCTAGCTAGAGCTCACCTAAACAATTCTAGCTTGCAAGGTTACACAAATCTAAGCAACTAGTACTCAATCAACTGGGGAGCTCCTACACATGCCACTAAGCAAAAGCACAAAGCCTAAGCTCACTAGCAATGCTCAATAACAAGGCTACACAAGCCAAATTAGAGAGCTCAACTTAGCTACACAAACTAAGCAATGTGACTAGCAAGACTACAAGTCAACTAGTCACTCATGGGATCAACTCAATGCTACACAAGCAAAGAATGTAACTAGCAAGCTACACAAGCTAATTAATTACTAGAGCAACTAAACTAGCACATGTATATGAACAAGTAAATACAAGCTAGTGAATAGAGTTTGCAAACCACCGAGAAGATAAACACGAAGTTGACACGGTGATTTTTCTCCCGAGGTTCACTTGGTTGCCACCAAGCTAGTCCCCGTTGTGTCGACTAACCACTTGGTGATTCGGTGGCTAATAGGTGTTCACAAACCTAGCTCAACACTTGAGCGCCACAAGAACCGACCCACAAATGGAGGTAACTCAATGACACGCGCAATCCACTAGAGTTGCTCTTCGTGATCCCCACGGGGCGAGCACAATGCCCCTCACAATCCTTCTCCAGAGCCACACACAATCTCCACGCGGGCTTCACAACGGAGACCACAATCCACCAAACCGTCTAGGTGATGGCAATCACCAAGAGTAATAAGAAATCCCCAAATCACAAAGATTTCCTAGTGCCACCAAATGCAATTCTCAAATGCACACACACACTAGGCTCTCAATCCCTCACTCAAATTAGCACCAAGCTTGAGAGGGAGAGGAAGGGGAGGAGGCGGATCTTCACTCTCACATACACACCCACATAAGGCACTCACTCTCTCATAGGAATTTTGGCTCAAACCATGGGAGAGAGGAGAGGAGAGAAGAACCCTATCTTCAAATGGTAAGAATGGGGAATGAGCTAGAGGAGGAAGAAGAGAGGAGGGGAGCCAACCTTATCCCCTCATGCAGGCCCCCTCCTCACTCAGCACCCGCACTGGAAATTCCAGTAAGCTCAGCCTGGAAATTCCAGTGCGGGGCCAACGAAAACCACCCCAACGGCTATCTCTATTCTCAAAGGTAAAACGAAACGAAAGTCCGAACCCGCACTGGAAATTCCAGGCGGCGCCCCCTAGAATTTCCAGGGTGGGAGCGTCTCTCCAACCGTTGGCCCTGAAACACACACGCACTGGAAATTCCAGCTCGGGTGACACCAATTTCCGGATGAAAGTGGAAAACCAAACAGAGGACCCCTTCCTGGAAATCAACCGAGCTAAGCTGGAATTTCCGACCACAACCAACTTTCTTCTCTTTTTTAAAACCCTTTTAAGTGCTATCTCTTCCCACAAGCACCAAATCAAATTTAGCACTTGAGATGGCTTTTCACAAAGAATTTTCTTGGGCATCTCATCAATCTCACCACGTCATTAAGCGCAATGCATATGCACATAAAACTCACACTTAGTGGCACTAGATAACCGTTGCAACTAAAGATTTCCCCTTTTTATAGTACGACTATCTATCCTAAACCCGGTCTATTTCTCTCTACTCTACCTTAGACCGGTGAAATGAAATGCCCTACAAATATACCTTTGCCTTGCGCATTCCATTTCACTTCTCCTTCTGTTGATGCAAACACATGCACCAACCTTGATCCCAAATGATATGAGCCACTTCATATCATCATATGGCCTCCATGGTCCATCGATCTTGACCTCACTTGCTCTTCACCATTGCTTCGGTCCTTCGGCGCCAAGTCTTCGCTCAAGCCTCTCGACACTCAGTACCAACGGCTTCAAAGCCTCCAACTTGCCCTTCACCTTCGCAATCGGTCCATCAAGCCAAGTCTTGCCTTGATCTTCACCATATTAGCCAAATGACTCCATGTCATGTCTCATATGCAATAAGCTCCTTCACATGTGAACTAATTTCCTGTGTATCTCACATAAGCACATATTAATTCACCTAGGTGTCACTCAATTACCAAAACCAAACAAGGACCTTTCAATCTCCCCCTTTTTGGTAATTGATGACAACTCTACAAAGATATGGAAATTAAGCTCTTTGGATTCTATGTTACTTATCCAACATTAAGATCTGTGAAGATTTGGATAAGCACCATACAACCCGACTTGGTAGTGACAACTCCCCCTACATGTGTGCTTAAATGGTTTGGTTTCAAGCTTGCACACATGCATAAATATGAAATTTGTGGGAATGTTGCCACTACTAAGTGATGCTAAGGTATACAAGATAAAGTTGTACCTTTGTAGCGTGCATACCACATTTTAAATCTTTCTTAGCATCAACTTGCTAGAAACAAGTGAAACTAGATACCACGTGAGATCAACATTATAATCAAGGTTCTAGTTACCACTTGTTACACTAAGACTATGCTCTAGATACCAAATAAAGGAAAACAATCATCATCAAAGTCTTAGCTCTAGCAAATATTGCACACAAAGCATGTAGGAATGTAAAACATATGCAATGTGAGCAAGCAAATTTAATGCACAAACAAATGCATCAAACATGTATTCATGAGCTTGCTCCCCCTACTTGTGTGCTTCCCTTGTCCAAGAATTGTGATCCCTTCAATCTTGCTCCCTCTTGATCCTTGTCCATCTTGTTTTCTTGTTTTCTCCCCCTTATCCTTTGAATATCACCAATTGACATATCTTTGTCACAATTTCTCCCCCTTTGTCATCAATGACCATAAAAGGCATGCTTCTCATACAAAGGGTTGCACTAAGGGGTAGATGGTTGACACTTGAGTCTTGTATTTTTTATGGACACTACCATATATGTTGGAATGACAATACTTGTAGACACCCCATGTAAATGCATGAAAGCCACTTGTAGGATCTTTGACCTTGATACCAATCAGTGGGGCATTCCCTTATGTCATAGCATGGGTCATCCACTTGATAAGTTTGAGCTCTTGTAGATGAAGGATATTTGCTTTATTTGATCACTTAAGGTTGAGGATCACTTGACATATTTGTAGGATACCACTTGAGAGCTTGATCTAAACACCACTTGGTAAATATCACTTGAAGGATTGATTGAGTCTAGATACCACTCGAGTAAGTTGAACTTGATATCCATTTGCATTGTTGTCTTCTTCTTGAACATTTATCATCTTCATGAGCTTCTCATTTGTGACCTGAACTAGAAAATTTCATCTTCTAGATCAAGTACTTTTTGAGACGAAAGACTAGATCGAGTACTTGGATTCACTAGCTCATGAACAAACTCATATACTAACCACTAGAGCATATAATCAATCAAGCAATAGTGGTAGGCTATGAATTTAATTTTTTCATTGTTATGCATGATCTTATTAAGCATGTACTATATGCACTAACCGCATACTAGTAAGGATGAAATGATCATGCACATTACAATGATACTTTTGCTATCTTGGAGTAGAGGATAGTCAATAGATTCCAATTAAGCTCCAAATAGCAATGTGAAGTCCATTTATAGCTTGGTGAAGACCAATAGATACAAAATATGAAATCCATTCTTCACCCATATGAATTGAGAACCACTAACGATCAAGTGCACTATCTTGTTGTGGTTGGCTTGCTTCTTCTTTTGGTCTTAGCTTGCATGAGAATACCACTTGAATTCTCAAGATTTGCTCTCTTTGGGTGTTGCTGTTTATCTTGATCAAAACTCTTGATTGCTTCTAGATCAATTCAAAACCAAACTTAGGTCCCCAAAACACTTATAAACATGATTCCAACTTGAGGGCCTTTCAATCAAGTGAATTCCAAAATTCCACAGATTTGCAGTTTTTGTGGCAGATTATGTACCTCCGAGTGAAAAATCATATCTCCCAAAATATATATCCAATACCCATGAAATTTGGTGGAGATGTGCTTCAATATGTCTTCTAGCAGCTTGGTAGCTTATGATCATCCAATAGCAAGCTATTTCATCTATCATTTGCAAGTCTTCAAATAATTACAATAAAGTCACCACAACTTGAACTTTGCACTTGTATGTTATAGCACTTGGACTTCACTATATTGACTTGGCATTGGGATAGGATTGCACTAGGCTTCATTTGCTTGACACAATCATATGATGATCAATATGAATTCAATTGAATCAAGCCTCCAATGTCGATGGTACCTACAATCAATCATCCACTTTTTGATGGTACCCAAACTAGTTTGGGTCCTCTCAAGTTAGGAGCAACATACTTAGGCAATGCCTTAGTATGAGTAGCAGGATGTTTTGCAATAGAAACCAATGAGGTACCATTGTCATCCTTTCTAAGCACATTATGATTATCAATTGAAATAGGCTTAGAAGTTTTACCTAGGGGACATGAATGAGCCATGTGTCCCCTTTCCCGGCATGAGTAGCAAACTCTCTTCAATTGAGCCTTTTCTTCCTTGCTCATATGTTGCTTCTCATTGCCTTGCCTCTTATGAGTTGCTTGAGCCTTCTTCTCAAGCTTGGTAGGACACTTCGAGGCAAAGTGTCCCATATCTTCACACTTGTAGCACTTGATGTGAGCTAAATCTTTCTCATCTTGATTCTTGCTCATCATCTTCTTGGCATCTTGGATATGAGTTGGATGCCTTGCTCTTGTTCTTCCACCTCTTCTTGTTTTCTTCTTCATCATCAAGTCACCACCATCATGGTTGATCTTGATTTGCACTTGGGGTTTCTTCTCCTCATCTCGTGGCCTTATCTTTGGCTTCTTGGTTGGGCAAGATTTGGCAAGATGACCCATCTCGTGGCATTTGAAGCACACGAAATGAGAGAGCTTCTTTTCTTCTTGCTTCTTCATTTCTCTTTCATTTCTTCTGTTGCACCATCTCTTGCCTTTGACATTTGTCGGTGGTACAAAAAAGGGTACCCCCAATCAACGCAAAACACCGAACGCTCTATCTCCGTCTCGCCCGAGCCCTCCCAGCCAGGCCTCGGGCGAACGCTCTATCTCCGTCTCGCCCGAGCCCTCCCAGCCAGGCCTCGGGCGAACGCTCTTTCTCCGCCTCGCCCGAGCCCTCCCAGCCAGGCCTCGGGCGAACGCTCTTTCTCCGCCTCGCCCGAGCCCTCCCAGCCAGGCCTCGGGCGAACGCTCTTTCTCCGCCTCGCCCGAGCCCTCCAGGTCTCGGGCGAGCGCGCCCCTACACCTCGAGCCTTAACAAACGGACCTCGAGCTGTACAGACAGCCGTACCAGCCCATACCACGCTTTAATGCCTTCACCCACTCCGGTCATGTCCACTAGCGCACAGCATGTGCCACAGTAACTCGGTGTAAAGGTCAAGTCTCGTTTTCACCACAAGCATGGGCAAAAGGGCACCAGTACAGTACTGTTCGGCCAAGCCATGCACTGTAACACCTCGAGGTCGCTGCTCCGCGCCCCTCGAGCCCTGCCTCACTGTAACACCTCGAGGTCGGCTCCGCGCCCCTCGAGCCCCTGCACTGTTAACACCTCGAGGCCGGCTCCGCGCCCCTCGAGCCCCCGTGGCACCACTTCGAGGCCGCTCCGCGCCCTTCGAGCCTTAACTACTTTCATGCTATTGGAGGACAGGTACCCCAAGACCCGGAGGGACCCCGCCGCGTCCTGTACATTCCGGGATGGGTGCTGTACGGCTCCCACCTTTGCCGCGCCACCACGTCCGCGCCCAGGATGGAAGCCACGACCCAAGGACACCTCTATAGCAACGATCACATCGGCTCCAGTAGCCCCGACAAGACAGGGTTCCTACCCTTCTCCGTATGGGGCACCGTACGCCTCAACACCTGTAATAGCCTTATGTAACCCAGGCCTCCCCTTGTCCTATAAAAGGGGACACCAGGGCCCTCATTAGGGAGATATATAGAACTTCGACGGACACAACACACGAGTCCACACACATACACGAGTCCAGACTCCGGTCCACGCTCACTGAGCTTGTATTCGCCCCTGTACAAGCACTTAGGTGCAAGTAATACAAGAACCTCCCCCCCCCCGCTGGACGTAGGGCTTTCTTTGCCCGAACCAGGATAAATCCTTGTGACCTCTTGCATCACCATCTAGGAAGAGAAGCACGCGATCATATTACTCGTTGGTGTGATACCCCCAGGTACGAAACACCGACAGTTGGCGCGCCAGATAGGGGCCTTCGCGTGTCGAGTCAGTTTCTCGCTGTTTCCTGGATGGCCGCTTCGACTCCTTTGTTCTCTGCCGGTGTCGTCATTTGGTTCGGGAGCCTCGAGTTCCTGGCCACCGGCAACGGCAACGAGCCGACCTTGCTCTCCATGGAGGGCCCGGGTGGAGGGCGTGCCACGCCACCCCATGCGAGGCGCGTGCACGTCGCCCACGCCACCACGCGTCGCCACCTCGTGAGCGGCGCCGTCGTTACCGTCGTCGCCAGACACAGGCCGTGCCGGCGGCGCACTCCCACTTCCCTGTAACCGGCGCGGAGTCCCCAAGAGAGGAGCCTGCCCGCCGCACGGCCGGAGACTTCCAGGGCGCGCCCGCGCCGCCCAGCGACTTCGCGTTCATCGTGCGCACGGACCAGGAGCCGGGCCAGAGGCCTCCGAGCCGTTGCACCGTCGACGCCAACCAGCTCCTCCCGCACGGGGTGTACCGCACTCGACGCCGGCAGTTCCCGTTCGCCTCGTCAGCTCCGCAACAGCCCACGCCCGTCGGCTCAACGAGCGCCGTCGGGACCGACCGCCAGCAGGCCAGGGGAGCGCCGGGGCGTGCTACTGCAGGCCATGGCCAACCTGGAGATCGTCCACCCCACGTATGTCGACCGCGGCTTCTCACCAGCCATCGAGCCCCCCGGCGATCCACCGTCGGAGAATGGTACCGCGAGCTGCGGTCCCAGCATTCGCCAAGACGGCACGCCGTCGACAGCTCCGACTCCGACGAATACGACTACCACGACCCCGACCTCTGGGATCCCACCAGGGAGTGCTTTCAACTCGAGGGGGTCGCGTGCGATACCGAGGACGAGGGCGACGATGGCAGACCAGCGCTCGACCTAGAAGGCCCCAGCGACGTGGCCGCAGCTGGCGGGTCACGTGTTCAAAGGAGGGACGAACCTCCGGCACCGGCTATACCGCCTCAGCACGACGACGGCCGAGCGGCGCAACTCGCACAGGTGCAAGAGGCAATCACCAAAGCCGAGGAAGAACGGCGACACCTGCTGCAGCTCCGGCAAACCTGATGCAGGAACCACCCCAGCCCCGAGGAGCCGGAGCTCGAGGCCGGCTCGAGAGGTCCACGGCAGATCCTCGAGGGCGGGGCACCAGCACGCCCTGAGGTATGTTTCCCGCGAGCCGGGCAGAACGTGGTGGCGGCGGCTATGATGCTCCGTGACCTGCCCGCCGTCTCCAACCCCGACGCCAGGCGCATGCTCGGAGAAATGAAAAACCTCCTCGAGACAGCCGCGGTACAGCAGGCCGAGAGCTCGGCGTCACGCCGACGTGGAGCAGCCTCGGGGAGACCGGCGGACACGCCCTGCGACGCTCGCGAGGCATCCGTCCACCAGCCGGACGCCTCTCGAGCTAGGCCAGTCCGCGAACGGATCGTCGACAACCGGCCACCTCGAGACCCCAACGAGGCCGCAACGACATCAACCGAAGGCGCAAGGACAAGGGGGCCCAAGAGCGTGGCTATAGCGCCCATTGAGGGGGGCGCTACGACAGCGACGAGGACCGGCAGGCCCTCGAGCCCCCGGGCCCCGAGTCTTCAGCCGGCCATCCGCAGCTCAACCCTCCCCGACCGCTTCCGACCGCCGACCAACATCGTGAAGTATGACGGGGAGGTCGAGCCCAAGCTCTGGCTCTCGGACTTCCGCCTTGGCTGCCAATTGGGCGGAGCGAAGAACGACGACCGCGTGATCATACGTCAACTCCCACTTTACCTCTCGGACACCGCCCGCCGGTGGCTCGAGGGGCTCCCGCCGGATCGGATCGATGACTGGGCCGACCTAGTCAGGGTCTTCGACGGGAATTTCAAGGGGACCTGCGTGCGTCCAGGCAACCCCTGGGACCTACGGCGTTGCAGGCAGGCGGCGGACGAGCCCCTCCGCGACTTGCTCGACGGTTCTCGAAGCAGCGTCTCGAGCTCCCCCACGTGCCTGACGAGGACGTCATCTCAGCGTTCCTCGCGGGCACGACATGCCAAGAGCTTGTTCATGAGCTAGGACGCTACCGTCCCAGGACGTTGAGGACCTGATGGATCGCGTCACCAGCTTTGCTTCGGGCGACGAAGCAGTGGGGGCCTTCTTTGGCCGTTCCACGGACAAAGGCAAGGCGGTGATCGCGCCGGAGGGCCCCAACAAGGGCAACGACGCCAAGAACGACAACAATGACGGCGACAGAAGGAAGAAAAACAAACGCAAAGGCCAGAAGGCGAAGCGGGACGCCAATGACGACGACGACAAAGAGGTGCTCGCGGGCGCCCTCGAGCCTAAGAAGCCCCGAGGCCCCCCTGACGGGGCTGTCTTCGACCAGATGCTCGAGGATCCCTGCACCTACCACAGGGGCCCCGTAAACCACAAGTTGAAAGACTGCCGACTGTTGAAGGGCTACTACTCCAAGCTTGGCGATAAGAGGGAAGACGCGCCTAAGGGAAAGGATACCGATCGACGCGGCGACAGGAACGCAGATGGCGACTTCCCCCCGGTGCGCGACTGCTACATGATCTACGGGGGCCGACCGTCGGGCTCTCAGCTCGAGAAAGAAAGAAGGAGCGCCGGGAAATCTTTTCGCTTGGCCACGACGCCCCCCGGTATCTTGACTGGTCCGATGCGCCAATCACGTTCAACCGTGACGACCATCCGGACCGTGTCATAAACCCGGGGGCTTACCCCCTCGTCGTTGACCCCGTCATAGTCGACGTTCGGTTCTCCAAGGTGTTGATGGATGGGGGCTCGAGCCTCAACATCATATACCTCGAGACCCTCGACCTCCTGGGGATTTCAGAGGGACAGCTTCGACCCAGCGTCGGGGGGTTCCACGGAGTAGTACCAGGAAAGAAGGCCCACCCCCTGGGGCGCATCGACCTGCCGGTTTGCTTCGGCACGCCGGCAAACTTCCGTCAGGAAACGCTCACCTTCGAGGTGGTCGGCTTCCAAGGGACCTACCACGCCATCATCGGCCGGCCAGGCTACGCCAAGTTCATGGCGATCCTAACTACACGTACTTGAAGCTCAAGATGCCGGGGCCAAAAGGGGTCATCACCGTTGACACCTCCTACGAGCACGCATACCACTGCGACGTGGAGTGCGTCGAGCGGGGGAGGCCAACGTCTCCACCTCGACTCGCTCGAGGCCTTGGCAGCTCTGGCCACCGAGGGGGCCCAGAAGCAAAGCGTCACGCCGGCACCTCGAGCCGGCTGAGCACACCAGCAAATACCCGTCGACCCAACCTCGCCAACGGCAAGACGCTGACCATCAGTACCAGCCTCGAGCCACCAATAGGAAGCAGTGCTCGTCGACTTTCTCCGCGCGACCATCGACATGTTTGCGTGGAACCCCCGGACATGCCGGGCATACCGAGGGAAGTCGCCGAGCACGCCTTGGAGATCCAGGCCAGGTCCAGACCGGTGAAGCAACGCCTGCGCCGCTTCGACGAGGAAAAGCGCAGGATCATCGGCGAGGAGGTGCACAAGCTTTTGGCGGCCGGATTCATCAAGGAGGTATTTCACCCAGAGTGCTAGCTAACTGTCTAGTTAGAAAAAAAGAATGGAAAAATGCGGATGTGTGTAGATTACACTGGTCTGAATAAAAGCATGTCCAAAAGTTCCATTTCCTTTACCTAGAATTGATCAGATCGTGATTCCACTGCTGGGTGCGAAGTACTTTCGTTCCTTGATGCGTATTCCGGCTACCACCAAATTAGGATGAGAAATCCGATGACTCGCAACCTCTTTTATCACGCCATTGGTATGTATTGCTATGTGTTACGATGCCCTTCGGCTGCGAAACGCCGGAGGCAACGTACCAGCGATGGTATGCACAGCACATCTTTGGTGAGCACATAGGCAAGACCGTCGAGCCTACGTCGATGACATCGTGGTTAAAAACTAAAAGAGTCGGGAACCTCATCAGCGACCTCGAGACCACATTCGAGTGCCTCGGGCCAAGAAGTGAAGCTCAACCCCGAGAAGTGTGTCTTTGGTGTGCCTCGAGGCATGCTACTCGGCTACATCGTCTCACAACGGGGGATCGAGGCAAACCCTGAAAAAATCTCAGCAGTCACGAGGATGGCCCGATTCGTGACCTCAAGGTTGTGCAGAAAGTGAACAGGCTGCCTAGCCGCTCTCAGCAGATTCATCTCGAGGTGGGGGAGAAAGCACTACCCCTCTACCGCCTGCTAAAAAAGACGGAGCACTTTGCGTGGAACCGCCGAAGCCGAGGAGGCCTTAACCAAGTTGAGGGGTTGCTGACTTCTGCACCAACTTCTCGTGCCCCCCGCGACCAGCGAAGGTGGCGATTCCCCCGAGCCCCTCCTCCTCTATGTGGCCGCAACCACTCAGGTGGTTAGCGCTGTCATAGCCGTCGAGAGGCGCGAGGAGGGTCATACCTTGCCGTCCCAGCGACCGGTATAACCAGCGAGGTACTCTCCGAGGCCAAGGTCCGGATCCGCCACATCCAAAGCTGCTCTACGGCATCATCGTCACAAGGCGCAAGCTCCAGCACTACTTCCTCGCTCATCCCGTGATGGTGGTGTCGTCCTTCCCCCTCGGAGAGATCGTCAACAATCGGGAGGCCACGGGGCGCATCGCCAAGTGGTCCGAGAATAATGGGGGAAACCATCACCTATGCCCCGCGAAAGGCCATCAGTCGCAAGCGTTGGCGGACTTCGTTGCTGAATGGACCGACACTCAGCTCCCGCCGGCCAGATTCAAGCCGAGCTCTGGACCATGTTACTTCGATGGATCCCTCACGAAGATGGGGGCAGGAGCAGGCCTGCTCTTCATCTCACCCCTCGAGTACACATGCGCTACCTGCTACGCTTGCACTTCCCGCCTCCAACAACGTCGCCGAGTACGAGGCCCTCGGTCAATGGGCTACGCATCGCCCTCGAGCTCGGGGTCCGACGCCTCGACGCCCGAGAGACTCGCAGCTCGTCATCAACCAGGTTATGAAGGCTTCGAGCTGCATCGATCCCAAGATGGAGGCATACTGCGGGGAGGTGCGCAAGCTGGAAGACAAGAGTTTACGGCCTCGAGCTCAACCACGTAGCTCGAAAGTACAACGAGGCCGCAGACGAGCTGGCAAAGTTGGCGTCCACGCGCGGCACGGTACCGCCAGACGTCTTCTCGAGGGACGTCCTCGAGCCATCCGTCGAAATCGACCCGAGGGCTGGCCCCTCGACGCCACCCTCGAGCAAGACACGGGGGCTCGACTCTCAACACCACCACCTCGAGAAGGACCCCTCGACGTCCTCGGAGGCGATGCAGGTCGACGCACACGCCTCTTCTTCTCACGGCCCCTCGACTGGCGGACGCTCTACCTCGACTACCCTGACGCAAGGCGAGCTACCAGAAGACCAGACGGAGGCCCGACGCCTCGCTCGGAGGGCCAAGACCTACGTCATCTACGGCGACGAAGGGAGCTATTCCGACGAAGTCCGACTGGGATCCTTCAACGCTGCATCCCACTCGAGGAAGGGCGCAAACTCCTCGACGATATGCACTCGGGGGCTTGCGGCCACCACGCAGCGCAAGGGCCCTGGTTGGAACGCCTTCCGTCAAGGCTTCTATTGGCCGACCGCCATTGGGGACGCCAAGCGTTTGGTCCAAGCGTGCCATGGGTGTCAATTCTACGCCAAGCAAACGCACCAGCCTTCACCGCCCTGCAGATGATCCCAATCACTTGGCCATTTGCCGTTTGGGGGCTCGACCTTGTGGGTCCCTCAAAGGACAAGTGGAGGGTATACACACACATGCTCGTGGCCGTCGACAAGTTCACCAAGTGGATCGAGGCTAAGCCGATAGGAGACCCCCCCTCCGAGAGGGCTGTCGAGTTCATCGCCAACATCATGTACCGGTTCGGGGTGCCTAATGTCATTATCACCGACAATGGCACCCAATTCACAGGCAAAAGTTCACCAACTCTGCGATGACAACAACATTCGCGTAACATGGGCCTCGGTCGCATACCCCAATGCAACGGGCAGGTCGAGCGCGCCAACGGCATGATACTCCATGGGCTGAAGCCGAGGCTGTTCAAGACCCTCGAGAATTTCGGAAAGGGGTGGGCTACAGAACTCCCCTCGTGCTGTGGGGCCTCAGGACTACGCCGAGTCGAGCCACCGGGTTCACTCCGTTTTCCTAACCTACGGCGCCGAGGCCGTCTTACCTACGGACCTCGAGTACGGCTCACCTCGACTTCGAGCCTACAACGAGCAAACCAGCGACGAAAGGCTCGCCAACGCCAAGGACCAGCTCGAGGAGCCCGAGACGTGGCGCTCATCAACTCCGCACGCTACCAGCAAACACTTCGATGCTACCATGACAAGCACGTGCGCAAAAGGGACCTAGCGGTGGGGACCTCGTGCTTCGACGGCTGCAAGATAATCGAGGGCGCCATAAGCTCACCCCTCCGTGGGAAGGCCCATACACCGTGGCCAAAGTGCTCAAGCCAGGAACATACAAGCTCTACGACGACCAAGGCCAGGACCCTGGCGAACGCATGGAACATATCTCAGCTATCGCTTCTACCCTTAAGGGCCTCGAGGCCTTGTTCATTTTATTGCTTTGTACATACACGTTGAATATGAATGGGCCAACTCGTGCGCCATCTTTATGTTATAGCAACTCAAGGTAGCCTCGACCCTGCCTAGCTCAGGGTCGAGCCTCCCTCGGGGGCTGACAAGGGGGTAGACGCCCCCCAGACTCCGGAAAAAATGCGTGTTTTCTTTTCAAAAATTGACCCTCGTCTCGACTCGCGCCTCGAGTGAACTAGCGAAGCCTAAATCCTAAAGTACCTCGAGCCTCCAAGGTCGGGGGGGGGGGCGTCGACGTAGACGGCCACCCACGCCTCCGGGCTATGGTGCCCTACCTACGCCTCCCCTCGAGGGGCTCGCGACGTATCAAAGGAACACAGACTAAGTTAGCAGAAACTCGAGCTTGCGACAAAGAAAAGTGGTCAAACGCATTTGAAAAGAAAACAACTCTTTTCATAACAAATCACATATACATTCGGGTCTCGACGTACCCTCATTTATGTCATAGAATTCTTACAAGGGCCTCGACGCCCAAATTTGGCTCGCAGGCCTCAGTCCTCGTCGGTGCGGTACTCCTCCCGAGGTCCACGATGGCAGGCTCGACCTCGACGCCCGAGCTCGAAGGAGGAGGCTCCCGACACCGCTGCTGGCGTCAGGAGGCAGCACGTCCTCCTCGAAGATCTTCGCGAGCGACGTCCCCGGCCTCTCCATCTTCTCCAAAATTTTGTCGACACGGCGGTTGTTCCATCATCCTTCCCCTCGATCTTGATGAAGCCATTCGCGACAACGTGGACCGGGAAGCGGAAACCGGAGCGAACGACCGCGAGTGTCTGCTTACGCCGTGATGGAGAGCTTGCCGGACACGGTCCCGCGCGCTGCGTCGAAGAAGAACAAGGCGCGACCAATGCATCGCCCCGAGCCACTGCACCTTCTGCCGCGGTCACGGGAGGAGCACCCCACATGGGGCCGAGCCGGTCGAGAGAGGAGCGAGCCCGCTCCGCCACCATCGTCTCGTCTTGGAGTTGGTCCAAGAGAGCCTGGTTCGTCTCGCGGAGCTCCTCGACCGTCTTCTCGACCCCTGCGCAACAAACAAAGAAGAGTGAGACTGCGGCGTAACAAAAAACTTCGAGACCCAAAACATAACAAGGTATAAGCCTCACCGTCGCAGTGTTGCCCCAGTGCGGCGAGGTCGCTAGTCAGGCCCTCAGCACGCTGCTCCAGCCTGCGCTTCTCGGCCAGCGTGAGGAGCCTCTCGGACCTAAGGTCCTCGATCAGCCGGCCCGCCTCCACCAGGGCCAGATCCTTGCGGATCACTTCCTGCCGCACCGCCCCTTCGGCAGCTCGGCGGTGGCGGCACCACTCTCGGCGTCTTCGGCCTCTTTTCTCGCCGCCTCCGCTGCGGTTCGGGCAGCGGCGGCCTCGCCACGAGCGTCAGCGGCCTCCTGCTTCGCCGCCTCGGCTTCAGCCCGGGCGGAAGCGCCTCGCTTCGGGCGTCCGCGGCCTCCTTCCTCGACGCTTCGAGAACGGCGGTGGCCTCCTCTTTGGATCGAGCGACCTCGCCTCGAGCCACCCGGACCTCCGCCTCCGCCTCGTTGAGCCGGCTCGCCATTTGGGCGCTCCGGCTCAGCTCCGCGCGGAGAACTTGAAGCTCCGCCTCAGCGCGCGAGGGCGGCTGACACCTGTGCGGACTGGCCCGCCTCCTCGGAGCAGGACCGCTCCGCCTCCGCCATAAGCCCGGCCACCTCCCGGAGGATGGACTGGACCTCGCGCGGGGCCCCCCGCTGGGCCGGCTGCTCGATGGGGACCACGGCAGGGGCGGGCTCAGTGGGACGGGAAACGGCCATATTGGTCGGTCGAGCTCGATGTCGGGCAGATCCTCCTCCGCCTCGAACTGCCCGACAGCGCCCGCCGTCCGACGGCACGGCCCCGACTCCCTCCGTCCCTCCGCCGGCACCTCCTGTTGCTCCGCCGCCTCCCGAGGCGGCGTCACTACCTCGCGTGGAGGCAAAGGCTCGAATGGCGGTGGATCGATCGAGGGAAGACTCGACCCCAGGCCCTCTTCCCTGACCGGGCCCTACGGCGTTTTGTCAACGCTAGCCGGCCCCTCAGACGCCTCCGTCACCGTCGAGCCCCGGCGGGGAGTGGCCCCTGCTCCAGCTCATTCAGAGGTCCTCCACTGTCGGCTCCTTCTCCGCCGACACCTCTCCCCTCTTCCCTCCTCCGCAGCCCGGTTCCTGTTGGTCGGGGCCACGAGGGGCGCAATCTCCCTCAGCCCGGACACCGGCGGGCCGTGCCCGCCCGGGCGCTTCCCCCAAAACAGCCGTCGTGGTGGGGGAAGGGTGGCGCTCCCAGTTGGCGTCGCCGCCGGAGGAGGAGGGGGAGGAGGCAGCGCCTCAGTTGACGCGGTGGAGGCTGGCTCGATGCAGTGAGCGGAGGCCCCTGCAATACGAGACGACAGCGATATCAGAATCGAGAAGGATGCCTCGACCCCTGCGGTCGATGGCGACGGCCTCACCGAAATTTGCGACGATCATCTGGCCTCCTCGAGCCATGGCAGCTCGGGCCTTCTCCAGCCAAGCGGCTTCTCTAGCGGAGGAAGGTGCCATACCTTGAGGTGCCTGTGCCTCGACGGGGCTCGAGGCCTTGGCCCTCTTGGACGAAGCGAGGTCCACCTCCTGGTAGGAGCGCTCCCCCCTGAGAAAACGAAGATAGCATGCGTCATCAAAAGTAAAGAGGTGAAGCCTCACTACCGACGAGGCCCAAGAAGACTACTTACCCGAAGCGGCGGCTGGGCTTCTTCCCGGAATCACCGGACCCACTCGGGGGCTTCGAGCCCACCCACGGCTCGAGCCCTGTGCCTGGGCTGTCTCCGCAGGGCTGGGACGGGGGGAGGGCTCCCGACGCCTCCCGTGGCTCGACCTCGAGGGAGATCCCTCCTTCCGCCCCACATCGCGGGGGCGACCGCACCTCCCTCGTGCTGATATCGTGGCGCCCGCCCCGGCGTGGGCTCCGGGACCTGCTCCGGCGCCCGCGCTGGTGGTCGCGCCCTCCCGCGTCCGCTTCCGTGTCCCGACGGCGGTGCGGCGATGGACTCCGGGACGCTCGCGCCCCTGGTCACGAGACGCTCGGGGGCTCCTCCCCGACGCTCGTGATGGCGCGGGCTCGACGCCTCTTCTTGGCGCCCGCTCCTCCGCGGGCTCAACGGCGCCCTTGACGGCTCGCGGGGGTCGGGCCCGAAACCCTTCTCGACCTGTCGACCGCTTCTCGAGGCCCGACCCCTCTCGAGACCCCCCGTCTGGGCTGACGCGGGGGCGGCTCCGTTGGCGCTGTGGCGGAGGCGCTCCGGGTCCGGGGCTTCCTTACGACTAGGGGGCGCATCCGGCGCGGAGCTCGACGGACCTCGGGCCCCCGACGAGGCAGGGATCGGGCCGCCTTCCGCGGCTGCGTCCCGCGCGACCCTTTGTCGGTGGGACCTCCAGTGTACCCTCCTGCACAGAGGAGCGGTCAGCCCTGTCATCGACGAGCCCCGCGCGCATCAAGCGCGCATCCATCCCCTCGTCGTCGCCCTCCTCCTCGTCACCACTCTCCTCCTCCGAGCTCGAGGAGCTCAGCTCGGGGGACCCGTCCCCAGGCTGACGGTTACGGCGAGCCTTAGCCAGTCTCTGCTCCTGAGCTAAGCGACGCAAGTTTTTATTTTTCTCTTTCTTCTTTTTGGCATCCTTGCTCTCCTTGTCCTTCTGAGCAGAGAGGCGCCTCACCTGAGAATCCGCGGCGTCCTCCCTCACCGGGGGCCTCGACGCGCGACAAGCAAATGCCCCCTAAGAAAGAAGAAGCGTGATGAGACAAACCACAAGACGGATGCAAAGGGATCGAAGGAGGAAAAAGGGGGAGGAGGCTCGAGATAGCTCGACTCGAGGGAGGTTAGCCCACCAGGCGAGACCCCTCGTCGGGTGCCATCGCAACCAGGTTGGAGTATTCAGGGACGAACGGCCCCTGAATCGTGATTGACACCCGGGAGACGCCCTCGTTCCGGGACAGCCTCCCTTCGGCCATCCTCGAGCGATTGAGCGCCTCGAGCTGAGCCTGCGGGCCCATCTCGTGCATAAGAAGGGGGCGGTCCGCCAGCGGGAGAACTCTTCGCTGATGGAACGCCCAAATGACCGCTTGCACGGTCAGCTTCTTCTCGTCCACCAGCATCTTCATCATCTCCATCAGCGGGGCCAGGTGGCGTTGCCTGTCCGCCGCGACACCCCAGGTCCACTTCTCCGGGCGTTGAGTGAGGACTCGGCCGGTGTACTGCGGAAGGAGGCCGCCTTCGTTCCGCAGATAGAACCAATGGTCGTCCCACCCGGCCTGGTTGGTGGAAAGCTTGTATCGCAGGTACTCGCGGGGGACATTGGCCGACGAGGTCCCCGCCCTCGCGGTAATGGCAAGGGAGCCCATGCGCACGGGTCGCCTCCCGCTGGGCTTCAGGGACTTGATGAAGAGCTCGCCCCGGAAGAGATGGACGAACATCTCCCAGTGCGGCTCCATCTTCAGGTACCCCTCGCACACCGCGGCGAATATGGCGGCGTGCGAGATGGAGTTGGGGGAGAAGTGTTGCAGCTCCACCTCGAAATGGTGGTCAGCCCTCGCAAGAAGCGGCTCGGCGGGACGCCGAGCCCCATACGGTGGTAGCGCGCGAAGCTCACCACGTACCCTTCCGGCGGATGCGGCTCCCGGTGCTCCGCCGACGGGAAACCCACCACGCGGGTCCCTCCTCCAGGTTGGGGCGCAGAAGCCCCTGGGCCACCAGCGAGTCCATTTCGCTCTGCGTCACCTTCGACGGGCTCCAGTCCTCGGCCGGCAGCATCTGTGTCTGGGCGGCCATGACGGTGCGCGGCGCGGATCCGAGCAGCGGACGGACGGCCGGAAATCCCCAATCGACTAGCTCGAAGGAGAGGGCGCGTAAAGGCTACAGCGGCGGCGAAAGCAAAGGCAAAGTAAAGGATTCCTTTTCCCCTCTTTCGATATTTATAGGGGGAAATCCGGACGGGCGGATCTCCCACGACGTAAAAAGGTAACCGAATGCATTCAATGCGCCCACCTAACCGCGTCTCGAGCCGGATGCAGGGTACACGCGGCACCTCTCCATTCGCTCCACTACCGGGCCCGCCGCGACCGTCGCTCCGGCTTCGCGTCGCCGCTCTCCCGACGTTTTCCGCCTAAAAAGGCGCGCCAACGGGCAGAAGGATTTCCAGACAACGGAGGCCTCTTCACAAAGGTAAAAACGGGCCCCGGCCCTAAGTCTCGAAGCAGCGAAGGCTGGCCCTCGAAAAGGGTTCGACAGCCGGCTTTGAGCGCCCGAGTCAGGGACACCAAGGGGCGCCACTCGCGGCATTACTCGAGGTCCGAGTCCTCGAGGCCCCTCACGTGTATCCAAGGCGGGGAGCTCGACTTGCAGTGAGATCCCCTCGGAGGGAGGCATCGAGCCACCGGGTCCTATCGAATGGACCCGGCACTCCTGCAGACTGAGCACCCATGCTTTATGAGACCGCCTCCGGGCCACAGTCGACCCCTATCGAACGGGGCACGAGCTCTCACTTGGATTCCCCGTTACCAGCTCACCGGGAACCTCGATACTCGCCCACTCGAGGTAGTACGAGGCATCCCCCCTCGCATCGATCGAAAGGACTCGGGGATGACAAGCCAGGGCAATCGGCATGCCGGACAGCTCGAGGAGCCGGCCAGTCGGTTCAGCCTGGCACCCTCGACGAAAGAGGGTCTAAAAACTCGGACAGTTACGACTAATCTCTTTTCTTTGTGTAAACATGAGATTTTCAGGCCTCGGGCGAAAGCTCGTCCTCCATCTCGCCCGAGCCCTCAAGGCCAGGCCTCGAACGAACGCTTGCTCTCCGTCTCGTCCGAGCCCTCCAAGCCGAGCCTCGAACGGAGTCTCCCACGACAAAGGAAAGGTAATCGCAAACATTTAATGAGACTACCGAACCACATTTCGAGCCTGTTGACAGGTACACACGGCGCCGCGATCTCCGCTTCCTGACGATTTCCGCCTAAAAAGCGCGCCCACTGGGCAGAAGGTTCCCAAACGACGGAGGATTCTTCGGGAAGCCCACGAGGGAGTTCTAACCACTCCCCCATAGCCTCGAGGCCAGTTAGCTATCCATCGAGATCCCAATCTGGAGCCCCTGCCCGAATGCAAGCACTCAAACAAGGGCTCAGGGGCTACTGTCGGTGGTACAAAAAAGGGTACCCCCAATCAACGCAAACACCCGAACGCTCTATCTCCGTCTCGCCCGAGCCCTCCCAGCCAGGCCTCGGGCGAACGCTCTATCTCCGTCTCGCCCGAGCCCTCCCAGCCAGGCCTCGGGCGAACGCTCTTTCTCCGCCTCGCCCGAGCCCTCCCAGCCAGGCCTCGGGCGAACGCTCTTTCTCCGCCTCGCCCGAGCCCTCCCAGCCAGGCTCGGGCGAACGCTCTTTCTCCGCCTCGCCCGAGCCCTCCAGGTCTCGGGCGAGCGCGCCCCTACACCTCGAGCCTTAACAAACGGACCTCTCGCTGTACAGACAGCCGTACCAGCCCATACCACGCATTTAATGCCTTCACCCACTCCGGTCATGCCCACTAGCGCACAGCATGTGCCACAGTAACTCGGTGTAAAGTCAAGTCTCGTTTTCACCACAAGCATGGGCAAAAGGGCACCAGTACAGTACTGTTCGGCCAAGCCATGCACTGTAACACCTCGAGGTCGGCTCCGCGCCCCTCGAGCCCCTGCACTGTAACACCTCGAGGTCGGCTCCGCGCCCCTCGAGCCCCTACACTGTACCACCTCGAGGGCGGCTCCGCGCCCCTCGAGCCCCTGCACTGTAACACCTCGAGGCCGGCTCCGCGCCCCTCGAGCCCCCGTGGCACCACTTCGAGGCCGGCTCCGCGCCCTTCGAGCCCTAACTACTTTCATGCTATTGGAGGACAGGTACCCCAAGGCCCGGAGGGACCCCGCCGCGTCCTGTACATTCCGGGATGGGTGCTGTACGGCTCCCACCTTTGCCGCGCCACCACGTCCGCGCCCAGGATGGAAGCCACGACCCAAGGACACCTCTACAGCAACGATCACATCGGCTCCAGTAGCCCCGACAAGACAGGGTTCCTACCCTTCTCCGTATGGGGCACCGTACGCCTCAACACCTGTAATAGCCTTATGTAACCCTGGCCTCCCCTTGTCCTATAAAAGGGGACACCATGGCCCTCATTAGGGAGATATATAGAACTTCGACGGACACAACACACGAGTCCACACACATACACGAGTCCAGACTTCGGTCCACGCTCACTGAGCTTGTATTCGCCCCTGTACAAGCACTTAGGTGCAAGTAATACAAGAACCTCCCCCCCCCCCCCGCTGGACGTAGGGCTTTCTTTGCCCGAACCAGGATAAATCCTTGTGACCTCTTGCATCACCATCCAGGAAGAGAAGCACGCGATCATATTACTCGTTGGTGTGATACCCCCAGGTACGAAACACCGACAACATTGCTCTTGTTGAAGCCAATGCCACTTTTGTCACCATAGGTTCTTTGGTTGTTCAACATGTGCTCGACAATGACTTTTGAGTTGTAACACCTCTCTAACTTGTTGCTCAAATTCTTCACTTCACTTTTGAGCTCATTGTTCTCCTTCAAAAGGTTAGTCTCACAAGACATAGAAGTAGAACAAGCATCTATATGTGAAGAACATGGCATAGATAATAAATCATCACAAGAGGTGGATACATGCTTCTTTCTACATCACATGGGTTAGCACAAATATGTGATTTATCATTTGACCCAAATGATGAGTTCTCACAAGTTTTAGTTTCTACATTAGAAAGCTTCTTAGTGAGCAAAGCGTGGTCTTGTACCAAGTTATCATGAGCAACAATAAGTTCCTCATGAGCCAATTTAAGCTCCTCATGTGAACAAGTAGTAACATAGAGTAGATGCTTTGTTGTTCACATGTGTTCTTTAGAAATGAGTTTTCATTTTCTAATTTCATTGTTTTTGTTTTCTCATTTTCTAAAAACATGGTCATGCTAGCAAGTCTATCTACAAGCTCATCATATGAATCAACATGATCAACCACATTAGCTTTTTGTACCTTTGTGTCACCTTGTGACATGAAGCAATGTGGTGATGTAGGAGAGCTTGTAGTAGCACCACAATCATCAACCAAGCATGAACCATCAACATCATCAAGTGTGCTTGGAGTAGAATCATTACTTGCAACACTTGAATCATCACCATCAACCTTGTCAAGTGAGCTTGTGGATTGATTATCATCATCATCACTTGACCATGAGGTGGAGCAATCCTTCACAACCACCAAGTTATGGTCATGCTCAACATCCTCATGCACAACTTCCTTTGATTCATCATTCTTGAAGTTGCCATCATCCCATGTGGAAGAGTCACTGAATGTATGATTGATTGACTCCCACAATACATGGGCGGTTCCTTTGTGGTTCACCTTACTAAAACACTCAAAGCTCATAGCATGAATAATAAACATGAAAGCTTCTCCATCAAGATCAAAGAGAACCTTTTGAGCTTTGGTGAGATTCTTATGGTCCAAGACATGAGTGAGACCACTAGTGACAACCCACCAAAATTTAGGTCCCTTTGCACAAAAGTGATCAAGCATATGGTGTTTCCATTGTGCAAAGTGTGTGCCATAAAAAATGTGTGTGTCACAATCATCTATCCCTCTAGATGTCATCCTCTCGGGTCGGTGAAGACCACAAATGAGAGACCTTGGCTTTGATACCACGTGTAGGGTCGAGATGACGGACTAGAGGGGGGTGAATAGTTCTTTCTAAAATTAGTCGCATCGGCTAACCAAAATAAATGCGGAATTAAAACTATCGGTCTAGCCAAGACTACACCCCTCTACTTATACCCTATGACACCTTACAAAAGATCCTAAACAATGCAAATAAGGTGTCGGGATAGCTAGAGCTCACCTAAACAATTCTAGCTTGCAAGGTTACACAAACCTAAGCAACTAGTACTCAATCAACTGGGGAGCTGAAGGGTCGAGATGGCGGACTAGAGGGGGGGTGAATAGTCCTTTCTAAAATTAACCACGTCGGCTAACCGAAACTAATGCGGAATTAAAACTATCGGTCTAGCTAAGACTACACCCCTCTACCTATACTCTATGACACCTTACAAAAGATCCTAAACAATGCAAATAAGGTGTCGGGCTAGCTAGAGCTCACCTAACCAATTCTAGAAGCAAGGTCACACAAACCTATGCAACTAGTACTTCAAACACCGGGGAGCTCCTACACAATCTAGTAAGCAAAGCACAAAGCTCCTAAGCTCACAACAATTCTAGCTAAGCAAAGCACAAAAAGCTCCCTAAGGCTCCTAGCAATGCTCAATAACAAGCTACACAAGCCAAATTAGAGAGCTCAACTTACTTAGATACACAAACTAAGCAATGTGACTAACAAGGTACTCAATCCATTAGTCACACAATAGAGCTACTTCTATGCTACACAGCAAGGAAGGTAACTAGCAAGCTACACAAGCTAACTAATTACAAGAGCAAATATTTAAGCTACACAAGCTAGATAGCTACACAAGAGCAACAACAACTAAACACTAGCACAAGTATGAGTATGGAAATAAAAGCTAGTGAATGGAGATAGCAAACCACCGAGAAGATGTAGACAATGTTGACACGGTGATTTTATCCCGAGGTTCACTTGGTTGCCACCAAGCTAGTCCCCGTTGAGACAAGCTCAAGGTTGCCACCGGTCCTTTTGCTAGTGGTGACTACACTAGTCACACTCTCCCCAAGGAGTGCTTACCACAAGCTCTAGCACTTGACCCGGCCGGACCACTTGACGCTCTTCACGTCTCTCTTTTACTAGAGTTGCTCTTCACGATCTCCCGCGGGGTGAGCACAATACCCCTCACAAAGCGGTCGCTTCCGGAGCACCACTCAATCTCCGAGCGTGCTACCACGGAGCACACACAAGCCTCCAAGCCATCTAGGAGGAGGCAACCTCCAAGAGTAACAAGCACCAACGGCTTGCAACTCGATCACCTAGTGCCACAATTGCAATCTCTCATGCACCGCACTAGAATCGCTCTCTCACTTAGCGGATATGGTTAGCACTAATCCCAAGTGAGTTGGAGGGCTCCCAAGCACTCTCACACAAGGACACTAAGTCCCCAAGGTGCCCAACGCACCAAATGGCCGACCACCACCTCTATTTATAGAGGGAGGGCTCAAACTAGCCGTTTGGAATCGTGCTGAAATTTGAACTGCGGACAGTCCGCCCTTATAACCCCGGACAGTCCGCCCTTATAACGAAACTAGCCGTTAGGAGCTGCAACGGTCACCCCGGACAGTCCGCCCCTTGGGCCCGGACAGTCCGCCGTTGAAAATCGACAGCCTACACAGAACCAGTCCAGCAACCTTGTTCTCTGAAAAAATAGCCGGCGGACAGTCCGCCCTTATAGGCCCGGACAGCCCGTCGTTCACCTGTCAACCCGAGAAAAACGAGAACAGTGCGATCGTCGCGTCCGATGCATCCCCATCGGTGCGTCCGAGGCCGCGGACAGTCCGCCACTAAAAATGGCAGACAGTCCGCCACCCTCCAGAAAGTCTCCCACGAGAAAGGCCATAACTCTTAGCTCCCAATTCGGAATTCGATGATCTTGGACATTTTGGAAAGATTATTCAGAGGGCTACACAACCCACATGAACTCATGATCCAAAGAAACAAAGGATCAATACAGTTTTTCCAATCCAAGAACCATCACTTCTCTTTTTCAACCAAAGTTTTCTCTAAAACTTCTCCAACTTCTTCTCCTTTGCAAATGTGCCAACACCACCAAGTGTATACAACCTTGTGCATGTGTGTTAGCATTTTCACAATCATTTTTCAAAGGATTTTCACTTGCACTCACCACGCCACTCGATCCTAGTAACAACGCAATGTTAGATCGCTCAAGTGGCACTAGATGACCGATATGCAAACAAGTTTGCTCCTCTTGATAGTACGGCCATCTATCCTAAACCCGGTCATCAACTTCTCTACACACCTATGACCGGTGAAATGAAATGCCCTACAAATATACCTTTGCCTTGCGCATTCCATTCCATCTCCATCGGTGTTGATGCAACACATGCACCAACCTATATTAAATGATATGATCCACTTCATATCATCACATGGCTCCATGTTCATCGATCTTGACCTCACTTGCCCTTCACCATTGCTTCTGTCCTTCGGCGCCAAGTCTTTGCTCAAGCCTCCCGACACTCGGTACCTACGGCTTCAAAGCCTCCAACTTGCCCTTCACCTTCGCAACCGGTCCATCAAGCCAAGTCTTGCCTTGATCTTCACCATTTAGCCACATGACCACATGTCATGTCACATATGCAATAAGCTCATTCTTCATCACATGCATGAGCATTGCAACATCCTTCAAGCCATTTCACCCCTATGGCATATGTTGCTCATACATGATCACCTGTGGACTTAACACTGTGTATCTCACATAAACATCATTAGTCCACCTAAAGTTGTCACTCAATTACCAAAACCAAACTAGGACCTTTCAGGAGCTCCTACACATGCCACTAAGCAAAAGCACAAAGACTAAGCTCACTAGCAATGCTCAATAACAAGGCTACACAAGCCAAATTAGAGAGCTCAACTTAGCTACACAAACTAAGCAATGTGACTAGCAAGACTACAAGTCAACTAGTCACTCATGGGATCAACTCAATGCTACACAAGCAAAGAATGTAACTAGCAAGCTACACAAGCTAACTAATTACTAGAGCAACTACACTAGCACATGTATATGAACAAGTAAATACAAGCTAGTGAATAAAGTTTGCAAACCACCGAGAAGATAACACGAAGTTGACACGGTGATTTTTCTCCCGAGGTTCACTTGGTTGCCACCAAGCTAGTCCCCGTTGTGTCGACCAACCACTTGGTGATTCGGTGGCTAATAGGTGTTCACAAACCTAGCTCAACACTTGAGCGCCACAAGAACCGACCTACAAATGGAGGTAACTTAATGACACGCGCAATCCACTGGAGTTGCTCTTCGCGATCCCCGCAGGGCGAGCCCAATGCCCCTCACACATACCAATTAATAAGAAACGCAAACTCAGACCTAAGACAGTTGACTGTGTTCTTTTAGAATATGCACACCGCACCACGACGTATAAGTTTTTAGTGATAAAATCATAGATGTCTGATATTTTAGTTGATACACTTATGGAGTCACGAGATGTTACTTTGCTTGAGAACATATTCCCGATGAAAGATGTTTATTCCTTGCCTAGTTCGTTAAATAAATTTACCCCTGAAACCATACCCATAATTGAACCAATTATAAATTCACTTGGTAATGAAGAGGATGACAGTGTTGTAGCTCGTAGAAGGACTAAGAGACAAAGGGTTGCAAAATTCTTTGGTGAAAACTTCATTGTTTACCTCATGGATGATACACCTACGACCATTGCAGAGGCATATGATGCAGAATATTGGAAGGATGCAGTCCGTAACAAGATAGACTCCATCATGGCAAATGGTACTTGGGAAGTGACAGATAGACCAGTGGGTTGTAAGGCAGTTGGCTGCAAATGGGTATTTAAGAAGAAGCTTAGGCCTGACGATACTATTGAAAAGTACGAGGCGAGGCTTGTGGCTAAAGGTTACACACAAAAGCAAGACGAGGATTTCTTTGATACCTACTCACCTGTTGTCAGACTAACTACAATCCGAGTGTTATTATCCTTGGTTGCTTTCCATGGTCTTCTAGTGCATCAAATGGATGTGAAGATGACTTTTCTTAATGGAGAGCTGGATGAATAAATTTATATGGATCAGCCTGATGGATTTATAGCACAAGGACAAGAGGGCAAGATGTGCAGGTTACTCAAATCCTTGTATGGTCTAAAGCAGGCACCCAAACAGTGGCATGAGAAGTTCGATAATACTTTAACCTCTACTGGGTTTGCTGTAAATGAAACTGATACTTGTGTGTATTATCGCTATGGTGGGGGCAAAGGAGTAATCATGTGCTTGTATGTTGATGACATACTGATTTTTGGGACAAGCATCAATGAGATTAATGATGTAAAATCATTCTTATCCCAAAAATTTGTCAAGAAGGATTTTGGGGAAGCTAATGTGATCCTTCATATTAAATTTAATAAGGGCGAGAATGAGATTACTCTTTTGCAATCTCATTATATGGAAAAGGTCTTGAGCCGCTTTGGCTATATGGATAGCAAACCTTCTCCAACATCCTATGACCCTAGTCTAATACTTCGGAAGAATCGGAGACTAGGAAAGGATCAACTGAGATACTCCCAAATTATTGGCTCGCTGATGTATCTAGCTAGCGCAACCTGCCCTGACATCTCATTTGTTGTAATCAAGTTGAGTAGATTCACATCTAATCCAGGAGATGATCATTGGCGCGGTATTGATCGAGTAATGCGTTATCTAAAGGGTACAATGAGTTATGGGATTCACTATTCAGGGTACCCAGGTGTACTTGAAGGATATAGTGATTCAAATTGGATTACAAATGCTGATGAGCTAAAGGCCACTAGTCGATATATATATTCGCTTTAGGAGGTGGTGTCGTCTCTTGGAGATCTTGTAAGCAGACAATACTTACAAAATCAACAATGGAGGCAGAGCTCGCAGCTCTGGACACAGCTTCTACTGAAGATGAATGGTTGAGAGAACTGTTGATGGACTTATCTGTGGTTCAAAAACTAAATCCTGCTATTCTCATAAATTGTGATAATCAAATGGTTATTACGAAGGTGAAAAATAGTCAAGATAATATGAATTCCAATAAACATGTGAAGCGCAGACTGAAGTCTGTCAGAAAATTGAGAAGCTCTGAAGTAATAGTTGTGGACTACATACAGACAGCTAAGAACCTGGCAGATCCCTTTACCAAGGGACTATCACGTGTTGTGATTGATAATGCATCGAAGGAGATAGGACTGAGACCCATGTGAGTTAACCTTAGTAGTAACCCAACCTATGTGATCGGAGATCCTGTGAATTTGGACCCAGGAAAAACAAGTTGTTGGTTGACGGAAGAGTACATTTTTACTTAACCCACTCCGTTGGAGACGCAGTACTCTCATTTATGTAAGGAAGGTTGACTTTGTCTTAACGTGTTCTGAGACTTTATAGCGAGATACTGTCCTACAAAGTATCTTTATAAGAACACACCTATGTGAGCCTAACTGTTAGTCGCAGTTTGTGAGATTTGGGAACTCTCTAAGAAGCTCATGAAGTGAGATAGAAGTATGACTTATACGCTTCACTCGCGGGGTAGGCATATGGCAGCTTAGTATCAGTCAAGACGACAAGTGAAGCTTGTTCACACCAAACTACCAATTCAAGGCTTAGTCCATTGTGCAGTTATGGATGAATACTTTGGTACAAGGAGGATGAAGAGTGCCTCTGGGATCTGGTGGGGAATGGTTAGAAGATTTAGGCTTGGCCCAAATAAATCCCAAAGGCCTACTCACACATGCATAGTATGGTGGGGGACTTTAGTACTACATTGCTAAGGAGGGAGCCCAACTTCTATAGTTGAACTATCTCCAACTACTTGAAGCTATTGGAAAGAGGAAAAGGAAGAAACCCACGCGCTCGCTCGCTCGCCTCGCCTCGCCCCGCCTCGCCTCACCGGGCGGGGCGAGGCGAGATGAGACGATTCGCGCAAGGCGCATAACATGCGCGTCAATGGTCCGACCAAGGCCTTGCGGGTGCGCGGCTTCTTTTTGCCACTCGATGTTTTTTTGCATGCATAGAGAAAATTGTGCTGGCTTATTTTGATAAGCAATTATTATCGTATTAATGATGATTGACTAATACACTAATGGAAGGTTCAATCACATTAATATTGTGATTACGCGGTTGTTTCTTTCCATAGCTGCGGCTGTGGCGTGTGTATAAATAGGGACGAGACATCGTCCTCCACACACGACATTTCTCCTCATCCTCTGCTCTAGTGCTACGCTACCGCTGTCAACCTCATCCCGCCGTCGACGTGCCATCGGTGCCGGGAGAGTAGATCTCTGAAGCCCGCGTCTCCTCGCGTCCCTGTGCGGGGTAGGAGACGTATAAGGTTTTTGGGAAGCGTCGTCGCGACTGCTCGGTGGACATCTTCTTTCCTCTACGCTGACTTCGCCGGTCTCCATCGATGGTCTGCTTCGTCTACATTTGTGCTAGTTTCTAGCGCCGACAACCTCACTGTAAGGATGTCTGCAACCCCTCTATTTTTCTTTTCATGTTCTTTACGTTTTTAGCGATACATAGCCGAGCCGTGTCTCGGATCATACTGCTAGTAGTAGATTACACATGTACGATACATGTTGTTTCTCTTTTCCTTATTATCGGAATTAATTTATGCATCACTAAATTGCTATTATTTTCAACAGAATTCAATCTTAAGCTCATCATATGTTCATAGCAGCAGTGAATGCACGATGTTTCAGATAGTTTAGAGCAGCCATAAGAGCTGATCTCAAAAGCCAAGGATGCCAAGTGAGCACGGAAATAAACATCCGCCAGGGTACTGTGAAATTAAATCATACAATATGCGTCTACAAGGATGGGATCTCCTTGCAGGGCTTGCCCTATCACTAATCGCAGAAAAACAGTCGCCACTAAAAACAGTTGCTCAATCTCATCAGTTCCAATCAACTCCCCCACGTCAATACATTACCAGCTATAAAAGCATTCATGCATTATACAACCTCACAAGTTAAATATACCCACATATCCTAGGACATCACAGTTTTACATATTTGATGGAGATAATCTCGAGATACAAATCTCACACGACACCTACCTCTGCCAGCATCATACCTGCAGCAGCCAAACTAACAGGTACATGGAAACAAGTGATACTACAAATCAGTAAACAATGAAATCCCGAGCTTTTATGTGATCATAGTGAGAAAAGAAGACGTAGCCAGAATCTGATATCAGTAGTCTCAAGTCTACCCAAATGCAACAGATTATGCAAATCTATGAATTTTCTATCACCAAGCTAATTGTAGAGAATTTTAATACCAAATAACAAATAAGAATTCAGATTCAATTAAATTGGATCTGAACTGATATGCCTCGTATCAACCCAAAAAAGTTCAAATGCTAGGTTGACAGTGACCGAAGAATAGGTTGTCAATAATTAGCCAGAATAGGAGAAGAGACAAATTCTGATAATTGACGGGTTCAATGGTGCCAGTTCGAAGATGAGTCAGTCGACGGAAAGCAGAAGATGGTGGAGTATCTCAGCGCATAGGTTGTCGAGGTGGAACCAGTAGCCGAAATGAAGCAGCAGTAGCACCAAAATATTGAACAAGTCTAGGACCATGCACGGGGTGACTGAAACGTCCTACCAGCGTTGGAGGAGTTGGTGCAGCAACCGACGGTGGAGGGCTAGTGCATCAACCGACAGTGGAGGAGCTGGTGCATCAATCGGCGATAGAGGAAGACGACGAGCGTAGACCAGTCCAAAACGCTAAGACGAATCAGTTGTCACATCAGGACCATCATGCACGCCAGCAGAGGGATTGGCAGGGCCACCCGACCCACCAAAGTCGTCAGCAGGATGGGCACCAACCCGGTCAGGTGATCCAGGTCGTCCCGATGTAAAAGAAGAGGTGGGCCCTGGCGGGGGCACGAAGCCACGTTCACCCAGACTGTCATGGCCTAATGGGGGTACAGAACCATGCTCATCAAACGAGCCAGTGGAGAGACCTGGCAGGGGCACGGAGCCACGCCCGCCCAGTCGTTGATCATCATCAGCAGACATATCACCGGGAAGAACAACTATAGGGTTAGTAAAACAAGGTACAATATCCATGTCATCATCATGGAGAAAATCAAAGGTGTTGGTGACAATAGGAGACTTGTTTGTGAAAGGAAACATAAACTCATCAAAAACATCGTGTCGAGAGATGATGATACGTCGTGTGGAGAGATATAAGCATCGATAGCCCTTGTGTGATGAAGGATAGCCCAAGAAAACACAAGTCGTGGACCGTGGGGTCAGCTTGTGTGGTGAGGTAACCTGCAGGTTAGGGTAACATAAACAACCAAGATACGGAGATGGTCATAGGAAGGAGGAGTTTTATGCAACTGAGTATATGGGATGTCATTGGAAATAGAAGAAGACAAACGACGATTAAGCAAGTAGGTCACAACAGCTAAAGCCTTCACCCAATAAAAGGGCATCGTGGATGTCTCGATGAGCAAGGTGCACATAGAGTTGTTTAAGGTGCGAAGAACGTGTTTGGTCTTACCATTCTGAGGAGAGGTATAGGGACAAGAGAGCCAAAGAACAATACCATACGCAGTAAGAAAGTGGTGTGTGACATTATTAATGAATTTTAAGCAACAAAATCAACCATGTGCTAATGAACATTAGACATACGTCAAAGTGGAAAAGTCCAACAAAAGTGACTGTAGTCATCAAGCATAACCAAATAATAAGAACTGTCAGAAATACTCATAATCGGAGAGGTCCAACCATCACAATGAACTATGTCAAGAGGATAAACAGTTTGTGAAATGAAGTACTAAAGGGTATACATGCATGTTTGCCAAGCTGGCAGGAGTGGCAAAGAGAGCGATCTACTTTATTACACGACATAAATTTATTTTTCTATAGACGGGCTATAGTGGCTGGACCAGGGTGGCTGAGACGACGATGCCATAGGGTGGAGGAAGCTGCAAGCAGAGCGTGGGCAGTAGATGGTGTGACGGGGGATGGTGTAGAGATCTCCCTAGTTATTGCAGCGAAGAATCACACGTCGCATCCTGAGGTCCTTGACAGAAAAATCAGAGCCATCAAATTCGATAAAACAATGGTTGTCACGAGTGAATTGTCATACGGAAAGTAAATTACGAATGATAGAGGGAACGACAAGGGTATTATTTAAGATAAAATTGGAGGAATTGGTATCAAGAATAGAAGAACATCTAGACGTAACAGGGATACGCGTACCATTGCCTACTATAATTGATGAATGAGCTGCATGTTTGTGAGAGAGGAGTATACCATCAAAGGAGTGCATATGCGTGGAGGCTTCGGTGTCCATCACCCACTGGTTGTTGTCGTGTAGCGACATCTGTTGCAGCGCCGCAATTGGCCCAGCTTGATCCCACATCTGGGTCGGGGGGCTGCGCGGCGTAGACCTTGATCGCGCCAGGTCGGACCACTAGGAGCACTAGAACCACCCAAGCCGCCATGCTAGAAGGCTGGGCTGAAGCACACCCAGGGGCTGGTAGGGAAGGGGTCGTGACTCTGCTGCCGCGAACCGCCTCCGTTGTTGCGTCGCCCGCCGCCCTTCTTGCGCTGCGACTGCTGCTGCTGCAGAAGCTGCTGGCCAGCAGCCGACGGCTGCTATTGAGGCAACGTAGAGGCAGAGCCGCTGCATCCAGAAGTGGATGAGGCGACTAGAGCTGCAGTTGCCGCCACCTTATCTTCATTGGACATACACAACTCTTTGAGGGCAAGTTGATCAAGCACCTTAGGTCCGGGGTGGAAGCGATGATGTCGCCGACGGTGCCATAGCGAGGATTAGCACCTCGGAGGAGGTTGAGGACGAGAGTGGAATCGGAGACAGGCTAGCCGACGTCGCGAAGTTTTTCAGTGGCCTGCTTCATCTTTGTCGTAGTCTTCGACGGTCAGATCACCCTAAGTCATGATGTGCAATTCACGGCTCAGGAATATGGCGCGGGGGGCTTGATTCGCCGTGAAGTGGAGGTGGATGGCTTCCCAAAGTTGGCGTGCTATCTGGTTCTTGGTCATGGTGAAGTCGGGAACGTCGTCGGAGACGGATCTATATAGCCAACTGCGAACAGAACAATCTGCTTATGCCCAAGCATCGGTGACGGGGTTAGGAGCAACGGTGCCATCAATGTGCCGCATGAGCCCAAACTTGCCGCACATGACCTTAAAGAAGGAGCTCCACTTGGTGGAGTTGGAGGAGGCCAGATTCAAGGTCATGGGAACATGGAACTTGAAGGCGATGGTGGTGTAGGGGCTGATGGCGGCGTCACCCATTGCAGCAGAGGAGATCTTGGGCAATAGCAGATGCAATCTGTTGAGGAGGGAGATGGAGGGCGGGCTCAGGGAGAGGCGGCATAGGGAAAAGGTGCACGCCCTAGGGAAGAGCGACGTAGAGGGGAGGCGTGGCAGAGAGAGTCGTGCGTAGGGTGGTGGGCGCACGTGCGGGAGGGGGGAGAGGAGGGCACGATGAAGCTAGGACAGCGGAAGAGGCTCGGCCGGCTAAGAGAGATAGCCCAGACTCGAGATACCATACAGAGACCAATAGAATTGGGGGAAACACCACACACCCTAGGAAGTGGGGAGGGGGTGACATCTCATTATATAGGTCGTATAGGTTTGAGGTACAAAAAAATATATAATACAAGCAGGTATATACAACACCTATTTGTCTAACAATTTCAAATCATGAAGGAAATCATTTATTACTACAAAAATCATGAGGGAAATCATTTATTACTACAACATCAAACATTATGTAGTGGAACATCTCAGTATTGTTGTTGCAACATGAGTCATCTATTGAAATATCTTACTTTGTTGCTGCAACTATGGAAAATAATGAAGTGCAACATGCAACATTTGGTTTCTGCACCATCGAAATAAAAAAAAAAAAGATGCGACATGCTTTATTCACGGGACATGCTTTAGATGGTTTCAGCAGTTATTGCAACATCAAAATAAAGAAGATGAGACATCTCTAATGAACACGAAACAAACGCTTACTGCAGTACCAAATATTCATGTAATGCAACATGTTGGTTTGATTACAACAACACGAGAGATCATCTGCTGAAACATCTAAATCTGTTACTAAAACATGAGAAATCTTCTGCAATGTAACATCCAAAAATCATATGTCGAGCATACTTCATCCGTTCAAAAAGAAAACTACATATACTTCATCACAAATTCGGAATTGATACAAGTACATTTGTCTTGAGAAATATTTTTATCAAAATATACATTTTCTATATTTTATTATAGTAAAGTAATAGTTAAAATATTAAATAGATGACTTCCTAAAATATTAAATTGTAACTTCGTTGTGATTGATGAGTAGCCCGTCTAAAGCTCAAGGATGCCCGCGAGCGTGCCATTACAGAAAAAAAAAAAACCTTTGCTATGGACCCAAAATAGAAAGGCACAAGATTTTAGAATTTCAGAGTAACGATATCAATCAACCATGCTTAGCCTTCCAAGTATGCATGTGATTTACCATCTTATTTATGTTTGTGGGTGAGGAACACCAAGCATTTTCATAGAAAACAGTGGGCTAAAATCAGTTGCACCAGTAACTCAAAAGAATATTTTCAGACAAGAACCAGTTTCAATTTGTTGTCAGTGACACATGAAAAAGGTCTGCATGACTTCGTATTTACGGAACATAATAAACAGGTAAAATTGTGTATTTTAACCGCACCACCGAACCATCTTGTCAACATAACCAGTGCCTCTTTTTTCTTGAAAAACACAATCGGTGCAATTTAAATGTGGTAATAAAATCTTGAGCCCATCAAAAGTTTACAGCAGTAGTGAATGCTGGGCATCTTTCAAAGAACGCAGTTAATGTGGTGAAATACAGATGGAGTTAACAAACCAATGCCGGGGGGATCGAGCCCTTCAGAGATTCACATGATGTTTCAAGACAGTTCGGAGCAGCAATCAGAGCTGATCTCAAACGTAAAGGACAGTACAGGCCATGCCATGTGACCACAGAAATAAACATCCACCAGGGATTAATGTGAAATTAAATCATACAATACGCTCCAGCTCCCTTGCGTAGCTGAGCGTCTGGTTGATGAGCTGCAAGGATGGGATCTCCTTGCAGGGCTGCGACTCCTTAGCCTTCTGAAAGAAGACGGCACCATTCTTAATCTCCCATTCTGGGTGCTCCTGTTAACAATGTTCACAAGATTAGACTTTACAGTGACTATCATATGATTTCATATAGAAATACACTCAGAAAAATAAGGAAGGAAATTAAAAGACTAAAATTACCTCTGTGATGTACTCGTGCAGATCTTGGTCAGAACTGAACATAAGCATTTGCTTTGCATCACTTACAGATAGGGAATCGTACCCCTTTTCGCTGCACCCAGCGATCTCATCTCTGTGAGCAGAAAAACACAATAGCATCTCCATTAAGATAAAATCAAACGATCAAATCTACTATCTACTATATCTAAATAGGAGACCCTCACAAACAGATTTTCCTGCCATTTCGTGAAGCCACGTCATCAAGGCCCACTTCTACATTAATTTGATTCAAGGTGTAACACAGCGTCACCCCTTGGGTTCTACTTCCCAGCTGCGCCAGCTCTTCTTGGCATCTGTACTGCCACCATGACCCACAGTCACCCTCACTCCTTTCAGTAACTGACACACTTCCCTCTGTTGTTAAAAGTTCATATATTACCCTTTTCAATTTCTACTCCACCATAATCCCCGTGGACCCATATGCCTACAACTTCGCTCCATCAGCATCCACCCCTACTTGCTCTAGTGAGAGCGTGAATCATTCCTACTGAGCCAGCATGAATCTTTCCTACCGAGCAGTGCTGTATACTCGAGTACACCCATAGGGGCAAGCGTGCGTGCCTCCCGTCCGCTGTCTGACTGAGCAGTGCTGTTTCGACTTCCAAGATCGAGCCAGAGGACAAAAACGTTACATATTGTAGCTGCATGCTACTACAAGAGAACAAACAAGTAACATCATTGCTCTGATGGCCTGTGATTCTGTCACTTGCTTATATCGTTAGGTAATTACCACTACCTTTTGTTGATCCATTTATCTCATGCTCATGCACCGCCGATATGTGCACAGAGAAACCAGTTTGTCACACTCAGATCTGAGGCCAAGTTTGTGTTGGAATGTCCTTATCAGCTTAGGTCCACAAGTGTTTTCCTATATTCTCAAGTTTCTGTTTTCATTACTATCCAACTTCCAACTGAATGTTCCTGAAGTTCTAACTGTTTCAGGCAACCTGACCAATTTTTTTTTTTTTTAGTGCCTAAAGGTCTATATAGTTCTTTATATAATAGCAATATGTATAAGATACATAAAAAACTTTCATCAAGTTTTGCTTTGCTTCTTACCAATGGTCTGTAAAGTTCAATCCTCATTCCAAGAACAAATGACAAATTTTCAGAAACCACATTTTTAGATTCTGATTGAAAAAAGATAATGCATCCTTCAGGCATCTAAAGTAAAATTTTTAACCTCAAGATGGGCTGCAAGTATATTGATTGAGACCTGAGGTTTGAAGGGTCTCAGACCTGAGATTTGAAGGGCTCCCAGCAAAGACATGTCCTCTTTGCCATAAAAAAATAGACATGTCCTCTCATTTGTTTTCATTTCCAAAAGTTATTTCATTTTGATTACACCTGCTTTTTTCCTCAGCAAATGTTTATGGACTTATTTTCTATTTCTACTAGTTATTAATTTAGGCCTAATGCCTACCCTTATTTCTGCGAAGGGTCTCATAATCACAAAACACATCTCCAACTCATTTTGACACGCTAATATGTTGTGTTGACATTCTAGACAATGTCTCATGTTGCAGCCTATTGTTGTATAAACTATAGTATGAATTATTAGAAAATTCCCGCAGCAACACGCAGGGCATTACCTAGTAACTAGGAGTAACAGAAGCCCACTCACCTAACTGTTTTGGCAAGAAGGTCCATGAAGTAAACGTAGGTCTCATGCGGCACAGCCTGCCGGGCGCTTAACACTCGGTTGTAGGCACCCTCCATGAAGGATTGCTCAAGCTCTACCGCATGCTTGATGCAAGGATGCTCAAGTGCCTTGACAGGTAGAAGCTCCAGCTCAGTGTGGAACTCGGCAATTCTATTCTGAACCAATAGCCTCAGAAGATTGAGTCCCAAAATTGGGTACTCCTCTGGTGAGGGAGGAATTATGCCACTGCATAAATAAATATCATTTGGTATCATACTTATATAGTTTGGCATAATACAATTCTGGCATGCTCCTTAAAAAAACACCAAGGAGGTAATGTTCGCTTGTATTCATAGTTATGAATATGTTTTGGGTCCTAGAAAGGCAAACCTACACACAATTTCCAGTTTGAACTCAGTTTTAGCAACTTAGTGTAATGAAAACTAACAAACACTGACTGAATTAATACTTAAAACTACTTGATAATCTGATGGATCAAACCGGTAGCGTCAGGTTTACTTGTCACTTAGTAGACTAGTTAAACAACTCAAATAAGTCTTTCTGTTCCACTAGTTTAGCATCTCAATTTACAAACAAAGGCACATTAAATTTTAATATTGCTTGTGTATAAAAAAATATAGCTTCCAAAGAAATCTTTAAACTTTTATTACTCAAAAAGCATCACATGAATTTCAGTCTAAAGAAACTAGAAACCAAAGTAATAAAGGCAAATAAAACTGAGAAATTGGGTGTCAAGAAACTAACCATGTATCCATATAATAAGGCTTGAGCTGGCAGAAATCGCGTTCAAATGCATCTTGGTCCTCAAGTTTCACACTCAAAACAACAGCATGCTCATAAATGTCCCCTGCAATGTTTTGGGTTGAGTTTAAAACTTGCTCTGTTTAAGAATAACTAGACAAGCTGCACAACAGTTTATGGGCCTCTCGATCTTTTTTCTAATACTAAATTACTAAATAGCTTGTCATAATAAGGAAGAAAACATTCAATTCAATTAAAAACAGTTTCTCTTAAATGTCTGCATGCAAGAATAGAGATGAAACAAAACATCAACAATTTTGCATCAAATGTGATATCCATTATGGTGCTAAACATTATCCATGAAATAACAATTTTGCATATACTAGAGCACTTGGGGGGATCACAACTAATAATACTGAAACATGAGGCCCAAGGCCATCTTACTTGCAAGTTTGAGCTCCTCCACAGCATTAGGTGTCTGCTGAAACAAGGGCGGAAGGCTGGGGAATCTGGTGAGATGGACCTGGAAAAAATAAGGTGCTTCACATGTAAATAACAGGAAAACCCAAAGGTAACTCGTTGAAATTCTCGCAAGTTTCTCCCGCAAAACCAAACTGGCTACTCAATTGACCAGCAAAAACCAAGGTTTCCTCCACAATATAACTAAACTGAAATTGCTAAGTTGCTGCAGGGCAGATCTGTACACACTCGGATCTAATTAAAGTAAGGAGGCACAAGGGGACAGGACATTCTTTTACGAAAACCTGCTAAACTCTGTCCTTCCTCCGTGTAAACCGCTTCGGAGTGCAAACTACTACGGCACGGATGATATCCACAAAGAAACCCTAAAAACTAAACTGAAAGCAGCCCAATCACGACGAAACCTATCGCGCCGGCGTCTCCGGATCAGGCTAAGCCGCAATTTGTTTTCCGAAACAAGAGGTATCCCTCGTAACCATCGAGAGCCACAGGTAGAAATTGCATCTTTCATGGCGTCAGCCTGAAATCCCGCCCCCCAAACGGCCATAAACAATAGCCGCAAAATCCCCGCCGGAGGAACTGAAACATCGGGAAGTGAAGGGCGGGCGAGAGATAGATCCAGCGAAGCCGGCTACCGCACCTTGAGCTGCGAGAGGAAGGTATCGCAGGCGACATGGTCGTCGCGGGCGTAAGCCGCCTTGAAGCGGGCGAACATCTGGGTCACCTCTGTCATCTTCGGATCCATGGGCGGAGGCTGTGGCGGCGGCGTGCTCTGTAGGCTGGAGCTCTCGGTCGCGGCGATGGGGGGACGGACGAAAAAACTTTGCTTGGGCGTTGGGTTGATGCTTCTCGTTGGCCTTTATTTGGTTGGGCCGTGTTTGGACTCGGAGCCGGGCATGGGGGCCTGCGGCCCTGCGGGCCTGGAGGGACGGACGTTGCTTCTATTCTATGCGTCACGGACTCAGGTTGGATGGAGTCTGGACCTGCACGCAGCACGCTAGGCAGGATGCAGCACTCTCATCCTCTATGGTATAAATATGAAGTGTGTAGGTTGTGTACGTCAAGTTATATTCGATAAAAAAATCTCTATTAATGTGTGTGCGCTAGCGGCAGCTCGGCGTGGGTGGCAAGTTTCGTCGGGAGACGAGTGCAGCTCGGGAAGACAAGGCACGCTGTCCACCCGTTAACTCACACCGTTATCAGGAGTCAGCGGGAGCACTGAGGAGCGAGTTGGGAATGAAGAATGTTTTTTAAGCAAAACTCTTATAGCTAACAATATAATTGGATGGAGAAGCGATTTTCAATAGATCCCTATCAAAATTTAGGTATGTTTTACTCATTGAAAGGATCACAAAGTCTAAAGAGAGATGAATAAATGTAGCCTAAACCTATAAAACTTTGCAGCAGGTTAAATTCTAGTACCAGAATTTCTAATCTTGATCGAAATTCTAGTGAGAACCAAATTTTCGTGTTTCTTGTGAAAGGTGGATGAACTAGGGTTACAAAATTCAATTTAATCAAATATAAATATATTTTTACCATACGTGTAGAGGAGTCATACAAAGTGATTCTAAACTATAGCTTGCTCCAACATCTACACACAAGATAGATTGGGCCACCAAAATAAATAACACAAGAAATATAGGTCTTGTTTGGGACCGCGTAATCTAACTGCGCGGTGCGGTGGCCAAGCTGTGATGGAACACCTGTGATACATAAAATCGCTCAAAACATTTGGTAGTACAAATCTCGCAGTGGTGAATCTAGTACAGTAGTGAGAATCGAGCAAACCTCAAAACGTTTGGTAGAATTATTTAGATTGTTTGCTTTTGTTGACCGCCACCTCAAAAAAAGAGTCCCAAACAGGGTCATAATCTCAAGAACATAAGCACACTAGACACAAGATTTATCTAAGATTTGGTCACACCACAAAGTTATGCGTATATCTCCTTTGCTGAGGCGACCACAAAGGCCTTTAGACTCTCTTTGAAAACTCCCCACTTTCCAAACAACCACAAATTGGGGATTTTCACTAATACAAAGTGTTTAATACAAACTTCGTGAAGCACGTCACAAGCAAGAGATGAGTGCTTTCACTGGCTAGGATTCCAAGAATTCAAGAGTACCAAATTGAAACCCAAATCGTCGGTGCGTACTACAAGTGCTCAAAGGATGGACCTCACTTCCAAAGCCGCAAGCTTAAGATTTTCCATTCCAACCCCACTCACAAGTTACTCTAGACCTAAGCTTGAGTGAGGAAGAGTGAGAGAGGAAAAAAGCAATGGAACTTGGCTCAAAATTTGTATGCAAATTAAAGTAGCAAGAGAAAGAGAAAGATGGGTGGGCGAATAGGTTTAATCCCACCCACCAGGAAAATCGTTGGCTACGAAATAGAGCCGCACGGGAATTTTCGGTGCAGTTATCAAAAGTCTGTTGCTTTATTTGTTTATTATTTAGGATGGTATTGCAAATATTTTATAGATTACAATGCCAAATATGTGTAATGTCACCGGCAAACTTTGATTTTGGTTATGTTTGCTAAAAATCCTTAAGAGTGACATGATAGTAAATCAAAACTCATGTCTTTAATACACAAATTTGAAATAAGAAACTCAATGACACACTTTTGAATAAAATAAATTAAGCGTGTGTTTGAGCCTCTTACTTTCACCATTCAACTCAAAATAGCTAAATAGGCGCAGATCCATAGTGCCCCAGCAATCCTACATACTTGCACACCATGTAAAAATAAGAGAAGGGAAAAGAGAGAAGCTCAGCCTCCTAGCCATGCATCATGGCTCCATCCCTTAGCTCAAGGTGTGTGACTGAATCGGAACGGAGTGACCTTGAGAAGTGGGTGAAACAAGAAAAAAAAAACATGCACAAAAAGAGCTCAGCACAAATATTTATTCTAACTCAAAGACCAACTTCGTTCTAGACATTGCATGGTGTCCCATAAAAAGAGTCGTTTTAGGCTGCCCACCACTCCACCCGGCTACCGCTCCCTACGCTACTAGATTCACTGCTCCCTCCCACCCACCACGTCCTCTTCATCTACTCAAGTTGCATCATTGGCATGTCAGGACATGAGCTTTGCGTCCTCTGGGTTCCCAAATAGCGCACGGAGGCGGTCGATCACTGGCATGTACGACACTGACAGTGCCGGACTTCTCCTCAACGTGTAACCCTCTTCTTCCTCGTACTGCTGATGAGCCGATATGCGATTGGCTGCAACACTGCTCTTCTTGACACTCTTCTTCTTCTTCTTCCTCTGACCACCTCGCAAGGCCTCATCGTCGTCTGCATCCACGCGACAGCCAGCATTTCTCTTGTACCGACTGGCGCCACAGTGCGGACAACTCGTCAAATTCTCATACTTTGTGCCCCGATAGAGGATGCAGTGGTTAGGGCAGGCGTCGAACTTTCTAAGCTTCATCGCCACTGGCCGGATAAGCTTCTTTACCCGATACGTATTAGCTGGGATCTTGTTACTCGTCGGGAATGTTTTAGCAAGGTAAACTAACAGCTCATCAAAGCTAGTGTCTGACCACCCATGCCGAGCCTTCATCATCAACATGTGGAGGTTGAAACGGAGCACCGTGCAATCCTTCGGACATTCCTCGCCGTCCTTATATAAAGGATCAAGTGACGCCTGCTTCATGTCTCTGAAATTTTCCAGCCACTTCAGGGAGCCATACACGACGTCGTCTTCGTCGATGTGGTTGATTAAATTCTGAAACAGCTGCACATCCGCAGGGTCCTGCACCGTAACGTCCTCAACATCTCCACCACCACCATCATCTGTCATATCCTGGAGTACATCCTCCACAGCGATGTGGTCACGAGCACTACTGTCACTGAAGGCAGGCGCTACTGTTGCTGATGAGACGTGCGCTCCAGGATCTTGGTTCACCGTCGTCGTCGACGCTGAGCTTACTCCAGATGCCGCCCCGACACTCGGATCGAATCTCTCGCCGTGATGAGTCCACACCGTGTAATCATCCATGAAACCAAAACGAATCAAATGAGATTGCACTGTGCCTTCGTCTTTGAAGGCAGTCAGATTCTTGCAACGATGACATGGACATATGATTGTCGTCTGGTTCGATCTCTCACGGTCAGCTTTCGCAGCGGCAATAAACTTTCTCACTTCAACGAGATACCGCACATCAAGTACTCTATTAATCTTATACATCCATTCCGACCGGTTCATCGTACCTGCGATCCTTAATTAATTACACACATCATGAATCACAAAACAAAGATGAATTAGAAAAATAATAATTTATTATATTTATGTTAAATCTAGGGACATAATTAATAACGACGGCAAATAAAATTAATGCATCTATGATGAACTTAGAGAAACAAAAACCAGTTTTCTCTCTTCTACATGAAACTAGATCTAAAAGGGGGCTAAAAAGAGAGAAAAAGAGAGGGGAAAGAGGGTGGAGATCATCTAGATACCTCTTGTGGAGTACTTCTCCTCCAAATCAAACAAATAAACCTCAAAAACAAGTTATTTACGACAAAAATTTGGCAAAACTTCTTCCTCCGTTTTTGGTCTAGAGGAAGAAGATGATCGCGTTCTTTTCTGCTGGCGGCGGCTTAAATAGCCAGGAATAACCGCAACGGGCAACGTAAGGAGCCCGCTGCGGTTAATCATCTTTAACCGCAGTGGGCGTCTTAAGCGGGCATATAAGGAAGCTCGTTGCGGTTAAAGATGATTAACCGCAGCGGGCGCTTTGGCGGCCGTCCGCTGTAGGCCGGCCACCGAATAACCGTGGCGGGCAAAAAGAGTGCCCGCCATGGAGGTCTTTTAGGCAACGTTGCGCAAGTTCTTTTTTGTAGTAGTGATTGCTCGGCGTCCATGCAAAGGCAGAGTCAGCAACGTCAGGTGACCGGGGGCAGCGTAACCACCTGCACGACGGAGTAGATCGGGGCGGCGTGGCCCCTGCACGGCGGAGCCTGCACAATGGAGCGGGATCAGGGACACGCGACCTCGTGCACAGCGAAGCGATCGCCGGGCAAGAAAGAGACCCTCTGCGCTCCTCTTCTCCTCAAATGACCTCGCTTCTCTTCTCCTTCATGACGCCGCCACGCTGGATGACAGCGATGGTGCTGATGCCGGGAGAGGCTCCGGCTAGGGCGAGTCTACCGACGCTAGGAGAGGGGCCCTTGCCAGGCGAGGCCGCCACAGAGAGCGGATATGGCCTCCACGCCTGTGGGTGAAGCTCCCATGCTGGCAGATGAAGCCCCAGCGCAAGATTTGGATGGAGATGGACATAGGGACGAGACGAGAGAGGAGAGAACATAGGGGTACAATGGTCTTTCTTCACCTTCCTTGGTCAGTAGTATGTCCATCTCTAAAATGATTATTTTAATGTGACAGAGGGAGTATATCAATGTATTTTCCTGTACATACAAATCTACATTTGTAACCAAATAGTATCCCTTAACTTTATTACAGTTTGTACTAACATATGCCTATAATATTCATTGCCACTTTACGACCCGGCAACGCCAACTGTTTGCCCAATTTGCTTCCTATCGTTGCATTTGAGGGCTCTCTCAAACACGAGAGGACTCGTCAAAAAAAACATTCGAGGAGGAAAAAACCCAGCATGGTACACAAGACAATGGTTTACCTCATTTATGCATGATATCTTTTCTTTTCTCTTTCATTCTTAAACAATACTACAATTTATGTCTGTTTTGACATCACGGTAGTTTAAAATAAGAAATTAAATATAAACACACCTTACAGAAGTCATTTAACAATACTACAATTCAGTAACAACTCAAATTTAAAATTTTAGACGTCATAGTTCAAATTCAAATTCACACCTTACAGAAGTCATTTAAAAAAAACGCTAAAACATAATCAATATGGGTCTTGAATTATTGGATTAACTGTAAGAAATATGCGTACAGTTTGTTTAAATATTTGATTTTGTATTCAAGAGTAGTAGACATTTTCTACCCGAAAGTATGCTACCATGTAGGATTGTAAAGATCAGAGGCCCCTCAAACATCTTCCAAATTTGAGTGTGTGTGTGCAAGAGAGAGAGATTGGTAATTATGAGGGATTGTTATACAAATAAAGATCACTTCAAAATCTCAATACAGTCAATATGATTTGACTCCACCAAAAAGACCAATGGATAAGAGCAAGTGTAATAGTGGGCTGTAAGCTGGCTAAATGCTGAGGTGGAGAAGAGAGGAGAGGAAAGAGAGAAGAAGTGAGTTGTAAGCTTACAGCTGGCTCAGACACAAGAACCAAGAAACTGTATGAGACAGACAAGTGGACCCTGTATTAATTGTAAGACAACGTATCAGGTGGAAACCAGGCTGTTGTGCAAACTTTGGAAATTATTGATCCTGACCCCTGGATGGACATCCGATGGTCCTAGATGGAGGTGAGTCATTTTTCACTTAAAACGTCCGCCATTACCTTGGCTAATCTGGTGTTTTTGTAAATCACCCCCCTAATCACATCCACCTGGACGCCACGACTGGTGTTTCGTCTCGCAGGGCCAGAACTCCGCCTGGACGACGCGGTTCATCGCGGCCTATGCCGCCGGCCACTCCCTGCCCTCTGCCTCGCCACTACCTGCGCAGCCGCCCCTACGCCGTTGTCGGCCCGTGGAGCTGCGCCTCTCGCCGTCGCAGTTCACCGTCGTGGACGCGTCCCCGCCCAGGCGGCTCGACGCCGTTGCCGGTCCGAGCTACGACTATCGTCGCTGTCGGGGCTACTTCTTCGAGCTCGCCTGTGTTTCCCGTTCCGTCTGCAGCGTCTTCTCTCTGTGCTCTCCATTGTACCCTCGCAGGAACGGCGTCCACCCATCCTCCATAGAGTTCATCCATGGTGATAGTGTACCACGCTCTCAACCTGTTCGGCACAATGCCTCAACCATTTCTGCAGCACTACCTATTTAATTTTCTTGATCTTTTTCTCTGCAGTTATGTTGATTGTACTCTGGAGAAGTTCAGTGCCTCTGTCCTTGCATCCTAACCTGCTTGCAACCAGGTTGCGTGGATCAGTCTTGAAGGACATGAACCTATCCTAGAAACTGACGAGCAGAAGAGTTCAACAAGGCATATCCCATGTTGATTGAGATGTTCTTCGTAACTTACTGGTCGTGGCGTGCCTGGGTGTTCAAGCTGGGCTCGAACTCCGACGTCGATGGCCTCAATGGATATATAGTCAACGATGATCTTCATGGTGCCGGCGACGGAGTCAGTGGCCGTGCCACCGGCGGTGGCGTGAATCTCCATAGTGCCGGCGGCAGACGTGCTACAGAACCGGCGGTAGGAAACAAAACTACTAGGGATGCGGGGGGCTGAGGATGGGGGTTTTTAGAAAACTGTGATTACCAAAGCTAATGGTGGGAGGGGTTAGGTGCTAAATCCACTTCTCTAAAGCGAGCCATCAGATGTGCATCCTTTGATCTTGATTGAAGTTTCTATAGTTTGCATAGCATAGCTGGTTTTCATAGGATACGTTGCCTAATTGTAAAAAGCTAATTACTGTATGAGCAGGCTGAGAGAAGGCTATAAGTAAGCTTACAATCAACTTGTTGGTTGTATTATTAACCTTGCTCTAAGGGTTTTCGAGGTTTTGGAGGCTGGCGAGCCGCAAGCCTACAAACAATAGCCTACAAGGTAGCCTTTGTAGGCAGCAATAGATAGCAAGCCAGAGAGTGCTACTAGGGCACCTGAATGGATACCTCTAAGCTAGTATTAGATGTTACGTAAAGAAGAGAGATGTCAAAAACTTTTGAACTAAGGCCACATTTAGTTTCCCAAAGATTCCCAAAATTTTTCTAGATTTTTCATTATATCAAATTTTTAGATACATGCATGAAACATTAAATGTAGATAAAAAATAATTAATGTATTTTTAGTAATTGTACTTTTAGTATGTATATATCGAGATAAATCTTTTAAATCTAGTTAGTCCATGTTTAGATAAAGCTTGTTAAATAACAACAAAATTAAATTTTTAGATACATGCATAAAACATTAAATATAGATAAAAAAATAACTAATGTATTTTTAGTAATTGTACTTTTAGTATGTACATATCGAGATGAATCTTTTAAATCTAGTTAGTCCATGTTTAGATAAAGCTTGTTAAATAACAACAAAAATGCTGCAGGAACTTTTCGCCAAAATTTTCACGAACTAAACAAGGCCTAACGGGAAGAGAGAAGCTAAGCTCTTTCAGCGTCACAATACTCAAAATGCAATTATTCTCTCTTGATCTTGAGAGGATAGAATAGCGTAGACCCCTTCGAACTGAATTGCGTGCATGAGAAAACCCTAACGCCGCCCAGATTGTACGTGAACTAGTACCGCCTACACTCCAAACACATCACACGAAAAGAATGTGTCAACTAATAATAACAAACATCTCCAAAGTCATGATATGATTTCACAATAGTTAGCTTGCAGATCCACCATAGCATTCCGCATATGCATACAGTTGCGTGTCTGCTAACAAGCTCCACCTACTTACTAGTTGAAGGCTAAACTCAGAACCGGCTCATGAACCATGTCTCGCTAGCACATAAGTTCCACCCTGATTGTCTTCATAGATCAATAGTCTGCCTACCGACTGAATTTGAATGAATAAATGAGATATCAGATGGACCTGAAAGACAAACGAAGCATCTACAGCATCTTAGCGTCTTTTATAACCTCTAAGAGTTTATCTCAAGTGCCCAATATCAGTCTCAACAGAATGCAGATGCAACCTGCTAGGCAATAACTTCAATAGTTCATCCTCCAGTCACCAGAAAAATGATGTCACACAGCAATGTAGAGCAGTTGTGAAGGTTTCTAGTGCCAAACCTTGCAGCATGCATCCTTCTGTTGTGCTTGAGAGGGCTTCTCCTTGATGCAGATGACATCCATGAATGCATCAAATAGTTGGGCAACCAAGCTTGCAGGATCACTGATAAGAGCATCTACGAAGGCGCCCACGATTCGCCTGTCCTGTGCTGTTGCCTTCAGGCTGAACCAAGTGAGGAACTTTACACGGAAGTCATTGTCCATGTGCCCTTCATGCTCCAGCCACCTGACCACCTTCACGCAGTACTCATACTGCTGCTCCACATAGTTCTTGGAGGCTGAATCTGGGGTGCCAATAAGCAAGTCAGGTTTACTTGGAGCTTCGGAAGGAGAGGAGTTGGAGCTTGCAAATGGTAGAACTTCAGAAGTTGGCGGCAACTGGCTTTCATCGTTGTCACTTGCACCATCTAACCTTACAACCTTAGCCCGCTTGGAATACCGCTCACATGACAAATTGTTCTCACTTGAATTTGTAGAACCCTTAGGTGAATCATATTGAATGGTTCTCTGATGATTCTGTACATTCAAATCCTTTTTCTGATGCTTTATTGAATCCCCTTTGAGGCACATGCTCTCAGAGTTCTGAGTTGAGCACTGGCTGCTACCATGGTCCAGGCTGCGTGTACTGCATTTTGCCTCCCACTCCGTAAACCCCTGTATGCTGCTAAAAGGCAAAACCTTGAAGATGTATTCAGTTGAAGGGCTCAGACCAGAAACCAGGCTCCTAGTATTTGGCCTCAGTATGTGGCATGTGGGCTCTGGTGAATAGTTGTAAACCTTGGCACTTCGGTGCCAAACTTTGGAACCATCAATCTGCTCCTTACCAATGTTATCATGATAGTTCAACACAATAACCACAGAAAATGGAGTGATCTCATCAAAACAGATTTGGGGCTGGGGACCTGAAAAGATAAATGATAAATGCCATCTGTTCAGACACAAAGTTAACCTGTGTGTTTTGTATTTTCATTTTTTTGGGTAACAAACACAACTATTGCAAATTCTTCAAGGAAGAATTCTAGGCATGCAAAATAGAGTTTAAACAAGTCAGCTATAAGACAATATTACCTAGGAGTCTTGGACTATTATTCGACTCGAACTCCAAGCTGTTATCCACTGTAGAGTCTACAATTTCTAATGCACTCGAACAAAGCTTCTGGACTTCAGCACCACAAGTAAGCCGGTTCACGATGCCACGCCCTGTGATCACAGAAACCTGATCCAATGCACCACCAACTTCTTTTTCAAGTGTTTTTGCAGCTGAGCTGATTATGCTCACTATTTCCTTGTAACGTTCAGACCCTTTTACCATTTTATGGCTCAATGACAGACGCTCACAAAGCACATCAACTCTTCTTGCCTCCCTAGCAATTGCAAGTTGTTTCTGCAAACTCCTGCAGTAGGTAAGAGGTAAATATATACGTGAAGTTTCAATAGGCAAAAGAGGCATGTGTGACCATAATATTTATAGCATTTAAAAAAAAATCTCTAAGTTCATTTTTCCTGTACTAAAATTTGTCAGCAGGAACAAAAACATACTTTTTGGTTATGATAAAAACTACCAAAAGAAGAAAGTATTACTCCATTAATACAGACAGTGATACTAGTTTTGGATGGTAAGACCTAAATAAGAATTAGGTTAACAAATAGAGTTCAGAATTTTCCTATGGCATGTTAGTGAACTAAAACAGTCAGAAGGATACCTCATTAGCCAGTTGATTTTCCCACAGCTAACACAGTAGAAACTGCAGTCTAAATTGCTGCACCCATTCTTGACAATGCCAGCCTTTTTATTCTTTAGAGCACAGTTTAGGTGATAAGAGACACCACACGAACGACCACTGTATGGATTATCAGAGCTGCAAACCAACCACAAGCTAGGATCTTTGTTATCGTCATATTTATTGCAAATGCAGCAAGAGCAACGTTTGCAATATTTATCTCCTGCATTCCATGTGGCTTGGCATGCAACATTGCTGCACACCACTGAGCTACCAGGACAGGCCTCTCTGCATATCGATGAATCAGAGTTTGCAGTTTTGAGTAGTCGTGGTTGTTCCTCAGATTCCTTCATTTGTGTTTCATCTTTGTTATCCTTCCCTAATAACATAACATTTGCATTATCATCCTTCAGTTGTCCATTCTTTCCACTCCTTCGTGAAACTAATTTCAATAGATAAGCAATCATCTTAGCTTTTGGGACATTGGTATACTTCCTCTCTTTGCCCAGCTCAACACAAATAAGCTCAAGAAGTTCCCTGCGGGTCCAGCACTGAAGAATCTCCACGGCACCTTGCGGCCATCTTGCAACTTCATATACTAGTTGTCTCTTGTCCATCAGGCTCATCCCATTTTGCTTCACTGGATCCATCACAATTCCTGCATGAAAGAATTATAAGGCATAGCAGCTAAACTGTATTCGAATTGTGTGAATCAAGTATATAAACACAGAGAAAGAATTATTGTCCAAGAGAACAGAATATAAATGAATAAAAACCAAAGGAAAAAAGGTATATCCTTTTATCATTTAATCTTTACTCAACAAAATAAGCATTCTTGAGAAGCTACATCATCAACAAATTATAGGCTATCAAACCATATATTCTTATGATAGCCATCAATCTGTTGCTTCTCAATGCTAAAAGCACATCTTTTATTTTTAGATCAGCACATCCTTTTCTTTGTAGCACTGATATGACAAAGTTAAGTTCACGCATGCTCTTATCGTTGCAGTAAAACATGCAGTCATCATGGCATCTGTTGGTGCACTATAAGTCCCTCGCTGTTTGACAAATTGAATGGTTATATAGTATCACTTAGTGTAGACATAGCTAGAGAACATTTCTGGTGTGTGCTCCTAGGCATGTGATGGCCTTTTCCAGATGTAGATCCCACCATAGCCATCTACTAAATAACTACACTAGCAATTAAGTAACTCATAATCAAACGACACCAGCAAGCATGGAGGATCCACATTCATTCCAACCAGCCATCTACTAGATCAGTCACCAACTAAGAAATGAATGACACCTCATATCTTATGGAGGTGCAAAACTCACTCTACTGATTTGCATTCTCTCATTTACATTTCTAATTTCCTTTTTACCCCCTATGATCTGATGTTTCTGAATTTTTATATATCTGCTGTTTGTAAATATATGTAAGTTGCAATATTATTTTTCTAATCTCTTCAAATCTTTACCAGATCCAATCTAATTTGTTCTTTGGTGCAGGCAAAAAGAGAAGACGATTTATGTTCTTCTGTTGAAGCGTTGATTCATAGATGTCATCGATGAACCAGCTGTTTTGCAAGTAATGAAATTTATGGTTATTAAGACTACTGTAAAGAAATACATCACAATATTTCACTCAAATTTTATGTATCTTATAATCTGCAATCACACGGATAATTGAATTTGAATTATGGAAATAAACAACAGAATGTTGATGCTTACGTTATTCTATGAAATAAATCTGAAGACACTGGGTCACAGAGCACGCAAAGGGGTGCTGCATAGTGCATACCCACCACCAGGCGGCCAGCAGGCCTCATTCCCACAACTCCAGCATTAATTTCTTACATTATTTACATTTTGTTTAACTTTTGTATATTGCCATACTTAATAGTATTGTATTCCTTTTGCATTATCTGTCATCTGTACATACAAATTTGTGGCATGAACTAGCTGGATATATTAACCCAAATGTTTGTTATTATGATGCACATGCGAATTAGAGTAGAGGGAAAAATATGTTCTATGTATACTTCTTAGTCAATTTGGGAAGATAAGTTCCTTAAGATTAACAATGGCGGTCAAAGCCGGCTTGTACTGTTCAAAGAATAACAAGACAATGATACTAAAAATACTAAAAATTATTGATTCTAATTTAAGGCGGTATTCTTTTATCATTTGCCTCATTTGCCCAAAACTATTATGATTCTCTCATTTGCCTCTTTTATCAGTGATTCAGTACTTCAATTGGGTGATAGTTCTGGGCAAGAATTGTAATAATTTATGTGCACACAAGAAAATATGTGCATCACTTTTTTTAAGATGCCACTCATTTACCTCTACTGTTTTACACCATTCATATGTGAAGTCTTCGGGCATGTTTGGGACTACTCCACAACTCCACCGTGGAGCAGCTCCACAAAAACCTAGAGTTTGTGGAGCACCTCTTTAGGTGCTCTCACAACTCCATACTTTTTTCCTCAAACAGAGTGCGTAGAGCTGAAACTGTTTGGCTAAAAAAACGTGGAGCGGAGCTGAAAAACATGAAGAAGAGCAGTCCCAAACAGGCCCTTAGGTGACTATCAATTTCATGTACCACTGTAGGAGAATAACAAATTTAGAGAAGTGAAATGATGCACTCTCGGTGTAAAAGACAAGGTTAAATACATGAATTTCCCGCTGTCTTCAAACTAAAACAAGTGTACATTTTCCTAGGTCTAATCTTGACAAAAAAGTTATTAGTATCTTGAGCTGACTGTCAGGAAAGAAAAACAATATTGGCAGTTGATGCTACTTCACTCTATTTGTTCTTAGTAGTAACCAAGACATATAATAGCCTTCGCATGTAGCATAACTACATTTCATGAAAGGAAAAAGTCTACTGAACCCCCCCCCCCCCCCAACCTATCCAAGGTGGTCTACTTCACCCCTCAAACTATGAAACGGTCTATTTTACCCCCCTGAACTTTGCAAAACCTGTCAAATTACCGGCGGTTTTAAAAGGTGGTTTTGATACAGTAACAGTGGTTTTGCTACAGTGAAAGCGGTTTTGTCATTTCCTTTTTTATTTATTTTGGCTGAATTTTTGAAAAATCATAAAATGAAAATTCCAATTTTGTTGGACTCTGCGTGAGTAGATCTACACAGTGAACATATAATATGGTATGTTTTAGTAAAAAGGTTTTGTTGTAGATTTAGATCTATTCTTTTCTGCAATTAATTGGAATAATTCATAACTACAGTAGTAAAACTTTCATACTCATTGAATCATGTATAAGTTAGTTATAGATTTATTACTTAGTTATAGATTTATTCAGATTTAACAAGCATAAACCATAAATAAATTTATAACTAAGTTGATCCAATGAGTATCAAATTTTTACTACAGTTAAAACATACAATAACTAGGCCACCATAAAAATTTTATCACAATTGGACCATAGAAACTGCAGTTATGAATTATTCCAATTAATTACAACAAAGAATAGATCTAAATCTACAACAAAAAAATTGTACTGAAGCATACCATATTGTTTATTCATTGTCATCTGGAGTCCAACAAAATTGAATTTTCCATTTTATGAATTTTCTGTGATTTACTATGATTTTTCAAAGATTCAGCCGAAATAAATAAAAAAGAAAAAGACAAAACCACTGACACAGTAGCAAAACCACTGTTACTGTAGCAAACAACCGTCCAAAACCCCCTAGAGGGAGTAATTTGACCAGTTTTGCAAAATTCAGGGGGTAAAGCAAACTGTTTCATAGTTTGGGGGTGAAGTAGACCACCCTGAATAGGTCGGGTGGTGAAGTAGACTTTTTCCTTTCATGAAACTATCATTGAGTAATCTTAATCCTTCTAGCCTACAAATAGAAAACCAGTGCATCTTAAATTATTTTGCATATACCATCACCTATCTCTGGACTCATGCCATGTGGGGCAGCCGGTGGTTGCATGGTGATTGGCTGCATGGTAACCAGAGGGGGGCACATTCACAGCAGCCAGGGGAGGTCAGCATTGATGCAGTAGTGATTAGTGGCTAGGCTGGGATTTACGTAATTAAGGAGATTAATGGCTAGGCTGTTATGTGGGGGGGCGCCAATACCAAAGGCGCTCCAGGGCTCGAGATAAACAGCCAGGGGGGTATTCCAGGAGGTGCCGGCTGCGGCTGTAATCAATGAAAATTAGTGTGTTGGGTGAAGGATTAGAGTTAATGAGGGAGTAAGAAACATGGAGCTAGAGGCTGGCCAGCTAGGGGCTGGGAGCCTCTATTTATACCCTGTAACCAATCTATGAAGGGATCAAGCAATAAACAACAAACAATCCAGTTACCTCAAAATATTCTAGTCTCCCTCCACGCTGACTTTGACAGGCCTTCCTCTTGGCAATGGTTATCCTCCCTATCCCTAATATGAGCTAAGGTTCATAGCAACTCAGGTGCACAAAGAAAGTCATTTTACATCACTATGATTTCTAGAGAGCAAATAAAAAGAAGAGTAAGTGAAGCTAGACAATGTTCTTAAGGCGGTGAGGTGAGGCGAGGTGACGCCATATACAAGTCTAGATAGAATAGAAGCAGCAAAATAGCAAGGGAGAATGGAAGAAAAAGGAAACGGAAAAGAAAAAAAACAAAAGGGGAGGGGGAAAGAGACAGGAGGAAACTGGCCCAGCCCACCATGCAGCCCATATCTTACCCCTCCAATAGATATCTTACCCCTCCAATAGTATATTAAGCACCCTGAGGTCCCAGGTGGCCAGATGCTCTCGATGACGGATGACCCCTACCAACTCCCATAGCAGCGCCACCGTTCGCTCCTTGTCTCTCCCATAGCAGCGCCACAACTTGCTCCCCGTCTCTCCCATAGCAGCACCGCTGTTCGCTCCCCACCTCTCCCATAGCAGTGGCGCACTCCCTTCCCCGTCTTCTTCCTCTCTCCGCCAGCCATCAGCCAGTCACAGCCACTTCCCTGACAGTCAGATTGATCTGTTCTGCCACTCCCCTTCCAGAACAGCTGTCGCCACAGCTCCCTTTCTAGATTGTCCGCCACCACAGATGACCAAAGAGGTTTGCGACAGTCACCAGAGTCAAAGCTGCCAGGGATGGGTAAGATGCCTCTGCTTGGTCTCCCGTTCCCCTCTTCTTCTTTTTCTCTTCTTCTTTCACACTGATTTTGCTAAGGTGAAGCAGAAACCTAGAAGGCCAAAACCACACAAGTGCCATGTCGCCTAAGTGTTGTTTTAAGAATGAAGCTAGATTCTCTTCAATTCTTCAATAGTGTGTCGCTGTATGAGCTACATCTATGTCGTTTCTATAAATTCAAAACTTATGAGGCACATCTACGCTGTTTATATAAATTAACTCAACAGCTCTGCTGTTACAGAGTCATTGCCTTGAAAGGAATTTCATTAAGTAAGATTTAATTGCAATCACATAACTAGATATGTATAGACTAGGACTTCCTATTTATACAACATCACACATTTCCCTAAACATGATAGGATCACCAAAACTGGGCATTGGTCAATTATTGCTAGCTCATACCTCAATTCGGTGATCAAATTGTTGGTTATTTCCATAGCAATCGGTAATTGCCATCACATCTTAAAATTTCATTCCAAGATTACAACAAAAAGCATTACCGAGTTCCAGGAGGACGTAGAACAGTAGAAGCTAAGAAACTAACAGCCCAGCAAATCACAATTTCAAACGCTGGCCTCAAATGAATGTAGCACAGAACAGATTAAAAAGAAAGAAGAGTGGAAAATGAAATATGAGGAATTAGGTGCTGCAAAAAAGTAGCACAACACAGATTGAAAAGAATGAAGAGGAAAGTGAAATATGAGGGATTCGGGTCCTTGTCACCTTCTGTTATGACCGGCAGTCACCTATAGGCGCCAGGGCCAAACCAGTGGCTAGGCCACGCCAGCATATAGGGGCCCAAGGCCTAGAATTGGATCCTTAGATATTGTTGCTTTATTTCCTTAAAAATAGAATCTTAATAGATTGTAGGAGAAGATAAATACCTCTACACAGATTGGGAATTAATCAAGCAAGACAAATTTTCTTGCCTGGCCTCACGTGCCATCTACCGTGACCCCCATCTCTTCACGCTCCTCTCTCTCTCACGCACGGCTAGGGCAGCTGCCGCTGTTTCCCTGCTCCAGCCACGGAGCCTCAGCGCCGTCAACCTCGCCCTCAACCACCAATCTCCTATCCCTACGCCTTTCGCAGCTGCGGTAGGATCAAGGATCCTATCACCTTCCACTGCCTTTAGGGTTTAGAAATTCTCGTCACCTTGGCAGCCTTTTAGGGATTATGGATCCTCAACACCACAACTGCCAATCTTGGGAGGCTTTCGCACAACTTGCCACAACGAAGAGAAGCTTCTTTGGGAGTTCATTCAGGAAAGGAACTCTTATTTCTACAGTGGCAGAAAGACGTAATCAACTGAACAGTGTTCTATTAGGCAAGTTAGGAGCTAAGCAGCAGTGTCTTGGCACCTAAAACCTAGAGTGACAACAAAGTACCCAGGTGTCCAACTAGCTTGTGTGTTGTGGGCAGCAGCCATAGGCAGCAAGTTTGCGTGCAACTACAACCAGCCTTGGAGTTATTCACTTCATGATGCTCATATAATCGCCAAGCAACAAGTGAGTGACTACATAGCTAGTCTAGACTCTGGTTCACTGTGGGTTGCATAACATTTATTTTATAATTTCTACTTCCTAGTTCCTCCGTTCCAAACTATAAGACGTTTTGGCTTTTCTAGATACATAGTTCGTGCTATGCACACAATATGTCTGGATACATAGTAAAAGCAATGTATCTAGAAAAGCCAAAGTGTCTTATAGTTTGGAACAGAGGGAGTACGTACTATTAGGCATGTTCATGTTACCAGAATTTGCAAATATAATTTCCAAAAATTCCAAGTCAAACCCAAACCAAAGTTTATCTGTTATTACGCAGGTTTGTGATCTCAAGTTCTAGATGTTTATTTTTAGATGTAAAAACAAAGTTTGGTTTTAATTGCATCAACATGTTCCTATGATTAGAGGAGTTGTCCTACCATATTGCTTGACATTGCAGCAAGGAAATCAAGAGGACCAAAAAGATCAGGCAGAATTGGACTCAAGGAAAGGCGGCATTGTGTCCCCACACAAATATGGAAGTAGCACTATAACATATGGGTTGCCTTATGAAGGCTTAACTGAGCTTGTCAAGTACGGAAACGTATTAGAGAGCAAATAACAATTGCATCAATAGGTACTAGAAGCTGTCAAAGGCAACAATACAATACAAGCAGGTGAAAGACGACACACGAAGAATTTATAATCGAACAGCATTCTCCATCTGCAGGAGCATCGCAGTGAGCTTACCAGCTAAGCAGAAGGCGCACGGTTGAACAGGCTGCCACTCGTCACTTCAGTTAGACTTGGCTACCTGCACAACATAAAGAAAGGGAAGGTGGGGGAACATCAGTGCTGCGTCTCGGGGACACACGTACATGCTCGTAGATGGAAGAAACAACCAGCGAACCAGCAGCATTGTCCAAAAGGAAACCGCTGAGGTCAGTGCTGAGGAGGAGGGTCACCGATTAGGTTAGCACCCTAAAGCGCAGGGCCAAGTGAGGCAACCAATCTACATTATCGGCCACAATCTGTACGGATTGGGGCTCCCGTCCGAGGAAGGGCGATTTTGGTTTTGGAGGTGTTCGATCCAATTGCTCGGCCCCAGGAGAGGATGGGGGGAGGTGAGAGTTGAAAATCGGACCAGAGCTTACCGGATCTCCTCCGCGCGACGCCATTCCGGGGCCGGCCAGTAGCAGCGGGGCGGGCGGGAATTGGAGGCGGCGGCGCGGGTGGGGACGACGAAGGGCGAGCGGCGGGCGTGCTCGGCGGCGGCGATGGTCCCCTCGGGAGTCCCGAGACGATGGTGCCGTGTCCCGTGGTGCCGTGGTGGTGGTGCGCGAGGCTTTTGAGACCGAGACGGAGACGAAAGAGGGGGGCCACGCCAACGCCACGGGGGTGGGGAAGGGTGGTGGGACTTGCGAGAGGAGAGCTGCTGCGGTTGCAGACTAGCAGACGTTGCTGAGGCAGCAGCAGCAGCCAGTGGTGGGCCGGAGAGGAAGCGTGGACCAAGGATGGTGGAGGCCCACTGCGCAGTAGAAAAAGGTAGCCCAGGCTGAGGCTGCACTGCACAGCGCATCTCGAGGATCGAGCGTACACGGTACTAGTACTACTAGTACGTCGAGCCACATGTCAGCTCAAGGAATTCTTTCCATTTTCTGCGCTTTTCTATTTTTCCCCCATTTTCTGTGCTTCTCTTTTCGGTTTCAGTGTTTCACCAATATGGAAGCACTTGAAGCGAACACCCCCTTACACTATCCGCATTAATGGACTTCTATATTCATTCTCTATATTATCTGGTCATTAAGATTTTTTCATTTATACTTATTTCTCCTGCATCTATCTATCCTCTATATCATCGTCTATTCACTGTGGACTCACTTATTATTTTATTTAAATATATTAATGTGAGATCTAGTTTTGAAGGATTTTTTTGCAAACAATTTAATGATGTAATCGGAATTTAATTTGGTTTTTTGGTTTATGAGTTATAACATTTTTTGGATAGTTGAAATAGTGAGGTCCACCTAAGATTCTTTTTTCCCTTCCCTTCTCTCATGTACCGGACATCTACTCTAGCGTCATATTTGACGGAGGTCACCTCCTAGGTGAACATTGCACAAAAGAAAGAGCCCTCGTGTCTCCTATTGAACATGGACTGCTGCAGAGCTGTTACAGCATTTGTACACCTACAGCTATTAGCTATACTAGGCTATAGCTTCCATAGCTGTACCCCCAAAGACTCCGATCAGGTATGCATGCCGCATTCAACAATTAAAAATCAAACAATAATTTTAAGACTATGGTTAGTGCTAAGGTAATATGCATGGTCTTTTTATATTGTTAGTGTAACACATGACTTGATGAAGTAGCCATTATATGCTAACGAGTCATGATGTTTTAGGCTGTTACTGGTAACGAAAAATTAATTTATCGGTTTCACAAATTACTAGTAAGGGACGCACTATAATGAGTGCTATCTCCTCATGCGCTTGGCTCTTCATCTACATCTGATGTTGCATAAATAGAGGACTGCTTCTCTTTTTCGGGAGATATTGTTCGAGAGAGAAGAGAGAACATATATAGCTAGAACATCGTCACATTGCTACTTGTGCTGTTATCTGTCATTCTTGTTCGGGTTCCTGTGAAGCAAGGGAATAGGGAGAGCAGGCCTCTGAACCCGACACTGTCTGCTCGGGTGAAGATCGACAATCAGGTTTTTGGGGAGCGACTACGCGACTGCTCGATCGTTCGACAACCTCATCTTCTTCTCAACATTTTTGGTGGCGTTAGGAGAGATTGATATAGTAACTTCTCTACACTGCATCAAGCGGGACGGCTACTTCAACATGCTTTCGTCTGATCTCCTCCCCACTATCCCCTTCACTTCGCGGGCCACAATCCCTTGACTGTCTCTCCCATCCGTGAATATGAAACATGAACAATCAATGTAAAAAAGATCAAGAGTCATCCTCATATGAATAAGACCACCCAATATATATCAGTTAATGCAAGAAAACAATACGTCTCTCTCTATCCTCATCGCTTTAAATCGCCACCGTGCGAACGTGAGGCAGGCAGAGACGCTGCCACGTTGGGGTATGAGACCGCAGCTTGATCCTTAGGTTGTGGCACAACATCGACGACGCCTCCGGTGGCAGCTGCGGAGGAGGTCGATGATGCCATGAGGGCAGTGGCTCAATCATGCGTGATGGCATGGGATGCCGTGGGTGCGGAGCATGAGGTGGAGGGTGGAGGATGTGTTGGCGTTGGGGCCGGAGGGCCGTTGTTTTGGTACTCATCGTCCATCCCTGCACGGCCGCACTACACTACGCCTCTTCCGCCGAAGACTTCGATGGATCCAAACATGTGCCTTGCTGCAGCAGCCTCCTCTCCGCCCTCTCCACCACTGTAGGGTAAATCTGTGATAGCTCTTTAGCTCTAGATTGAGATGTTGAGAGAAGTTTCTATATAAAATATCCAGCGAGTGGCAGAGGATATGAAGCAGATGAAAGAGTGGAGAAGAGGTTGTTCGCGTGCCTGCACTTGAATGACGGTTGATTTCTTTTTTTAAGGTACGGTGGCCTTTTTTACAAGAGATAGATAGGCCTTCCACTAACTTCTCGTGTATGTATGTACATGCTCCAAGCCTCAGCATCGTCAGCATCATGTTTCGATGTATAGTACTCCGTAGCAATCATCGCTCAATATTTAAAGTATAGACGGTGCTATTTCTATCCAAAGGAAATTATGAAACCACGATAAATCCATTAAATGGTGGATGTGGATCGGTAAAATAGCTGTCACTCTATATATTCATGCTATTATCTATTATGTTTATCTGAATTTTATCCCTCGAATATCTAATGTAAGGTACTATGGTGGTGTTGTTAGAAAGTACTCCCTCCAGTTTGCTAAAAGAAGTCGTTTTGAATAAGATTTGGGTCAAACATTGAGAATATAAATCATGAATAACTTTTAAATTCACTACTACACACAGCTTAACCACAACGGTCGTTTCGGATTTACCGCAGCGGTCAATGACGCTCGTTGTGGTGATGAGGCCACGGTTAATCGTGGCAAGTACCGCAGCGGGCGTCATAGACCGTTGCGGTAAAAGACTTAACCGCAGCGGGCAACGTAAAGTGCCCGCTGCGGAATCACATTTACTGCAGCGGACAATGTAACGCGCCCATTGTGGTAAATGTTTTACCACAGCAGGTATGTTAGGTTGCCCGTTGCGGTAGATACGTTTAACCGCAGCGGGCTCTTTATGTTGCCCGCCACGGTTATTAATTTTGAATTAAAAATAAATAAATAATACAACCAGCAGAAAATAGGATATGAATTCAAATCAACTGCAAATTTCAAAACAATTCCAGATTTCAAATATATATATATATAAACCATCCATACATAACATACAAAGTCACTTAGTTGTTCTTGTCATCATATACATATTGACTTAGTTGTTTTCAATTTGAAATTACAAGTCATAGTTCAACTTGGTGAGCGTAATCTTTGGGATGAAGCATTGTGTTCCATTTTCTGAGCTTCTCGTACTGGGGTAGCAACGCCAGCTCGGACTCATTGTCGAAGAAAGTTTCTCCTTCGAGAACGTATTTCTCCATTACAAACTTGCATATGTCCGCCTTGACTTGTTTAAAGCACATCTTGTGGCTCTGTTGCTCTCCCCAATACTTGACATCTTCCTCGAGCTTCTTCCAGCTGTTGGTGTACTCCTTGCTTTCCCTTAAAAACTCGCAGGTGTACAAGCCACATGCCTTCAATCTCAGCGGCTGTTTGGCGCACTGCACGATTGATACACAAGCATTAGAACCCATATGTATGAAACATGAATTTAACCTTCAAAATACGTACCGGAAAATCTTGTCGGATTTTGAGGTGGTACCTATGCTTGTCCTTGAACTTTTGAGTTCTTCGATCCCAAAATCCGGGCACCTTTTGGTATTCGTTATAAGCGTTGTACGAAATATAATAGTTTTAGCAATAATTTAAAAAAAATCCGGGCACCTTTTGGTATTCCTTATAAGCGTTGTACGAAATATAATAGTTTTAGCAATAATTTAAATGAGTATGCTAACCGTAAATGATGAAAAAGCTCGGTGACTTACTTTTTTAGACAATCTTCGAATGCCTTGTATCCCTTCTTGTTTGGTACGCTCAAGGAGTTAAACACACAGGCTCTGTCATCCTGAGGGTATACGATAAAAGCGACCCAGTGGCCACCGACGAGACCCTGGCTGCACCATCGAAACAAAATAGAGTTTACGATGATGAGAAGGCATGATATGCTAGCCACTTAGCTCTACGTACATGTATTTGAAAGGACCTAATTGGCCTGGAGGGGGGGTGAATAGGCGTATTTGAAATTCCTGAAACTCACAAACTCAATAGCGAAAGTTAAATATGTATCGGAAGTACCGGTGGTTTGAAGCGGAAGTTTCGGTCTATGACCAAAACTTCCGGTGCAAACCAACCTACTCTTCCGGTGCCCTACAAGGCTACAAGATCAAAGTAAATTGAGTTGTTTGTTTCAAACCAATTATACAACACACCCTCTTGGATGTTGTTGATGAAGATGTTGAGCTCTCCGAAGCTTAGCTCCTCACCAACCGATGGATGTTCACCTTCAACCTATGAAGTGGAGGTAGAGGAGAGAAACACAAATAACAAGGGTAGTCGAAGCTACCACCACAACAACAAGTACGCAAGACAATCTATTGATCCTGAGGTTTGGCAATCCCCACGAAGGAGTTCCTTCGTCCTCGTTGTTGAGGTGACCACTAAGGTCCGACCACTTAGGTCTCCTCCCTCAAGCAACCGCATAGGAAGCTTGAGATTTCCACTAAGAAGAAGGGTGATACAAACACTTCGGGATGCCCTCACAAGTGAATCAACACGGGCAATCACGAAGAACACCTAGTCGGCTAGGGTTCAAAGAACCCAAGAGTAAAAGTCACAAACCAAGCCGGCAAGATGAGGAATACAAGTGCTCAAGACGAAGATCGAAGCTCCCGCTCTCTAATCTCATGTCCCTAGCTCAAATCTATAGAGGATTGAAGCTTGGAAGCAGAGGGGGAGAGAGAGCGAGTGAGTCAACGCTTGGAAGCTAATGGAGAGCGAGTGAGAGGTGAGAGAAATCAATAACCCCTCCAAAAAGGATGGGGAAAAGCATATATACTCGGGTTCCAGATGGCCTACCGGAAGTTCTGGTGGGGACCACCGGAACTTCCGGTTAGAAGAAGAGCAACGGCTCTAAAAGCGTGCAGGCGAAAAGATCTGACGAAACTTCCGGTCAACGACCGAAACTTCCGGTCAGTTGACCCGAAACTTCTGATCGCGTCGCCCGTTGGAGAAGATAAGAACCGAACCGCTACTTCCGGTCGCCTGACCGAAACTTCCTTTCGGAACTACTGCTCGAGCCTAGCGCGACCAGCAGGACTACCGCTTGCCTGAGCGGTACTTCCGGTCCATGACTGGAACTTCTGCTCCACCCTGGTAGACTTCTAAAAACTAAGTGCCCGTGGGTGAAAATGTGTTCTCGCAAGCGAACTAAGATAACAACATGAGCACTTTTATCCCCATCTAGCTAGCTATGTTTTGTGACCCTCTTGATAGTACGACGTTTCCTATAACTCAAATTAAAGTGTAAAACGATGAACCGCTTGAGTTGAGACGCCTCCTTTCCATCAAAATTTAGGGTGCTATGATTCACCAGATTTATCCATTTAAATTTATTTGTTGACTAACACCTGTAGATACGACTTTATGAACATGTTAGTCCCTAATTTGATTATCATTAATTATCCAAAACCCACATCGGGGGGCGAACGCACTTACAATATTTGACTTACCCAAAGTGATAGGCAACCATTATACACTCCGACCCGTCCGGCTTGATCTTCTTCATGCATTCTAGTATGTAATTTTTTAACTTAGTCTTCTCTGCTTTCATATTTTCTTCATATTTCTTCTCTCGTTGTCGAACTGTCATCTCTGGATCATTGATCTCGAAACCCTTGATGACTCTTTCAGCAATATGTGCAGGAGAGAGGTAGAGTACAAGACGTATCTTTTTATTGCTTACGGTGACAGTCATCCTGCACGGACAAGTCATCGTGACATAATAAGTATAGAGCTGTGGAAAATGTGAATGTAGTGGTCTGTGGAAGTTGTATTCGCCGTTTATAGTGTGAATAGCGTGATTTGAACGATGTTTAGATCTTCTTCCCGCATCAGGTTGTACATGTCGCTTAAGTCGACGGGTAGTTGCATTTCATTGCCAGCGGGCAAGTGGAAGTACTCCGGGGGAATCATGACGTTAAAACTTGACATCCCGGCTTTTGCAGCTTCCATGTACCATAGATGGAACCTCCTTGTATCCCACTTTCCTCATCGATGAGTTGGGCCCTGGGAATCATGAACTTCCCACACTCATAGTGGCCAGGGCAGTCTTCGGCCTCATCAAATAGTTGATGGGTAGTTTGAGGCCTGACAAACGATGGATAGGAATGTTAGTAGCATATATATTATGGTTGTGAAATGTAAGCAGACTAGTTCGAACATGAGCGTGTACGGGAGCTTGTCGGCGGACGTTCGTGGATCCTTGTTGGGCGGGGGAGGACATTGGCTTGTGGTCGACGGGGGAGGTGTCTTCGTCCCTGTTGCCTCCCCCGATGTGCCTCTCGGTTGCTCGCTTGTGCTCGACTGGCTTGTCGTTGTCGTGTTGTCCCCTTATGGGCCTCTAAGCTTCCTGCCTCATTAATCGGGCCGACCGACAGACTGTTTAGAGGCAGGGGAGACACTGTGCCCATGTCCGTGCCCTTTTACTTTTCCCCGCCATCGCCTTCTACCTTGTACTTGTCCCCGCCTTCGCCACCACTTTCTCCCTTGTCCTTTCCCTTGCCCTTTTTTGACGGTAGTTAACTCCTATTTTAAACCGTCAACAACCCCATAAATGACCTAGAATGATCCAAAGAGTATAGCTATAGGGTTTGATTCTAACGAGTTCCATGAGTTGTGTCGTTCTCACTTGTTTTGTAGGATATTCAATATTTCATCACAAGAAAGTATCTCAAGTGAAGAATCAGAGCACACCATTATGTAGAGCTCGTTGAGACAATCAAAACAGACATATGGTTTGCTACATTTGGTGTCCCGACGAGAGAGTCCTTGTTGGATACGACATGAAAGCTTCTAGAACAACTTGGAGTGATCACCAAGCAACATAATCCAGGGACTAAACTGATAGATTCCACAACTTTGGTGAATTACTATCTTCCACGGAGTTTTACAGCAGATGGAAAGAGGTAGAGTCCTACTCCAACACGACGAATTACGCAAACAGATGGAAAGACACATTAGGGCAACGAGGAAGGTTCTAGAAGACACCACAAACAAAGGCAAAGCCAGGAGGTCGGGCCGGCCGGCCGGCCTGGGCTAGACTCCCCTCGGCCCAACTTCATGGAACATGACCTAATCGACCTCTTCGACGCATCTAAGCCATTGTTCAAGGTCGGTTTGATCCGAGGGCTATGTTTCATCCCACCAGGCTATATAAGCAACCCCAGACCCCCCTCTTTGAGGGCATCTCAATCTCAATCACCAGGTCAATCAATCAATCTTCAAATCATTTAGTTCAGAGGTAGCCTTGAGAGGACGACTAAGAGCTCCACTATCCTAGGGCATAACTAGAATAGAATTAGAAGAGTCGAGGGAAGCTCGGATTCCGGATCTAGTCACGAGGAGGCTAGGTAATTAGCCTTGTAACTTCTCTCTTGTATCAACATTGTTCTTCTATTTGTCTAATTGTGTTCTAGTTCATCTTCTAGTTCATCTCTGTGTTCTAATATAGTTCTAATTACTCTTCTAGTTCATCTTTGTGTTCTAATCTACTTGTAATTGTTCTTCTAGTTCTTGTTGTAGTTGATACTCGATATGACTTGTTACTATTTCGTGTTCATAATTATAATGTTCATCGTCTACTTTGATTATATGTCTAGCATAGCTAGGGTATCTTTATGTTTATGCTCTTGTTCGTATAGCGCTCATTCCGATGATCAAGGGGTGAGTGGTCAACATTGTGTAAGCATGGTGCTTATACGTTGTTTACCTGCGAATGCACCCTATATTCTGGGCCAGCAAGTGGTAGTTCGCGAGGGTGACTCTTATAGTCCCGTTGATTCCTTTGTAGTCCACTCCCCGAATATAGGCCAAGTAAGACCTGGTCACCCGGAGGGGATAGACTCTGGATCTGATCCTCCATGCGTGATGTCTCCTGCGTATAGATATGTGTTATTCTAACCATGATTGCTAAACATAATTGCACTAATTGACGTAGTTTATGACCTATAGTTAGAACCATATTAGGAAGTTAATCTGTCTCTTTCTAGTTCTAGTTATGATCAAACCTTGGATGGGAATGCTCTATGGAACTCTTTTCGGTTTACTCTGTTCTATTTCATTTACCTTATTTATCATATATGTTTGATTCCTGTGTTGAGTAGATCTAGTGGAACTCATATCATAATCATACATGTGTGTGTTATAGTCTTTAGAAGTTTATCTCCTGCCACTCTCTTGATACTTAGAAGTAGGGGCATAATATAAATAACGATACATTGGAAACTCTCCTAGGTGAAATGCTACGAGTGTATTTTATTTGTGCGCTTGCGGATAATCTCATTTCATATTTTATAAGGGCATGATCATAAATACAACCACATCTCTAGTGTTGATGTTAGTGGTGACAGCCTAGCTCTAAGGGTAATGATGTTAGATTTGTCTACCCACATTTCTGGCGTCGTTATCTGAGATGATGTTAAGAGATGTGAACAAGCATTTCTAGCGCCGTCACCGGGGACACATAAGGAAATTCCATTGCCAGAACCACCTGTGTATTTCCAAAAGCACATCCTCCCTAGTTTTCTAAGTTTCTCAGAGAAGACCAGGAGATATTAGGATATAAGTTGAATACCTAGGAAAAACTCTACACACATGTTTATGATAATCAAGACACACTATTGATCTTCACTCAAACAGGCTCACCATGTCTTTTTTGTCTATTTCTTGAATATCTTATTGCAGAGTGATGTATGACTGGATTTGATCGACCGCAAAACTACGTTAACGATCCTGAAGTTTTAATAAAAAAATCCAAAGCCAATGCCAAAGCCAAGCTCAGGAAATCTCCAACCACGTTGACCGAAGACACTCATGCATGACTCTCCGTGAATTCTTCGTGCCAACCACTGCCAACATCAGGACTGAACCAACAGTCAATTTGGGAACTGAGGGATTCGAACTCAAGCCATCTTTGATCAACATGGTGCAAGCCAACCAGTTTTGTGGGAAAGCACATGAAGACGCGAGTGCCCATCTCCAACACTTCCTGGAGATCTGCAACACTTTCACTATCAAAGGAATCACCAAGGATGCCATATACCTCTGTTTATTCCCATTCTCACTTTTGGGAAGAGCGAAGCAATGGTTCTACAACAACAAAGACAAAAACACTACATGTGAGATCTGCTCCACTGCTTTCCTAGCAAAGTTCTTTCCCGTAGGCAAGACAAATGCCCTACGTGCGAAGATCTCAAGTTTTAGCAGCAGTATGATAGAACGCTTTCAAGATAACATATCAGAATGCCCTCACTATGGGACGGAGAATTGGCTACTCATGCAGACATTCTACCATGGGCTCACTTCGAGTGCCCGTGACAATATCGATGCAGCTACTGGAGGATCGTTCTTGTCACTCACTATTCGAGAGACAACAACTCTTATTGAGAAGATAGCTTCCAACCAAGGATGGAATGAAGAACACACTCAACCAAAGAAGAGAGGAGGAATGCATCAACTCAAAGTAGACATGTTGTCTGCTCAGATGGACCTACTCAAAGATTCGGTGGTTGATGGTTGTGATGCTGGTGTCGGCGTTGGAGTTGGCATCAGTGCAATGATTTTGATGTCCTCGTGGTTCCATAGGACTTCGAACCTAATTGCCAGCCCTAGGTGCATGACCGGTTGTAGGTTGGGATGGTCCAATTCAAAATGTTCCTGGTCGAGAACGTTCCAAAGCGGGGTCATGACCACATAGTCTTCAGGGATGTCTTATTTGTTGAAGTCGTGGATATCGTGGGCTGAAAGTAAGCATCCCTCGGCCACGTGCATCTTCTTGGACCTTCTGAACGAGATCAGGAGGTGGACGTGTTGGTTTTCCTGAATGTCCTCGTTCGAGATCCTTGGGCGATCCTCGTTCATCGACACTAATAATTTCTTTTGCTTTGCTTGAGGATTGGGCAGGCCATGGTCGTGAAACATCTTCGACCTCATCGCCACCATCTCCGGGTCGTTGCTTGTGAAGGCTTCCTTTATTGAGCTTTTGATCATTTTGGCAACGCCTTCATTGTAGCCCTTCTTATATAACTCATCTTTATACCTCTGCATGGACTTGTATGTGGCCACGTCGGATTGCCATGACACAACCGACTTTCAGCTCATTTTTGACTTGACACCACGAATGTGGCCGCGGTGCTCGGGGGTTCCCAGGACCTCGGTCAGCAAGTCGTGGCCCCGACGGACCTCGATGTTGTCCTTATGTTTTGCTTTCTCGATCATAGTCTTTTCGACATTCTCAAGGTGCGGCTCGTTAAACTTGGTCGCCCTGGGCTTTAGCCTCTTTGGAATGCGGGCCCTCATGTAGTCCTTTGCCCTTGGTTCGATGCCCTCATAAGGATCTGGAACCCTGGTGGCATGTCTTGCTTGTTCTTCTTGTTGCCACTTGGTCCTATGACCGGCAAAGCCAGTCATGCCCAAGTGGTGAGGATTCTTGTTCCTCTTCGCGAGCTCACTGACCTTGGTGCTCTTTTTCCTCTGCTTCTTCCATCATTCTCATTTTGCAGAAAGCGTCTCATACGTGTGCCTTGACCATAGTGTACTTCAGTAGTGGTGACTTCCCCTTCTTCAGGTAATGTCTGGTCAGCATGGACCTGAAGTTGCGAAGCGCAGTCGATGCCACGTGCAAAGCCCACTCCTTGCACTTCTCCATGTCAGCTGAGGGCAGATATCTGAATCTCCTTGTCACCTTACCCCATACTTTTTTTATGTCTTTCGGTATGTCGTGCCAGTTTGGCCAAGTGATCTCCACCTTTTCCTTCGCTATACATGTCACTTGATTGTTGAACTTGCCAATGACTGTATCTGGAGCTATTGGGTTTCCCTCTGGCCCCACCTCATCGATCACATGCACCTCATTTGCTTTGTCCAACATGTGCCTCCCGTGTTGTCCCCTCACCCTCTTCTAGCCCTTAGATTTGGACGAAGAGGTTGCCGTACAGGGAGCAGGGGCTTCTTCCTCCCTGACCGCGTCTTCGTACGTAAACTCGAGCTGACGAGGCACAATTGGCAGCTATTGATGAGAGGCTCTTGCATTTAGTCTTTCACATGCGTCATTGAAAAGGATAAAAAGCTCATGTGTGGCTGCAAGTACCTCGAGCCTTGCCAATTCGGTTTCCTTCTGCTGACTCTGTGCTTCGTCCGCCCCCTAATTCGTACATCGGATCATTGTCCACCTTTGTACGTTGCTTGTTCGGTTGTGGGGCCACGGACACCCCGCTCATCAAGCTGGTTGATGAGGAGCTAGGGGTAGGGTCCCTCCATTCGTTTGTTTTGTCTTCTGCCATTTTAGTTCTATATATACACATAGGTATATAAGATGAGTTCAAAGCTTTTGAATTCAAAATGAAACAAATAAGTAGTTGGCTCAGATTTGCGCCTAGGTCAACACGTCGCTACTAAACTGGTTACTTGTAAAATACAAGCCATCCTAGTCTAGCAGCTGCCTCAGCATACTAGTAGGGGGCAATTCAATCATCATCGTCGTTGCCTCAGCATAGAAGGGGTCACATCATCGCATTTGCCACTACCTCAGCTTCAAAAGAATCAGCAATGCAAATGTCATAATACAGATGAAAGCCCTAGTTTAGTTTTGGTTAATTGATGAAACCTATTTGGTCTAATCCTATTGCTAAGCATGTGTGTAGCTTATGAGAAAGGATTGGGACCAAGCCAAGTGGTGGAGCTAGCAAGGTGGCAACCATGGAGGATGGTGATGGCCACATGAAACTAAGTGATCAAGTGCTCTACCATTGGTGAAATATGAGAAGAAGGGAAGAGATTGAGCAAAGAGGCCTGAAGGCAAAGGTATAACCTATAGGGCTCTTTGTTTTGATGATCGAGACACTTAGCGAGTGTGATCACATTTAGGATACATAGTCGTACTATTAAGAGGAGTTAATTCACGGCTTATGCAGTGTTCAAGTGTCACTAGGAGGTTTTCTAACATTTTGATGCTATAGACCTAGTGAGTGACTAACTAAACCCTTGGAAAATTCTTGTAAAATGCTAACACACGTGCACAAGTGGTGAAACACTTTGGTGTTGGCGCATGGGAGCAAGGGTAGAAGTTAGAAAGCGAAAGGTGCTGAGTTAGCAGCATCGGACGCTGGAGGCGGCAACATCGGACGCTGGGCCGAAAGTCTGATGGCTAACCCTAGCTATAGACTGATGCTGAAGGAGCATCAGACACTGGCAACGGACGCTGAGGAAACACTGTTGCAGAGTCATATGTTGATGACATGGCTCGAGCAAACCTTCCAAGGAGCATCGGACGCTGGCCTGCGTCCGATGCCAAACCATCTGATGCGTCCGATGTGTTTGGGTGTGTTCTGGAACCTCTCTGCATGGTCATCGGACGTAGGGGTTGAGCATCCAATGTAAGGGTGACAGCGCATCCGATGTGGCGCAGAAAAGAGCTGAAGAGAGCAGTGGCATCAGTGCGTATGATGCCTGGCATCGGCGCGTCCGACGTCACATTAACCGTGGCGTGAAGAGATTTGATCGTTGGGATCTGACGGACTGAATTCGTATCAGGGGGACACGTGGCTCCATCCGGAGCATCGGACGCTGGGGGAGCGTCCGATAGTCGCACATCGGAGCGTCCGATGGTCGCGATTTTAGCCCAATGGCTAGGCCGACTTGAGTGGCCTATTTAAGTGGCTTGGCCGGCTCACATGGGTTCGCTCTTGCACATTTTGATCCCTAAGCATCTTTGTGAGCATAGCCAAGCCTCCCCACTCATCCCTAGAGTTGATTTGATCAAACTAAGCGAGATTGAATGATTAGTGCTAAGATTTGAAAGAGTTCATTCTAGTGGCACTAGTTATTCGCATCGGCATTGAGTTGCTTGTTACTCTTGGCATTTGCTGGTGCCTAGACGGCTTGGAGGAGTTGAGGTGGTTGATTGGCAGGATTGGTGATTGTTCTTGGCCACCACCGTTCGTGATTGTGAGAGGTTTTGGAGCCTCACCTCGCCGGAGCGGCAAGAGGCATCCTTAGTGGATCGCTCGTGTCATTGAGCTACCTCGCTAGTGGTAGATTCTTGTGGCGCTCTTTATGAGCTTGGCTTTGTGCCAATTAGCCACCGAATCACCTAGTGTTGGTCGACACAACGGGGAGTAGCGTGCCGGCAAGCACGTGAACCTCGGGATAAATCATTGTGTCCCGCGTGCTATTCGTGATTGTGTTTCCATCGTGGTGATTGGTCTTCATATTCACATCTTTGGTGATTGGCATCACAAGTGGAATTCACCGGTGATTGGTTCTCTATAAGGCGATCCCGAAGGCTTGGTGAAACCATCTTTATCTAGCTCATTTCCTTTGTGCATCTACTTTGAGCTATTTCATTGTGTAGATACTATTACTTGTTGTATATCCTTTGTCATATACCTTGTGTAGCTAGTTGTGATTAGTTTACATAGTTCATCTTTTGCACACACTTGTTTATCTTAGATCATCTTGATCATAGTTGTGCTAGAGCTAGTTTATTTATTCCGCATTAGTTTCTAGCTCTAATAGTTTGTGTGCCATAGTTATATTAGGTAGAATTGTTGGATAGGTGGCTTGCAACACACTATTAGGCTAGCGCAAAAAGCTTCGCCATATTGTCATACTAATAGTGTTTTCCTAAGTGATTTTGTATATTTTTAATTTGGCTATTCACCCCCCTCTAGCCAATTTGGACCTTTCAACAGAGTAGTAGAAGAGAGTAGGAGAGTGATAGTAGTAGAGAGTAGTAGGGAGAGAGAGTAGGAGAGTGATAGTAGTAGGGAGACAGTACTAGAGTAGTAGAGTGATAGTAGAAGAGAGTAGTAGAGTGATAGTAGTAGGGTCATAATAGTAGAGTCATAGTAGTAGAGAGTAGTAGGGAGAGAGAGTAGGAGAGTGATTGTAGTAGGATGACTGTAGTAGAGTAGTAGTGTGGTGTAGTAGAGTCATAGTACTAGGGAGAGAGAGAGTAGTAGAGTGATAGTAGAAGAGAGTAGTAGAGTGATAGTAGTAGGGTCATAGTAGTATAGTCATAGTATTAGAGTGATAGTAGTAGAGTGATAGTAGTTGAGTCATAGTAGTTTAGAAGTGTAGTAGGGAGAAAGAGTAGGAGAGTGATAGTAGTAGGGAGACAATAGTAGAGTAGTAGAGTGATAGTAGAGTCATAGTTGGAGTGTGATAGTAGTAGGGAGAGAGAGTAATAGAGTGATACTAGAAGAGAGTAGTAGAGTGATAGTAGTAGGGTCATAGTAGTATAGAAGAGTAGTAGGGTCATAGTAGTTTAGAAGAGTAGCAATCAAGCACTAGTACAGAGTAGTAGTAGAGAGTAGGCCATTTGCATAGTGTAAAAAACATCACAGGGCATCATAGGCAACAAATAAAAAAGCATCACATGGCATCATAGATAGTGACATTTGCATAGTGTAAAAAGGCATCAAAGTGCATCATAAGCAGCAAATAAACTCTGAATAAAGAATAGGTTCCATCTGAAATCATAGGTTTATTTGCTATAAGATGTCGATATGATTCCATCTGAAATCATAGGTTCCATCTAAAAAACAAGACATAAGATAGGTTCCATCTGAAAAATGAGACATATGATCTAACTCAATCTCAAAAACGAGACATAAGATAGGTAGCATATTCTTATCTTTGAATCAGATAGGATGCTAGGAACAGTCTCCATCATGTACACTGATCATAGAAGGTTTCACTACACTGGTTTCGTATTTTATCTTTTCTAGCTGTCTTTTTAATATGTCATAGAAATGTTGAATTAGTTCACAACACATAAAAAGTAAATCATGTTGAGCACCTTAAAAGAATAGACAAATCTAAATGAATCAGCTTCAGTATAGATACCCTTTTCTTTTCTAAATGAAATATTGATCCTTTTCTAAATCTTTTCAGTCTGGAAAAACCTGCTGACATTGGAAAGGATGAACTTGACTACAAATTTTTTTTGAATGGCACTCTCTGAATTCCAACCTTGATGACACTAAACCGGCCATATTCAATATTATCTTGCAATGCGTGGGGCTCACCTCAGAATCTGAGACGGTTCTGATCAGTCACGGCAGGCAGGCCCTCGGCCTCGGTCGGAGGCCGCGACGGCCGCGGTGGGGAAGGGCCTCGGCCTCGCGGTCGGAGGCCGCATCAGCGACGACGGGGAAGGGCCTCGGCCTCGCGGTCGGAGGCCATAGCGGCGGCGGGGAAGGGCTTCGGCTCCGCCGGCTAGGGCACGAGCGCGGAGGAGGACGACGGGCGCATAGGAGGGCTCTGGTGGCGCAGAGTGTAAGAGGAGGAGGACAGGCGCGGAGGAGGACAAGTGTGGAGGAGGATCGCCGGCAATGGCGACGGCGGCGTGCGAGAATTGGGTAGCACTTCGGGGTCGGCGCGGGAGAAATGAAGGACTTGGCCACTTCGGCCGAGGGGTTAGGTATATACAGGGTGCCCTTTACTGCAGCGGGCAACATAAGGGCCCACTGCGATTAATACTTTTAGACATTTTTTATTCTTTATTAATAATAAGTTAACTTTTTGATATTAATAATATTTGCAACTAACAAATAGTTAACTTAATAATAAGTTATTAATAACAACTTATTATTAAGTTAACTTTTTGATAATAATAACTTTTTAATAATAACCACAAATAGTTAACTTTTTTATTACAAAACTTATCTCAAATGCTATTACAAAACTTTTTATTACATAGACGTACGTGTGGCATATATACATCTCATTTTGGTGCAGGCGCTTTCACGGAACGCTTCTCACCATCGGGACGGGCCCAAGACTTCATATCACTCTTGTTGCAACGGTCCTCAACGGTCTTGATCTTCTTTGCAAAATCGGTAAAAAGTTGGAGCTCTACATAGTTGTATTGTTCTGGGCTCTGGACCCCATCAGCTCCAATAATCCGTTGCTTTCCTGACACGACCACATGCCTCTTTGGGTCCTCCGGATAGATATAGTAGGCCACTTGCGCGACATTGGTTGCAAGTACCCATTGGTCATCTTTGTACCCGATACTTTTGAGGTTCACGGTGGTTAGCCCGAAACTGTCGACCGCAACCGCTTTGGGGTTGACCCAGTGGCACCGGGAGATGGTTATGCAAACGTTCTTGTTGTAGACAAGTTCCCATATTTCTTCGATTTGCCCATAGTATTGCGTCCTCATGTTTTTGGCCTCGTCGATGCCCTTAGACGAACCGCACCGCGTACGCTACCGCGCGCGCTATATCTGTTTCTCGTCGATGCCCTTAGACGAACCGCACCGCGTACGCTACCACGTGCGCTATATCTGTTTAGCGTAAAAAAAAGCGCGCTCCAGGAGCCGATATAGCAGACGCTACACGCGCGCGTACGCTATTCAGAGCGGAGAGAAGAAAAAATAGCGGAGATGGCGCAGGCCTGCTGCATGCGCGCGCAGCACGCGCGGAGAGGGAGTGTGCGGTGGACCCTACCTTATTTTGCAACAAAAAATGCTATATCTCACAAACCGAAAATCCAAATTAAATTCTGATTGCACCATTAAATTCGTTGCAATTAATTCTTTAAAAGTAGATCTCTCATGGATATATTTAGATAAAGTGACAAGTGAGCCCATAGTGGATAGAGGATGATATAGAGGATGGATGGATGCGGGAGAAATAAGTATAGATGAGAGAATCTTGATGACCAGACAATATAGATGATGAAAATAGAGGAACGTGAGTGCGAGTAGTCTTATATCGAACACCGCAGTTCTGTGCCGTGCTCTTCTTGTCCTTCTCTTTCGTGTGGAACCTGTACCCCTTGACATCATATACTTGCCATGTCGTGACTTGGCTGGACGAGCGTAGCACAAGCTTCTGGACGGTCTTCGTATCTTCATCATTAGGGCATCTTTCTAGGGGTATGTTTTGCTCTTTGAGCCAGTCTATGAAACTGCTCTTGTGCTTGTTTTGGACCCACGCCTCTGTGTGTTGTCCGTCATTAGCGACGTGGATCTCTTCTATGCGCTTCTCGACATATTTCTCCATGCTCACAAACTGATGAAAGATGTTGTAATGAGCTTGTTCAACCTCCTTGCATGGTATATCGGGGTGTACTTTTTGGCCCATGCACCCCATCCCCGTGGTTCTGCCCTCGTGCTGATGGATAGGCAACCCAATCGTCCTCCCATCTTTTATGTACCTCATACACCAGTTCACTGTCTCCTCAGTTGTGTATGCCTCAATCATAGAGCCCTCTGGATAAGCACGGTTATGAACATATCTGTTCAGGGTGGGCATGAACCGCTCGTACGTCCATATTTCGTGAAGGTACACGGGGCCTAGTTGCTCGATCTGATCCTCCATGTGCATCATCAAGTGTACTATAATATCAAAGTATGACGGGGGAAAGCACATCTCGAGCTGGCAAAGGGTCTCCGCGATGAACTCCTTCAGGGCAGGGAGGTCAGCCTTACTGATGACCTTCTGCTTGATGCGGTTAAAGAAGTATGATATCTGAGTGACCACCATCTTCACGTACTCTGGACCAATACCCCTTATCACTATTGGAAGGAACACCGTCAGCATGACATGGCAGTCATGTGCGTTGTAGCCGGTCAATGTGAGGTCTTTCAAGGAGACGAGGCTCTTGATGTTGGAAGAGAAACCGATCGGCGCCTTGATACCCCTGAGAAGCTTGAGCATAGCAGTCTTCTCGTCATGCCTTAGGTTGTAGGCCGCACCTAGGAGATTGACTTTACCATTTTGAGGTGACCCAGGGTGAAGGTCCTGCCTGATGCCCTGGTTGAGAAGATCCGTCCGTGACTTCAGACCATCCTTCGTCTTTCCCGGGATGTCCAGTAGGACACCGATCGTGCTATCGAAGACGTTCTTCTCGAGATGCATGCAGTCGATGGCATGGAGCATTTTTAGTGTCTTCCAATATGATAGGTACTCGAAGAAAATCGACCTCTTCTTGAAAGGAACGACGGGGAAAACCTGCGACGCTTCCTCCGCCATGTCTCGCTTTCGCTTCCTCGTTTGTTTTCTCCCCTCCTCTGGTGGCTTCTTCTTCTTGCCGAACTCGATCTGATCAATATCCTTCACCATCTCATACACCTTTGGCCCCCCAACTAGTCTGTGCCAGCGGTTCACCGTATGGCTCGGCCTGATCGTCGAACAATTGATTCATGACACTTCTGAAAGGTCGTGACACCTAAGAGGGGGGGGGGTGAATTAGGCAACTTAAAACTTATACTCTAAACTATGGCCTCTAATTTCCACCTAGTCAAAACCTATGCAACAAAGTAAACTATCTAGAGTGCAACTAAGGTTTTGCTAGGTGTTTGGTTATCTCTACCGCAGAAGAGTTTTGCAACCTATGATCCAAACCTATCAACTAAGCTAGGAAAGATAAAGCACACAACAAAGGTAGCAAGTAGATGCAGAAGCTAAAGAGTGTGGTAGAGATGCAAACTCCCATCGATGACTCCGGTATTTTTACGGAGGTATCGAGAAGTGCGCAAGCTTCCTCCTAGTCCTCGTTGGAGCCCCTCGCAAGGAATCCCTCGCAAGGGCCAAGCTCCTGATCGGGTAACTCCGTGGATAGCCCTAGGCCTTTCCTACGCGTGAGTGGGTCTCCGGTTAAGCCACTCATGGCAAAGCCTCTCCCAGATGCTCCCCGTCGTCTTCACTATCAAGCTTCCGGCCGAACCACCGCATGCCTTGTTCGCTTCGGTACACAGTGGTGGCCACACCACAAATGCGGTTGGTGTGGTCTCGCAAGACTACAAGCCCCTCTGATGTACAATCAACGGTGCGTGCAAGCACCTGTAGGTAAGAGGTATGAAACCTCACTAAACACTAGGCCTAACACCTAGAGCAAGCGCAAAGCAGTGGTCTAACTAGCCTAAGCACTTCACAAAGCACCTACACTAATCACCTAGTATATCACTTAAGCACTTTGGTGGCTAGAGCAACTAAATATGTGTCTAAGCACTTGGTATACTTCCTTGAGCTCCAACCATATGTTTTTGGCCGGCCATGGGGGTATATATAGAGCCCCAACCAAAAAGAGCCGTTGGACACCAAAGATTGACTTTTCTGCGTAGCATCGGACGCTCCTATCGGGAGCATCAGACGCGCGTCTGATGTCACTTTAACGGCTAGTTGCCGACCTGGCACTGAGTCACATCGGACTCTGCAGCGTCCGATGCTTTACCATCTGACGCGTCTGATGCCTTCAGAGCCACTCTGGAACCTCTCTGCATGGGCATCGTACGCAGGGTCTTGTAGCGTTTGATGTGCGCCGGTGCGTCAGATGTATACTGTGCAACTTTGCACAGTGTTACCGTTGCGTCTGATGTGGCACCATTGACGCATCCAATGCTTCTGCTGGCGCTGACCCGAGCTAGGGTTTTCCATCGGTGCGTCCGACGCTTGCGAAGCCAGCGTCTGATGTCCCTTTTTCTTTGTTTCTTCGTGATTTCTTGCGCCGTCTTGGTTCCAGTCTTGTGCCTTGGACTTTGCTTGTTCTTGAGAGTCTTCTACTGAGCTTCAAATGTCTTGCTTGAGGTGTTGATCATCGGATCACCACGTTGCCTTCGTCCAAGTCACATTTCCACCCTATTGAACTACAAAATAAACACTCGCAAACACATTAGTCCAAGATGGTTTGTGTTGATCATCAAACACCAAAATCCAAAGTCAAATGGGCCGAGGTCCATTTTCCTTACAACTTCTTCTATATTTGTGCCTTTTCAGAAGGAGCCACCTGTGCCTCATGTACACCATCTTGTTCGATCCCTTGAGGTAAGTGTAGCATGTCCCGTCGATGCACATTATGCAGTCGGTCTTCTCTTTGATCTGCCCCGACAGTGAGAAGAGACCGGGGTTGTCGGTGATGGTGACAAAGATGATGGATTTTAGGGTGAACTTCTCTTTGAGGGACACATCCACCATCTCGACCCCAACATCAAATAGCTCCTTCATTTCCTCCATTACCGGCTCCAGGAAAACATCAATATCGTTGTCGGGATGCTTCGGTTCCGAGATAAGCATGGTCAGCAGAAGATACCTGCACCTCTAAAACATATGAGGAGGTAGGTTGTAGATGGTGAGTACGACCGACCAGGTGCTGTGGGAGCTGCTGAGCTCGCCGAATGGATTCATCCCATCGGTGCTCGGCTCGAACCGAACGTTCCTGGGATCTTTGCCAAATTGCGGGTAGGCCTTGTCGAAATCTTTCCACTTCTAGGCATCAAAGGGGTGCCACAGCATGCCATCGTCCTTCAAGTAGTCAGCTGATGCATGTCAGGACATGAGCTTCGCATCCTCTGGGTTCCCAAAAAGCGCACGCAGGCGGTCGATCACTGGCATGTACCACAACAACAGTGCCAGACTTCTCCTCAGCATGTAACCCTCTTCTTCCTCGTCTTGCTGATGAGCCGAGAAGTGATTGGTTGCAACACTGCTCAGCTTGGCACCCTTCTTCTTCTTCCTCTGACCACCTCGCAAGGCCTCATCATCGTCTGCATCCACGCGACAGCCAGCATTCCTCTTGTAGCGATTGGCATCACAGTGCGGACAACTCGTCAAATTCTCATACTTTGTGCCCCGATACAGGATGAAGTGGTTAGGGCAGGCATCAAACTTTCTAAGCTTCATCGCCACTGGCTGGATAAGCTTCTTCTCCCGATAGGTATTTGCTGGAACTCTTATTACTTGTCGGGAACGTTTTAGCAAGGTAACCTAACAACTCATCAAAGCTACTGTCAGACCACCCATGTCGAGCCTTCATCATCAACATATTGAGGTTGAAACGGAGCACCGTGTACTCCTTCGGACATTCCCTGTCGTCCTTATATAAAGGATCAAGTGACGCCTGCTTCATCTCTCTGAAATTTTCCAGCCACTTCGGGGAGCCATACATGACGTCGTCTTTGTCGATGTGATTGAGTAAATCCTGAAATAGCTGCACATCCGCAGGATCCTGCACCCTAGCATTCTCAACATCTCCACCATCATTTGTCATATCTTGGAGTACATCCTCCATAGCGATGTAGTCACGAGCACTACTGTCATTGAAGGCTGACGCTACTGTTGCTGATGAGACGTGCGCTCCAAGACCTTGCTTCACCGTCGTCGACACCGAGCTTACTCCAGATGCCGCCCCGACACTCAGATGGACTCTCTCGCCGTGATGAGTCCACACCGTGTAATCCTCCACGAAACCAAAATGAATCAAGTGAGATTGCACTGTGCCTTCGTCTTTAAACGTTGTTAGATTCTTGCAGCGATGACATGGACATATGATTGTCATCTGGTTCGATCTCTCACGGTCAGCTTTCGCAGCGGCAATAAACTTTCTCACTTCAGCGAGATACCGCACATCAAGTACTCTATTGATCTTGTACATCCATTCCGACCGGTCCATCGTACCTACGAACCTTATACACATCGATCACAAAACAAAGATGTTAGAAAAAATAATGATTTACATACAAAACATGAAAAATATTACATCAAAAAACACATGAAAAATAGCGTGATTCATGCATCCATGTTGAATCTAGGGACAAAAATAATGATGAGAAACAAAATTAATGCATCCATGATGAACTTAGAGAAAAAAAATACTAGTTTTCTCTCTCCTCCATGAAACTAGATCTAGAAGGAGGCTAAAAAGAGAGGAAAAGAGAGGGCAAAGAGGATGGAGATCATCTGGGTACCTCTTGTGGAGTACTTCTGATCCAAATCAAACAAAGAAATCTCAAAAACAAATTATTTGGTGCAAAAATTGGGCAAAACTTCTCTTCCCGTTTTTGTGAAAGGAGGAAGAAGACATGACCGCGATGGTCCAGGTCGCTGATTTAAATAGCCTCTAATAACCACAGCGGGCAACTTTACTAGCCTGCTACGGTTAATCGGTTTTAACCGCAGCAGGCATCCTTAGACGCCCGCTGCGGTAAAATGATTAACCGCAGCGGGCTCTTCGGTGGCCGGCGCAGCATGGCCGACCACTGAATAACCGTGGCGGGCAAAAAGAGTGTCCGCCATAGAGGCCTTTTAGGCAATGCTGCGCAAGTTCTTTTTTTTCTAGCAGTGATTATTGAGTTTAGAGATGTAAAAATCATATAAATAAATTTATCTTGAAAAGTACTTTCACAAAAATATACATATACTACTTTTTAATAAATATTTTTAAAGAAACAAGTGGTCAAAGTTACGTTTTGGAGACCGTGTAGCTGTCTGAAATGACTTCTTTTACTAAAGTAGAGGGAGTACTATTAATTCTCTTGCATAAATTCTCACGTATAATACAGGATAATTTCCGCAGCAACGCGCGGGGTATCATCTAGTTTTATATATGATGACAACCATGTGTGTCGGGTACCAAAATAAAGGGTACCCCGAATAGCCTAAGAAGGGCAAAGGCCATGTCCGGCCCGGTCAGAATCAGCTCTGGACACCGGCCTAACTCTTGGCCGGACAGGACCCGCACCTAAGGATGTCGGCTCGTCACTCGGACGACAGCAAAAGAGCCCGGCCCAGGGACGAATCTCGGCCCGGAGACGGGAGAAAAAACGCCAAACCATGCTAGCCTCTAGCGCAAACCAGGGAGAAATCGTCCCGTGCAAGGGCAGTACAACAGTCGGGCGGTACACCACAGGAACGGAGGACCTCCTCAGTCTGCCTCCTTATCCGCACCACCATGAGGACCGGTCACGGACGGGGTAATCTAGGGCGCCTCACCACGGGAACCGATGGCCCAATAGCTGCGCCTGCGCTCTTCGAGAGGTCGGTCAGGCCATTAATGGCACAGCTACTGCACCACGCTGACCACACGCCTCAAAAGGAGGAATCAATGGTGATTCCAGCTTGACGAATCCAACAACAGTGTCACGCGTGCGAAGACACTGTGCCAACCACCTCACCGCCCGAGGCCTCAGGCTTAGGCCTCGGGGGCAAGCTTGTTTTCCCCTCGCCCGAGGCCTCGAGCTTAGGCCTTAGACGAACCTTTCTGCTTCGCCCAAACAACTCGCGCTCCAGCCTCAGTTGAACCCTACATTCTCTACTTCGACCGAGACCTCGCAACCAGGCCTCGGGCGAAGCCCGTTCCTTTGACCAGGGGCCTTGACGCAAGACGACAAGCGGGAGGTATGACGAAGACCCACGAGTCCTAGGCCACTTATGACTTACCCAGCATGCCTGCCCCGCATGGGTTGGGACGTGACACGGGACTCGCTCCATCCCGTCAATCAGCATGACACGACGGAGGTACTCGACGCTGCACAACAACAATGTAGAATCCGCCCGATCACAAAGAAGAGGACGACGACCATATTGCCGCTATAGGACTACGACGATCCACCTTCGTCTTCTTGACCAAGATAAGAACACTAGTTCCGCTCCCTCTATGTAACCCAGTGCCATCCTTGCGGCTATAAAAGGAGGGGTCAGGGATGCCTTAAGGCAGATGACACCTAGAACACCAAGATCACACACCAGCAACGCTCAAGTTGCAACCTCGCCTCTTCCATTCTCACGAGACTTGGGGAGCTCCCCCTCTCTCACCCGCTTGTAGCCCCTACTACGAGCACCCCGGTGCAAGAAACACGACCTCCGCTCTCCCCACTGGACGTAGGGCCACGGTTTGCTCGAACCAGTATAAACCCTTGTGTCCTTATTGCATCACCACCCGGAGCTAGGAACACGCAGAAACAAATTCACTCACCGGTGTTAGGACCCCCCGTTTCTGAAACACCGACAGTTGGCACGCAGGTAGGGGCTCTTCTGCATGAGGCCCTTGCCCGACTCTGAGTGGTAGAAACTCCTAGAACCTCACTCCACAAGGAAGGGACTCGGGGGCTACACGCCGCCCCTGAGGGACCCCGCAGGAGAGACATGTCCTCAACAACACACCCGGTTCTTCCCGAGGCATGCGAAAGGCCCGGAAAGAACGTGCATTAGCGGACACCTCTGTTCACTGATGTTACGTCACGCCCCCCTTCGCCTCCTAGGTTTGGTGGACTTCTCCGTTTGCTGATGATACGTCAGGAGGAGAGATGACCGGAACTCGGAGGGACGGGGGCGTGGGGGGAGGGCTGGCACCATTCTCATACCCGCTTCTGAGCTCACTGGTTCCACCGATGACCCACTCGTCGGCCAGGAACCGACATAGCAAAAGAGGATGTCGAGTGGAATGTTACCAGCTGCCTCCCCCCCAAGGGCGGCCGCCGTGGGCTGAAGAGGCTTTTCGAAGGGCCAAACTGGCTGAACAATTCGAAATGCCTCCCACGCCCACTGCGGTTCAGCTGGACGAGCCGAAGAACTCGCTGCTACCGGTAGGTTCTTCGCCCAGCCTCCATCACCACCGGCAAGAAGGCGCTACGACTCCAGTTCTCAGGGTCACCGCCTTTGTCGGGATCGACAGAAAGGTGATACGCAGCAGGGCAAGGCGAATCCAGCAGCCTCATCTCCCCTTTCCACAAACATGAGGAAGTCATTCGCGGCAATGTCGAGTCCTTTCGACGGCGTCACGTTCGCCGCGAACGACTCTCCGACACGTTCAGAACATCGTCCTAGAGAGGGCGTGGTGAACGTGACAAAGAAGGGAAGAGAAGGGGCTGAGCCCAAGTAAGGGACAAGCATCAACCCTGATGACCCGCCGTCTGTCCCAGGGGAGTTGGGATCTCATGGATTCAACCCTGATGTCCCGTTTTCTCCCCCTCTCATTCTTTTATTTCTCCCATTTAGCAAACATCCGCAAAGAACGTTAGTTCTTCGCTACTGTAATCCTGAGAAAGAAATAAAAGAGCTCTCTTCTTTCCAAAAAAGGGGGAGAAATCACCTTGACTCATTAAAGAAGACCCGAGTCAGGCCTCCGAACCCGGGAGGTCCGAACATGCCATCCCCTTGGTTCGCTCGAGGCCTTCGCAACAAGCCTCGGATGAACACGACGTTCGCCAAACCAAGGCCCAACCATACTGGCACTCACCCGAGCCCTTTGCACCGAGGCTCGGACGAGCGCACCGTCCTCCAACCAGCCCGAGCCTACCACTTCGCACACGCCGAAGGTTGCTTTCGCCGGCCAACAATGACAGCGGAGCAGGAATAAGCGACGACGACTAAAGAAAAAGCAATGTTCCTTTTTTTCCTAAATCTATTCCTTTGTTTCAATGATACGAAAAACACTTTGCGAAAAACTAAAACAAAAACCCTATCACTGTAATCGTGTTTGACGCATCCTTGTTTTCAAACTCAAAGGGCAGTGTCAGCAACCGATCCCCTGGTTGAACTCTGAGGAAACTGGTCGGGATTCGATCACCAACGCCTTCGATGGCTAACAACACCGATCCCCTGGTTGAACCAGAGCACGGGCGACAGACCGGGTTCCCGAAGAGTCAAACGAGAGACTAAGCAAACATGGATGCGATGATAGGATCACGACAGCCTCTACACCCTCGTTCTCGTCCCTCAACGCAGCAGGAAGTTACGCGAAAAGACCGAATGTGGTCGCGAGGCGAAAACATGGGGGAGCGCTTATGTGATAATTTTTTGAACTAAAAAGAAAATAAAAAAATGCAACTATTTTTAACAAGAATCACCCAATAGCATGCTAATGCGCCCCTTTTTACAGGAATACATCTTGAAATGAGGAACATTGTGATATGATGGATCATGTCTTCAGGCCCCTACGTCGTGGAACAGAATGGCGCGTGCCAAGACAGTGGCCATCGAGAAACCCTGTAAAAGGGGGAGAGCCCTGCCGGTAATAGTTCCTATGGAAGAATGGCGCCTGAGCGGCGCCGACCTAACGCCCGGTGGCCCCTCTGCCTTGACGGCAAAGGGATTCAAAGGGACCCACACCTCTAAATCCCAGGGATCGCTAATCAGGTCACGTACCGCTACAAAAGCAAGAGCATTGGCCTTCCCAAGAGGCGTTTTTGCAGGCAAACACTCTCGGGCCTCAGCGAACGGGTCCGGGGGACGTCCAAAAGCAAAACTCACGAGCTCTAAAAACACGACCGGCCTCGCTCGAGCAACAACCCATCCCCATGAGAACACAAATCAAAAAAGGACGTGGGAAGGCTCGGCGACCGAAGAACAAGAGCATGGGTAAAGATGATGTAAAATTTTTTACAAGGAGCCGGGGCCTCAACCCTGACACCTCCTATCGGGACTCCCGGATGACTTGTTCTACGGGAACCTCGGTGAGCACGGCCTCGGTGGCATCATCGAACTGTTCGATGAGCTTCTCAAAGTCTACGACCCCGGTTCCCTCTGGGAACCCCGCCAACGAGCGCAGGTCACATATGAAGCGGACCTGAGCCCCGGCGAGGGCCACCGGAGCCCACCGGTGAACACCACGCTCCACCGAGGCCCGAACACACTCGGGCACGTCCTGGAGACGCTTCACGAGGTTGTAGCCTCGGGCGTGCACGAACTCCACGGCCACCTCGGCAGCCGGGCGGAGGACCTGGAGCACGGCCTCCAGCACGGCGACATGACCGTCTGCCGCCGCCAGTTGACCGCGGAGCTCCGCGGCCTCCTCCTCGGCAGCATCCAGCGCCACCGACGCTGTCGTGACCGTGTCCTCCAGGTCACAGATCATCGGAGAAGCCGTTGGGTGGCGGAGAGGGATCGATCTCGAAGTTGAGATGACCCTGAGAAAAATACAGAAAGAATGATCAGGATACCGTCGCAAGGCCACGACGACGAAAGGAAATAAACTAACCCAGGGATACGACGACGTTGACCCGACCCCCTCGACTCCGACTGCTCATCAGTAGCACGCTTTCCGTGGTCCATATCAGAGAGCGGGAGGTCGACGTAGGGCGGTGACAAGGTTAATGGAGTGGGCTGGCTGAGGGCTAAACCCACTATTCCGTATTTATAACGGGAAGGGCCGGCTACCGCCACCCGTCAGAATGTGGCCCTTTGCGATTCCCCAAGGGAAATCAAGACGCCACACGGCTCTTTGATTGTCACGCGCGATGGATGGGCCCCTTGAAAAACGTGCCCCCAGACGGTCGCGACTCCCATTGGGGCCGGCCATCAATGCAAGAAAATCGAAAGGTCGACTCCTCAGTCATCAAACGCTTTCAATGCCAGGTCACTTAAAGGTACACCGACGCGCATGTCTCCAGGCCCCAATGGATTTTCAAAAAATCCACCAAGGCCTCGGGGGCTACACCCGGCGGGTGCGCTCGCGCGCACCCACCGGAAAAGGAGCAAACACTCAGAAGAAGGACTCAGCTAAGCTTCCGGAGGAGTACCAAACACTCCTCCGAAGGCTCGGGGGCTACTGCCGGGTACCAAAATAAAGGGTACCCCGAACAACCCAACAAGGGCAAAGGCCAAGTTCGGCCCGGTCAGAATTAGCTCTGGACACCACCCCAACTCTTGGTCGGACAGGACCCACACCTAAGGATGTCGACTAGTCACTCGGACGAGGACGACAGCAAAAGAGCACGGCCCAGGGATGAATCTCTGCCCGGAGACGGCAGAGAAAAACACAAACCATCCTAGCCTCTAGCGCAAACCAGGGGAGAAATCGTCTCGTGTAAGGGTAGTACAACAGCCGGGCGGTACGCCACAGGAACAGAGGACCTCCTCAGTCCGCCTCCTTACGGTCAGGCCATTAATGGCGCAGCTGCTGCGCCACACTGACCACACGCCACCGGCTCCTCAAAAGGAGGAATCAGTGGTTGAAAGGATCAAGATGCCCAAGAGGGGGGTGAATTGGGCTTTTCTAAAACTTTAGCTCAAATTAAAACCTATCAAGCCCAATTAACCCCTTGTGCCTAGAAGTGTGTTTCTCTATACTCTACCGCACAAAAGACTATCACTATGCCATTTCTACTCTAGCAAAGCAATTCAAGTATGAATGAACAACAAGTAAACTACGGAATTGAATTGCTCAAATGTAAATGCGTAAGTAATGAGAGTAGAGATGACACGACGATCTTTTTGCCGAGGTATCGAGGTGTCGACACCCCCCTAGTCCTCGTTGGAGCACCCGCGCAAGGGTATCGCTCCCCCTTGATCCGTGCAAGGATCAAGTGCTCACTATGAGCTGATTCTTCGCCACTCCGGCCCGGTGAATCGCTCACTACCGGTCACAAGCCTCCTTGGGTCATCCACAAGCCTCCAGATGATCACCAAGCTTCACGATCACCACCAAGTCGTCTAGGTGATGCCGATCACCAAGAGTAACAAGCTAGAACTCTCACTTGACCAAGACAAGGCCAAAGAGATGGATGGATGCACACTTGCTACTCAATTCTCACTAGGAGGTCACTAATTCTCTCAATTAGCAATTCTCTCAACCTCACTAGGGCTCTTTCTCTTTCTCACACTCACAATGTATTTCTCAGCAGAGGAAAGTGGCAAGAACGCTCTAATGAAGGAGGGGGAGGAGTATAAATACTCCCCCAACCGGCCATCCAAAAGAGCACTCAACAGGGCGTTTTTCGAGGGCATCGGATGCTCTGATGCCTAGCATCGGACGCGCCGATGCCCTCGACCCAACGGTCAACTGTACCTTCTATCAGACTGTTTAAAGGAGCATCAGACGCTGGGTAGCGTCCGATGCCCTCGCAAAGGACGCGACCGATGCAAAACAGACCTCTCTGGAACCTCTCTACATGGACATCGGACGCTGGCCCTCAGCATCCGATGCCAGCGTCCGATGTGCCCCTTAGGGCACCCTCTCTGGAACAGTGGCATAGGCGCGTCCGATGTGACAACATCGGAGCGTTCGATGCCACCTGGCCAGCACACTCAAGTCTAAGTGACATCGAACGCGCGTCCGATGCCACTAAGGCCAGCGTCTGATACCCAAAACAGGGCCGAAACGACTTCGGATCGCGACGCTGCCTTAACGACTTTTCATCCTCGCGACACAAGGGCTCTCTCAAAGCTACCTAGGGCTATGAAATAACAAGTGTGCACCACACCTACCTCAATAGACTCATCTAGGTCAAGGTACTGATTCACACTCCCCTTTATAGTATGGCCAAAGGAAAAACAAAGACCTAAGACTACCTAAGTGTCCTCTAACACCATATGACACAACCTAGTCTACCACCATCTTCGTCGTCCGTCCTTTGAAAACTGAAACGATTTCCATCGCCAGGGGACATGAACTCCATATGCCCGTATCGGCGCCATTACCGTGACCTAACTCATCCCTGTTTCTGCAAAACATACGTTAGTCACAGTAATCTTGTATTTCATCCAATCACCAAAACCCACTAGGGCCAAGATGCGTTCAATCTCCCCCTTTTTGGTGATTGATGACAACATGACCTCTAGTATAGAGAGAAGAGGTTTTCAAATCATGAAATGTATGAACTTGCAATGAATAAGAGAAAATGATTAGGAGCAAGCTCATACATATCATGCCAACACCCTGCACTCAACAAGTTAGAGTGAATAGCAAGTGCAAGAGTAATAGAGCTCGAATACATAACAAGTGAGAATTAAGCGCAATCAATCGAGCGAAACGAAATGACATGTCATATAAGATATCATAGTGAGCACATACATGTCATAAGGTCCATAGCACATATATAAAACATAAACAAAGTGCAAAAGATGCGATATGCAAAGAGCGTATGTGAAACATAACAAGACATAAGAATCAAATCCCTCTCACATCGCTCCCCCTATCGCTATACTCGACCACTCTCCCCCTTTGGCGTCAAACACCAAACTAAGCATTGGAGGGCGGAGGTGGCGCAGACGAGTCAGGACCCTCCGGAGTGCGCTGAGTGAACTCAAACTGTTGAAGAAGTGCCTCGGAGTCTGACGAAGACGAGCCGACAGTCTGGCTCTCTGTAGGCGGAAGCTCTGGAGAAGCGATCCGGGTCTGCTCTAGCGGCTCAACCCGCTCTGACTGCTGAGTCTACTGGGCCTGCTCTGGGACTGGCGGCTCTGTCTCTGTCGCAGTCTCGGTAGCTATGTCAACCTAAGTATCAGAGTGCAGAAGCTCGGGTATAATAGACAACTCAGGCTGAACTGAAGGAGTAGGCTCTGACGGAACTGGCTCAGTCTGCTCAGAGGATGCGATGGAGCTCGAAAGGGTCTCAGTCGTGGAAGTCACTGGAGCCGTCGACGTCTGAACTGGGCCCTAAAGATCTGGCGTGGGAAACCCAGTGAGCTCGTTGAAGCTGGCTGACAGGTCGCGCGTCACTGTGGTAGTCGTCATAAACAGAGACTCTATCGGACGTGACGTGAAACCAGTGTGTAGCGGACTGAACAACGGTGCCCCTCCTGGTGGTGCAGTGAAACTCGTGAACTGGGAGGAGCTGGGGCCTGGGAACTGAGGCGGCTGACTGTACTGCTGTTGTGGTGGAACAGGTGGCTGCCACTGAATCTGCTGCTGCGGGGGAGGCTGCTGCCACTGCCACTGAGGAGGTTCGCTCATGATACGCTCCATGAAGGTCAAAGTCTGCTGCTGGAGCTCCATCATCTGACGCTGAAGTGCATCGGACCTCTCCTGGGCCTGCTGTTATGCCAAGGTCTGTGCCTGAGTGAGACGTTGATGCTCCTAGGCGAGACGCTGGACGTCCTGTGTGACCGTCCGCTGCTGCTCCTCCATCCGAGATAGTATCGCAAGTGGTGCTGGATCGGAGGTACCAGACGACCTGGCCTCAGTGTCGTGAGAGTGAGGCTAAAAGCGAGGCGGGAGCTGGTAGTCCTCGTCGGAGCTGTCGGTGGGGTCCTCGGCAACGTACTGTTCAAAGTTTTAAATAGCGGGCTATTGAAAATAGCGGCAACTTTTTTTCAGCAGCTATACAGCTATAGCGGCGCTATAGCGGTGCTATGACAGATAGCGTTTTTGTTAAAAAACATGAAAAATACTAGTAATTGATGGCAAAAACATGGTAAATATGAAATTTGATGATCACAAATATGTTTCTAGTGTCCTATAAGTACATATAACATTACTAAATACTAATATGATATTTTAATATGGTTCATGAAAATTTAATTTTCCAAAATACTAAATTAAGTAGGAAATAATAATTTATAGATAGCAGTAAAAGTTGACATAGCGGCGCTATAGCGGTAAATAGCGGTGATATCGCGGTAAATAATGGTAAAAATTGTCATAGCGGTAAATGTAAAATAGCTTAGCAGTGAGCCTTTCCAAAAGCTATAGCGGCGCTATAGCGGTGCTATAGCCCGCTATTTAAAACTCTGGTACTGTTCCTCTCCCTCTAACTCGGCAAGCTTCTGCTCCGCGAGAACTCTGACTGCCTCGTCCTGCTGCTGAGCTGACTCTGGCATCTCTGGCCGCTGTCTCGAGTTGGTCGGAGCCTTCTGCTGCTGCCGGCGGTCCCGACCGTGTCCCAAAAGCCGACTCATGTTATATGCGGGGAACACGGTCGCTGAGCTAGTAAGAGACTGGCCTGGACGGCTCCCTGTGGTGACAACTACCTTCCATAGAATGTATCATACCCAGTGTGCGTACTGTAGCTGCCGGCGGGCCTTGATGCCCTCTGCCACTGTGTCCTCCATCTCACAGATAATGACATCCAATATATCGAACTCCTGCTGCCGAATAAGATAAGCAAGTAACCACAGCTGGAGTCGGGACATACCTTCTCGGAAGCCAACACGGGGTAACACGGTGCGCCGAAGGACCTCGTGGAGGATCCGAGCCGCAGGAGTAAGATCCTTGGGCGCTCGGCTTGAACCATCCTCGAAAGCCTCTCGGAAGCACGAACGCACCAGGTCTGTAGTGGGCTGCTCTCCGTCGTGAGGGCGTCTGGGTGGCTCTATCTGACTATAGCAGAGGTCGTGGATCCGGGTCTGTGAGTGACGAAGGACGAACCAATCCCGGATCTCTGACGCAAACAGCCTGTAGTGCTCCCCTCCAAAAGAAAACTCTATTGTCTCACGGTCGGGGTGCACCCACAGCGAGGCGTAGAACTGGAAGACCTAATCCTCTATATAAGAGCCAAACCGCCCCAGAAGATCTGCCAGACTAGGCAGGTAGGTGAGAACTGGGCGGAGCTGCTCTGCTGCTGAAACCAAAGCCTCCAAAGTGCAGACACGCTGGGAACACAGACTGATCCCTGTGTTCCTGTATCCTCGGTAAAAGTCCTCCTGTAGCACTGTATAGAAGTCCGCACCAGCCTGCTGCTGCCTCTCCCTCGGGAACCACTGCTCCACTGGCACTAGGCATAGCATCAGAATCTGGGAACAGGTGGCCACCCGAAGGTCCAGTCGTGGGATCGGCGGTGGCGCACGCCTCGATGGAGCACGTGCACCCCACAGAGGGACGTCGGGCCGGGGTGGCACCTCAGTCCGGTGACGGGAAGACCGGCGCCTGGGCACCTTCTCTGGGACCTCCTCCTCTGCCTCTGTCTCAGCCTCCTCTGTCTCAGCTGATGCGGCCTCTGCCTGGCCTTGCTGGGAACCCTGCGGCTCGACACCGGGAGCGGTGAACGTGGTACGACAACCGGCGGCCATAAGAGTGCCAGTCGGTGAGCCTTGCCAACGCTCAGCCTCCTCAACTGCTCTCCTCTGCTCTGGCGTAAGCTAGACCTCAATCTGTAAGCCGCCACCACAGCCTCCCCTCTCAGCACGCTTTGCGGCGTCCGCAACTGCCTGGGCCTGCTCGGCCTCTCGCTCGGCCCTGGAGCGCTTCCTGCGCGTGATAAGCTTCCCCTTCCCGAGTCGCTGACCGGAAGGAGGAGGACATGGAGGAGAGTCCTCTGGAGCACCGCCGACGTTCGTGCAGCGCATAGCTGACAAGAACAGAGAAACACAGCCGCTGAAAAGAAGGTGAACTGCCACTGAAAGATCAGCTGCCACTGAAATCAACTTGACAAGACAACTGACAATAAACCCAACTGACATAACCTCCCCCTGTCACTGAGAAACTTCCACTGACACTCGCGAGGCTTGGCCTCGATCCTTACCCACAGGCTTGGCCTCGGGTTCTCTGTCACTGCCAACTGCCAACTGACCGAGTGCCACTGACTCGCTGCTAGGAGTAGATGGGATATATATAAGAACACATATAGTCTAGAGGATGGAGGAGTGGGTCAGCTGCGGACATTTCGTCGAACATGTGGTGAGCACTAGGTATGGAGGAGTGGGTGGATGCTCACGTTTGGGGTCTCTGTCCGCGAGGGCGAGGGGCGAGCTCGGTGCGACGACGAGCTAGGGTTAGCGAGTCGGGAGCACGGCGACGGCTCAGTCTCAGGCGCGAGGAAGAAGATGGAAGAGATATGACGCGTGGGACCCGGCTGTCGGTGAAAAGAACAACCCGCGCCGCTTAAAGGGGCATCAGACATGCCGATGTGATCACATCGGACGCTACGATGTCCATCCACAGAGTTCCAAAACAGCCAAATTCACATCGGACGCGTCCTTTGCCTCGGCATTGGACGCTGAGCAGCGTTGATGGGGCCTCAGATGCGCCGATGGTGACACATCGGACGCGACCTCAACACTGTTCCAGCCGGAGCTGTCTACAGTGTGGGGCATCGGACGCTAGGGCCAGCGTCCGATGATGCAGCGTTTGATGCCACATTTTGGGCTGTTTTGAAGTTTTCTGTTGCAGCTTCCTCTCCCAACCAAGTTCCAACTCAAATAAGGAGCAAATAAACACCAGTTGGAACCTAGTATGGGCATCCTAGCATAAACTCTCATTTTTGCAAATATTGTGCCATAGGCTACATATCATTTTTAGTGAAAATAGGCAATAAATCTCGAGGAGACAACATGTGGCCACCAAAACTAGGGGTCTCAACCATTAGGAGCCTCAAATGCTCCCCCTAGCGGTGGACGAACACAGCGGTTTCTCAAAGCTTAACCAAAAAGGAACGACGAACAACAAACATGCATATGCAATGCAATACAGAATTTGAATCTAGGTTGCTTGTCATGTTTGCTCATGGGTAAGCTTCTTCACACGCTTTTTAGGGCGGTTATCTTAACCATGTCTGACAAGCCTATGTGCATAGCATAAATCAAACATGGCATATGATACAATGCAATGCAAAGACAACCCCCTTTCACCTTTTGACAAAGTTACTTAGATCAAGCACATTAAGCTCACTTCGCAATCTACAAAGGGTGTTCTCATCTAGGGGTTTTGTGAAGATATCCGCCAATTGATCTTCGATTCTAACTCCTTCTAAGGATATATCTTTCTTTGAAACATGATCTCTTAGAAAGTGATGGCGAATATCTATGTGCTTTATGCGAGAGTGTTGAACCGGGTTGTTAGCAAGCTTAACCGCGCTCTCATTGTCACACAACAAAGGTACCCTTTCTAGAACTACACCATAGTCTAAAAGGGTTTGTTTCATGTAAATGATTTGTGCACAACAAGCACCCGCGGCTATGTATTCCGCCTCGGCGGTAGACAAGGCCACACTATTTTGCTTCTTCGAACTCCAAGAAACTAGTGATCTCCCAAGCAAATGGCACCCTCCGGATGTGCTTTTTCTATCTACTTTGCAACCCGCATAATCTGAATCGGAATACCCAACGAGTTGGAAGTTAGCTCCTTTGGGATACCAAAGGCCAATGCTTGGGGTGTGCTTTAGGTACCTAAGGATTCTCTTTACGGCTATGAGATGTGATTCCCTAGGATCGACTTGAAACCAAGCACACATGCACACACTAAACATGATGTCGGGCCTAGATGCGGTCAAATATAACAAGCTACCAATCATAGAATGGTAGAGAGTTTGATCAACCGGGTTACCTCCCACATCTAGGTCGAGATATCCATTTGTTGGCATTGGAGTCTTGATAGGCTTGCAATCATCCATTTTGAAGCGCTTGAGGAGGTCTTTTGTGTATTTCTCTTGAGATATAAAAGTCCCCTCCTTTAATTGCTTTTCTTGGAAGCCTAGGAAGAATGTGAGCTCGCCAATCATGGACATTTCGAACTCCTTCGACATCAAGTCACCAAATTCCTTGCAATAGGCTTCATTTGTTGACCCGAAGATGATATCATCAATGTAGACTTGACAAATGAAGATCTCTCCATCAAGCTTCTTGGTGAATAGTGTGGTGTCGACCTTCCCAATGATGAAGCCCTTCTCGATGAGGAAGTCCCAGAGGCGCTCGTACCATGCTCTTGGGGCTTGCTTGAGCCCATATAGCGCCTTGGACAACCTATAAACATGATTAGGATATCTAGGGTCTTCAAACCCGGGAGGTTCATCAACATAGACTAGTTCATTTATGAAGCCATTTAAAAATGCACTTTTCACATCCATTTGATATAATTTAATGTCATGATGTGATGCATATGCAAGGAGGATACGAATGGCTTCAAGTCTTGCAACCGGTGCAAAGGTCTCTCCAAAATCTAAGCCTTCAACTTGAGAGAACCCCTTTGCAACGAGCCTTGCCTTGTTTCTAACAACCTTGCCTTGATCATCTTGCTTGTTTCTAAACACTCATTTTGTTCCAATGACTCTTGCCCCTTTAGTTCGCTCTTCCAGTGTCCAAACTTGATTGCGGGTGAAGTTGTTCAATTCTTCATGCATGGCATTCACCCAATCCGGATCACTTAGAGCTTCATCTACAATGGTAGGCTCAAAAAGAGAAACAAAGGAGTGATGTTCCATAAATAAAGCAAGTTTTTGAGATCGAGTCATTACACCCCTTGTTGAACTCCCTATGATGAGATATTGAGGATGAGCTTGTAGTAGAGTAGTCCTTCGATCAACCACTTGAGGGGCCGCTTGTGGAGCACCAACATCTTGAGCTTGTACGACCATTTGATCATGGGAGACATGAGTATCTTCATTTGGGTCTCTCCCATCCTTGTCATCATCAAGTGTTACATTTGATGAGGATGGCTTGTCAATGACTTGCACATCATCATCATCATCTTTTGGCTTGATGGCTCCAACCGGCATGTTCTTCATTGCTTCCCTCAATGGTTCATCACCTACATCATCAAGATTCTCATGCTCTCCTTGAGAGCCATTAGATTCATCGAATTCCACATCATATGTTACTTCTACCATCCCGGTGGCATGGTTGAATACTCGATATGCTTTGGACTTCAATGAGTAACCAACAAGAAAACTAATATCACATCAGCGTTGAAACTTCCCTAGGTGTTGGCGCTTCTTGTAGATGTAGCATTTGCACCCAAACACCCTAAAGAAGGATACATCCAGCTTCTTGTTGTTGAGTAGCTCATAGGGGGTCTTGCCAAGGAGACGATGGGGGAACAACCGGTTGGATGCATAGCAAGCGGTGTTGATTGCTTCCGCCCAAAATCTTTTCGGTGTAGAGTACTCATCTAACATTGTTCTTGCTAGGGTGATTAGTGTCCGGTTCTTCCTCTCAACTACCCCATTTTGTTGTGGTGTGTAGGTTGCGGAGACTTCATGCTTGATCCCAACTTCATTACAATATTCCTCAATGTGGGTGTTGTCAAACTCTTTTCCATTATCACTTCTTATTTTCTTGATCTTCAAGTCAAATTCATTTTGGGCTCTCTTGGCAAACTTCTTGAATGAAGGGGTTGCTTCGGATTTATCATGAAGAAAGAACACCCAAGTGTATCTAGAGTAATCATCAACAATCACTAGGCAATAGAGATTTCCACTCAAGCTTGCATATGTTGTTGGCCCAAATATATCCATGTGAAGTAGCTCTAACTCTCTTGATGTTGAAACAAAGGCTTTGGTTGGATGAGTATTCACAACTTGCTTGTCGGCTTGACATGCACTACACAATTTGTCCTTCTCAAATTTGACATCCTTCAAGCCTCTAACCAAATCCTTCTTCAGTAGCTTGTTGAGAGTGTTCATTCCCACATGTGCCAATCTTCTATGCCATAGCCAACCAAGAGATTGCTTTGTGAACAAACATGTCTTCAAGTTGGCGTCTTCGGAGGAGAAATCCACTAGATAGAGATTGTTGTATCTAAAGCCTTTGAATATCACTTGTGTATCATCTTTCTTGGTCACAACCACTTCTTTGTCGGTGAACAAACATTGAAAGCCAAGATCACATAGTTGCCCAATGGATAGCAAGTTGAAGCTCAATGAAGCAACTAGAAGCACATTTGATATTGTATGATCATTTGATATTGCCACTTTGCCCAAACCCTTGACATTGCCCTTTGAGTTGTCACCAAATGTAATCTTTTCTTGGTCATTGACATTCTCTTCTAGAGAGGTGAACATCCGGGGATCGCCGGTCATATGTTGTGTGCAACCACTATCAATCACCCAATGAGATCCACCGGTCTTGTAGTTCACCTACACACACAAGAAATCAAGCTTGAGCTTTCGGGACCCAAACTTGTTGAGGTCCCTTAACCTTCTCAACTAGAGACTTTGCAACCCATATTTGCTTTGGCCTATTCCTGTTAGGAGGCCCCATGAACATGACTTTCACTTTGCCACTAGAATCTTGTCTAAGCATGTAGTGAGCATTGAAAGCAAAGGGCCTAGCATGGTTGGGCAAGGGTGTGGGTTTTGGCTCTTCACAATTATGAGCAAAGTGTCCATTTACACACTCAAAGCATCTTCCCAACTTCTTCTTCTTTGGCTTTGTGATGCTCTTGCATTGCTTCATTTTTTCTTCAAGAAAGCCAATACCACTTCTATTGGTCTTCATTACGGTGTTCATGAGAAGCTCACTTGGAAGACATTGACCTTTGGTGAAGTTTCTCAACCCGGTGGTAAGGTGCTCTTTCTCTTTCTTGAGCTTGTCATTCTCTTGTTGGAGTTCCAATTGGGATGGTGTCAACTTCTAACCCCTCTCCATCTTCAATCTCTTGTTCTCTTCTTTTAGCTTTCTAGATCAAGTGTCATGCTATAGTCTTCATCATGAGTTTGGATGACAACTTGCTTGGTGGTTGCTAGCTTCTCTAGATCAATCTTGAGCTTTGCATTCTCATTCTTGATCTTTGTCGGTGTTTCGTACCCGGGGGTATCACACCAACGAGTAATATGATCGCGTGCTTCTCTTCCTGGATGGTGATGCAAGAGGTCACAAGGATTTATCCTGGTTCGGGCAAAGAAAGCCCTACGTCCAGCGGGGGGGGGGGGGGAGGTTCTTGTATTACTTGCACCTAAGTGCTTGTACAGGGGCGAATACAAACTCAGTGAGCGTGGACCGGAGTCTGGACTCGTGTGTGTGTGTGGACTCGTGTGTTGTGTCCGTCGAAGTTCTATATCTCTCCCTAATGAGGGCCCTGGTGTCCCCTTTTATAGAGCAAGGGGAGGCCAGGGTTACATAAGGCTATTACAGGTGTTGAGGCGTACGGTGCCCCATACGGAGAAGGGTAGGAACCCTGTCTTGTCGGGGCTACTGGAGCCGATGTGATCGTTGCTGTAGAGGTGTCCTTGGGTCGTGGCTTCCATCCTGGGCGCGGACGTGGTGGCGCGGCAAAGGTGGGAGCCGTACAGCACCCATCCCGGAATGTACAGGACGCGGCGGGGTCCCTCCGGGTCTTGGGGTACCTGTCCTCCAATAGCATGAAAGTAGTTAGGGCTCGAAGGGCGCGGAGCCGGCCTCGAAGTGGTGCCACGGGGGCTCGAGGGGCGCGGAGCCGGCCTCGAGGTGTTACAGTGCAGGGGCTCGAGGGGCGCGGAGCCGACCTCGAGGTGTTACAGTGCAGGGGCTCGAAGGGCGCAGAGCCGACCTCGAGGTGTTACAGTGCAGGGGCTCGAAGGGCGCAGAGCCGACCTCGAGGTGTTACAGTGCAGGGGCTCGAAGGGCGCAGAGCCGACCTCGAGGTGTTACAGTGCAGGGGCTCGAAGGGCGCAGAGCCGACCTCGAGGTGTTACAGTGCATGGCTTGGCCGAACAGTACTGTACTGGTGCCCTTTTGCCCATGCTTGTGGTGAAAACGAGACTTGACCTTTACACCGAGTTACTGTGGCACATGCTGTGCGCTAGTGGACATGACCAGAGTGGGTGAAGGCATTAAATGCGTGGTATGGGCTGGTACGGCTGTCTGTACAGCTCGAGGTCCGTTTGTTAAGGCTCGAGGTGTAGGGGCGCGCTCGCCCGAGACCTGGAGGGCTCGGGCGAGGCGGAGAAAGAGCGTTCGCCCGAGGCCTGGCTGGGAGGGCTCGGGCGAGGCGGAGAAAGAGCGTTCGCCCGAGGCCTGGCTGGGAGGGCTCGGGCGAGACGGAGATAGAGCGTTCGCCCGAGGCCTCGCTGGGAGGGCTCGGGCGAGATGGAGATAGAGCGTTCGCCCGAGGCCTGGCTGGGAGGGCTCGGGCGAGACGGAGATAGAGCGTTCGGGTGTTTGCGTTGATTGGGGGTACCCTTTTTTGTACCACCGACAGTAGCCCCCGAGCCCTTGTTTGAGTGCTTGCATTCGGGCAGGGGCTCCAGATTGGGATCTCGATGGATAGCTAACTGGCCTCGAGGCTATGGGGGAGTGGTTAGAACTCCCTCGTGGGCTTCCCGAAGAATCCTCCGTCGTTTGGGAACCTTTTGCCCAGTGGGCGCGCCTTTTTAGGCGGAAATCGTCAGGAAGCGGAGATCGCGGCGCCGTGTGTACCTGTCAACAGGCTCGAAATGTGGTTCGGTAGTCTCATTAAATGTTTGCGATTACCTTTCCTTTGTCGTGGGAGACTCCGTCCGAGGCTCGGCTTGGAGGGCTCGGACGAGACGGAGAGCAAGCGTTCGTTCGAGGCCTGGCCTTGAGGGCTCGGGCGAGATGGAGGACGAGCGTTCGCCCGAGGCCTGAAAATCTCATGTTTACACAAAGAAAAGAGATTAGTCGTAACTGTCCGAGTTTTTAGACCCTCTTTCGTCGAGGGGTGCCAGGCTGAACCGACTGGCCGGCTCCTCGAGCTGTCCGGCATGCCGATTGCCCTGGCTTGTCATCCCGCGAGTCCTTTCGATCGGATGCGAGGGGGGATGCCTCGTACTACCTCGAGTGGGCGAGTATCGAGGTTCCCGGTGAGCTGGTAACAGGGAATCCAAGTGAGAGCTCGTGCCCCGTTCGATAGGGGTCGACTGTGGCCCGGAGGCGGTCTCATAAAGCATGGGTGCTCAGTCTGCAGGAGTGCCGGGTCCATTCGATAGGACCCGGTGGCTCGATGCCTCCCTCCGAGGGGATCTCACTGCAAGTCGAGCTCCCCGCCTTGGATACACGTGAGGGGCCTCGAGGACTCGGCCCTCGAGTAATGCCGCGAGTGGCGCCCCTTGGTGTCCCTGACTCGGGCGCTCAAAGCCGGCTGTCGAACCCTTTTCGAGGGCCAGCCTTCGCTGCTTCGAGACTTAGGGCCGGGGCCCGTTTTTACCTTTGTGAAGAGGCCTCCGTTGTCTGGAAATCCTTCTGCCCGTTGGGCGCGCCTTTTTAGGCAGAAAACGTCGGGGAGAGCGGCGGACGCGAAGCCGGAGCGACGGTCGCGGCGGGCCCGGGTAGTGGAGCGAATGGAGAGGTGCCGCGTGTACCCTGCATCCGGCTCGAGACGCGGTTAGGTGGGCGCATTGAATGCATTCGGTTACCTTTTTACGTCGTGGGAGATCCCGCCCGTCCGGATTTCCCCCTATAAATATCGAAAGAGGGGAAAAGGAATCCTTTACTTTGCCTTTGCCTTCGCCGCCGCTGTAGCCTTCACGCGCCCTCTCCTTCGAGCTAGTCGATTGGGGATTTCCGGCCGCCCGTCCGCTGCTCGGATCCGCGCCGCGCCACCGTCATGGCCGCCCAGACACAGATGTTGCCGGCCGAGGACTGGAGCCCGTCGAAGGTGACGCAGAGCGAAATGGACTCGCTGGTGGCCCAGGGGCTTCTGCGCCCCAACCCGGAGGAGGGACCCGCGTGGTGGGTTATCCCGTCGGCGGAGCACCGGGAGCCGCATCCGCCGGAGGGGTACGTGGTGAGCTTCGCGCACTACCACCGTATGGGGCTCGGCGTCCTGCCGAGCCGCTTCTTGCGAGGGCTGACCCACCATTTCGAGGTGGAGTTGCAACACTTCTCCCCCAACTCCATCTCGCACGCCGCCATATTCGCCGCGGTGTGCGAGGGGTACCTGAAGATGGAGCCGCACTGGCGGATGTTCGTCCATCTCTTCCGGGGCGAGCTCTTCATCAAGTCCCTGAAGCCCAGCGGGAGGCGGCCCGTGCGCATGGGCTCCCTTGCCATCACCGCGAGGGCGGGGACCTCGTCGGCCAATGTCCCCCGCGAGTACCTGCGATACAAGCTATCCACCAACCAGGCCGGGTGGGACGACATTGGTTCTATATGCGGAACGAGAAGGTGGCCTCCTTCCGCAGTACACCCGGCAGGGTCCTTACCAACGCCCGGAGAAGTGGACCTGGGGCGTTGCGGCGGACAGGCAACGCCACCTGGCCCCGCTGATGGAGATGATGAAGACGCTGGTGGATGAGAAGAAGCTGACCGTGCAAGCGGTCATTTGGGCGTTCCACCAGCGAAGAGTTCTTCCGCTGGCGGACCGCCCCCTTCTTATGCACGAGATGGGCCCGCAGGCTCAGCTCGAGGCGCTCAACCGCTCGAGGATGGCCGAAGAGAGGCTGTCCCGGAACGAGGGCGTCTCCCGGGTGTCGATCACGATCCAGGGGCCGTTCGTCCCTGAACTCTCCCACCTGGTTGCGATGGCACCCGACGAGGGGTGTCTCGACCTGGTAAGCCTCCCTCGAGTCGAGCTATCTCGAGCCTCCTCCCCCTTCTTCCTCCTTCGACCGTTTGCATCCGTCTTGTGGTTTGTCTCATCACGCTTCTCCTTTCTTCAGGGGGCATTTACTTGTCGCGCGTCGAGGCCCCCGGTGAGGGAGGACGCCGCGGATGCTCAGGTGAGGCGCCTCTGCTCAAAGGACAAGGAGAGCAAGGATGCAAAAAGAAGAAAGAGAAAGATAAAAACTTGCGTCGCTTAGCTCGGGAGCAGAGACTGGCGAAGGCCCGTCGTCGTAACCGTCAGCCTGGGGACGGGTCCCCCGAGCTGAGCTCCTCGAGCTCGGAGGAGGAGAGTAGTGACGAGGAGGAGGACGACGACGAGGGGATGGATGCGCGCTTGATGCGCGCGGGGCTCGTCGATGACAGGGCTGACCGCTCCTCTGTGCAGGAGGGTACACTGGAGGTCCCACCGACAAAAGGGGCACGCGGGACGCAGCCGCGGAAGGCGGCGCCGATCCCTGCCTCGTCGGGGGCCCGAGGTCCGTCGAGCTCCGCGCCGGACGTGCCCCCCGGGTCAAGGAAGCCCCGGACCCGGAGCGCCTCCGCCACAGCGCCAACGGAGGCCGCCCCCGCGTCAGCCCAGACGGGGGGTCTCGAGAGGGGTCGGGCCTCGAGAGGCGGCCGACAGGTCGAGAAGGGTTCGGGCCCGACCCCCGCGAGCCGTCAAGGGCGCCGTCGAGCCCGCGGAGGAGTGGGCGCCAAGAAGAGGCGTCGAGCCCGCGCCATCATGAGCGTCGGGGAGGGAGCCCCCGAGCGTCTCGTGACCAGGGGCGCGAGCGTCCCCGGAGTCCATCGCCGCACCGCCGCCGGGACGCGGAGCGGACGCGGGAGGGCGCGACCACCAGCGCGGGCGCCGGAGCAGGTCCCGGAGCCCGCGCCGGGCGAGCGCCACGACGTCAGCACGAGGGTGGTGCGGTCGCCCTCCCGCGATGTGGGGCGGAAGGAGGGCTCTCCCTCGAGGTCGAGCCATGGGAGGCGTCGGGAGCCCCCCCCCCCCCATCCCAGCCCTGCGGAGACGGCCCAGGCGCAGGGCTCGAGCCGTGGGGTGGGCTCGAAGCCCCCGAGTGGGTCCGGCGACTCCGGGAAGAAGCCCAGCCGCCGCTTCGGGTGAGTAGTTTCCTTGGGTCTCGTCGGTAGTGAGGCTTCACCTCTTTGCTTTTAATGACGCGTGCCATCTCCATCTTCTCAGGGGGAAGCGCTCCTACCAGGAGGTGGACCTCGCTTCGTCCAAGCGGGCCAAGACCTCGAGCCCCGTCGAGGCACAGGCACCTCGAGGTATGGCACCTTCCTCCGCTAGAGAGGCCGCTTGGCTGGAGAAGGCCCGAGCTGCCATGGCTCGAGGGGGCCGGATGATCGTCGCAAATTTTGGTGAGGCCGTCGCCATCGACCATAGGGGTCGAGGTACTCTTCCTGGTTCTGACTTCTCCGTCATCTCGTATGCAGGGGCCTCAGCTCATGGCATCGAGCCTGCCACCACCGTACCGCCGAAGCGCTGCCTCCTCCCCCCCCTCCTCCTCCTGCGATGGTGCCAACTGGGAGCGCCATCCTTCCCCTCACCACGACGGTGTTCCGGGGGAAGCGCCTGGGGCGAGCACGGCCCCGCCGGCGTCTGGGGCTGAGGAGACTGCGCCCCTGTGGCTCCGACCAGCACGGGCCGGGCTGCGGAGGAGGGAAGGGGGGGAGAGGCGTCGGCGGAGAAGGAGCCGACGGTGGAGGACCTCCTGAACGAGCTGGAGCAGGGGCCGCTCCTCGCCGCGGGCTCGATGACGGTGGCGGCGCCCGAGGTGCCGGCTAGCGCCGACAAGGCGCCGGAGGGCCCGGCCAGGGAAGAGGGCCCAGGGTCGAGCCTTCCCTCGACCGATCCGCAACAGGAAGGCGCCGGCGGAGGGACGGAGGGAGTCGGGGCCCGTGCCGTCGAGCGGCGGGTCGCTGTCGGGGCAGCTCGAGGCGGAGGAGGATCTGCCCGACATCGAGCTCGACCGACCGATATGGCCGTTTCCCGTCCCACTGAGCCCGCCCCTTGCCGTGGTCCCCATCGAGCAGCCGGCCCAGCGGGGGCCCCGCGCGAGGTGCGGTCCATCTTCCGGGAGGTGGCCGTGCTTATGGCGGAGGCGGAGCGGTCCTGCTCCGAGGAGGCGGGCCGATCCGCACAGGTGTCAGCCGCCCTCGAGCGGGCCGAGGCGGAGCTTCGAGATCTCCGCGCGGAGCTGAGCCGGAACGCCCAGATGGCGAGCCGGCTTAACGAGGCGGAGGCGGAGGTCCGGGTGGCTCGAGGCGAGGTCGCCCGATCCAAGGAGGAGGCCGCCGCCGTTCTCGAAGCGTCGAGGAAGGAGGCCGCGGACGCCCGAAGCGAGGCCACCTCTGCCCGGGCTGAAGCCGAGGCGGCGAAGCAGGAGGCTGCTGACGCCCGTGGCGAGGCCGCCGCCGCCCGGACCGCAGCGGAGGCGGCGAGAAAAGAGGCCGAAGACGCCGTGAGTGGTGCCGCCACCGCCCGAGCTGCCGAGGGGCGGCGCGGCAGGAGGTGATCCGCAAGGATCTGGCCCTGGTGGAGGCGGGCCGGCTGATCGAGGACCTTAGGTCCGAGAAGCTCCTCACGCTGGCCGAGAAGCGCAGGCTGGAGCAGCGTGCTGAGGGCCTGACCAGCGACCTCGCCGCACTGGGGCAACACTGCGACGGTGAGGCTTACACCTTGTTCTTGTTTGGTTCTCGAAGTTTTTGTTACGCCGCAGTCTCACTCTTCCTTGTTTGTTGCGCAGGGGTCGAGAAGACGGTCGAGGAGCTCCGTGGACGAACCAGGCTCTCTTGGACCAGCTCCAAGACGAGACGATGGTGGCGGAGCGGGCTCGCTCTTCTCTCGACCGGCTCGGCCCCATGTGGGGTGCTCCTCCTGTGGCCGCGGCAGAAGGTGCAATGGCTCGGGGCGATGCCTTGGTCGACGCCTTGTGCTTCTTCGACGCAGCCGCGCGGGACCGTGTCCGGCAAGCTCTCCATCACGGCGTCAAGCAGACACTCGCGGTTGTTCGCTCCGGTTTCCGCTTCCCGGTCCATGTTGTCGCGAATGGCTTCATCGAGATCGAGGGGAAGGATGAGGAGTGGAACAACCGCCGAGTTGACAAAATTTTGGAGAAGATGGAGAGGCCGGGGACGTCGCGCGAAGATCTTCGAGGAGGACGTGCTGCCTCCTGACGCCAGCAGCGGTGTCGGGAGCCCTCCTCCTTCGAGCTCGGGCGTCGAGGTCGAGCCTGCCCTCGTGGACCTCGGGGAGGAGTACCGCACCGACGAGGATTGAGGCCTGCGTGCCAAATTTGGGCGTCGAGGCCCTTGTAAGAATTCTGTGAGATAAATGAGGGTACGTCGAGACCGAATGTATATGTGATTTGTTTATGGAAAGAGTTGTTTTCTTTTCAAATGCGTTTGACCGCTTCTCTTTGTCGCAAGCTCGAGTTTCTGCTAACTTAGTCTGTGTTCCTTTGATACGTCGCGAGCCCTCGAGGGGAGGCGTAGGTAGGGCACCGTAGCCCGGGGGCGTAGGCGGCCGTCTACGTCGACGCCCCCCGACCTTGGGGCTCGAGGTACTTTAGGATTTAGACGTCGCTAGTTCACTCGAGGCGCGAGTCGAGACGAGGGTCAAATTTTTGAAAAGAAAACGCGTTTTTTTCCGGAGTCTGGGGGGCGTACCCCCTTGTCAGCCCCCGAGGGAGGCTCGACCCTGAGCTAGGCAGGGTCGAGGCTACCTTAAGATGCGAAGCAACATGAACGATAATGCACGAGTTTGTTCATTCATTGACATGTTTGTACAAAGTGATAAAATGAACAAGGCCTCGAGGCCTTTAAGGGTAGAAGCGACGTAGCTGAGATATGTTCCACGCGTTCGCCAGGATCCTGCCTTGGTCGTCGTAGAGCTTGTATGTGCCTGGCTTGAGCACTTCGGCCACGGTGTATGGGCCTTCCCACGGAGGGGTGAGCTTATGGCGCCCTCGATTATCTTGCAGCCGTCGAAGCACGAGGTCCCCACCGCCAGGTCCCTTTTGCGCACGTGCTTGTCGTGGTAGCATCGAAGTGTTTGCTGGTAGCGTGCAGAGTTGATGAGCGCCACGTCTCGGGCCTCCTCGAGCTGGTCCTTGGCGTTGGCGAGCCTTTCGTCGCTGGTTTGCTCGTTGTAGGCTCGAAGTCGAGGTGAGCCGTACTCGAGGTCCGTAGGTAAGACGGCCTCGGCGCCGTAGGTTAGGAAAAACGGAGTGAACCCGGTGGCTCGACTCGGCGTAGTCCTGAGGCCCCACAGCACCGAGGGGAGTTCTGTAGCCCACCCCTTTCCGAAATTCTTGAGGGTTTGAACAGCCTGGCTTTAGCCCATGGAGTATCATGCCGTTGGCGCGCTCGACCTGCCCGTTGCATTGGGGGTATGCGACCGAGGCCCAGGTTACGCGAATGTTGTTGTCATCGCAGAAGTTGGTGAACTTTTTGCCCGTGAATTGGGTGCCATTGTCGGTGATGATGACATTAGGCACCCCGAACCGGTACATGATGTTGGCGATGAACTCGACAGCCCTCTCGGAGGTGGGGTCTCCTATCGGCTTAGCCTCGATCCACTTGGTGAACTTGTCGACGGCCACGAGCATGTGTGTGTACCCTCCACTTGTCCTTTTGAGGGGACCCACGAGGTCGAGCCCCCAAACGGCAAATGGCCAAGTGATTGGGATCATCTGCAGGGCGTGTGCGGGCTGGTGCGTTTGCTTGGCGTAGAATTGACACCCATGGCATGCTTGGACCAAACGCTTGGCATCCCCAATGGCGGTCGGCCAATAGAAGCCTTGTCGGAAGGCGTTGCCAACCAGGGCCCTCGGCGCTGCGTGGTGGCCGCAAGCCCCCGAGTGCATATCGTCGAGGAGCTTGCGCCCTTCCTCGAGTGGGATGCAGCGTTGAAGGATCCCAGTCGGACTTCGTCGGTATAGCTCCCGTTCGTCGCCGTAGATGACGTAGGTCTTGGCCCTCCGAGCGATGCGTCGGGCCTCCGTCTTGTCTTCTGGTAGCTCGCCTCGCGTCAGGTAGTCGAGGTAGGGCGTCCGCCAGTCGAGGGGCCGTGATGACGAAGAGGCGTGTGCGTCGACCTGCATCGCCTCTGCGGACGTCGAGGGGTCCTTCTCGAGGGGTGGCGTTGAGAGTCGAGCCCCGTGTCTTGCTCGAGGGGTGGCGTCGAGGGGCCAGCCCCGGGTCGATTTCGACGGATGGCTCGAAGACGTCCCTCGAGAAGACGTCTGGCGGTACCGTGCCGCGCGTGGACGCCAACTTTGCCAGCTCGTCTGCGGCCTCGTTGTACTTCCGAGCTATGTGGTTGAGCTCGAGGCCGTAAAACTTGTCTTCCAGCTTGCGCACCTCCCCGCAGTATGCCTCCATCTTGGGATCGATGCAGCTTGAAGCCTTCATAACCTGGTTGACGACGAGCTGCGAGTCTCCTCGGGCGTCGAGGCGTCGGACCCCGAGCTCGAGGGCGATGCGCAGCCCATTGACGAGGGCCTCGTACTCGGCGACGTTGTTGGAGGCGGGGAAGTGCAAGCGTAGCAGGTAGCGCATGTGTACTCCGAGGGGCGAGATGAAGAGCAGGCCTGCTCCTGCCCCCGTCTTCGTGAGGGATCCATCGAAGTACATGGTCCAGAGCTCGGCTTGAATCTGCGCCGGCGGGAGCTGAGTGTCGGTCCATTCAGCAACGAAGTCCGCCAACGCTTGCGACTTGATGGCCTTTCGCGGGGCATAGGTGATGGTCTCCCCATTAGTTCGGCGGACCACTTGGCGATGCGCCCCGTGGCCTCCCGATTGTTGACGATCTCTCCGAGGGGGAAGGACGACACCACCGTCACGGGATGAGCGAGGAAGTAGTGCTGGAGCTTGCGCCTTGTGACGATGATGCCGTAGAGCAGCTTTTGGATGTGCGGGTACCGGACCTTGGCCTCGGAGAGTACCTCACTGGTGAAGTATACCGGTCGCTGGACCGGCAATGTATGACCCTCCTCGTGCCTCTCGACGCGCTATGACCGCGCTAACCACCTGAGTGGTTGCGGCCACATAGAGGAGGAGGGGCTCGGGGAATCGTCACCTTCGGCTGGTCGCGGGGGCACGAGAATTGGTGCAGAAGTCAGCAGCCCCTTCAACTTGGTTAAGGCCTCCTCGGCTTCGGCGGTCCACGCAAAGTGTTCCGTCTTTTTTAGCAGGCGGTAGGGGGGTAGTGCTTTTTCCCCAGCCTCGAGATGAATCTGCTGAGAGCGGCTAGGCAGCCTGTTACTTTCTGCACACCCTTGAGGTCACGAATCGGGCCCATCCTCGTGACTGCTGAGATTTTTTCAGGGTTTGCCTCGATCCCCCGTTGTGAGACGATGTAGCCAAGTAGCATGCCTCGAGGCACACCAAAGACACACTTCTCGGGGTTGAGCTTCACATTCTTGGCCCGGAGGCACTCGAACGTGGTCTCGAGGTTGCTGATGAGGTTCCCTACTTTTTTTGTTTTAACCACGATGTCATCGACGTAGGCCTCGACGGTCTTGCCTATGTGCTCGCCAAAGATGTGCTGCATACATCGTTGGTACGTTGCCCCGGCGTTTCGAAGGCCGAAGGGCATCGTAACATAGCAGTACATACCAAATGGCGTGATAAAAGAGGTCGCGAGCTCATCGGATTTTCTCATCCTAATTTGGTGGTAGCCGGAATACGCATCAAGGAACGAAAGCACTTCGCACCCAGCAGTGGAATCGACGATCTGGTCAATTCTAGGTAAAGGAAATGGAACTTTTGGACATGCTTTATTCAGACCAGTGTAATCTACACACATCCGCATTTTTCCATTCTTTTTCCTAACTAGTACAGGGTTAGCTAGCCACTCTGGGTAAAATACCTCCTTGATGAATCCGGCCGCCAAAAGCTTGTGCACCTCCTCGCCGATGATCCTGCGCTTTTCCTCGTCGAAGCGGCGCAGGCGTTGCTTCACCGGTCTGGACCCGGCCTGGATCTCCAAGGCGTGCTCGGCGACTTCCCTCGGTATGCCCGGCATGTCCGAGGGGTTCCACGCAAACATGTCGATGTTCGCGCGGAGAAAGTCGACGAGCACTGCTTCCTATTTGGGCTCGAGGCTGGTACTGATGGTCAGCGTCTTGCCATTGGCCGAGGTCGGGTCGACGGGTATTTGCTTGGTGTGCTCGGCCGGCTCGAAGGTGCCGGCGTGACGCTTTGCTTCTGGGGCCCCTCGGTGGCCAGAGCTGCCAAGGCCTCGAGCGAGTCGAGGTGGACGTTGGCCTCCCCCCGCTCGACGCACTCCACGTCGCAGTGGTATGCGTGCTCGTAGGAGGTGTCAACGGTGATGACCCCTTTTGGCCCCGGCATCTTGAGCTTCAAGTACGTGTAGTTAGGAATCGCCATGAACTTGGCGTAGCCTGGCCGGCCGATGATGGCGTGGTAGGTCCCTTGGAAGCCGACCACCTCGAAGGTGAGCGTTTCCTGTCGGAAGTTTGCCGGCGTGCCGAAGCAGACCGGCAGGTCGATGCGCCCGAGGGGGTGGGCCTTCTTTCCTGGTACTACTCCGTGGAACCCCCGACACTGGGTCGGAGCTGTCCTTCTGAAATCCCCAGGAGGTCGAGGGTCTCGAGGTATATGATGTTGAGGCTCGAGCCCCCATCCATCAACACCTTGGAGAACCGAACGTCGACTATGACGGGGTCGACGACGAGGGGGTAAGCCCCCGGGTTTATGACCGGTCCGGATGGTCGTCACGGTCGAACGTGATTGGCGCATCGGACCAGTCAAGATACCGGGGGGCGTCGTGGCCAAGCGAAAAGATTTCCCGGCGCTCCTTCTTTCTTTCTCGAGCTGAGAGCCCGACGGTCGGCCCCCCGTAGATCATGTAGCAGTCGCGCACCGGGGGAAGTCGCCATCTGCGTTTCTGCCGCCGCGTCGATCGGTATCCTTTCCCTTAGGCGCGTCTTCCCTCTTATCGCCGAGCTTGGAGTAGTAGCCCTTCAACAGTCGGCAGTCTTTCAACTTGTGGTTTACGGGGCCCCTGTGTAGGTACAGGGATCCTCGAGCATCTGGTCGAAAACAGCCCCATCGGGGGGCCTCGGGCTTCTTGCTCGAGGGCGCCCGCGAGCACCTCTTTGTCGTCGTCGTCATCGGCGCCACGCTTCGCCTTCTGGCCCTTGCGTTTGTTTTTCTTCCTTTTGTTGCCGTCATTGTTGTCGTTCTTGGCGTCGTTGCCCTTGCTGGAGCCCTCCGGCGCGATCACCGCCTTGCCTTTGTCCGTGGAACGGCCAAAGAAGGCCCCCACTGCTTCGTCGCCCGAAGCAAAGCTGGTGACGCGATCCATCAGGTCCTCGACCGTCCCGGGACGGTAGCGTCCTAGCTCATGAACAAGCTCTTGGCATGTTGTGCCTGCGAGGAACGCTGAGATGACGTCCTCGTCAGGCACGTGGGGGAGCTCGAGGCGCTGCTTCGAGAACCGTCGAGCAAAGTCGCGGAGGGGGGGCTCGTCCGCCGCCTGCCTGCAACGCCGTAGGTCCCAGGGGTTGCCTGGGCGCACGCAGGTCCCCTTGAAATTCCCGTCGAAGACCCTGACTAGGTCGGCCCAGTCATGGATCCGATCGGCGGGAGAGCCCTCGAGCCACCGGCGGGCGGTGTCCGAGAGGTAAAGTGGGAGTTGACGTATGATCACGCGGTCGTCGTTCTTCGCTCCGCCCAGTTGGCAGCCAAGGCGGAAGTCCGAGAGCCAGAGCTTGGGCTCGACCTCCCCGTCATACTTCACGATGTTGGTCGGCGGTCGGAAGCGGTCGGGGAGGGTCGAGCTGCGGATGGCCCGGCTGAAGACTCGGGGGCCCGGGGGCTCGAGGACCTGCCGGTCCTCGTCGCTGTCGTAGCGCCCCCCTCGATGGGCGCTATAGCCACGCTCTTGGGCCCCCTTGTCCTTGCGCCGTCGGTTGATGTCGTTGCGGGCGTCGTTGGGGTCTCGAGGCGGCCGGTTGTCGACGATCCGTTCGCGGACTGGCCTAGCTCGAGAGGCGTCCGGCTGGTGGACGGATGCCTCGCGAGCGTCGTGGGGCGTGTCCGCCGGTTTCCCGAGGCTGCTCCGCGTCGGCGTGACGCCGAGCTCTCGGCCTGCTGTACCGCGGCTGTCTCGAGGAGGTTTTTCATTTCTCCGAGCATGCGCCTGGCATCGGGGTTGGAGACGGCGGGCAGGTCACGGAGCATCATGGCCGCCGCCACCACGTTCTGCCCAGCTCGCGGGAAACATACCTCAGGGCGTGCTGGTGCCCCGTCCTCGAGGATCCGCCGGTGGACCTCTCGAGCCCGGCCTCGAGCTCCGGCTCCTCGGGGCTGGGGTGGGTGGTTCCTGCATCAGGGTTTGCCGGAGCTGCAGCAGGTGTCGCCGTTCCTCCTCGGCTTTGGTGATTGCCTCTTGCACTTGTGCGTGCGAGTTGTGCCGCCCGGCCATCGTCGTGCTTAGGCGGTACAGCCGGTGCTCGAGGTTCGTCCCTTCCCAGAACGCGTGATCCGCCTGCCGCGGCCACGTCGCTAGGTCCCTCTAGGTCGAGGGCCGGCCCGTCGTCGTCGCCTTCGTCCTCGGTATCGCATACGACTCCCTCGAGTTGGAAGCACTCCCTGGTGGGATCCCAGAGGTCGGGGTCGTGGTAGTCGTATTCGTCGGAGTCGGAGCTGTTGACGGCACGCCGCCTTGGCCGATGCTGGGACCGCAGCTCGCGGTACCATTCTCCGACGGTGGCTCGCCGAGGTGGCGAGGGGTCGCAAGAAGTCGCGGTCGACGCACGCGGGGTGGACGATTCCAGGCTGGCCATGGCCTGCAGCAGCGCGCCCGGACGCTGCTCCCGGTCCCCTCCGTCTGGTCCTGATGGCGCTCGTCGAGGCGGTGGGCGTAAACAGCCGCAGAGTTGTCGAGGCCGACCGGGAACCGCTGGCGTCGAGCGCGGCGCGACCCGCGCGGGAGGAGGCTGAGCGGCGTCGACGGCGCACGGCTCGGAGGCCTCTGGCCTGGCTCCTGGTCCGTACGCATGATGAATGCGAAGTCGCTAGGCGGGCGTGAGTGCGCCCTGGAGGTCTCCGGCCGCGCGCGGGGGGGTTTCCCCTTGGGGCCCCTGCACCGGCTACGGGGGCGTAGGTGTTTGCCGCGGGCACCGCCTGCGCCCGACGACGACGGTGACGATGGCGCCGCTCGCGACGTGGCGACGTGTGGTGGTGCGGGCGACGCGTCACGCCCCCCGCGCGGGGTGGCGTGACACGCACTCCGCTCAGGCCCTCCGTGGAGAGCAGAGTCAGCTCGTTGCCGTTGCCTGTGGCCAGGAACTCGAGGCTCCCGAACCAGACGACGGCACCAGCCGAGAACGGAAGAGGGGATGAAGCCATCCAGGAATCAACGAGAAATCGGCTCGGACACGCGAAGTCCCCTACCTGGCGCGCCAACTGTCGGTGTTTCGTACCCGGGGGTATCACACCAACGAGTAATATGATCGCGTGCTTCTCTTCCTGGATGGTGGTGATGCAAGGGACACAAGGATTTATCCTGGTTCGGGCAAAGAAGGCCCTACGTCCAGCGGGGGGATGTTCTTGTATTACTTGCACCTAAGTGCTTGTACAGGGGAGAATACAAGCTCAGTGAGCGTGGACCGGAGTCCGGACTCGTGTCGTGCGTGGACGTGTGTTGTGTCCGTCGTCCCGAATGAGGGCCCTAGCGTCCCCTTTTATAGAGCAAGGGGAGGCCAGGGTTACATGAAAGTATTACAGGTGTCGGGGCGTATGGTGCCCCATACGGAGAAGGGTAGGAACCCTGTCTTGTCGGGGCCACTGGAGCCGATGTGATCGTCGCTGTTGAGGCGTCCTTGGGTCGTGGCTTCCATCCTGGGCGCGGACGTGGGTGGCGCGACAAGGCGGGAGCCGTACAGCACCCATCCCGGAATGTACAGTACGCGGTGAGGTCCCTCCGGGTCTTGGGGTACCTGTCTCCAATAGCACGAAAGTAGTTAGGGCTCGAAGGCGCCGGAGCCGGCTTCGAGGTGGTGCCACGGGGGCTCGAGGGGCGCGGAGCCGGCCTCGAGGGTTACAGTGCAGGGCTCGAGGGGCGCGTAGCCGGCCTCGAGGGGTTACAGTGCAGGGCTCGAGGGGCGCGTAGCCGGCCTCGAGGGGTACAGTGCCTGGCTGGCCGAACAGTGCTGTACTGGTGCCTTTTTGCCCATGCTTGTGGTGAAAACGTGACTTGACCTTTACACCGGGTTACTGTGGTACATGCCGTGCACTAGTGGACATGACCGGAGTAGGTGAAGGCATTAAATGCGTGGTATGGGCTGGTACGGCTGTCTGTACAGCTCGAGGCCGTGCGTTTAAGGCTCGAGGTGGGGAGCGCGTTCGCCCGAGGCCTCGCTGGGAGGGCTCGGGCGAGACGGAGAAAGAGCGTTCGCCCGAGGCCTGGCTGGGAGGGCTCGGGCGAGACGGAGACGGAGCGTTCGCCCGAGGCCTGGCTGGGAGGGCTCGGGCGAGACGGAGACGGAGCGTTCGCCCGAGGCCTGGCTGGGAGGGCTCGGGCGAGACGAACGGAGCGAGCGTTCGCCCGAGGCCTGGCTGGGGGAGGGCTCGGGCGAGACGGGAGGATTTCGGGTGTTTGCGTTGATGATGGGGGTACCCTTTTCGTACCCCCGACAGAAGGACAAGGAGGATCAAGGATGCAAAAAAGAAGAAAGAGAAAGATAAAATTGCGTCGCTTAGCTCGGGAGCAGAGACGGTGAAGGCCGTCGTAACCGTAGGCCTGGGGACGGGTCCCCCGAGCTGAGCCCTCGAGCTCGAGGAGGAGAGTGGTTGATGAGGAGGAGGGCGACGACGAGGGGATGGATGCGCGCTTGATGCGCGCGGGGCTCGTCGATGACAGGGCTGACCCTCCTGTGCAGGAGGGTACGCTGGAGGTCCACCGACAAAAGGGGAGCGCGGACGCAGCGCGGAAGGCGGCGCCGATCCCTGCCTCGTCGGGGCCGAGGTCCATCGAGCTCCGCGCCGGATGTGCCCCTGGTTGCAAGGAAGCCCCGGACCCGGAGTGCCTCCGCCACAGCGCCACGGAGGCCGCCCCCACGTCAGCCAGACGGGGGTTCTCGAGAGGGGCGGGCTCGAGAGGCGGTCGACAGGTGAGAAGGGTTTCGGGCCCGACCCCGCGAGCCGTCAAGGGCGCCGTCGAGCCCGCGGAGGGGCGGGCGCCAAGAAGAGGCGTCGAGCCCGCGCCATCACGAGCGTCGGGGAGGGAGCCCCGAGCGTCTGGTGACCAGGGGCGCGAGCGTCCCCGGAGTCCATCGCCGCACCGCCGCCGGGACGCGGAAGCGACGCGGGAGGGCGCGACCACCAGCGCGGGCGCCGGAGCAGGTCCCGGAGCCCACGCCGGGGCGAGCGCCACGACGTCAGTACGAGGGCGGTACGGTCGCCCTCCCGCGATGTGGGGCGGAAGGAGGGCTCTCCCTCGAGGTCGAGCCATGGGAGGCGTCGGGAGCCTTCCCCCCATCCCAGCCCTGTGGAGACGGCCCAGGCGCAGGGCTCGAGCCGTGGGGTGGGCTCGAAGCCCCGAGTGGGTTCGGCGACTCGGGAAGAAGCCCAGCCGCCGCTTCGGGTGAGTAGTTTCCTTGGGTCTCGTCGGTAGTGAGGCTTCACCTCTTTGCTTAATGATGCGTGTCATCTCCATCTTCTCAGGGGGAAGCGCTCCTACCAGGAGGTGGACCTCGCTTCGTCCAAGCGGGCCAAGACCTCGAGCCCCGTCGAGGCACAGGCACCTCGAGGTATGGCACCTTCCTCCGCTAGAGAGCCGCTTGGCTGGAGAAGGCCCGAGCTGCCATGGCTCGAGGGGGCCGGATGATCGTCGCGAATTTTGGTGAGGCCGTCGCCATCGACCATAGGGGTCGAGGTACTCTTCCTGGTTCTGACATCTCCGTCATCTCGTTTGCAGGGGCCTCAGCTCATGGCATTGAGCCTACCACCACCGTATCCGCCGAAGCGCTGCCTCCTCCCCCTCCTCCTCCTCCTGCGATGGTGCCAATGGGAGCGCCATCCTTCCCCTCACCACGACGGCTGTTCCGGGGAAGCGCCTGGGGCGAGCACGGCCCCGCCGGCGTCTGGGGCTGAGGAGACTGCGCCCCTTGTGGCTCCGACCAGCACGGGCCGGGCTGCGGAGGAGGGAAAGGGGGGAGAGGCGTCGGCGGAGAAGGAGCCGACGGTGGAGGACCTCCTGAACGAGCTGGAGCAGGGGCCGCTCCTTCCCGCGGGCTCGATGATGGTGGAGGCGCCCGAGGGTGCCGGCTAGCGCCGACAAGGCGCCGGAGGGCCCGGCCAGGGAAGAGGGCCAGGGTCGAGCCTTCCCTCGGCCGATCCGCAACAGGAGGCGCCGGCGGAGGGACGGAGGGAGTCGGGGCCCGTGCCGTCGAGCGACGGGTCGCTGTCGGGGCAGCTCGAGGCGGAGGAGGATCTGCCCGACATCGAGCTCGACCGACCGATATGGCCGTTTCCCATCCCACTGAGCCCGCCCCTTGCCGTGGTTCCCATCGAGCAGCCGGCTCAGCGGGGGGGCCCCGCGCGAGGTGCGGTCCATCTTCCGGGAGGTGGCCGTGCTTATGGCGGAGGCGGAGCGGTCCTGCTCCGAGGAGGCGGACCGATCCGCACAGGTGACAGCCGCCCTCGCGCGGGCTGAGGCGGAGCTTCGAGATCTCCGCGCGGAGCTGAGCCAGAACGCCCAGATGGCGAGCTGGCTTAACGAGGCGGAGGCGGAGGTCCGGGTGGCTCGAGGCGAGGTCGCTCGATCTAAGGAGGAGGCCGCCGCCGTTCTCGAAGCGTCGAGGAAGGAGGCCGTGGACGCCCAAAACGAGGCCACCTCTGCCCGGACTGAAGTCGAGGCGGCGAAGCAGGAGGCTGCTGACGACGCCCGTGGCGAGGCCGCCGCCGCCCGAACCGCAGCGGAGGCGGCGAGAAAAGAGGCCGAAGACGCCAAGAGTGGTGCCGCCACCGCCCGAGCTGCCGAGGGGGCGGCGCGGCAGGAGGTGATCCGCAAGGATCTGGCCCTGGTAGAGGCGGGCCGGCTGATCGAGGACCTCAGGTCCGAGAAGCTCCTCGTGCTGGCCGAGAAGCGCAGGCTGGAGCAGCGTGCTGAGGGCCTGACCAGCGACCTCGCCGCACTGGGGCAACACTGCGACGGTGAGGCTTACACCTTGTTCTTGTTTGGTTTCGAAGTTCTTTGTTACGCCGCGGTCTCACTCTTCCTTGTTTGTTGCGCAGGGGTCGAGAAGACGGTCGAGGAGCTCCGCGGACGAACCAGGGTCTCTTGGACCAGCTCCAAGACGAGACGATGGTGGCGGAGCGGGCTCGCTCTTCTCTCGACCGGCTCGGCCCCATGTGGGGTGCTCCTCCTGTGACCGCGGCAGAAGGTGCAATGGCTCGGGGCGATGCCTTGGTCGACGCCTTGTGCTTCTTCGACGCAGCCGCGCGGGACCGTGTCCGGCAAGCTCTCCATCACGGCGTCAAGCAGACACTCGCGGTCGTTCGCTCCGGTTTCCGCTTCCCGGTCCATGTTGTCGCGAATGGCTTCATCGAGATCGAGGGGAAGGATGAGGAGTGGAACAACCGCCGTGTTGACAAAATTTTGGAGAAGATGGAGGGCGGGGACGTCGCTTGCAAAGATCTTCGAGGAGGACGTGCTGCCTCCTGACGCCAGCAGCGGTGTCGGGAGCCCTCCTCCTTCGAGCTCGGGCGTCGAGGTCGAGCCTGCCATCGTGGACCTCGGGGAGGAGTACCGCACCGACGAGGATTGAGGCCTGCGTGCCAAATTTGGGCGTCGAGGCCCTTGTAAGAATTTTATGACATAAATGAGGGTACGTCGAAACCTGAAAGTATATATGTGATTTGTTTATGAGAAGAGTTGTTTTCTTTCGAATGCATTTGACCACTTTTCTTTGTCGCAAGCTCGAGTTTCTGCTAACTTAGTCTGTGTTCCTTCGATACGTCGCGAGCCCCTCGAGGGGAGGCGTAAGTAGGGCACCGTAGCCCGGGGGCGTAGGTGGCCGTCTACGTCGACGCCCCCCGACCTTGGAGGCTCGAGGTACTTTAGGATTTAGACGTCGCTAGTTCACTCGAGGCACGAGTCGAGACGAGGGTCGAAATTTTTGAAAAGAAAACGCGCATTTTTTCCGGAGTCTGGGGGGGTGAAGCCCCCCGTCAGCCCCCGAGGGAGGCTTGACCCTGAGCAAAGCAGGGTCGAGGCTACCTTAAGATGCGAAGCAAAATGAACGATAATGCACGAGTTTGTTCATTCATTTTGACATGTTTGTACAAAGTGATAAAATGAACAAGGCCTCGAGGCCTTTAAGGGTAGAAGCGACGTAGCTGAGATATGTCCATGCGTTCGCCAGGATCCTGCCTTGGTCGTCGTAGAGCTTGTATGTCCTGGCTTGAGTACTTCAGCCACGGTGTATGGGCCTTCCCACGGAGGGGTGAGCTTATGGCGCCCTCGATTATCTTGCAGTCGTCGAAGCACGAGGTCCCCCGCCGCCAGGTCCCTTTGCGCACGTGCTTGTCGTGGTAGCATCGAAGTGTTTGCTGGTAGCGTGCAAAGTTGATGAGCGCCACGTCTCGGGCCTCCTCGAGCTGGTCCTTGGCGTTGGCGAGCCTTTCGTCGCTGGTTTGCTCGTTGTAGGCTCGAAGTCGAGGTGAGCCGTACTCGAGGTCCGTAGGTAAGACGGCCTCGGCGCCGTAGGTTAGGAAAAACGGAGTGAACCCGGTGGCTCGACTCGGCGTAGTCCTGAGGCCCCACAGCACCGAGGGGAGTTCTGTAGCCCACCCCTTTCCGAAATTCTTGAGGGTTTTGAACAGTCTCGGCTTTAGCCCATGGAGTATCATGCCGTTGGCACGCTCGACCTGCCCGTTGCATTGGGGGTATGCGACCGAGGCCCAGGTTACGCGAATGTTGTTGTCATCGCAGAAGTTGGTGAACTTTTTGCCCGTGAATTGGGTGCCATTGTCGGTGATGATGACATTGGGCACCCCGAACCGGTACATGATGTTGGCGATGAACTCGACAGCCCTCTCGGAGGTGGGGTCTCCTATCGGCTTTGCCTCGATCCACTTGGTGAACTTGTCGACGGCCACGAGCATGTGTGTGTACCCTCCACTTGTCCTTTGAGGGGACCCACAAGGTCAAGCCCCCAAACGGCAAATGGCCAAGTGATTGGGATCATCTGCAGGGCGTGTGCGGGCTGGTGCGTTTGCTTGGCGTAGAATTGACACCCATGGCATGCTTGGACCAACGATGGCATCCCCAATGGCGGTCGGCCATAGAAGCCTTGACGGAAGGCGTTGCCAACCAGGCCCTCGGCGCTGCTGGTGGCCGCAAGCCCCCGAGTGCATATCGTCGAGGAGCTTGCGCCCTTCCTCGAGTGGGATGCAGCGTTGAAGGATTCCAGTCGGACTTCGTCGGTATAGCTCCCGTTCGTCGCCGTAGATGACGTAGGTCTTGGCCCTCCGAGCGATGCGTCGGGCCTCCGTCTTGTCTTCTGGTAGCTCGCCTCGCGTCAGGTAGTCGAGGTAGGGCGTCCGCCAGTCGAGGAGCCGTGATGAAGAAGAGGCGTGTGCGTCGACCTGCATTGCCTCCGCAGACGTCGAGGGGTCCTTCTCGAGGGGTGGTGTTGAGAGTCGAGCCCCCGTGTCTTGCTCGAGGGGTGGCGTCGAGGGGCCAGCCCCCGGGTCGATTTCGACGGATGGCTCGAAGACGTCCCTCGAGAAGACGTCTGGCGGTACCGTGCCGCGCGTAGACGCCAACTTTGCCAGCTCGTCTACGGCCTCGTTGTACCTTCCGAGCTACGTGGTTGAGCTCGAGGCCGTAAAACTTGTCTTCCAGCTTGCGCACCTCCCCGCAGTATGCCTCCATCTTGGGATCGATGCAGCTTGAAGCCTTCATAACCTGGTTGACGACGAGCTGCGAGTCTCCTCGGGCGTCGAGGCGTCGGACCCCGAGCTCGAGGGCGATGCGCAACCATTGACGAGGGCCTCGTACTCGGCGACGTTGTTGGAGGCGGGGAGTGCAAGCGTAGCAGGTAGCGCATGTGTACTCCGAGGGGTGAGATGAAGAGCAGGCCTGCTCCTGCCCCCGTCTTCGTGAGCGGGATCCATCGAAGTACATGGTCCAGAGTCGGCCTGAATCTGTGCCGGCGGGAGCTGAGTGTCGGTCCATTCGGCAACGAAGTCCGCCAACGCTTGCGACTTGATGGCCTTTCGCGGGGCATAGGTGATGGCCTCCCCATCAGTTCGGCGGACCACTTGGCGATGCGCCCCGTGGCCTCCCGATTGTTGACGATCTCTCCGAGGGGGAAGGACGACCACCCGTCACGGGATGAGCGAGGAAGTAGTGCTGGAGCTTGCGCCTTGTGATGATGATGCCGTAGAGCAGCTTTGGATGTGCGGGTACCGGACCTTGGCCTCGGAGAGTACCTCACTGGTGAAGTATACCGGTCGCTGGACCGGCAATGTATGACCCTCCTCGTGCCTCTCGACGGCTATGACCGCGCTAACCACCTGAGTGGTTGCGGCCACATAGAGGAGGAGGGGCTCGGGGGAATCGTCACTTCGGCTGGTCGCGGGGGCACGAGAATTGGTGCAGAAGTTAGCACCCCTTCAACTTGGTTAAGGCTTCCTCGGCTTCGGCGGTCCACGCAAAGTGTTCCGTCTTTTTTAGTAGGCGGTAGAGGGGTAGTGCTTTTTCCCCCAGCCTCGAGATGAATCTGCTGAGAGCGGCTAGGCAGCCTGTTACTTTCTGCACACCCTTGAGGTCACGAATCGGGCCCATCCTCGTGACTGCTGAGATTTTTTCAGGGTTTGCCTCGATCCCCCGTTGTGAGACGATGTAGCCAAGTAGCATGCCTCGAGGCACACCAAAGACACACTTCTCGGGGTTGAGCTTCACATTCTTGGCCCGGAGGCACTCGAACGTGGTCTCGAGGTTGCTGATGAGGTTCCCTACTTTTTTAGTTTTAACCACGATGTCATCGACGTAGGCCTCGACGGTCTTGCCTATGTGCTCGCCAAAGATGTGCTGCATACATCGTTGGTACGTTGCCCCGGCGTTTCGAAGGCCGAAGGGCATCGTAACATAGCAATACATACCGAATGGCGTGATAAAAGAGGTCGCGAGCTCATCGGATTTTCTCATCCTAATTTGGTGGTAGCCGGAATACGCATCAAGGAACGAAAGCACTTCGCACCCAGCAGTGGAATCGACGATCTGGTCAATTCTAGGTAAAGGAAATGGAACTTTTGGACATGCTTTATTCAGACCAGTGTAATCTACACACATCCGCATTTTTCCATTCTTTTTCCTAACTAGTACAGGGTTAGCTAGCCACTCTGGGTAAAATACCTCCTTGATGAATCCGGCCGCCAAAAGCTTGTGCACCTCCTCGCCGATGATCCTGCGCTTTTCCTCGTCGAAGCGGCGCAGGCGTTGCTTCACCGGTCTGGACCCGGCCTGGATCTCCAAGGCGTGCTCGGCGACTTCCCTCGGTATGCCCGGCATGTCCGAGGGGTTCCACGCAAACATGTCGATGTTCGCGCGGAGAAAGTCGACGAGCACTGCTTCCTATTTGGGCTCGAGGCTGGTACTGATGGTCAGCGTCTTGCCATTGGCCGAGGTCGGGTCGACGGGTATTTGCTTGGTGTGCTCGGCCGGCTCGAAGGTGCCGGCGTGACGCTTTGCTTCTGGGGCCCCCTCGGTGGCCAGAGCTGCCAGGCCTCGAGCGAGTCGAGGTGGACGTTGGCCTCCCCCCGCTCGACGCACTCCACGTCGCAGTGGTATGCGTGCTCGTAGGAGGTGTCAACGGTGATGACCCCTTTTGGCCCCGGCATCTTGAGCTTCAAGTACGTGTAGTTAGGAATCGCCATGAACTTGGCGTAGCCTGGCCGGCCGATGATGGCGTGGTAGGTCCCTTGGAAGCCGACCACCTCGAAGGTGAGCGTTTCCTGACGGAAGTTTGCCGGCGTGCCGAAGCAGACCGGCAGGTCGATGCGCCCAAGGGGGTGGGCTTTCTTTCCTGGTACTACTCCGTGGAACCCCCCGACGCTGGGTCGGAGCTGTCCCTCTGAAATCCCCAGGAGGTCGAGGGTCTCGAGGTATATGATGTTGAGGCTCGAGCCCCCATCCATCAACACCTTGGAGAACCGAACGTCGATTATGATGGGGTCGACGACGAGGGGGTAAGCCCCCGGTTTTATGACACGGTCCGGATGGTCGTCACGGTCGAACGTGATTGGCGCATCGGACCAGTCAAGATACCGGGGGGCGTCGTGGCCAAGCGAAAGATTTCCCGGCGCTCCTTCTTTCTTTCTCGAGCTGAGAGCCCGACGGTCGGCCCCCCGTAGATCATGTAGCAGTCGCGCACCGGGGGGAAGTCGCCATCTGCGTTTCTGCCGCCGCGTCGATCGGTATCCTTTCCCTTAGGCGCGTCTTCCCTCTTATCGCCGAGCTTGGAGTAGTAGCCCTTCAACAGTCGGCAGTCTTTCAACTTGTGGTTTACGGGGCCTGTGGTAGGTGCAGGGATCCTCGAGCATCTGGTCGAAAACAGCCCCATCGGGGGGGCCTCGAGGCTTCTTAGGCTCGAGGGCGGCGGCGCCAGCACCTCTTTGTCGTCGTCGTCATCGGCGCCACGCTTCGCCTTCTGGCCCTTGCGTTTGTTTTTCTTCCTTTTGTTGCCGTCATTGTTGTCGTTCTTGGCGTCGTTGCCCTTGTTGGAGCCCTCCGGCGCGATCACCGCCTTGCCTTTGTCCGTGGACGGCCAAAGAAGGCCCCCACTGCTTCGTCGCCCGAAGCAAAGCTGTGACGCGATCCATCAGGTCCTCGACCGTCCCGGGACGGTAGCGTCCTAGCTCATGAACAAGCTCTTGGCATGTTGTGCCCGCGAGGAACGCTGAGATGACGTCCTCGTCAGGCACGTGGGGGAGCTCGAGACGCTGCTTCGAGAACCGTCGAGCGAAGTCGCGGAGGGGCTCGTCCGCCGCCTGCCTGCAACGCCGTAGGTCCCAGGGGTTGCCTGGACGCACGCAGGTCCCCTTGAAATTCCCGTCGAAGACCCTGACTAGGTCGGCCCAGTCATGGATCCGATCCGGCGGGAGCCCCTCGAGCCACCGGCGGGCGGTGTCCGAGAGGTAAAGTGGGAGTTGACGTATGATCACGCGGTCGTCGTTCTTCGCTCCGCCCAGTTGGCAGCCAAGGCGGAAGTCCGAGAGCCAGAGCTTGGGCTCGACCTCCCCGTCATACTTCACGATGTTGGTCGGCGGTCGGAAGCGGTCGGGGAGGGTCGAGCTGCGGATGGCCCGGCTGAAGACTCGGGGCCCGGGGGCTCGAGGACCTGCCGGTCCTCGTCGCTGTCGTAGCGCCCCCCTCGATGGGCGCTATAGCCACGCTCTTGGGCCCCCTTGTCCTTGCGCCGTCGGTTGATGTCGTTGCGGGCGTCGTTGGGGTCTCGAGGCGGCCGGTTGTCGACGATCCGTTCGCGGACTGGCCTAGCTCGAGAGGCGTCCGGCTGGTGGACGGATGCCTCGCGAGCGTCGTGGGGCGTGTCCGCCGGCCCCCGAGGCTGCTCCGCGTCGGCGTGACGCCGAGCTCTCGGCCTGCTGCACCGCGGCTGTCTCGAGGAGGTTTTTCATTTCTCCGAGCATGCGCCTGGCATCGGGGTTGGAGACGGCGGGCAGGTCACGGAGCATCATAGCCGCCGCCACCACGTTCTGGCCGGCTCGCGGGAAACATACCTCGGGGCGTGCTGGTGCCCCGTCCTCGAGGATCCGTCGGTGGACCTCTCGAGCCCGGCCTCGAGCTCCGGCTCCTCGGGGCTGGGGTGGTTCCTGCATCAGGGTTTGCCGGAGCTGCAGCAGGTGTCGCCGTTCCTCCTCGGCTTTGGTGATTGCCTCTTGCACTTGGCGAGTTGCGCCGCCCGGCCATCGTCGTGCTTGGGCGGCACAGCCGGTGCGGAGGTTCGTCCCTTCCCTGAACGCGTGATCCGCCTGCCGCGGCCACGTCGCTAGGTCCCTCTAGGTCGAGCGCCGGCCTGCCGTCGTCGCCTTCGTCCTCGGTATCGCATACGACTCCCTCGAGTTGGAAGCACTCCCTGGTGGGATCCCAGAGGTCGGGGTCGTGGTAGTCGTATTCGTCGGAGTCGGAGCTGTTGACGGCACGCCGCCTTGGCCGATGCTGGGACCGCAGCTCGCGGTACCATTCTCCGACGGTGGCTCGCCGAGGTGGCTCGAGGGTCGCAAGAAGTCGCGGTCGACGCACGCGGGGTGGACGATTTCCAGGCTGGCCATGGCCTGCAGCAGCGCGCCCGAACGCTGCTCCCGGTCCGCCACCGTCTGGTCCTGATGGCGCTCGTCGAGGCGGTGGGCGTATACAGCCGCAGAGTTGTCGAGGCCGACCGGGAACCGCTGGCGTCGAGCGCAGCGCGACCCGTGCGGGAGGAGGCTGAGCGGCGTCGACGGCGCACGGCTCGGAGGCCTCTGGCCTGGCTCCTGGTCCGTACGCATGATGAATGCGAACCGCTAGGCGGGCGTGAGTGCGCCCTGGAGGTCTTCGGCCGCGCGCGCTGGCGGGTTTCCCTTGGGGACCCTGCACCGGCTACGGGGGCGTAGGTGTTTGCCGCGGGCACCGCCTGCGCCCGGCGACGACGGTGACGACGGCGCCGCTCGCGATGTGGCGACGTGTGGTGGTGCGGGCGACGCGTCACGCCCCCCGCGCGGGTGGCGTGACACGCACTCCGCCCAGGCCCTCCGTGGAGAGCAGAGTCAGCTCGTTGTCGTTGCCTGTGGCCAGGAACTCGAGGCTCCCGAACCAGACGACGGCACCCGCCGAGAACGGAAGAGGGGATGAAGCCATCCAGGAATCAACGAGAAATCGGCTCGGACACGCGAAGCCCCTACCTGGCGCGCCAACTGTCGGTGTTTCGTACCCGGGGGTATCACACCAACGAGTAATATGATCGCGTGCTTCTCTTCCTGGATGGTGATGCAAGGGACACAAGGATTTATCCTGGTTCGGGCAAAGAAGGCCCTACGTCCAGCGGGGGGGGATGTTCTTGTATTACTTGCACCTAAGTGCTTGTACAGGGGAGAATACAAGCTCAGTGAGCGTGGACCGGAGTCCGGACTCGTGTCTGTGCGTGGACTCGTGTGTTGTGTCCGTCCTCCTGAATGAGGGCCCTAGTGTCCCCTTTTATAGAGCAAGGGGAGGCCAGGGTTACATAAAGTATTACAGGTGTCGGGGCGTATGGTGCCCCATACGGAGAAGGGTAGGAACCCTGTCTTGTCGGGGCCACTGGAGCCGATGTGATCGTCGCTGTTGAGGCGTCCTTGGGTCGTGGCTTCCATCCTGGGCGCGGACGTGGTGGCGCGACAAGGCGGGAGCCGTACAGCACCCATCCCGGAATGTACAGTACGCGGTGGGGTCCCTCCGGGTCTTGGGGTACCTGTCCTCCAATAGCACGAAAGTAGTTAGGGCTCGAAGGGCGCGGAGCCGGCTTCGAGGTGGTGCCACGGGGGCTTGAGGGGCGCGGAGCCGGCCTCGAGGTTTACAGTGCAGGGCTCAAGGGGCGTTTCCGGCCTCGAGGGGTTGCAGTGCCTGGCTTGGCCGAACAGTTGCTGTACTGGTGCCTTTTTGCCCATGCTTGTGGTGAAAACGAGACTTGACCTTTACACCGGGTTACTGTGGTACACTGCGCACTAGTGGACATGACCGGAGTAGGTGAAGGCATTAAATGCGTGGTATGGGCTGGTACGGCTGTCTGTATGGCTCGAGGTCCGTGCGTTAAGGCTCGAGGTGTGGGAGCGCGTTCGCCCGAGGCCTGGCTGGGAGGGCTCGGGCGAGACGGATAGGGCGTTCGCCCGAGGCCTGGCTGGGAGGGCTCGGGCGAAACGGAGACAGAGCGTTCGCCCGAGGCCTGGCTGGGAGGGCTCGGGCGAGACGGAGACAGAGCGTTCGCCCGAGGCCTGGCTGGGAGGGCTCGGGCGAGACGGAGGTGTTTGCGTTGATTGGGGGTACCCTTTTTCGTACCACCGACATTAGCTTCTAAGAGTTCATAGCTGACATGAGTTGATACTAGCTAGTTTAGTCTAACTAGTGAAATAGTTGTTAGTTGATTGTTCAGCTAACAATTACCTGAATTATTAGCCAGACTTAAGAATCTAATTTTACTAATAGCTATTATTAGCTTTAGGTTAGTCTCAGTGTGAGTTTTATTGCACTATTTTAAGATTCTCATGTTTATGAAATGAAATGAAACTTGAATGAAATTCTCCATTGAGAGTGAAAGTTTCATTCTATAGTTTCATATGCATTTAATTTCATGATCCATAGAGAGTTGGTAATCGTTCCAAGAGAGTTTCAAAACTCATTTCTTGTCTCTTTTCTTAAATACACATCCATGTCATAAAAAATGCTTATGTGACAACCAATTTAATGCAAATGAAACTTTCATTGAGATTGGATCCTGGCGGTGACATAGCTGGCTAGTTAACAATACTAGTATCTTCAATGATCACAAGTAACCATTGTTTTTTATGTGTGTAGTCAATTCATTTCGATTTGACCATCAATATTATAATTACAATGATGTTTTGAAAACGATATGCCTAGATTGTCGATAATACTAGCCTTAGAAAATATAAGCTTGCAATGTATTTTAAGCATATTTGTACAATTTTTCCATGGTCAAAGAAGTAGTGCCTCCTCATCTTTCGTTGTCTCAAAAAAAACACTTTTTGCTATGGAAAGAGTTGGGATTCTTCAAGTCAAATTTCTTAGATTCAACCTTTCTATTTTGCCTAAAATATTTTATCTGAGCTATATGTTTTGATTCCAGGAGCCACATCGGAACAAACAGGATTACTCTCTCCGTCCTAAAATATAAGACATGCACATATTTTAAAATTTATTTTTTTTATTTTTGACTAACAATTAATCTAATAATATGAAAAAATTACTACAAAGTATTTCATTAGAAATGTATTTAGAACTACTTTCTAATGATCAAACTTTGTTCTATATTATATATAATAAGATAAATTATAGGTTTTAAAGACTACAACACCAAGTTAAATCATGCCTTATATTTTTGAGATTGAGGAAGTATTAAGTTTGACGGTTCCAATTCGTGATGCCTCCCCTCTCTCCTTAATTTACATACACCTGGAGTTCATGCCTTAATTAATTTGTTGATTACTAACATTACACATGCTAAATTCAATGGAAAAGTTGTGTTAAAAAAACCCTATCGCCTTCTTCTTAGTATATCAATTGTATCAATATTCCTACTCCATTTACTCATAATTAGTGAAGGCATAACATAACCCAATATCAAATGAAAAAAAATAACAACCCAATTCATGACCCCAATTATCTGAAACTAATATTCAGTCCTCCAAATGAACCTTTAACCCACATAGTGCATGCAAAATTAATTGCAAAAAAAGTCAAAGAAGGTAGAACAATGTTCATAATAAACCAAGTTGGTGAGAATAAATAGCCAAAAAAAAGTGATGTATAGTTGGCTAGTAATATTATAGTAGTACTTATAAAATCATAACAATTAACTAGTATCTGCAATCAATGTGTGCAATCAAAACTAGTCTGGAATTTGACCATCAATATCTCTATGAATATTATTTTCCAATGATGTTTTAAAAATTGTGTGCCTAAATTTTCATCAAGATTAATTTCAAGATATGATAATTTCTATATATTTGAAACATATTTATACAGTTTCTCCATAGTCAAAGTAATGCCTTCCTAATCATTTCTCTATCTAAATAAAAACACCATTTTATTTGTTTGGGAAGGCATGTGATTCTTTTAAATAAATTTTAATTTCTTAAGTTGATCCTTTAAATATGTACGTAGTAGATCCCATATGAGCTTCGTGTTTTGAACCCAATAGTCACATTGGCACAAAACAAGGTTATTGTTGCTAGTTCAAATTCATGATCCCCCAGCATCACCCCACCACTTTTTAGACACTAGGATTCATCCCTTAATTAATTTTCTAAATACTACCATTATACACAAACAAGTTATAAGGGAAAATGTTGATGTTAGAGGAAAACCTACAAGCTCTCTACTACTCCATATTTTGGGTGCTCTGGTAGATCCATATTTTTGCTACAATTGATATCCTTGTTAGTATCAACCACAGTAGTATTACTACTCCATCACTTCTCGTGATCAGGAAAGGCACATACCATAACCTAATTCAAATTGTCAAAATTCAAACATAGAAAATGGATCATATTCCTATCCCTAGTTATCCCAACCTAATCTTCAGTTTTTACAAAAATCTTTGACCCATCTAGAGCATGCAATATTAACTATATAAAAATGCAACAAGATGCATTGATGCTCAAACACAAATCAATCTGGTGGGCATAAATAGGCAAAAACAAGATGTATAGTTGGCTATTTAATAGTAGAGTAATACAATCTATCAATCACAAGTAACGGTGTTTTGTAATTGTGCAGTCAACACATATGGAATTTGACTATCAATATCTCTATGAATATTAATTTAAATGATATTTTGAAAATGGTATGGCTAGGTTTTCATCAAAATTAGGTTCAAAGTATTTCAAATTTCTATATATTTTTAAATATATTCATACAATCTATTCGTAGTCAAAGTAATGTCTTCGTGTTCCTAGTCATTTTGTTGGCTCAAACAAAAACAATTCTTGTTTGTTATAGGAAAGAGTGGGATTCTTTGAAAACAGTTTTCTTAAAATCCTTTATATTTGTTCCTATTAGATTCCTTTGTTGCGACAAAAGAAGAATTATATATCGATAATAGTTAGGTACAACAACACGTAACAAGCACTCTGGATTACACTACAAATGTCTAAAAACTAATTTTCATTGAAATTATACCCACATTATGAATAAATCTATATTTCAAAACCAAACATATACGACGCTTTACGATATGGATGATCGCACAAGCAAACACTTGGCAAAAGACCTGAGAACACTGACACAAACAAGGTTATTGCTACTAGTCCAAATTCATGATCCCCTCACCCCTACCCTACCACCCCCTTTAATTTTCAGACACTAGGAGTCCATCCCTTAATTAATTTAACGAATACTAGTATTGTACACAGTAATAATTTTCTGAATACTAGCATTGTACACAGTAATTTTCTGCATATTATGCTTGGAACATGGGATTTTTTTATTCCTATATTTTTATAAACTGATTCATGTAAAATTTATGTGTGATTCTTGTGAAGTTCACACGTTCAAAAAGATCCTAAAGAAAAACCTACCAATACTCCTACTCCATCAATTTCTCATGATCGGGAAGGCATACCATAATCCGATTTCAAATGAAAATAAATAGAACAACATGCAGAAAGTGATATCCTACTCCTATCCCCAATTTTCTTAACCTAATAATCTTCAATTCTCCCAAATAAACCTTTTTCCCCGAGACCCCAAATAAACCTTTGACCTTGACCCATCTAGTGCATGCAACATTAGCTGCATAAAAAATCCAAGAAGATGGGTCATATATAAATCAAGTTGGCTGGAATAAATAGCTGGAAAAAACAAGATGCATAGTTGGCTAGTTAATAGTACAGCAGTACTTCCAAAAATCACAAGGAACCGTTGCTTTGGATGTGTGCTATCCTCCAGCACGTCTTGAACTTTGACCATCACTATGTCTAAGAATATTATATTTCAAATGATGTTGTGAAAATGGTCTTGCTACATTTTCATCAAAATTAATTTTGAAGTACTACATATTTGCTATATATTTAGAATCCGATTGGAGGCGCCGCTGGTGTGCTGACTGCTGCCTACTACCGGAGCCTGCCGGCCTCCTGCAGTGCGCCCCGTCTGCCGACTCCTTGCGCGTTGCACCTGTCGTCGTTCACCATCCTCCCGGTTCTTGCCCACCGCCGTCCGCCGGCTAGGCCACTATCCGCTGGGATTTTAGCAAGATACTGACTCTGCAAGAGAGGTTGTGGCCTGTGTTGTTCTGTCTCGAACAACCAAACTCCTGAACCAGGGGCTATTGGACCACCACTCGCCGGTGCTAGGAGAGGGAGGTAGATTGCTGAAAGAGCTAAACACTTGTTCCGGGTCCACGTATTTTAGGTTCCCGTCCACAAATTAAGTTCCTTTCACTTGGTTTTTCTAGTTTTTTTTAGTTTTGGTTTTGGTTTTTCTAGTTTTAAAAACTATTAAATCTAATGAAATGAAGGGTTGCTATTATTTTCAAGCACCGTAAAAATCCACATATTTCAAACATTTTTATAGGCAATTTTCATAGCCAAAGTAGGGCCTACGTGATCATTTCTTTGTTTATTATAGGAAAGATAGCATTCTCTAAGAAATCAAAAAATTTTAATTAAACCTTTCTATTTTGCCTAACGGATTTCATCCTAGCTACGTGCTTCGACCCCACCACAAGTAGGGGGTTACTTTACTATTGACATGAATTCGCCTCATCCTTTGATTTTGAGAAACTATAGGAATCCATCCTAATTAATTAACTCGATGCAGTATAGCATAATACACAGTGAAAAAAAAAACGCGAGAGGTTGTGGAAACCTGCTGGTGCTCTAGCTAGTAAATCGATATTTTTGTCAATTGTGTGAGTACTCCTACTCCATCACTTTCTCACGAGAACCGAATTTCAAATGAAATAAAAATAAAGAATAAATAAAAATATATTATCTGATCAAGTTTTCAACCCAATCTGTCTGTCCTCGATCGGTCCTCACCTACTCCTCCGGCTATATCTATATATAAACCGTGTGCACCTCCCCCATTTCTCCTCAGCTCTACTCGAAGAGCGTTCTACCACCACACCAAGGGAGTTCACAATCTAAATCCCAAACGGAAAGAAAAAAAAGGAATAAGGGGAAAAAAAGGCGCTGCCGATCATCGATCGATCGATCATGGCGGCCGTGGCCAAGATCGCCATGGAGTGGCTCCAAGACCCTCTGAGCTGGGTGTTCGTGGGCACGCTGGCCGTGGTGCTCCTGCAGCTGCGACGGCGGGGCAAAGCGCCGCTGCCGCCTGGGCCGAAGCCGCTGCCGATCGTGGGCAACATGGCGATGATGGACCAGCTGACCACCGCGGGCGGGTGGCGGCGCTGGCGGAGAAGTACGGCGGGCTGCTGCACCTCCGGCTAGGCCGGCTGCACGCGTTCGCGGTGTCGACGCCCGAGTACGCGCGCGAGGTGCTGCAGGCGCAGGACGGCGCCTTCTCCAACCGCCCGGCGACCATCGCCATCACGTACCTGACGTACGACCGCGCCGACATGGCGTTCGCGCACTACGGGCCCTTCTGGCGCCAGATGCGCAAGCTGTGCGTGATGAAGCTCTTCAGCCGGCGGCGCGCCGAGACGTGGGTGGCGGTGCGCGACGAGTGCGCGGCGCTGGTCCGCGCCGTGGCGGCGTCCACGCCCGGCGGCGCCGTGAACCTGGGCGAGCTCATCTTCAACCTGACCAAGAACGTGACGTTCCGCGCCGCGTTCGGCACCCGCGACGGCGAGGACCAGGAGGAGTTCATCGGCATCCTCCAGGAGTTCTCCAAGCTGTTCGGCGCCTTCAACGTCGGCGACTTCATCCCGTGGCTGAGCTGGATGGACCTGCAGGGCATCAACCGCCGCCTCCGCGCCGCCCGCTCCGCGCTGGACCGCTTCATCGACAAGATCATCGACGAGCACGTGAGGCGCGGGAAGAACCCCGACGACGCCGACGCCGATATGGTCGACGACATGCTCGCCTTCTTCGCCGAGGCCAAGCCCGCCAAGAAGGGCGCCGCCGCCGACGGCGACGACCTGCAGAACACCCTCCGCCTCACGCGCGACAACATCAAGGCCATCATCATGGTACGTATTGCTTTGCTTGCACACGTCGTCGTTCCTGCTGTCACGCGTTCCTCGACTCGTTTTATTTTTTTTCCCCCACACTCTCTCGCTCGCTTAAATGGCATGCGTCGTATGGAGACGATTTCGACGAGAAGTTGGCAGGCATACTAGGATTCGAATCTCTATAAATGGTGTGATCGGTAGAATATATAATGTTACTAAAAATACTACTACCTAGTACTAGGTTGTTGGTCTATCTACAGCACGCATGGATGGGTTCGGGGGTAGTGGATTTTTGGCCTGAATTAATAAATTAAATCAATTAATTACTCTGAATTGTACTAGTGGTGATCGATTGCTAGCCAGACATTGCATGCAAAGATACCACTCTCCGGAGTACATCTACATTAGTTATCATTTAGGACAGTGACACGCTCTTCAAAAACACAACTTTAACCTCTTATTTTTATAAAATATTTATAGAAAAGTGATATATATATATATATATATTATTTATAAAAGTATTTCTCAAGACAAATCTATTTATATAATTTTTACATTTGCAAACTTACAAACTTAATAGTTACCGATGATTTATATTCTTAACGTTTGACTTACATCTTATCTAAAACGATAAGTAATATAGGTATGGGGTACGTTGTACTGTATAGCAGTACTCATCATATCCTACAAATGAACGGTGAGGCAAAAGTATGGCAAGTCATATAATCGTTACCGAACCGTAAAAATACTTGCTAAAGAAAACCGTAAAAATACTACATACTGTACTAATGTTTGACCGTAGTGTTTGACAACCAGCCAAACATACCGTACCGAATCAGAACTGCTTTGTGCTTTCTCTGCTGGTGACCACAGTGTTGTCTTGTTCCTGCATACTCCGGGCGTGTGTGGAATATCCGTCTCTCTTTACCCGCAGCGGAGCAGCTAGAGATATTAGCAAGCTGACAATCTCAAAGTCAGGCCGGCCACGCGTAACCAACCCAGTGTTCCACACCTTTGCTTTCAATTAATATATATTTTCTTCTTTTGTTGTAAAAACGTACTATTCTTCTTTTGATTTGAATTCGTATATACTCGATCCGGCCTCTCTACACAACCACACTGTCACGATCGACGTATATACGTACATACATAGGAATAGTATTCTTCTGCAATGACATTTATTTTCTGTATATACATATGTATATGGCTATATATATTGTTCAATATTGTCTCCCTAGTAGTCTGCACACATTCAGCATCCAGAAAACGCTCACGTACGGTCGCTATATATGCACCCCCTTTTGAACCGTCCGGTTGGTGTACTGTGTATGCAAGCCAGCGTATGGGTCCTCCTTTAATTTGTGTCTGAAAGCTCGTGATATGACGAGCTAAATGTAGGCGCCCGCAACGCGGTGCACCGGTCGGTATGTGCATGATTAGACACGTTTTCTTTTTGGACCTTACACGCACTGGCGGAGCTTAAACAACATCCTAAAGGGGGCCATCAGTGAATTAGGGGGGTCACTAATGATGCATGAAGCAATTCAGGCTTGGATTACTGTAGGTTTATTAAGAAAAATGGAGAACCTATGGGTGGCCATGGCCCATTTGGCCTTGCCTATCCTCCGCCCCTGCTTACACGTAGCCTAATCTCGGAATAACTTATTCTAGAATAACTTATTCTATAACCACTTTAAGTTACGATAATTACTATGTTGATTTACAAGATTATATATAGTGACTCGTTACTCTATGATATATAGACACACACTACATACTCCTATGCTTGAGTCTCACTAGTACTGTTAGTTCATATTGCATTGATGGATATTTTTCTATATCACCATAAACTTAGGGGCCGTTTGGCAGAGCTCCACGGAGTGGATTCTCAGCGAGAATCACTCTCTGACTGTCAAACATACTCCCTCCATTCCAAATTATAAGACGTTCCAAGAATCTTGGAGAGTCAAAGTTTTTCAACTTTGACCAAAATTATAGAGAAAAATATAAAGATTTATACCATCAAATATACATATTATGGAAATATAACTAATGAAGAATCTAATTGCACTTAGTTGATATCATAAATATTATTATCTTATTATATAAATTGGTCAAAGTTTAAAAACTTTGACTCTCCAAGATTCTTGGAATGTCTTATAATTTGGGATGGAGGGAGTATTTTTTAATGAGAAGTGATTCTCTGAAATGAACTAGGAGGTTGAGAGCTGAAAAAAGTAGCTTCACCTGATTCTATGAAGTGATTCTTTATTCTGATTTTGAGAGTTTAGGTTAAAAATCAAAGAGAATCTACTTTTAGCTACAGAATCACTTCACCAGAGAATCTGGGAGCACAGCTCTCCTAAACAGGCCCTTATTTGTCTAATCCGATTTTGATGGAAGTCGTGCAGAGAGTTGGACGGCGCACGATTTCCGTCAATATATATATAGGTTGGAAGTATATGTATGAGTTCTTTTCAGCTGACGTTGAAAGTAGATAAAAAGCGATGAAAGCTTCCGAGTTTGATCGAGCCAACCATTGGAGACCATGCATATGTCACTTTTGGGTGCATTTTATTTAAATTAAAGATTTGGGGTTATATATATATACACGAGTACTATACTAGGTGATGATAAGCTCTGTCCACCTTGGTGGCTTGGTAGTGCATGTCACCTTCCAAAGTCCAAAGTAAAAAAATAAAAAAAGCAGCAGCATGTATAATCATTTTCTGACCACAACCGCTCCCCTATCTTTCACCAACCGCTTTTGTTTTCTTAAGTTCCAAGGTAAAATAGTACTCTCTCCGTCCACGAAAGAATCAATTTCTAGAGTTGTCTTAAGTCAAACACTTTTTAAACTTTGACCAAATTTCTAAAAAAAACTATCAAGATTGATGATACCAAATTCACATCATTAGATATATCTTCAAATATATTTTTATAATATGTTCATTTTATATCATAGGTGTTATTACTTTTTTCTATAAAGTTAGTTAAAGTTAAAAAAGTTTGACTGACACGGATTCTAGGAATTGATTCTTTTGTGGACGAAGGGAGGAGTACTTAGTAATGACGCATATATGTGACGAGATGAGTAGTAAAAAAACATCACGATTTTGTAGTAGCTTTTATTTGAACTGGCAATAATAAGCACCACAACTTGCCAATCCGGCCGGCCAATCTGTGGTTTAATATGGAGATGTCGTACTAGCTAGAATGCATGTAATAATCAAGCTTCCGTCATGGACACAACTAGCTCGAGCGCACATCCTGATCATGTGGTGGAGTCGTATAGACGCTCCCTATAAAAACATAAAGAGTACATATCTCATTGTCATTGATATATATTTTGTTATTTTATGAGTAGTCAAAGCTGCAAATTAAAACCCTTATCGACACACTAATTGATGAAGTACTCTACTACATACAGCTGTATGGATAGAATATAACAAATGATGCGTATGTATATGTATGATATGTATGGACGCATATGGGCATGCAGGACGTGATGTTTGGCGGGACGGAGACGGTGGCGTCGGCGATCGAGTGGGCGATGGCGGAGATGATGCACAGCCCCGACGACCTCCGGCGCCTGCAGCAGGAGCTCGCCGACGTCGTGGGGCTGGACCGGAACGTGAACGAGTCGGACCTGGACAAGCTCCCCTTTCTCAAGTGCGTCATCAAGGAGACGCTCCGGCTGCACCCGCCGATCCCGCTGCTCCTCCACGAGACCGCCGACGACTGCGTCGTGGGCGGCTACTCCGTGCCCAAGGGCTCCCGCGTCATGATCAACGTCTGGGCCATCGGCCGCCACCGCGGCTCCTGGAAGGACGCCGACGTGTTCCGGCCGTCGCGCTTCACGCCCGACGGCGAGGCCGCGGGGCTCGACTTCAAGGGCGGCTGCTTCGAGTTCCTGCCCTTCGGCTCCGGCCGCCGCTCCTGCCCCGGCACGACGCTCGGCCTGTACGCGCTGGAGCTCGCCGTCGCCCAGCTCGCGCACGGCTTCAACTGGTCGCTGCCCGACGGCTGAATGAAGCCCTCGAGCTGGACATGGGCGACATCTTCGGCCTCACCGCGCCGCGCGCCACGCGGCTCTTCGCCGTGCCGACGCCCCGGCTCAGCTGCCCCTTGCACTGACGGCCGGCGTGCGCGCGGGCGGCGGCGGCTGTCGATCATTACGCATGCGTGCGTTTGGACTTTGGTGTTGATCGCTGGGATTCGCTGGAGTTAGGAGCTTGGTGGCTTTCTCTGTCGTCTTTTTTTTCCTTCTGTTTATTATTATTATTTTGCGGACCCTTCGCTAAAACGGTGCCTGATCGATGATGCTGTGGGGAAATAATAAGGGTATTTTCATGGCATGATATGGCTAGCTGTGTATGCCTAGGCAAGGAAGTAAAAGGATCCAAGCTGTGTGGCTGTAAGAACTCAAATTGTTGTAGTATTATAAAACATGCTGGTCACAGATTCTGTGAACTTGTGAAGTTTAATAAATATTTTTTGGCCTCTTATTAGTACTGTATAATATTTTTTGGCCCACTCTCCTGTATATATATGCCCTTAAATTATAGGAGGCAAATTTTTATATTAGGTGATCCTTGCTATATATGCATGTATAATTGGAGATTGTTTGGTTTGCAACCAAACCTCACCACGCCACCGTTGTCGCGGGCCACAAGATTCTGACAGTTGTTTCATTGGGTACATAGTTTAGGCACATTTCCTATATTTTAGATGCATGAACAGTTTTATCTTTATCCTTTCGTAGAAAAAAAATATTATTTGTTTCTAGTTTAGACAGCCACGGAATTCTTCAATATAAACTCGCTACAAACTATGGCGCTCGAAAAGTTCGCTACAGCAGCAGTGTTAAAGTCTTTGATCCATATGTAGGATAAACCAGCCGCAGTTTAGGCGTGGCTAGCAGCGGCTCACATCCAAACAAGCCATTATCCATTCTTCTAACTCGATTTGGATGCAAATATATATACAGTTATAGTTTATTCTAACTAGGCATTATTAAACTCTTCTACACGGCGGACCTGACGTAAGTGATGTTAAAATCTCACTCTCTAGGCAGGCCTCGACTTGCATGGGAGCTTTCAAAACTAGGCATCATGCCCTCTATTTCTACTTTCTCTGCAATTTCATCACACTTGACTATACTAGTAAGATGCTTGTTTCGGAGGTTGTAAAGTACTGTCGGTACTTTTGAGTACTTTGTATTTTTATTTTAACAATCAAATTTATGAATGAAAGAAAATAAGAGAAAAAATAAAGAGAAAAAGGGTTGATTAGTAATTGGTGGAGTACGGTGCATGAACCTGTGTATATACGGTGCTTGTGTATGTATGTACGGTGCCTTTGAAGCCACGAGTCCACAACTACACACAAGAAAAAAAGTATCTGCGGAACTAATTAATATTTTACTACACTCTTTGCTTCGTTGAATCTCCCCCCCCCACCACACACACACGGCGTCCCGACGCACATGCCCGCCGTTGCGGTCCAACACGTGACCATCCTCTCTGCTTTGCCCTTCGCCCAACACACAGCTCTGGTTTTCCCATCCCCCGGTACACGAGCGGTGACTGCGGATGACAAGACAAGAAGAGCACCATGCTGCCCTTGTCCCCTAGGCCGATGGAAAAAGCTTCGCCACCTCCTCCAAGCACCAATGCCGCCACCAGAGCTCGCCATCCCCAGTGCCTGGGCTTCCCAAGCCCGCGACGCAGGTGACCAAGCATCACAACGTAGCCGCATACGTGTAGTAGTGTGGTAGTGGAAGAGACAAGGTGGATCGATTGAGATCGAGTGAACAAGGATAAGGTGAACCGTATGACGGACCAGAATGTCAGAGATATCATCAGAAGATGATTACTCCGACTAATTCTGGACGACACGGGAAGATCCGAAGACTTGATACGAAGTGTACTTGGATTAGGACTCTCGCTGTAACTTAGTCGAGTTCTTAAAGGAAGTCTTGTAATTAGAATAGGACTCCCCTGTTGTAACCGACTAGGACTCGGTCTACGCTGTGCTTCACCCGGATATATAAGGGGAAGCAGGCGTGGGCTCCTATCATTGAATATTGAATCATAACACAAGGCACACGCCGCACTGGACGTAAGGTATTACGCTATTAAGCGGACTGAACCAGTATAAATCGTTGTCCTTGTGTAATCGCCGAGTTCTACGAACGTCGATCCCCACCGAACAAATCGTCTGAGATCCCTCAAGACGAGTTGCCGGTTAACAAACACCGACAGCTGGCGCGCCAGGTAGGGGCTCTCGGCGATTCAACGATTAAGAGCTCGACGAACCACGTCAACATGTTCTCGGTGGGATCAATTTTCGTTTTTGCGGCTCGTGGACTTGCATCGCGGATGATCAAGGGAAGCTACATCGACAACTTCACAACGAATCAGAAGCGCAAGTTGTGCCAAAGATGGATGATCTCACCCAGAACCTAGCAAACCTTGCAATTCAAGATCCGCAAGATTCCGAAGGTCAAGCCGAAGCTTTCGACTCCTACTCGGGCTCAAATTCTGAGACCGAAAAAGGCTCGGACACCAGACATGGCGTTGCTTTTGGACTGTGGAACTCGGCTGATCGCTTCCAAAACTTAATTAATGCAAAGTTCAAGGGTGTCAATAGATCCCCTTGGCCGGAGCCCAACAGGGACTCGTCTTCAGCTCAACCGAGGAAGGCAGCATCGTCCATTGGCCAATACAACCAGCCCCGGCTAGATTGATTGGCACGATTGACCAGATTCTTCTGTACCAGCACGGACATCAGCTCCCTCTAAGGAACACGACACCTCAACAGAGTAAATTCCAGTGCCTCTACTCTGGAGTCGGTTACACCGGGATCAACAAACCAGGGCTATACTCACGAGGTCTTCATGGCAGGACACCAATCATCTCTGCGACCTCCAACTCCTCCAGATGTCCTCCGAGATGACGAAACCCGAGCATGATATCCGATAATGATCCAGAAGGACCCGGAGAAACGAGTCTATGAAGACTGAGAGAATTAGGAGGAACCAGGCCAAGAAGCCCGCAGAGGCGAGCAAATCATCGAAAAGAGGCCATGGAACGTTACCAAATACGGCTTGAAGAATATAATAGCTGGAGGCGTCTAGAAGAGGAAACGGAGCGCCAAGCTCGCAACCAGCGTGATCAAGAGAATCAATCCCAGAATGATCACAATCGACGATGAGTCGATTGCTCCCGCAACCTTGAACCTGAGTTCATGAGGGTTGCCGGTCACAAGGTCTACCAGACACCTTACCAAAACATCATCGCTCTAGCTACAGAGATGGGAGCTAAGGACAATCGCACCCCTGAAGAAGAGTGACGGCTGGTCATGCTTCAGACTACCATGCTACAACTCAAAGGTCGAAACCTTGAGTCCTTAGCTGATGAACAAGCGTCATCCCACCCAAGCCAGAGGCGGCCCGTTCATGAACGACTCAGCAGGGCACCAGTAAGGAATCGCCTGGGCAACCGAGAACCTGACCAAGCTGAAGGAGGAGCCGAATCTCATACCGAGGAGTCGCAATCGCAGCATCTGACGCAGTCGACCGCTTCCCTTGCTTTTCCCAAAGGCTCCGAACAGTCCAGTTTCCACGGAAATTCAAGCCCGGAAACTACTCAAAGTACGATGGGAAGACAGAACCTAAACGGTGGCTCAGCTATATGCTCAAGCAGTCGAGTTAGCAGGAGGAAGCAACGACGTCAAAGCACTTTTTCTTCCCATGGCTCTAGAAACAATGCCACTTGCATGGTTCGACAGGCTTAGGCCCGAGTCCATTGACTCCTGGGAACAACTCCATCGTATCTTCATAGAGAACTTTGCGGGTGTCCCCGAGAGATCAGATCCCCGGACTAAGCTCAGGACATGCAAGCAGCAGAAAAATGAGACAATGAGGAGTACTACAGCGCTCTCGGAAATTCGCTCCACAGTTTCTGACATCACAGACAGAGAAGTAATTGACCTTTTTGGCAACGGAATTTGCGAAAGGTACAATTACAAAGATTTCATCAAGCATGACCCGACCACCGCCGACGAGTTTCATCGGGCAGTAAACTCCATGATGGCGACAGAAGAGCGCACACAGGAACGCTTTCCCGAAAGGAACACGCAGGTGATCGAGGCAACATCCAGAGAGGCAACCAGGACCTCAGCAAAACACCCGCAAGAGAACAGGGGACAACACTGTTGCAGCTATGGAGCCTCAGAAGAAAGGAAACAAGCCATCCACCTTTGACGACTTACTCGACGGACCATGCCCTTTCCATCCGAAAGGAGGACATCAGGCTAGGCATTGTCGACAGCTCAAGGAGCGAGGCTTGAACTCTGACTTCAATAGAAACAAGAAAGATAAGGGGAAGAAAGTAGCTGAGACCCTCAGCAGGACGCCGGTGGTTTCCAACACCCCAAAGGGACCATCAATGTCATATTTGGAGGAGTAACCACCAGCGACAGCAAACGTCTCCAGAAACTTTCCCTACGGGAGATCATGTCTACAGAGCCGGCTACCCCCAGATACCTTGATTGGTCCGAGTATCCGATCAATTTCTCTCGAGCAGACCAATGGACCAATGTCTCCAATGCAGGGCATTACCCGCTAGTCTTGGATCCTACGGTCGCCGGGTTCAAACTGGGAAGAGTACTCATTGACGGAGGAGCAGGACTCAACGTTATCTTGCAAGCACCTTACGCAAGATGAACTTGGACCTCGCAACTCAACTCCCACCATCAAACGCCCCTTCTACGGCATAGTACCCGGAAAGGTGGCTGTACCACTCGGAAGGATCATACTACCCGTCACTTTTGGAACTCAGACCAATTACCGGACTGAGTACATCAATTTCGAGGTAGCTGACTTCGAGTCATCATACCACGCCATATTTGGACGACCAGCTATCGCCAAATTTATGGCAGTACCTCACTACCCGTACCTTCTGCTGAAGATGTCGGGTCCTAAGGGAATTCTAACCTTCAGGGGTGACTTGAAGCGATCATTCGATTGTGACACAGAGGCTGTTCAAATCGCTGAAAAAGCTCAACTCGCCTGGAAGTACAAGAACTCGCATAGATGGTGCATAAAACTAAGCCTGGAGATTCAGAAATCCCAACAAAAAGGCGGGTGCTATCCAACCATCAGCAGAAGTCTCTACAAAGACAATTGACCTGGAAACCGGTGATCCATCAAAGACAGCGGTTATTAGTGCTCACCTATCTGAAGAATAGGAACTCGCGCTCACCAAGTTCCTCAGAGCAAACAAAGACATATTTGCTTGGAAACCGGCTGATATGCCAGGAGTTCCTAGGAGCTTGGCTGAGCACAAATTGGAACTAAAAGAGGGCTCCAGACCCATCAAGCAAAGACTACGATGATTCTCACCAGAGAAGAAAGAGGCGATCAAGAAGGAGATAGCTAAACTACTTGCGGCCGGGTTTATCATAGAAATCCTCCACCCCGAGTGGTTAGCTAATCCAGTACTAGTCAAGAAGAAGAACTCCGCCGAGTGGCGCATGTGTGTCGACTACACAGACCTCAACAAGCACTGTCCAAAGGATCCCTTCGGATTACCGAGGATAGACCAAATAGTCGATGCCACCGCAGGCTTGGCTCTATTATCCTTTCTAGATTGCTTCCGGGTACCATCAGATTGCTCTCAAAGAAGAAGACCAACCCAAGACATCGTTCATAACTCCCTTCGGAGCCTACTGTTATAGAACCATGTCCTTCGGGTTGAAAAATGCAGGGGCTACTTACCAGCGTGCCATCCAAGATTGTTTGGGCGACCAAATTGGCCACAACGCAGAAGCTTTGTGATGATGTGGTCATAAAACGAAGGACCCGACTACCCTCATATCAGACTGGAGGAAACCTTTTCCCGGCTACGCTCATACCAATGGAGGCTCAACCCCACAAAGTGCGTATTCGGAGTACCCTCTGGCCAGTTACTCAGATTCCTTGTTAGCCATCGGGGTATCGAGGCTAGTCAAAAACAGATTACAGCCATCATCAATATGAAGCCACCTACATCAGTCAGGGATGTTCAGAAACTCACCGGGTGCATGGCTGCGCTCAATCGATTTATCTCACAGCTGGGAGAAAAGGGACTTCCTTTCTTCAAATTACTCAAAGCTGGTGATGAATTTCAGTGGACAGAAGAAGCAGACAGGGCCTTTGAACAACTCAAAGGATACCTCACCACTTCACCCATACTGACGCCACCAGGACCCGGGGAGCCAATGATGCTTTATATTGCAGCTACCACACACGTTGTAAGCACGGCAATTGTGGTGGAGCGCAAAGATGACAAGCACATCTATAACACTCAGCAACCAGTATACTACATCAGCGAGGTACTCTCCGACTCAAAGGTCAGGTACCCACAAGTACAAAAAATACTCTATGCTCTACTTATATCTTCAAGAAAGCTACGACACTACTTTGAAGCTCATCAGATAACAGTGGTAACGGATTTTCCATTGGGAAAAATCCTTCGCAACCGCGATGCTACCGGAAGAATTTCCAAGTGGGCAGTCGACTTAGGAGCGCTCAACATCAAGTTCACTCCAAGGAAAGCAATGAAGTCACAAGCTCTAGCCGATTTCGTTGCTCAGTGGACAGAAATACAGCAGGTCCAAGACAACGCTATTCCTGAGCATTGGAAGATGTACTTCGATGGGTCCCTAAAACTCGGTGGAGCAGGAGCCGGAGTACTACTTGTTCGCCCGCCGGAGAGCAGCTCAAGTACATCCTCCAGATAATGTGGCCTGCTACCAACAATGAAGCCGAATATGAAGCATTACTTCACGGGCTCAAGCTAGCAGTCACATTGGGCATCAAGCGACTCCTAGTCTATGGTAATTCTTCCATGGTAATTCATCAAGTTAACAAAGATTGGGACTGTACCAAGGAAACAATGAACGCCTATTGCGCGTAAGTCCGTAAGCTGGAAAAACACTTTTCAGGGCTGGAACTCATTCATATTACTCGGGACCTTAATGTGGCAGCAGATATCCTAGCAAAATTCAGATCCGATAGAGCCATGGTTCCCAGTGGTACCTTGTACATGAGTTATCCAAACCTTCAATCCAAGAAAAGGAGAGGTTGACCCAGCACCCTCCGCTCAGATTCTAACTCTAGCACCCGACTGGACACAAGTTTTCATCGACTACTTCAAGGAGCACAAATTGCCCAGTGATAAAACTGCTGCAGAGCAGGTCACCAGACATAGCAAAAAATTATGTTCTAGTCGGAGACAGACTATATCGACGCGGTGCTTCATCAGGAGTCCTCCTCAAGTGCATCTCACTAGAAGAAGGCAGAGAAATCCTAAATGAGGTTCACTCCGGGTGTTGCGGCAACCATGCAGCATCAAGGACACTAGATGGAAAAATCTTCAGATCAGGGTACTATTGGCCCTCAGCCTTGAAAGATGCAGAAGACTTAGTTCGCCGCTGTCAATCATGCCAGTTCTTCGCCAAACAGCAGCACGTACCTGCACATGAGTTAATCTGTATTCCTCCGTCATGGCCTTTCTCATGTTGGGGACTCGACATGGTGGGTCCCTTAAGCGTGCTCCAGGCGGATTCGAGTACATCTACGTCACAATCGACAAATTTACCAAGTGGATTGAGTACATGTCGTTGGTCAAGTTCAACGCATCCAAATCGGTACAATTCATGTAGAGTATCTTCCATCGCTTTGGGATGCCACACAAAATTATCACTGATCTTGGGTCCCCTTTCACGGCTATCGAGTTCAAATCATGGGCCAGCGATCTGTGGAATTAAGATAGACTACGCATCAGTGGCTCATCCACAATCAAATGGTCAAGTTGAACGAGCAAACGCCCTCATTCTCACCGGGTTAAAACCAAGGCTATTTGACCTTCTAAAAGATCATGGCGGGAAGTGGATCGAAGAGCTGCCTAAGGTAGTCTGGGGGCTACGGACACAGTGAAGTCAGGCAACAGGCCAAACTCCTTTCTTCCTGGCATATGGCACAGAAGCAATCCTCCCGGCAGACCTAATCTGGAACTCCCCAAGAACAGAGCAGTACAATGAAGGCGAGGCTGATGATACAAGGCGACTAGAAGTCGACAATCTTGAAGAGGCCGATTAGCCGCACTCTTTCAATCAGCAAGATACCTTCAAGGGATGAGGCAATACCATGACAAGAACGTCCATCACCGTACTTTCCAAGTAGACGACATGGTCCTGAAGAAGATTCAGAACACCACAGGATGCCACAAGCTTATGAGTCCATGGGAAGGACCCTACATTGTATCTAAAGTAACAAGACCCGGGTCATTTGAGCTAGTCACTGAGGATGGTACTCCATTGCCAAATTCATGGAATATTGAGCATCTGAAGAAATTCCATACCTAAGAACTATGCTACAAATCTAACCCAGGGCAAATGTACTCATTTCTCGGATATTAATAGAGTTTGGATTCATAAAGAACAAGAGCTTTATCAATCATCCTTTATTGTATCATCACGACTATTCTGTCGGATAAAGACTTTCAATGATACAATAAGCTTTAGCTATTGTATTCCACCGACTAATATATAATATTACTCGGATGCATGGTTCAGCGGCAACCATATTCGAGTTACGAGCTTCGAGCTCAATATAACTCAAAGGTAGTATGGTTTAATACCCGACTATCAGCCTATAGCGAATATAGTACCTACAAAAGTAGGTACTAGTTCCTATAAGGTATAACAAGGCGAGTAGTACTCACCCTGTTACATATTAACCGGACAGAGGTCCAATACACTCTCGCACTCAAGCTGCGACTACCAAGAGGATACGATTCACCCAGCAGGAACCATCGTTACGGTCCTTCGGAGGTGCTTGATCTAAATTATCCCTTGACCAAGGATACTAAGAGTAGTACTCGGGCAGACTAAGTTCTCTATACGATCGTTAAACGACTACTAGAGAAACGAAGTCATATGACCCAAACCTAAGTGCTAGAGAGCACCCGGATAGACCCGTCTAATAAGACGCCTGGTCACACATCCATATCAAACAAAGCGACCCATTGACAAGACACCCCTTGCAATGCCGAGTCGACTATACACGAAATTCACAAGTCTCAAAAGTGACTAATACTTTGATTCTTTATGCTTAAATTATCCACAGGGAATACAAGTTACCAAGGAGGCTAAACTACTCTACAAGATCAAGAATCTGAGAGTACTCCTCCGCCATGGGCTTGACCTCCTCCTGCATCGCCACAAGGTCCTCATCATTCTTGCCTTCGGGAAGCGTCATGACGGATGACAGATCGAAGGTTGGCAGATGTAGCCGCAACGTCGCCAGCAGACCCTACACCACTGAAGTCGCCATATCCTTGATGTACTGAGCCAGCCGCCCGGGTGCAGCCTTGGCCCGATCAATCAAGGACTCGTCGGTTCCTTCAGGGCGGGGATCATATCCAGCACGGTGTGGGGGTATAAACCCAGGTACCCTTACGGCTAGACTTGGGCTGCTTCATAAAGGCCGGCCCAACTCATTGTGAAGGTTCGTGGCGTTAAGGCCCAGCTGGTCGGGTGACGGCACGGGAGCCTCCTCAGGGTCGGAGAGCAAGGAAGCATAGTCAGTTAGGGAAGATGTCGGGTCCTTCACGATATGGACTTGTAATCGACTAGGTTTCCTTATTGTATCATGGGATCCGATCTTCTAAAGATCTGTAACCCTGCTCCCCGTGGCTATATAAGGCGAGCAGGGACCCCTCTAAAAGACACATTCATCAATATACAGAGTAGACAACTCGACGCAGGACGTAGGGTATTACGCTGAACTCGGCGGCCCGAACCTGGATAAACCCTGGTGTTCATCTAGATTCGTTCCTGTGTCACGTCCGGATCGTCGTTCCACGTGCCTTCCCTGCTAATCTACCACCTTGAGCATACCCTAGGTGGGCTATCGACCATATTTCGTCGACAGCTGGCGCCCACCGTGGGGCGTGTGCGTGCAAACATCATGACGACTCGGATGGTTTCTTTCCCTGTTTCCGTGGATCTTCCGGTAGGCTTGACATTCACCGTCGGGTCTTTTTCGTGGGTCACCGGAGGTGACCTAGTCGACGGAAGCATGGAGACGCCCCAAGCATCTCAGCTACTAGGAGCACCGACGTCAAGATCGGAGCCCCCGAACAAAATGGCGCTTCCCCGCTACCAAGGGCGGCGCATCGACAACTCCGACCTGATCGAATCCATCGACCGGGTCACGGCAGGCATCGTTGAAACCCGCGCTTTGGCAGACTTGATCGGAGATCGTTCGCCTCAGCACGAGTATGACGAAGGAGAGTGGCAACAACCTCGACGACCGGCTCGTGCTAGGAGACACGCACAACTCCAACCGGTCTGGTCATCACTTCCACCCCTGCGGGTCGCTCTGCCCTGTTTCGCCCTCCCCGGGAGCCTAAACCGAGCAGGACGAAACATAACTTTTTCGCTCCTGTCTTTCCTCATGGATTGACAAACTCGGCCTCGATATATGAAGAACAAGTCATGGGACTCTTCCATAGCCGTCCCAAGAACCGGCGTACTCCGGATAAACAGTCGTCCAGCTCTAAGCAATCTGGCGCCAACGTCTGCATGGCAGTTTTAACCTCCGCTTCTGCATCGAGCACCGGATCGACCAGGTCCAACTCACCAAACCGGACGCCGGATTATCCTCTAGGTTTCGGGCCCGTACCGCGCTACGGGGGCTCGGTATTCACTATCAGTCATGATGAGCCGGCAGTAGACGGGGAAACAGATGAGGCCAAAGCTCAGCGTTTAGCCAGAAACGCTGACAGAGCTACTCGAAGAGTAGCTGAGACTAATGGTGGACAGCGCATACAACGCAACCTCGATGACGCATTCGACATGTGCGATAACCGTCAAGTCCACAGAACGCCTCAAGCTAATCTCGCCATGGCAATGAACCTGGTCGAGAATCTCCCGGTGACACCTCAGCTCGAGCAGCTCAGAGCGTATCTGAAGGCATCCCTGGTACAAGTCTAGGACCAGGCGGTAGGACCATCTCAGCTCGAGCAGCTCGGGGTCCCTTCCGGCATCCTGCTAGGCAATATAGTAAGTAAAGACGGCTTGAGGCCAAATCCGGAAAAAATACAAGCTGTCCTAAAGATGAAACCTCCAAAAAGCGTAAAAATTGTCCAAAAGTTGACCGGATGTATGGCTGCTCTAAGTTGTTACATCTCGCGTCTCGGAGAAAAAGGCCTCCCGTTTTTTAGGTTACTCAAAGCTTCCGAGAAGTTTGAGTGGTCCGAAGACGCTGAAGTCGCCTTTCAAGAACTCAAGCAGCTTCTAACAACACCACCCTTGCTAGCCGCACCAAGGGATGGTGAAACCCTGCTCATTTATATAGCGGCTACTGATCGGGTTGTAAGTACCGTCGTGGTGGGGAGCGCGAAGAAGAAGGGCAAGCCTACAAGGTGCAACGTCCGGTCTATTACATCAGCGAAGTACTCAACGACTCGAAATCAAGGTACCACCAGGTGCAAAAACTGTTATATGCAATACTAATTACATCTCGCAAACTGCGGCATTATTTCGACTATTATTCTATTGCGGTGGTTACAAAGTATCCACTAGGAGATATTTTGTGCAACAAGGACGCCAATGGTCGTATAATAAAATGGGCTCTGGAACTAGCCCCCTTCTCCCTCGAGTTTCGCAGTCGTACCTCCATTAAGTCTCAAGCGCTCGTTGATTTCGTGGTTGAATGGACCGATATGACTACACCAGTCCCTCCGACCAGCACCAAGCACTGGATAATGTACTTTGATGGATCATTGAATCTCAAGGGCGCAGGAGCTGGAGTATACTTTATCTCACCTTCCGGAGACAAGCTGAGCTATGTCCTCCGGATTCATTTCAAGGCATCCAACAACGCAGCCGAATACGAAGCCTGCTTGCACGGCCTTCGGATCGCGATCGAGCTAGGAGTTAAAAGGCTAGAGGTCTTCGGCGATTCTGCTCTAGTCATAAACCAAGTTAATAAAGACTGGGATGCCACCAACGAGAAGATGGACGCCTACGTCGCCCAGATAAGAAAACTCGAGGGCAAGTTTTATGGTCTTCAATTTCAGCACGTCGTAAGAGCAGACAATCAAGCCGCCGACGCTCTCTCCAAAATAGGTTCATCCAGAGCTCAGATCCCTCACGGCGTGTTTGTCCAAGACCTGGTCAAGCCATCCATCGAGCAGGAAACATTAGGGACTGCCGAGCAGGCCCCGACCGACCAGACAATCGCTTTGATACAACAAACAGTTGACGATTGGAGGGAGCAGTTTTATACGATATCTCACTAGGGCGGATGTTCCTCAGGATAAGATTGAAGCCGAACAACTCATTCGACGCAGTAAGCAGTACATTTTAGTAGAAGGAAGCTTATGCGCAAAAATGCAAAAGAAGAACTACTCCTGAAGTGTGTTTCTCAAGAAGAAGGCACTCGTATTCTAGCAGACATTCATGTCGGCGTATGTGGAAACCATGCTGCTTCCCAAACGCTGGTCAGGAAAGCGTTCCGGGCAGGTTTCTATTAGCCCTCTGTGCGTTGCAGATGCAGAAAAGCTGGTCAAGTATTGCGAAGGGTGCCAGTTCTTTGCCAAACAAATACATGTTCCGGCACATGATCTCCAGGCCATACCAGCGTCTTGGCCATTTTCATGCTAGGGTCTAGACATGATCGGACCATTCAAAGCAGCACCAGGCGGTTTCAGATACATCTATGTCATAATCGACAAATTCTCTAAATGGATCGAGTACAAACCATTGGTCAAATCTACAGCCCAAAAGGCAGCAGAGCTGCTGGATGATGTTATCCATCGTTTTGGTCTACCTAACTGTATCATTACCGACCTCGGCTCAACGTTCACCGGCTCGGATTTTTGGGACTTTTGCGACGAGAAAGAGCATAGTTGTCAAGTATGTCTCCGTAGCTCATCCAAGAGCCAACGGCCAGGTGGAGCGAGCAAATGGAATGATCCTCGACGCACTAAAGAAAAGGTTATTCAAAGCCAACGACCAGGACCAAAAGGCTGGCCGATGGTTAAAAGAACTACCAACGGTAGTATGGGGCCTCCGAACGCAACCCAGCAGAAATACAGGCGTTTTGCTGTATTATATGGTATTCGGAGCTGAAGCAGTCCTACCAGCAGATATCGCGTTCAGGTCACCCAAAGTATAGCAATACGACGAGGATAGGTCCAACCAGGCCAGACAAGGAACTAGAAATCAACGTATTGAGGAACAAAAAATGGGACTCGTGCGTACGAAGCCAAAATACATCGAAGGGCTGCGAAGAGATACTAAACCAAAGTGTCAAAGAAAGATTCTTTGCCATTGGAGACCTGGTCCTGCGAAGAATACAAAATACTGCCGGACTGCACAAACTCTCATCTCAGGGAGGGCCCCTATCTTGTCAAACAAGTCACAAGACCCACTTCTTACAGGCTAACTGACCTAAATGGGACTGATGTCCCAAACTCCTGGCATATCGACCAGCTCCGGCGTTTTTATGCATAGCTTCATGAGGATTAAAAGATATGTACTTGCTTCTGTACTCCCATAGTATTATGAGTAAACATCGTCGTCTTTTTGCCAAAGCTTCTGTTTTTCTTCTGTCACACGCTTCTTCAGCCAACAGAGTAAAGTAAAAACATACCAAGACACAACATAATTTTTGATAGTCCGGAACGATTAGTCATCTACAAGAACTAACTTAATACATTCATGGTCCTATGGAGCGCTGGGCTCCCCAGGCTCCTCGAACAGGTCCAGGTCCTTCACAAGAGTGACGGCCGTTTCTCGGGATTGTTCATTCAGCTCAGACGCCTGGGCTTCCGAAGTATTCCGGAGAAAGCCACTTTCCAGCCTCTTCATGTCGATCGCTGGATAATGGGCCCGCGCAACAGCCAAGACATATGCAGCAACCTGCTCGCCGGCATCAGCTACAAATTTCTTCAGGGCTTCCCATGATCCAGCACACTGCTCTAGCATACCATCTGGTCGAGGCAAAAGACCTCCGGACCGACCAGTCGCGTATACGGCATCCAGGACTGGAGCAATCCCTCGAACCATGGCGTGGCATCGCCCCTCCCAGGTCTTCACATCCTGGCAAACAATCGCAATTTGGTTTTGCCAAGAGCGATGGCTACGACAATCAACAAAAACAGTCGATCACAGTTACCTAGATAGCAATGTGCATTGATTCGACAAGACTAAACAAGCTACCTTCAAGCTCTCTCTCCAGATCATCAGCTCGTGTCTCTCCACGGCAGCCATAGCCTCGCTATCCAGCGCTTTCAGCTTCTCAACAGCGACCTGTGACACAAGCTCTGTCCCAACAAAGTTAGTCAAGTCTGGCACGCCATATATGTCAGTGGCTGTGGTTCTCACCTTCGTTTTCACAACGAAGCCGCGCGATTTCGGACGATTGCTTCTCTGCAGCTCTGCGCAGTTCGACTCAGTCTGTCGGGCACTGTCAAGTTCTGCTCGGTATCGTGCGCACGCCTCTTCAAGTTTTCTTTTGCATCGAGCAAAGGGCCGATGGATTCGAAACATTTGCGACGTTCCTCAGATAAGTCCGACAATCCCTACAAGTTAACTCAATTAATTCAGTATCTATGCAATCCGTCTTCACAAGCGCTACACTTTTCGGATGATTACCTGCGCATATTTACGGAGCTGGCTAAGCATCCGGTCAAAATTCTTCATCGGACGATTGTCGGTGCTCTCCTCATGAAACACCACTCGCCAGCTCGCTGGCTTGCCACCACCCGATTTCATTCAGAAGATCTCGGTGGGCGAGGAATCTCCATAACGTCTTCTTCTGGAGCCACCGGCACCTCCTCATCCGGCGGGATCCACAGCACGCCCAACTGCGCCAAGTGTGCTTCCCTCCGGAGGAGGAAGCAGAGTATCCAAGGGAATTTGGGTCGAGCCGTATGGCTCTGCACGATCAGCGAGTCGCTCATCCGGCAATCCCTGGTTGGAGGACCTCCGTCACTTGGACCGGTCCCTTGAGCGCTAGCTGAAGTCGGGCGCTCATCGGTCCCACCACAACCATCATCCCCCCCGACCAGCGCCCCGCCCGGGTGTTTTCCTCCCGAACCTGCTCGGACCCCGCAACCGAGGCCCTGGTCGCCTCCGGGACCCTGTCGTCACTAACAAGATCAACCTCTGGCACGGGGTCGCTGACATAAAAGCAAGCGCAGAAGTCAAAAATATGGTAATATCCATAAACTCATGACAAAGGAAGCTGAATGCTTACAGGTCACTAACGCGCAGACCACCCTTCAGCTTGAGCCCTTTCGTCTTCTGCACCGGGAATACGGTCCTGGCGACTGCTCGACACGGACACGTTTGGGTGAAGGCGGCTCTTCATCGTCATCATCCTCGTCCCAGTCACGAAGGGACTCGGAAGCTATGGGAGCCGCGCCGCCCGGAATCTCCAACGGGCCATCAGCCCATGTTGCCGACCTCGTGGCAGCCTTACGACTGGTAGCCACGCGTTTACCCGCAGCTTTCGCAGCTCGTGGATCAGCCGCATCCATGGACTTTTTTCCTTTACTCGTCTCTTCAGTCGTCGCCTCCCCAGCCTGGGAATGCGGAGGTCGGCCAGCCCTAGGCCTTGGGTCAACTCCCTCCGGCCAGTCAGCCGATGGCACGTCTGAGACGTACATGACGGAGCGATCCTGTGAAACAATGCAAAAAATATTTTGAAACACCGCAACAGCCCAGACACTGCAAAGCAGACTCATTGGCACTCACATCTTTAACAGGTCGATCCAAGATGAATGGTTGCGTAACCTTCTTTGGTGCCTTCCATTCCGAGAATTGGAGCACTACGTGAACACGCCTCTCCAACTCTTTGGTCTCCAAGTCTTCGGCGCTCTCGCGAGTAGGGTCAGGCCGTCCGGCATACTCATAACCCGGCTGTACCCTCTCCTTACATGGCAGCACCCGACGGTACATAAAGTTCGCCGTAATCTGGACCCCGTCGGCGGTTATCTCCTTCAGCAGACCAAGCAGTTCTCGGACCTGCTCCATATCACTGGTGGAGGGTTTCGCCGACCAGAATGTACACGCTCCCGCAATGCGAGAACCACGACTGTTCTTCTTCAGTTGGAAGAAATAGCGGAACAAGTTGAAGTGCGGTTGTATCCCAAGATACGCCTCGCACAAATGAATGAAAATGGACACAGAGGATGGAATTGGGACCAAGATTGCAAATCCCAATCCCCAAAAATCAAGCAGTCGACGGAGGAATGCATGGCAAGGAAGACCAAACCCCCTAATGAAATAATCTTCAAAGACAACTATCTCATCAACATTAGGCCGAGGATAAGTCTCACCCATGGGCGCAGTCCACCCGACGGTCACCTTGTGGGTAGAAGGCGCCGGAGACGAGACGACCGATACTCTCCTCCGTACTCCTAGACGAAGCCCATTCTTGATCCAACCGCACAACAGTCGCCGCTGTAGGTCTCTTCGCTTTCCGCGCCATCGGATCTGTCGGAAAAACGTGAACTTCGCCGCCGAGCGCCGCTCAAGATCTAGGGCTACAGTGCAAGATTCGGCGGTAGGCAAAAATGGGGAATGGCAACGGTTGGGGGTAAAGTGCCGACATATGCGGTATCTGTCCTTATAACCCTATCGCGCGACTCTTCGGATTTTCATTCGCCGCGAAGGAAGGCCATTCGTACGATACCAATCATTACGGCATTTCACCGGCCCAAGAGTTCAGTTTTCTATGGTACAACAAATCTTCTTTTTTATTAAAATAGTCATAAGCGCCAGCCTTCTCAGCAAAGCTGGGGACTGGTCAGGCACACACGTGGCAGAGCTGCGTTGGCTTCAGGACCAGCTCCACCAGTTATACTGGGGACTGGTTGGCTTCTTCGCCAGCCTTCTCAGCAAAGCTGGGGACTAGTCAGATGACCAGTTACAGGCACACACGTGGCAAAGCTGCGTTGGCTTCAGGACCAGCTCCACCAGTTATCCTGGGGACTGGTCGGCTTCTTCGCCAGCCTTCTCAGCAAAGCTGGGGACTGGTCAGATGACCAGTTACAGGCACACACGTGGCAGAGCTGTGTTGGCTTCAGGACCAGCTCCACCAGTTATACTGGGGACTGGTCGGCTTCTTCGCCAGCCTTCTCAGCAAAGCTGGGGACTGGTCAAATGACCAGTTACAGGCACACACGTGGCAAAGCTGCGTTGGCTTCAGGACCAGCTCCACCAGTATACTGGGGACTGGTCGGCTTCTTCGCCAGCCTTCTCAGCAAAGCTGGGACTGGTCAGATGACCAGTTATAGGCACACACGTGGCAAAGCTGCGTTGGCTTCAGGACCAGCTCCACCAGTTATACTGGGGACTGGTCGGCTTCTTCGCCAGCCTTCTCAGCAAAGCTGGGGACTGGTCAGATGACCAGTTACAGGCACACACGTGGCAGAGCTACGTTGGCTTCAGGACAAGCTCCACCAGTTATACTGGGGACTGGTCGGTTTCTCGCCAGCCTTCTCAGCAAAGCTGGGGACTGATCAGATGACCAGTTACAGGCACACACGTGACAGAGCTACGTTGGCTTCAGGACCAGCTCCACCAGTCATACTGGGACTGGTCGGCTTCTTCGCCAGCCCTCTCAGCAAAGCTGGGGACTGGTCAGATGACCAGTTACAAAATTACAACGGAGATACATGGAAACATCATTGACATACAGCAATTACCAGTACAAGTACAATCAAGATGTAAAATGCTACTCTAGCGCAATCAAGGTACAGAGTCTTGATGCATAATGCACCAAGAATCGGTTTCAGTGGGACGCAGTAAAACAGATACAGAACCTTGGGTAGACACCTGAGCCTTTTTAGTTCGTCCCAAGGTGGGTCTTAGGCACCGCCCAAATGCTCAGGAGCTCCGGGGAAGACCATCACCCTCGCCCTCCTTTTGACAACCTGTGACTCCGAGGTTATCTACGAGTGGTAGTCACAAGAGTTCTTCTAGGCGCACTTCTGTACCCCTCTGCCAGCGACCACTTAGAAATCATCCTAATGGATGATCGATTCACAAGAGTTCTTCTGGACACCTCATTTCTCTTATAGAAGGAAAATACCCGGGGGTTCGGCCATCTCTACTAAAGATACGATAATACTCATGGAACTAAGGGAAGTCATATGCTCAAGAAGGTGTGAGTTCTCTGCTCTTCAGGCAGGATATTTATAGGCGGTTTCTTCTTGGTCTATAGACATTGTCCATGAATAAAAGTGACTGAAGGATCAATAATTCAACCTATGTACTGTGTCACATGTGAAGTCTGCTATCGGTGATGGATTTGATTCTCATGCGTACTTCAAGAGGACAACGACAAAACTTGCAGTTGCGGAAAACAACAAAAGTCATTAATACGTTCAGATGCAACAATTGTCAGTCACTTATTGCTAGTTTCAAGAAAAAATTTTGTGCAGTGGGGATGACGATTAGCCTCAACAATAAATGGCGTTGTATGTAGTTTCACCAGTCGTAGTCGAGACGAACAAACCCATGGACCATGACCATCAATAAGGCGGATCAAACTATGTCACGGGTTCAACAGAGTACAGGTTACTTTATGTGATGACGTACGGTCAAAGTTGCAGCAAGGACAGGAAAGTTACACTTTACAGGGAAGCGTGACATTAAAAAGCTGATGGTTCTATCTGCATCTGATGTCATATGGTGTTGTTATTCTGTCACGGGCATACAGTTTATTTTTGGACCTTGGCATCACATGACTGAGTCATTTATTGCCAAGGGGGACTACCGTGTATACATGGCGCTTGGTCGCGCATGTATAGTTTTTGCCTCTTTTTCTGACCTTGGCATTACATGACCGAGTCATCTATTGCCAGGCTCGGGGACTACCGTGTATACATGGCGCTTGGTCGCGCATGTATATTTTTTATTTTTGCCTTTATTTTTCTGACCTTGGCATTACATGACCGAGTCATCTATTGTCAAGCTCGGGGACTACCGTGTATACATGGCGCTTGGTCGCGCATGTATATTTTTTATTTTTGCCTTTATTTTGTGACCTTGGCATCACATGACCGAGTCATCTGTTGTCAAGCTCGGGGACTAAGTGGCACACTTCACCTGGTCGGTGAGTATGCAGGTGAACTTCAGCATGATTGACCTCAAGACTGGGTGGTTGTTACTGTTATGTAACCATAAAGTGGGCACACTTCACCAGACTCCTAGAAGTCGTTTTTTCTTTTTTAAGAGCACATCGCATCTTGTGGGTTCATGATATGGCAGTCAACAGAATATAACCTGGTTGGAGATCAGGTTTCGAAGTATGGATGAAACTGCTCGGAGATGATGTCAAGAACTTTTTTAACCACTCCAAGATTCAATGTGCTCGGGGACTAGCTGTGGGGGTATAAACCCAGGTACCCTCACGGCTAGACTTGGGCTGCTTCATAAAGGCCGGCCCCAACTCACTGTGAAGGTTCGTGGCGTTAAGGCCCAGCTGGTCGGGCAGGCGGCCCAGCTGGTCGGGTGACGGCACGAGAGCCTCCTCAGGGTCGGAGAGCAAGGAAGCGTAGTCGGTTAGGGAAGATGTCGTGTCCTTCACGATATGGACTTGTAATCGACTAGGTTTCCTTATTGTATCATGGGATCCGATCTTCTAAAGATCTGTAACCCTGCTCCCCGTGGCTATATGAGGCGAGCAGGGACCCCCTCTAAAAGACACATTCATCAATATACAGAGTAGACAACTCAACGCAGGACGTAGGGTATTACGCTGAACTCGGCGGCCCGAACCTGGATAAAACCCTGGTGTTCATCTAGATTCGTTCATGTGTCACGTCTGGATCGTCGTTCCACGTGCCTTCCCCGCTAATCTACCACCTTGGGCATACCCCTAGGTGGGCTATCGACCATATTTCGTCGACACACGGTCTCAACAGCAAGCTCCAGCGCCTTCAGTTGCGCTTGAACCCCTTCAAGAGCCTCCCGCGACTCCTATGTCGACTTCAAAGCCTGCAGGAGGTCCCGGTCAGCACCCTCACGCATCAATTTGGCCTCTTGAACAGTACTTTGCGCATTAGCATATACCTCTTCGAGTTCCGCCTCCTTCCGGTTGAAAGCATTTGCCACCCAGAAGCCAGCGTATTTGCATCTAAAACGCATCAGCCAGATAAATGTCATCAGTCTGCAAGAACAAAAAGGACTCGGGATAGTACTTTCAACTTACCAGCCAGCTGCTTTTTGGAAGACTTCTTGAGCTCCTTTATTTTCTGCTCTAAGGCAGCATCCTTGGCTATCAGCACAATCTCTCGGTTGTTGGCAGCATCCCGCTCATCAACAGCAACCTTGAGACTATTCTGCTGCTCGTTGATGCGGTTATCTAAAAGCTGGGTGGCCACCTTTTGGCTAATTTGATCTTGGCCGATGTAGTCTTTGAGCTCTTGATTCTCACGAGACATCTCTTGACAAATACGAGTGATTTGCTCCTTGACCTTTACATCAAAATCCTACGCAGAAACAATATTGTAAGTACTCGAAAGAGACAAAACATGAAGAGGACTTCAAGAGAATTACCTCAACAAATTGGCGATGCGCCTCAACAGGTCCCGCCACTTGCTCACTCAACTCTTTCAGCCGGGTCAGGTCCTGGTCGTACCCCATAACATCAAGCGTCGCTCCTTGGCGCGAGGACTCGGGGCACTCTCGGACCCTTCCTGCGGGCGAGCTGAAGCCTCGGCGTTGACGTCGGCTAAAATCATCTCAAGAGTTGGTTCGTCCGGCTGTCGAGTGCGGAAAACCACTCATTGATTACTCGATCAAACTCCAACTGAGCAGGAGAACGGAAGATGGAAAATGGCACACCAACCTGAGGCAAAGGGAGGACATCCACTTCAGGCGCTGCATCAGCCTGGGATCTGGATGGAGAGGAGACGGGCAGAGGATCTACCTGGCTAAAGAGCGGAGGAACGCTGGACTCATCTTTGTTCAGCGTTTCCGGCTCCTCTACCGCTAGGGTATCAGGGACAGCGGTAGAGGATGTTGCAGCCGGCTTCGTTTTCTACAACAGACGATCATCTATGTTAATACCAGAGATACGCGGGTACTCCAAAGAAAGTTTGTAACTTACTACACAAGCTTCAACGCCCGCGGCAGCTTCAAGAGCGGCTTCTTCAGCTGCGGCTCCGGAGCTGGGACTTCTTCGGGGACCACGTCGTCGGAAGCTCCCTGGGCTGTTTCAACATCTGGAACAAGCAAAGATATAAGACAAGGGTTTATTAAAATCCAAATACAGGAAGATTGCAAAGTACTCGGGCTTCTCCTTACCCGGAGCACCCGTATTACAGTGCTTTTCAGCCAATTCTGTTGACAAAAAGTTTTTCGGCAAGCACGACGATTACCAGTGCGAGCCTTCTTTGGGATAGGTTCCCCGGCTTCTTGTAGTGGAGTCGGAGACCTCTTCCGGCTACTCTCAGCTTCCGGATCTATGAGCATGACATCAGAGTCAGTTGAATCTGAGTCAAGCCAGTCAAAGTCACCGGAGAGCTCGACTTGTTTGGGAGGTCCTCACTTCTGATAGGACCCCCGAGAGCGATGCCTCCGCCTTCTTTAGTCGCCGGAGGCAGGGAAGGAAGGACAATCTTGTTATCTCTCCCCTGGCCCTATAAATAAGAAGCAAAATTCAATTGAGTCAAAAGAATCTCAACAGACAAGACAGCCAAACTAATCACCTGAGGAGGCGGGTTGATGGCGGAGAATGTAGTCATCACCGGAACAAGATGTTCACGGCTCTTCAGCAGTCGGTTCATCCAGCTCAGGATCTCGTGGTCAGGCAGCTGCTCGGCGTCATGACGACTCGGGTCTTTTGTGCCCAGGTACTCGAAGCAAAATTGACTCGTTGTTGGAGTGGATGGATGCGGCGTGCGATGAAGTCTTGGACGACGGTGTACCCGCTCAATCCGGAGAGTTTCAATCCTTCTATCACATCATAAGAGGTTGAACAGTTTCTACCTCTTCGGCGGTAATCTTCTCCTTCCACTCCTGGCACTTCTGAGGCGGCCATCCATCGTGGCAACGAGGGCTGGTGGCGGGTTTCCCATATAAAACCACCCTGCAGCCCAGTCCCGGACAGATTCCGATAGTTCTACAACTATGTATTGACTAGCTACCTCTAGCCTAAGCTGGATGCTAGCTCCTCCGACTACCTCTACGTTAGCATCACTGGGTTGACACTTCACCCAGAAGAAGTAGCGGAACATGGTAAAGGAAGGGCAGATCCCCCAGAAAAGCTTCACACAGATGGGTAAAGATAGCAATGTGGAAGCAGGCATTGGGAGTGATATGGTTGAGAGTCAAACCATAGTAATGGAGCAACCCCGCAGGAAGTCAGACGCCGGAAGTCCCAACCCCCGCTCCACAAAGGATTTGAACATGACTATCTCTGTGGTGTTGGGGGCGGGAGCGCGATGGTCCGTCGGTACCCTCCACCCATCAAGCGGCTGCGCTCGGAGAAGTCCTAGCTGCGCCAAGTACGCCAGCTCCGTTTGCCTGGTATCCGGCATCTTCCACGCCAAGACATCAGTGGGCAGGCAAGGATGGCGCGGCCTCCCGGTGGTGGTGATCCTGGCCTTCTTCTTCTTCCCAGCGGCTTGTTTCTTAGGACCCATGTTGGTGACAAGGGATTTCCTACGCATCAACTGGGGCTTGCCTATGAGGATTTGGTTTGCTCTGAAGGCGATGGCTAAAGGGAAGCGTGAAGAAACCATAGGCCCGACGGCGGCTTATTATAGATCTGTTACGGGAACCGTTCATCTTCTTCCAAACGGCAGTATGAAACCGTCTAAAACCCTAACGGCTGGGGGACGTTTCAGACGGCGTCAGAGGCAGTGAACAGGCACACCGCAAGCAAACAATGTTACTTCTTTCACAAGACACAATTAGCACTCGGAGAAAAAGACAAAGGACTCGGAAAATATTCCAAGTACCCGGATCTTATTTATTATTACTCGGAATTACAACAGAGATATGTGGATACATCTTGAGATACAGCAACTACCAGCGCAAGTACAATCAGGATGTAAAATGCTACTTTAGTGTAATCAAGGTACAGAGTTGATGCCTAGTGCACCAAGGACCGGGTTCAGTGAGACGCAGTAAAGCAGACACAAAACCTTGGGCAGACACTATCTTCTCAGTGCATCCCAAGGTGGGTTTAAGGCACCGCCACAGTACTCAAGGAACTCGGGGGAAGACCATCACCCTCGCTACCTTTTGACAACCTGTGACTCCGAGGTTATCTACGAGTGGTAGTCACAAGAGTTCTTCTAGGCGCACCTCTGTATCCCTCTGCTCGCGACCACTTGGAAACCACCATGGCAGATGGTCCCTTCACAAGAGTTCTTCTGGACACATCAACTATCTTACATAAGGAAGATACCGGGGGCTCGGACATCTCTGCTCCAGATACTACAATACTCATGGGACTAAGAGAAGTCATATACTTGAGAGGATATAGTTTCCTTGCTTCCCAGGCAGGGTATTTATAGGCGGTTCATCTTGGTCTATGGACATTGTCTACGGATGTAAGTGACCAGAGAATCAATAATTTACCCTATGTACTGTTGCACATGTGAAGCCTGGCATCAGTGATAGGTTTGATTCCCATACGCACTTCAAGAAGAAGACGACAAAGTTTGCAGTTGTGGAAAACGACAAGAACTATAAATACGTACAGCTAGAACAGTCATTGGTCAATTATTGCTGATTCACAGTAATTTTTAGTCAGTGGGGGGTGATAAGAGATGTTTGATGAAAATATTACCCACCTGAAGCTGAATATTTATTACTTGGATGGGTTAAGCAACAGATCAGTATCGTGTATCAACTTTTGATTTTCTTTATGGATTACCCGGTAATATATTGGAAGATCCAAGAACTGACTACTTAGGTACTCGGAACTCAGGCTCGGGGGCTACAGGGTATATACCATAAAGGAAATGTTTTTTCTTAATCAGAGATTACTCGGATAAGGCTCAGAAGATCCTCAAAGTTATTATAAATAACAAGAGGCTCGGGGGGCTACACCCTATGGGTGCACTTTTTAGGAAAAAGTGCACGCCATAGGAGTTCTTTACCTACAGAGCACTTCAAGATTTCTCAAGACATTACTCGGAGATTCTCAAAGAGAACCAGAAGATAACGTTCTGAAGAAATGATAAAGAGCTCGGGGGCTTGACGGACCAGAATGTCAGAGATATCATCAGAAGATGATTACTCCGACTAATTCTGGACGGCACGGGAAGATCCGAAGACTTGATACGAAGTGTACTTGGATTAGGACTCTCGTTGTAACTTAGTCGAGTTCTTAAAGAAAGTCTTGTAATTAGAATAGGACTCCCTGTTGTAACCGACTAGGACTCGGTCTACGCTGTGCTTCACCCAGATTATAAGGGAAAGCAAGCGTGGGCTCCTATCATTGAATATTGAATCATAACACAAGACACACGCCGCACTGGACGTAAGGTATTACGCTATTAAGCGGCCTGAACTAGTATAAATCGCTGTCCTTGTGTAATCGCCGAGTTCTACGAACGTCGATCCCCACCGAACAAATCGTCTGAGATCCCTCAAGACGAGTTGCCGGTTAACAAACACCAACACCGTAGTGGGTGACGACCGATGTGGATCTCACCGTCGCTGAAGTCGACCTCGACCACGCCGACATCGCCGACCACTCAACAGCTCACCATCATGTGCGCATGTCCTTGTCGCTCTCCTGCGACAATGCTTGATCCCCTTGTCCAGGTCCTCTCGTCGGCAGCGCGGGACGGAGGCGGGCTCACGAGGGAAGCCACAGCGGCGGGTGGCGCATTGGCAGGCCGTGGGAGGTGGACGGCGCGGCCGCGGGACGCAGCCAACAGGCGATGCGGGAATAGGTTGAGGGCAACACGGGTGCGGGAGGCGGGCAGCAGGCGGCGCGGCCATGGGAGGCGGGCATCAGGTGAATCGGTGGTTGGACGCGGGCGGGCAGCAGGCGGCGCAACCATGGGAGGCCGGCAGCAGGCGACCGGCGGCGGGCAGCAGGCGGCGCAGCCATGGGAGGCGGCAGCAGGCGACCGGGGGTGGGCAATGTGCGGCTCGGCAGAGGACGCGTGCGGCAAGCCATGAAAGGCGCGGCCGCGGGAGGCGGAAGCAGGCGACGCGGCCATGGGAAGCCGGCATCCGACGGCATGGGCACGGGAGGCGGGCGATGCGCGTCTCCGGAAGAACGTGTGCAGCAGGCCATGAGAGGCGCGGCCGCGGGAGACGGGCAGCATGCTGCACAGCCATGGGAGGTCGGCAACAGGTGACGTGTCGCGGGAGGCGTGCGGCTCCGCGGAGGACACGAGCTGTGCGGACGATGGTGGCCTAGCTTCGTTTCCGTGTATATCACAATTTTTTTATTAATCTTGTATTACAAACTATGGTATATGGAGAAGTGATACATATTGTACACATAATAAGGAGATGAAATTACTGGAGTACCCTTTATCTTTTTAGGAAAATAAAAAATTATAAGAATTTATAGAGCAGCCTCATATATTTTGGTATTGGTCCCGTGTGTTTTGGTATTTTCTGATACTTTCTGGTACTTTTTCTCTAGTACTTCTTATTTTTCCACCGTCCAATCTGAGTCAACTTGTATAAATGTTGATAATTGTGAGAAAGTCGTATTGACGCAATGCCATACCATTTTTTACCTGAGTACGTACACAAACATATGTTAGTCTCTTTACTTTTGGGGCATCTTGATCTTTTCCCTCGACTTAGAGAGCTTAGATCTTTAAGCGCTTTGGAGGTTTAAGGACCGAATTGGAGACCAGAGGGGGTGAATGGGAGCCTCAAATTTCAACTCATGAAATAGATGGCCCTTATCCCAGAAAATCACCCTAAAAATGAAGACTCAAACAACCGTGAGTTCACGACCTACGAATAGGTCGATAGCCCAGGAGATGTCCTAGTGGTACAGCGAAACTACCGGAGAATGCCCAAAGCCAAGTGCCAAAGCCACGGACCAAAACAGCACAAGCAGCAATGTCTCGGACTGTCCGGGGTCTGGTGGCGGACTGTCCGCGGTTCAACGCCGGACTGTCCGCATCTGGATGCCGGACTGTCCGCCGACAAAAATCGCGAAATCAAGCTATTCTGCAACAGTCCTGGACAGGTCCCGGACTGTCCGCAGGTTTGTACCACAGACTATCCGCCGGTCACCTGACCAGGAACAGTCAGGGGGCTGCGCCTGACTGCCTGTGCTCGAACCTGATGCGCGGACTGTCCGCGCCTGGGTGGCGGACTGTCCGCCAACGCCCAGAGAAGGCAAAAACAGCACGGCTCAAACTCAAAATCAATTCAACCTCTACCAAATCAAAAGGGGGTTCGATCAAACTTCTCCCAAGTGTTCTCCTACGTATTGGGGTGCTAATCCTAAGAAATCATCGCACAAACCAAGTCAATCGAGAGAAATCCGAAGAACACTAGAAAAAGGGAAGAACAAAGAACGAACGCGATCTCGACCCGATCTACGTGCTCATGAGGTTAGAGGAGAAATCCTTCGGTGGAAAGAAGGAACTCATAACATAGAACAAACTGATTCAAACGCAATCGCAAATCATCTCTCGGAGAGGGAGAACGAGGCAAATCTTCGAGAGGTGAAAACCAAAACGCAAAAAAACAAGATCAAACGCGAATTGATTCCAATTTCAGTCGTGTCTCAAATCCACGAGACAACAACGAGATTACGGTCTCGTTTCCTCAAAATCTCCAGTACACAGAGGTATTGTAGTTCACTCTGCAGATCACAGGCAGCGAGGTATGATTGAAACCTAAGCGGAGGCTAGAGAATAGAAGCTGCAAGGATAGAATGGATGGAGGGGTTGCCATCACTACTTATAGCCTAATACACTTATTCCCCTTCTACCCCTAGATATAAAGAGCGAACAGGCCAACCCTAGGGGTATCCTGGTCCAACTCTGCCGAGTCTTGATCCGACGGCCACGCGCCTTCCTCATCCTTAGCTTCGCCTCGATGCAAGCCTCAGGATGCCGCCACGTGCCGTCCTGTCGACCGCCGCGCCTTCCTCGCCGATAGCTTCGCCGCAACGCAAGCCTCTCGGCGCTGCCACGCGTCGACCGTCCTTTTGGACCTCCCTCCAGTTTTGAGGCTGAAACCAGGAAACCAGTCCTCAGGCTGAGTTTTGTGGCCCAACCTCAGAAACCCGCGAGCCCAGGTTTTGAGGCCCAAACCTGGAAACCGTCCACGCCGAGGTTAACCCGCCACACTTGAGTTTTTGAGGAAACCCAAACTCAGAAACCATGGGTGTAGTTTTTTGGAGGCTCAACTACCAGACCCGCGTCCGTAGATGGGAGGTGGTTTGTCACCCCCCTACCATTGGCACTGATGTCGTTGCTGTCCAGCCTCCACAACCGAGCACAACGCCTTCGCCATCCTTCTCGGCCTCCGCCAAGTGTCACGACACCATCGTCTTCTTCCTGACTCGGCCGATGCAACCGCACATCCCCATGTGCTCGCTCGCTCGCCGATGCCACGTGCCACTACCACAACTGGTCCTCTGGCCTCCCGGTCCGTCGGTCCAAGCCTCACGTCCGCCCTTCACCGCTCCCGGTCCGTCGGCACAGCACGTCTCTACTTGACCTTCACCTCTCCATCAACCACTGTCTCCGACCTCCACACCTGCACATCACACAGCCAAGAGACACCCGTTGCCTGTTGATCGTTCGCTCATCACTCAGGAAAGGAACCACAAGGGATCATATCAACCTTGTGTTGGCAATCTCCCCCTTGATGAGTGCATTCTCAACACATAGTAACCATAATCAAAGAAGAAAAGAAACAGAAGTAGATAGAAGAGAAGACTCACTCAAAATGTCCAAAAGCCACGATAAAATCCGAAGAAGGACAAATCAAGATAAGCAAGGCTTGGTCCCCAAAGACATGGGCAACGGTTCGACACAACCAAGCAAAGGATTGGAGCAACAACTCAGCAAAGAGCAAAACTCGATCACAATAGCAAAAGACTTGTTCCCAAAGACATGGGCAACGGCTCGATGCAACCAAGTCAAAACAAGCTAGTCCTCAAGAAGAGGCAGAAGGGCTCAACACCACTAGCTGAAAGCTCAATACCAACTAAAACTGAAAGATGCATAAACATGCAAAAACTGCTAGTCCCTGAAGATAGCTAGTCCCTCAATATAGGCATAGAGGCTCAACACAACTAGCTGAAAGCTCCAAACCAATCGACGACACATAGGCACAAGAAATGCTCTGCCTCGCTAAAAGAACTCCTCACAAGTGAAGCACATAATAAAATTGTCACCATATGACAAAAATTCTCCCCCTTTGGGGGCAAATTGCAATCAAAAGGAGAGGAAAAGAAGCTCAAGTAAGCGAAACGGAACTAGGCCATGCCTACCGGGTAAGCAAATGCATAAGAGTCAAAATGCAAGTCAGTAGCTTCAGTTATATAGTCGTTAAAGTGAAAGAATGCTCTAAAAAGTGTTGATCTGACAACTTAGCAACAAGCAAACGTGCTAGAAAAAGGCTCAACAAACTGACCACAGAATATGAAATATGAACACATAAGCTTAGTGAGCAGTTTTAAGCCATTCAGAAAGGATTCACCATCAAAATAGCACTGAACATGTATAGACAGGAAGTCAGAAACAAGTGCTAAACATGTATACAAGGTGAACTACCCCTAGCAAAGTTCATTCATCATGCTATAGAATGAAACATAGAATTGTGTTTTTCAGATTTTATCGGAGAATTGCAGCGGTTATTAACACAAGTTCAGAGTTTAGCATATGATTGCGAGAGGTTGAAAGCTTGTCATTGCCTAACTTTTCAACCGAGCTAATCCTATGCATAAGCAATCAGAAGCTTAAAGCATCGGTTTCGGTCTGACACTACACGGCTCAAGTTTAACTCAAATGTGCAATGAGAAATAGTCTCGATACCGTGATGTGCTGACAAAGCAATCTCATCTCGATCTTTCCATTTACTTAGACTTGGTTAATTTAAGCAGAATATGAACATACAAGCAAGTGAATGACTCAGAACAAGAGACATAGCAACCTAGCATATATGAAATTGCACATGTGACTTCGACATATTCTAAAACATGCTAGTTGCCAATCTCAATGGTGAACAAGTATCAAGTTTTATGTTCATTAAGCATATTCACCATTCATAAAATAGCAACTTGGCTCACAACATGTATAATGTGATCAACAAGAGTCTAAACTACAAGAATCATCATTAGCATCAGAGCAAAACTACTTAGAGCATAATTTCATTCTAAAGATTATAGACATGAAGCTCGAAAATGCAAGAGGTATACATGATAAGATGTGTGCAGAAGTTAGTCTAGAAGTATCGGAGCAGAAAAGCTAGACTAAAACAGAAAAACCCAAAACAAAAGGGTAATGGAGAAGTCAGTCTATTGTACAACAAGCAAAGTGCTTCCTCTTCTAAAAGGGGAAACACACACACCAAGCTCACCTCTCAACCTGGCAAAAGTTGAGAGATCCAAAGGCTTGGTGAAATTATCCGCAAGCTGATTATGAGTCTACATGCCTAAGGTCAATGTCGCCTTTCTCGTAGTGATCACGAAGAAAGTAAAAGCGAACATCGATGTGTTTGGTCTTGGAGTGAAGAACAGGATTCTTTGCTACACTAATGGCAGAAGTGCTATCACAAAGCAAAGGAACCCGACTGAAATCTAGACCAAAATCACGCAAAGTAGCAACCATCCATAAAAGTTGTGAAGCACAAGAAGCGGCAGCGACATACTCGGCCTCGGTAGTAGACTGGGCAACGCTAGACTGCTTGCGAGAAGACCACGAAACAAGTGAAGAACAAAAAATTGACAAGTCCTAGAAGTAGACTTGCGCTCAAGCCGACAGCCAGCAAAATCTGCATCGGAGTAACCACAAAGCGAAAGGGTTGAAGAAGAAGAGTACCAAAGTTCGAACTCAGGGGTGAATTGGAGGTACCTCAAGATGCGCTTGACCACCTGCTTGTGGGAAGTCCGAGGGGACGCCTGAAAACGAGCGCACAGACACACTGAGAAGTGTATGTCTGGCCTCGTAGCCGTCAAGTACAGGAGTGAGCCGATCATGCTCATGTACTCTCTTCTGGTCTACGGGCTCTCCATCTTGGTCCGTGTCCATCACAATCGTTGTCGCCATGGGCGTCGTAAGAGGCTTGGCCTCGCCCATGTCAAACTTCTTCGGGATGTCCTTCGTGTATTTGCCTTGATGCACGAACGTCCCGTCTTGGGTTTGCTTGATTTGCAACCCGAGGAAGAAGGTCAACTCACCCATCATACTCATCTCAAACTCCCTGCTCCTAGTATCTGCAAACTTGGCAACAAGTGCGTGAGAGGAGCCACAAGTCATGTAACTCGGGGCAGTGGTTCCCAGAATGTACGGTTTCTCCTCCACAGACTTCACAAGTCATGTAGGATTCCAGAAATAGGACACTCTCTTGTTTGTTCATCTTCTCACAGCTGTCCAGCTTCTTGGCCAGCAGGTCCATCTTGGCCACGATCATGTTGGCCTCCTTAAGGGAATGCATACCTCGCTTACGGGGCTGCAGTCTCTCGTCATTCCATCCTTGGTTCGACACCATCTTCTCTATGAGAGCCTTAGCATCTGCAACATTCAGAGAAAAGAATGCACCGCCGGCGGCGGCATCCAAATGGCTTCTAGAGAGTGGGGTTAGGCCATGGTAGAAGTTCTAGATCAACAGCCAGTCCTCCATACCATTGTGGACAAGCAGTGACATACTCTTGCATTCTCCCCAAGCCTCGGGAATAGATTCCTCGGCTTGTTGCGTAAAGCTGGAGATTTTGTTGCGAAGAGCGTTCGTCTTGCCCATCGGAAAGAATTTGGCGAGAAAAGCATTAGAACACTTGTCCCATGTGTCTACAGCGTTGCGATTGGTATAGAACCATTGCTTCGCTTTTCCTAGGAGAGAAAAAGGAAAGAGACGAAGACGGATGGCTTCTTGGGTTATCCCCTTAATGGTGAAGGTGCCGCAAATCTCCAAAAATTGTTGGAGGTGAGCATTGGCATCCTCATGAGCTTTGCCACAGAATGGGCTAGCTTGGACCATCGTGATCAGAGCCGGTTTCAACTCGAAATTGAGGTTGGCATCGATCACGGCTGGTCCTGTCGCTACATTGGCGGCAGAAGGAGCAGAAAACTCACGAATGGTCTTGTTGGCCATCGTGAAGGTAGAACGAGATAAGAAGAAAGAATTGAAGAAGATGAAGGAAAAAGATAAGAAGGACTAAGGAAAGAAAGAATGGGAAAAGATGGGATTCGCTAAGCGGGAGCTTAAGCGAAGATAAATTCGACAAGGACTCGAAGGATACACCGATTGCCTTCCCTGGCAACGGCGCCAGAATGCTTGTTGGTAGTTCTTAACTTCACTAAAGATAGAGCTAGGCAACTATCCCCGGTAACGGCCCAGAAATGCTTGTTGACACTTGCTAACGTCGTTACTAGGAGTAGACTATGGAATCTATCCCTGACAACGGCGCGCAGAAATGCTTGTAGCAAGTCCAGTCACTATACCTAAAGGAGTGAAGCTAAAGCAGCTATCTACTAATGTCAAATGGGGTTGTCAATCCCGACACTAGTAGGAGCTAGCTAGAGAGATTGCAATCTACCTAAAGGAGATTCTGCAAGCGCACAGAACTATCATAGTAGCACTTCGCCTGGGAGTACCAGGTGTCGATTTATTTGATCCCAAAGGAAGGCTAGGGTGGTGTATGAGTCGAGTCAAGGAGGGATGAGAGTCGAAGAATAAGAAAGGGAAAAGGAGAGGAGAGAAGAGAGGAGATAAAGGCTAGAAAGAATTTATGAGTGGATAGGTAAGGATGAAATGAATGGTTAAGGTAAGGTGGATGGATAGGTAGATAGGGGAAAAGATAACTAAGGATAACTAATATAAGGGAGAATTAGCTCTGGGACATTCCGAAAGGCCTAAATTGGCCGGTGCACATATCCGCTTTGAATATTTGCCAAAAGACACTATGGTTTCGTGTAATTGGGCCAATAGACATCGACCCTCATCCAATATTTTTATAAAATAGATATAAAATTATATAAGTGCCAAAAAAATATAATATAATTTTTTCGACACTCTACATGATAAGAACTACATACTAAAAAAATATTATTTTGCACTAAAATGATCATTTTGCCTCTCTTCATGAATAGACAAAGATAACCATGGTTAATTTGCTTATATGATTGTAGGTCACTACAAATCTTGGGACAAATCATAGAATGCGTACATCAACAAATCTTGACAATGCTAAAAATATTAGCTCAAAATAATAAAGTTTATAGTGACATATTTAGCATGACTGAATTATAGATTTATCTCTCGTGGAGCTTAATTGATATATTAAACTTTGTTATTTTGATATGATATTTTTATGATAGACAAGATTTGGTGATGTATGCATTCTGTGATTTTGTCAGTATTTTTAATATATTACAAATAAATTAACTAATTAATCATGGTTATCTTTGTCTATTCATGAAGAGAGGCAAATTATCATTTTAGTGCAAAATAATATTTTTAGTATGTAGTTCTTATCATGTAGAGTGTCGAAAAAATTATATTATAATTTTGGGAGAATTAGCTCTGGGACATTCCGAAAGGCCTAAATTGGTCGGTGTACACATCCACTTTGAATATTTGCCAGAAGACAATATGGTTTCGTGTAATTGGGCCAATAGACATCGACCCTCATCCAATATTTTTATAAAATAGATATAAAATTATATAAGTGCCAAAAAATTATAATATAATTTTTTCGACACTCTACATGATAAGAACTACATACTAAAAATATTATTTTGCACTAAAATGATCATTTTGCCTCTCTTCATGAATAGACAAAGATAACCATGGTTAATTTGCTTATATGATTGTAGGTCACTACAAATCTTGGGACAAATCATAGAATGCGTACATCAACAAATCTTGACAATGCTAAAAATATTAGCTCAAAATAATAAACTTTATAGTGACATATTTAGCATGACTGAATTATAGATTTATCTCTTATGGAGCTTAATTCATATATTAAACTTTGTTATTTTGATATGATATTTTTATGATAGACAAGATTTGGTGATGTATGCATTCTGTGATTTTGTCAGTATTTTTAATATATTACAAATAAATTAACTAATTAATCATGGTTATCTTTGTCTATTCATGAAGAGAGGCAAAATTATCATTTTAGTGCAAAATAATATTTTTAGTATGTAGTTCTTATCATGTAGAGTGTCGAAAAAATTATATTATAATTTTTTGGCACTTTTATAATTTATATCTATTTTATAAACATATTGGATGAGGGTCGATGTTTATTGGCCCAATTACACGAAACCATAGTGTCTTCTGGCAAATATTCAAAGTGGATGTGTGCACCGGCCAATTTAGGCCTTTCGGAATGTCCCAGAGCTAATTCTCCTATAATTTTTTGGCACTTTTATAATTTATATCTATTTTATAAACATATTGGATGAGGGTCGATGTTTATTGGCCCAATTACACGAAACCATAGTGTCTTCTGGCAAATATTCAAAGTGGATGTGTGCACCGGCCAATTTAGGCCTTTCGGAATGTCCCAGAGCTAATTCTCCCCTAATATAACTAACTAATAACTAATAACTACTCCTAGATAACTACGAAGCAAGATAGGCAAATGCCAAATAAGCAACCAAGTTAAGTATAGTTTTATTCCTATCTTGTCAAGTACCGAGGCGTACTAGCCTTTACCACTGACTTAGGTTGAACGCTAGCACAACGAGGCTTACTGTTAAACTAGACCAAGTACGTGGTGAAATTCAAGGCGCACAGGGCTGTCACCACCTGCTTGCTACCACAGCTATCCGGGGGTCTAGCCATATCTGAAGGTAAGTCTATAACTAAGCACCACGCCTAATCATATTCTAACTATCTAACTATATCTCTACCCTGGCCTAGAATAGAGACACCCTTGCAGACGTCAGAGCAAATACTTGACTTAATAAGATAAACACTAAACTAACTAAGCAACCTATTGGCAAAGATCAAACACTAAGCACACTAGAGATTAACTACTATGGCTAAGTGAATTGAAATGTAGGATAGCTAGGTACTCAAGCAATCAATCAAGTATACTACTCAATGCTGGCAAGTAGAATAAAGTAATACTTGAAATGATGAACTAGAATATAGTAAAGTGCTTGAGTTACAAGAGCAAAACCTGAACTGGAGATGAAGGAAGACTCTCCCTAACTCCAGGACCGATTACTCGCACGCTTCTACTCTTGAGCTAAGCCTTGAGCAGCGCTTCCGCGAGGGCAATGAGGCAAGGATGCCTTGCTCTACTAGCTACCTACTTGCCTAAGCTTGGCTAAATCCTAAGCTATTAGCTCTCTAGCTTTAGCCTTGATTTGCTTCTTCCTTCCTTGCTTTCCTTGCTTGAAATGAAGTGACACCTCCAGGGGGTATTTATAGTAGAGAGGTGGAGTAGGGGCTACTCCACCGCCACATCATCGATCCACGTGATGATGGATGAGAGCCCTTGGATCGTAACCTCCTTCAGATCAATGGTGGAGAAGAATTAAGCATTTGCTTCTTTAATTCAACATGTGCTTCTTTGCATGGCGGCATGCATGATCCACGCCACTCCTCCTGAGCCATCCGATGCCACTGACCTAGTGACCGAGGGCTAAGATTTGGCCCTGGGGTGGTCACACGGATCAGTGACGTGGCAGGGGAGAAGTTTGGGCGCCACCTAGGTGGCGGGCGCCACCTAAGGGTGGCGGGCGCCACCCCACTAGGGCCCAAATGGGCCCTGGTGAGTGGTCTCGGCCCCTGGTGGGTCCATTCTCCAAATTTGGTCCAAATCCTTTATTCAAATAAAAATCTATGGACATGTGGAATTTGGTTAGTTTGAAACCTATTTGACTACTTTTCATGCCTTTTTGGTGAATTTTTAGGTAAAATGTTGATGGTAAAACAAGTGTTTAAGGACCATCAACAGTATGCCCAAGGTAGTAGATTGAGCGGTGGAGGCGTGCGAGACGTCTGCAAAGCGTAAACACAGGACGAAAGACGGCGATTTAGACAGGTTCGGGCCGGCAAGTCGCCGTAATACCCTACGTCCTGTGTTCTGGTGGTTGGTTTGTATTGACGGATTGGAATATGGCGTGTCTTTGGAGGGGATCCCTGCTTGCCTTATATAGCCGGGGAGCAGGGTTACAACTTGCCGAATCCTAACAGATTACAACTGGTTCCTTTTGGTAAGGAATCCGGGTCTATCTATTCGGATCTTCCTTGTCGAGCAAGTCATCAAGAGAGTCCTTGGCGGCTGCGACGGCCTGGTCACGGACCGCAAGGCCTTCTGGTTGGGCCATATCTGTAGAAGAGCCCAAGTCGTGCCATGGGGGTATACGGGTGTAATATCCCCATAGCTAGTCCCCGAGCACTTTGCATCCATTGTGCTGGGCGTCGTGAAGTTTCCCGAGCAGGTCGGGTCTGGTCGTATGTTGGTGAAGACGTCTTCTGACCAGGTCACCTGATCGCAGTTGCACTTGTAATAGGCTTCCGACCAGGTTAAACTGGTCGCGAACGTAACAGCCAGAGCTGTAGCCGAAGTGCAGCCACGTGGAGTATTCTGCATCGTCCTGCAAAAAGGATGCAAGGTTCTGCAAGAAAAATTTTGAAGATCTTTCATCTGGTGAAGTGTATCCACTTTGGACGTAGCTAGACATCAATGGGCGACGACGTCCCGTTTGAGGTCCGAGCTAGTCCACATGAAGCTGTAAAGGAAAACAATGAAAACACAATACATTCACCGCCAGGTGAAGTGTATCCACTTAGTCCCCGAGCTTGGGAGTAGGTGCTGTAGGCACGTGATGCCAAGCTTGTAATTTTCCTGCATGGAACAAAGTCATTTTGATGAAGAAAAATGACGTGTGTACAGGTAGTCCCCGGGCCTGTTGTAAGAAGCAGCATGGTTCTTGTAGCAGGACCAAAGAAAAAGCATTAGTGTAAATGTGAGGGAAGATTTCCCGAGGTTGAAGCTGTAGATCCACAGTCCTCGGGGGTTACTGTAGCGCCGACCAGGAACTGTAGAGCTTACTGTTCCCCTGAAATGGTCATTAGAACTAGCAAGGGTGATCAGACCCCGTGCATTAGTATCGCATTTAGTGGCGCAAAATAATTGAAATTGAAGAAATGATGAGGACAAACGGACAGGCCGTTTTGACAAACCAATAGCCCAACAGCCCATTAAGGCGAATGCGGAACGGGCACGCGCGTGCGGTTGTCGTAGGCGACGTGGCGGTCGTGGGTGTGATGGGCACGGGTTCCCAGAAACCCTAGAGCCGAAGGGTCGGGCCACACTGTATAAAGGGGAAGCGAACGGCGGCGGTTCCTCACTTGTCCCTTGTGCTCTCACCTCGAAGCCCTCGTCTCCTCCGCTTCCTTCGTTCGCAAGAGCGCCAATCCACTGTAGCAACAGATCTAAATCTAGATCCGCACTTCGTCGCTATCGATGGCGGGCGGAAGGTGCACTCGCGGAGGCACGGCGAAGGCGAAGAAGACCGAAAAGGCGAAGTCGACGGCCGTATCGAGTGCCGCCGGGCACGGGGTGACGCGGTTGGCCGGAGCGGAGTGTTCGCCGGAGCTGGAGGGAAGTCGGCGTGAGCTCGTCGTCCGGGTGCTGCGACAGCGTCTGGCGGCTTCGCCGTCTGCAGGGCGCCGGCCTGCGGACAGCGTCCGTGGATCGTCCTTGAGATGCGCCGTCCTGGAAGACAGACGCCATCGTCGCTCTGACGCAATCTTGTCGGTCTCAGCAGTGCGAAGTCGAATTCTCGGTCCACGTCACTCTCCAGAGGACCGGTCTGCACTCACTCGCTCCTACTGGTCCCTGGACTACTCCGGCCCTCGCGATGGCTGTGCAACATCTTGAGCCACTCTGCCACATTGCATGCGCACTACTCTGACGGCAGATGCCATGCGGTCTTCATCTACTGCGAGGCATACCTGGGCATCGAGCCCCACTTCGACCTCTTCTGCTACTTCTTCCGCCTGAAGATCAACGGCACCGGGGCGTCGAACATCGTTGGGTCGGTGTATCTCCAGCTGCGGGACGGAATGGCGAAGAGGTACATCGCGATGCCGCTGCCTTCAAAGGCGATGGAGTACAAGCCCAAGTGGTTCTACATCCATCAGGAAGCGCCGAGGCCGCCGTGCGACCGGCCTTCGAGCCGAAGGTGTTGCCGTCGGGTCGGAGCGCCCCGGCGCGGCGACGATGGAGCAAGTGGAGGAGCTCCTGAAGCTGGTCGACAAGCAGTGTGTCGACGGGGTGGTGGTGGCGTCAAACTTCATCAAGAGGCGCTCCCAGCCCTGCAAGGAAGGGCGCACCCAGCATACGAGTACGCTGGGGACGCAGAGGACCAGACGTGGGAGGCACACCGGAATCTCTGTCGTCGGAGGAGGTATTCCTGCGGGTCGATGCACTGTTCGACCTGCAGAAGAGGAAGAACTTGGAGTACTTGCGGAAGTCATACTCCCTGGAGTACCCTCTACCGAAGGTTAGTGTCTTTGCCCTACGTGTGTTTGTTGAAATGCGAAACTGAATACTTAAAGTCGTAAAATTGTGGCGCAGGGTCAGGAGGCGTTTGTGTCACAAGCGCCATCAAAGGCGTGGCCAAAGGGCGTTGACTCGCGGCGGGAAGACGTCGGCGACGGCGACAGTCGCGGCGCGGCGGAGGTCGGCGTGGAGGGGATCGAGAGCAGCGGGGCGGAGGAGAGCCGAGTCCCCGAGCCCCGATCGAGCAGGCGGCGAGCACGTGCGGACCCGAAGGGAAAACGCGCGGCCGCCCCTGCGAAGAAGAAGAAGGTGTCGCTGGAGACCGGCGACGCCTTCACCATTGATGAGGAGGCGGCGAAGCGTCGCCACGTGGTCTTCGACAGGTCGAACGACACGTCTGACAGTGGAGATGAAGTCCCGCTGAGTGCCCGCTACGGGCAAGGGTCCTCGGCGGGGCGCGGAAGCAGAGCGACGAAGCCGAAGCCGAAGCCGAAAACGACAGGGTCGCCGGAGCAGGTGTCGGAGGCCGGGAGTCGTCTGGCGGGGCATCCGGTGCGCCCAAACCGTAGGAGGAGTCAGCGGGCGTGCGCACACATCCACGCTCCCATCGCTTCTCCCGAGAGAAGAAGGTGTCGGGCCTGTAAGTGTCCCCTGCTCATCTTATGATTCTTACCCTGGTCGGATCTGGGCGTTGATGATATGTCCATGCCTTTTGCAGGTCGGCGGATGCCGAAGAGGTGCCAGACACCGAAGGCGGTGGTCGGAGGGAGGCGAGTCCTCCGGTGGAGGCAGAGATTGGCGGGTCAACGAAGTCGGCCGCGCCGGAGGAGACGTCAGAGGCGGCGGTGGACGTCGAGGCGTCCACAGTCCCCGAGCCTCGGGGGGCGGAGCAGCCGGAGGCGTCTGGAGTCCCCGAGCCTCAGGAGGCGGAGCGGCGAGCGTCCCCAACGCCTGGGGGAAGTTCTGGAGGAGGCATCGCGGGAGGAAGTGTTGCAGCTCCGGTGGCCGGGTCCTTGGGTCGTCGCGCCCGGGGGACGAAGAGGAAGTGGCGCCGCCTGCCTCGCCAGAGATCGAGGAGATCGAGCGTCCGGAGGAGGACCCGCATCGGCGTCCTGTCCGTCGTTTCCGCGTTGATGGCGACGAGGTCGTCGAAGTTGATGACGAGGCGGCGAGCGTGACGACGGACGCCGTGATCGGAGACGCGTCGAAGCTGCTGGACAGGATCCAGGTGAGTACGTTCACCTCTTCATGTTGTCTCTCTAGATGGCCTTTGTTCATGTTGGTCGTCATTGCCCTGCAGTACCTGTTGAAGGTCGGGGAGGAGCGTAAGCTCGCCCTTGACCGGGTGGCGCCGATGGCAGAAGAGAACGAGCGGCTTCGGGCGGAGGTAAAGCGCGTCGAGGGCCAGTTTGCTGGCTTGGAGGCGTATCTGGAGGATGCCCACGCACGTTCTCGGGAGCTTGAGGAGATCATCCAGCAGCAGGGGCAGGAGAACTTCCAGCTTCAGCTACGGGCCGATAAGGCCGACGAGTTCACCGCACGTAAGTCGACGATGCTATACTCCCTTTTGCTTAGTACGCCATCCGGTCGGAGTCCTGAATCGTGGAGTTGTCTTCGCAGAGGCGATGCAGGCGGACAAGGAGAAGCGTCTCCTGGCCGAGGAGAAGGCGAAGTCCGACGAGGAGGTACAGAAGTGGCAGGCCATGCACGCCGGTAAGTCTCCGTGGTGAAGCGTGGTCGGAGGTGGTCGTCGTCTTACCCTTTGTTTTGGCGTTTGCAGTTTACCGGGAAAACATGAAAATGCAATTTGCAGATCTGCAGCGACGTATTGACGATTACCATGAGCGCTTCTGGTCGTTGGTGAAGGAGGTGGCCCCGTTGGTGCAGTACATCGATGAGGAGCCTTTCTTCCTGGTGGAGAAGGAGCGGCGGATCGGCGACCATGTCGTCCAGAAGGCGCGCGGCCTGTGGGGTGCTTCCAAGCGTACACCAAGGCGGCGGCGCAGAGTGTGGCGGCTCATGGCCTCGCCATTCTTCGTTCGCATTATCCGCGGATGGAGATGTCGAGGCTGGGCGCTGGCTTTGCAGCGAACACGTCGGAGGCCGAGATGGAGCGTCTGAAGGAAGAAGCTGAGCCTGCCGCTGAAGCCCTCGTTGGAGGTGTAGACTTGTTCGGTGCTGAGCACCAGTAATATGTATATTAGGAGATAGTCTGTAAATAGACTCTTGGGCAAACTGAATCAAAACTTGAAGCGAGTCGGCGTATTTTCTTCGTTTCCCGAATTCCGCAGACCCAATAGTCGTGAGCCGTAGCGATGAACAGTTCGGCCTTGGGTTATCCCAGGATCCGTAGCGTAGAGCGCGGAGCTCGTTTGCGCGTAGGAGTCGAAGGAGTCGCCCAAGGAACCTCTGCTGGCATCCCATAGCGCAGAGGGTGGGCGCTCATGCACGCGTAGGGAGGTACCACGGCCAGGGTCTTTTCCGAGAGGCTCGATCGTGGCGTGACATGGGCGAATGGCGACCGTTGTCGAGCGTGTGGGTGGCGCGAACGCGAGGCACTGAGCTTATAACCTCAGAATTCTCAGCCCAAGGTAGCCTTTTCTTCATAGCGCAGAGGGGGGGCGCTCATGCACGCGTAGAGAGGTCAGGACAGCCCCTGAGAGAACTGTTGGCCACCGTAGCGCAGAGGGCGGGCGCTCATGCACGCGTCCGATGGTGACAACAGCCCCAGCTCTGAGTTTTCATCAGCATTAGTCAGGCTGCTCGAAGACCGAATGGAGAAGTGCGCATAACCGGCGCATACAGGCACTGGACGTATAGCCTCCGGGGATCTCAGCCCAAGCTTAGCCTTCCCTTCGTAGCGCAGAGGGCGGGCGCTCATGCACGCGTAGAGAGGTCGGGACATCACTTGGGAGGACTGCTGGCCACCATAGCGCAGAGGGCGGGCGCTCATGCACGCGTCCGGTGGTTACAACAGCCCCTGTTCTGAGTCTCCATTAGCATCAGCCAGGCTGTTTGGAGAAATTGGCGAGTCGTCCGGAGACGAGTTGGAGAGGTCGGCGAGCCCTCCGGAGACGGGTGGAGATGTCGGCGAGCCATCCGGAGACGGGTGGAGAGGTCGGCGAGCCGTCCGGAGCCAGGTGGAGAGGTCGGCGAGCCGTCTGGAGACGGGTGGAGATGTCGGCGAGCCGTCCGGAGACAGGTGGAGAGGTCGGCGAGCCGTCCCTTAAGCGTAGAATTTTCTGAGGTGCTCGATACTCCAGGAGTTAGGCACGTCGATTCCTCGATGTCGGCGAGACGATAGGCGCCTGGTCGGGTGACCTCCTTTACCGTGTAGGGGCCGTCCCAGTGTAGATAGTTTGTGCAGGCTGTCGGTCTTTAGTTTTCGCTTGAGGACAAGGTCGCCAACGATGAAGGATCGGTCTTTTACGTTGCGGTTGTAGTAGCGGCGAACTCCTTCAAGATACTTGGTGGTGCGGAGGCAAGATGCCAGTCGTTCTTCCTCGAGTCGGTCGAGGTCGTCGCAGCGAGCCTGGTCGGAGGCTTCCTCCTTGTAGTTTTCTACCCGCGGGGAGCGGAAGACGATATCGGCGGGGATGACGGCTTCGGAGCCGAAGACCATGAAGTACGGCGAAACATTGGTGTTGCGGTTGGGTTGAGTCCGGAGACCCCAGAGCACTAAGGGGAGCTCGCGCATCCAGCGACTGGGGTGCTTTTCGTCCTTCTGGTAGAGGCGCTTCTTCAGGGCGTCGAGGATCATGCCGTTGGCGCGTTCAGCCTGGCCGTTGGCCCGAGGATGGGCGACGGAGATATATTTGACGAGGACGCCGCGCCCTTCGCAGAAGTCCTAGAAGACGTTGTCTGTGAAGTTGGAGCCAAGGTCGGTGATGATGGAGTTTGGAAGACCGAAGCGATGGATTATCTCGTCGATGAAGGAGACGGCGTTCTCGGCTGTCGCTTTGGTGATTGGCTTTGCTTCGATCCACTTGGAGAATTTGTCGACGGCGACGATCCACTTGAAGCTGCCCGGAGCAGGTCGGAAAGGGCCGATCATGTCGAGTCCCTAGCAGGCGAAGGGCCACGAGGCCGGTATTGCTTGAAGCTCTTGCGCAAGAACGTGGGTTTGTTTGGCGAAGAATTGGCACCCCTCGCAGGTGCGGACGAGCTGTTCGGCGTCGGCGACCGCCGATGGCCAGTAGAATCCTGCACAAAAAGCCTTACGTACCAACGTCTTTGCGGCCGCGTGGTTCCCACATTCGCCGGCGTGGATGTCGAAGAGTATCTCGAGGCCATCTTCCCTGGAGACGCATTTTTGGAGTACCTCATTTCTGGAGTTTTTGCGCATGAGCATACCGTCGACCATGATGTAATTGTTGACGCGGCGAACGAGGCGCTCAGCTTCGGTCTTGTCAGCGGGGACAAGGTTCTCGGAGAGATATTTGATGAAGTCCTCGCGCCAGTCGGACGGCGTTGTGGGAACGGCGGCAACCAGTTGTTCTGTCGGCGGAGGTGGAGTCGTGGCGTCCGTTGATGATTCGAAGCTGGGTGGTCGGCGATGGAGGGCTCAAGTAGGTCGTGAACAAATACACACCGGCGGGGGCCAGAGATCTCGATGACGCCAACTTGGAGAGCTCATCGGCCGCCTGATTCCTGTCGCGCGGTAGATGATGGTAATCGATACCGAAGAATTTACCTTCAAGCTTCCGATGGCGGCGCAGTAGGCGTTCATCTTGTCGTGGGAGCAGTTCCAGTCCTTGTTAAGCTGGTTGATGACGAGGGCGGAGTCGCTGTAGACCATGAGGCGCTTGACACCAAGCTCGCTGGCGATGCGGAGACCGTGGAGGGCGGCTTCATACTCAGCGGCGTTGTTGGAGGCTGGAAAGAGTAGCCATAAAGCATAACGGAGCTTTTCACCGGAGGGAGATGTGAAGAGGAGACCGGCGCCGGCGCCATGCAAGGTGAGGGAGCCGTCGAAGAAGAGGGTCCAATGTTCTGGCGCTTCCCGCGGTACTGGGGTTTGGAGATCCGTCCATTCGGCAATGAAGTCGGCGAGTGCTTGAGACTTGATGGTCTGGCGACCCTGGAAGGCGATGTCGTAGGAGCCGAGCTCGATGGCCCACTTGATGATGCGTCCCGTAGCATCTTTGTTGCCGAGGATGTCCCCGAGGGGGGATTCCGTGACGACGGTCACCCGTTCGGAGCTTTGGAAATAGTGGCGTAGCTTGCGTGCGGTAATAAGGACCGTGTAGAGGAGCTTTGTACCTGAGGGTATCGGTTTTTGGAGTCGTTCAATACCTCGCTGACGAAGTAGAAGGGTCGCTGGACGGGATAGGAGTGGTCGGCTTCCTCGCGTTCGGTGACGATGACGGAGCTGACGACCCGGTTTGTGGCGGCGATGTAGAACAGCAAGGGCTCCTTCTCCTTTGGTGCGGCGAGCACAGGAGGCTAGGTAAGATACTTCTTCAGGTCAGAGAAAGCGCAATCGGTTTCGGCATCCCAGACGAACTTTTCGCCAGCCTTGAGGAGCTTGAAGAAGGATAGCCCCTTTTCGCCGAGCCTGGAGATGAAGCGACTAAGGGACGCCATGCACCCGGTGAGCTTCTGGATGTCCTTCACATTGGAGGGGGCTCGCATGCGGAGGACGACCGAAGTCTTGTCGGGGTTTGGGCGAATGTCGTCGCGGCTGACGATGTTTGCCGAGGAGGTTTCCAGATGACACGCCGAAGATGCACTTGTTGGGGTTGAGCTTCCACTTGAACCTGTGAGGGCCTTAAAGGTGGCCTCGTGGTCGGAGATGAGCGTGTCGGTGGTGCGAGTCTTGACGACGACGTCATCCATGTAAGCTTCGACTTTCTCCGGGATGAGGTCCTTCAGGCAATCCTGGATCGCACGCTGGTACGTGGCTCCGGTGTTCTTCAGCCCGAACGACATGGTCGTGTAGCAGTAGGCGCCGAAAGGTGATGATGAACGCTATTTTGATCTGGTCTTCTACCTTCAAAGCAATTTGATGGTAACCGGAATAGCAATCGAGAAAGGAGAGAAGTTCGCACCCGGCGGTAGAGTCGACGACCTCGTCGATGCGAGGGAGGAGGAAGGGGTCCTTAGGGCAATGCTTATTGAGATCGGTGTAGTCACGCACATACGCCATTCTTTATTCTTTTTGAGTACAAGAACCGGGTTGGCGAGCCAATCCGGGTGATACACCTCTTTGATAAAACCGGCAGCTAGGAGCCGAGTGAGCTCTACCCTAATTGCCTCCTTCCTATCTGGCGCAAAGCGACGGAGCTTTTGGCGAACCGGCCTAGCGGTTGAGGAGACGTTCAGGGAGTGCTCGACGAACTTCCGGTGAACTCCAGGCATGTCCGCTGGTTTCCAGGCGAACACGTCGACGTTGCTCCGTAGGAAGCTGACAAGCGCGTCTTCCTATTTGGGGTCGAGGTTGGTGCCGATGACGGCAGTCTTCTCCGGAGCGCCGTCCACTAGGGCCACCTGCTTCGTGTCCTTCGACTTCTTGCTGGAGCGCTGGTCGGAGGTCTCCGGGATCTCAAGATCGTCGGGGCGGAGCTTGGCGGCGTCGGCGATGCAGTCTTGGGCGCCCTGGAGCTATTGGCGTGTCTCGGCGGAGTTGATTGTCTCCTGCTCGCACTCGTACGCCACTTGGATATTTGCCCGAACGCTGAGGACGCCTTTCTTTGTTGGCATCTTGAGCACGAGGTAGGCGTAATGTGGAACAGCCATGAGCTTGGAGAGCGCCGAGCGACCGAGGATGGCGTGGTAGGCGGTGTCGAAGTCGGCGACGATGAAGTGATGTATTCCTCGCGAAAGTGGTCGGAGGTGCCGAACTGCACTGGGAGGGTCATCTGTCCGACGGGCATGGAGGGTTTACCTGGTACGATGCCCCAGAAGGGGAAATTCGCCGGGAACAGATCTCGCTTGGAGTAGTCAAGCTCACGGAACGCCGATGAGAAGATGATGTTGAGGGCGCTTCCGTCGTCGACGAGGACTTTGCGGTAGCGGCAGTTGGAGATCACCGGGTCGATAACGAGAGGAAAATGCCCTGGGTACTTGTCGTCCAACCACTGGTCCTCCCTGGAGAAGGTGATGGAGCGCTCCGACCAGTCGAGGTGGCGGACATTGGCGGGGTCGTCGGTGATGGCGGCCACGGAGGCGATGTCACGTCGTACTTGGTGTCGCTTCTGCTCGGTCTCGATGACGACGTTTCCGCCGAAGATGGAGAGCGTCCTCGCTGGTGCGCGGAAAGCAGGCTCGTGGCCGTTGGCGTCCTTGTCGTTGTCGAATCGCGGTCGCTTGTCGTCGCTCCCGCGAACGTTACGGGCGATGGTGTCGCACTCGCGCATGGAGTGTTTGGCGCCTTTGTGGAGAGGACAGGGACCGTTGAGGAGCTTCTCGTAGTCGTTGTCGTAGGTGCGCTTCGGCGCCGAGTACTGGTGTTGGCGATGTAGCGATGGTCATGCTGACGGTGATCCGTCCTCCAACGAGAAGACTCTGGTCGATCGTGCTGGCGGTCTCGATCATCGCGGTGGTCACACTGTCTGGAGCGGTGGTCGCGTCCTTCATTGCGCCGTTCATTGCGGCGATCAACTTCACGGCGACGTTCCTGGGACCGTGGTCGGCGACGTGGGCGCTCGTGATGGCGATGGCGTCGTCGGCGTAGGAGTTGGCGATCGTCATCAGTTCGGTGACCGTGGTCACCTTCTTTCGGATGATCTTGTCGCGGAGCTCCTTGTGGCGCAGGCCATTGGAGAACGTGGAGATGGCTTCCGCGTCAGCGATCTCTGGAATCATGAGGCATGGTGGAGAATCTTCGAATGTAGCTCCGGAGGCCTTCGTTATGCTCCTGGTGGACGTTTTCGAGATCGTAGCGCGTTCCTGGTTGGACGCAGGTAGCGTTGTATGTCTTGATGAAGACTTCCTTCACTGTTCCCAGGTGTCGATGGAGCTCTCGCGAGCTTGTGGAGCCAACTGTTGGCTAAAGACGACAGCATGACTGGGAGGTACTTGGCCATCACGTCAGATCCTCCTCCTGCTGCTTGAATGGCGATTTCGTACGTGGTGAGCCACTGCTCCGGTTTGGCCTTGCTGTCGTACTTGTCCACCGTGGTGACCTTGAAGCCCTGAGGCCATTGGACGGCTCGGAGCCGGGAGGTGAAAGGGCGTGGCCCTGTCGAGGCGTCGGGAGCCGGAGCTTGATCGCGGTGAAGGACCGAGAATGCAAAAGCAAGGCGACCAGAGGGGGGGGTGAATGGGAGCCAATAAAATTTCTCACGAGACTTTGGCCAAGTGTCCCAAAATCAATCCCCAAGAACTACTACCAAAAACGTGATGCCCACGACCCTTGGAAGAGGGTGGATGATCCCAGGGATCACAAGCGAGGCACCACAAAAACTTCCTCACCCAAGTTCACGCAGCAGTCAACTAGTGACGGGATGGGTTTTGGGTAACCTCAACCTCCCCCGAGCAACGCGAGGGGGATTCAGGCTATTTTGTAAAGCGAGAAGCCCAAATTCTGTAGAGCACGAAGTTAGAAATCCAACGTCACAACGAATCACGAATCGAAAGACGAACGAACAAACTGCGGATGAAAACGCGTCGAACTGGATCGACCGGACTCTGGCCAGCGTCCGGTCAGCAGGGACCGGACGCGTCCGGTCAACAAAATCGGCTCTGGAACCTTACTGTTCGCGACCGGACTCACGAGTACGGAGCGTCCGGTCGAGGGCAGTGCGTCCGGTCAGAAACGAACAAGCACGATGAACAGTGAAAGCGATGCGTCCGGTCAAAACATGAATGGAGCGTCCGGTCAAAGTGAAGAACACGGCTACGTGCTGTTCATCGACCGGACTCACGGACCGAGCGTCCGGTCACCCTCACCGACTGCGTCGGTCGACTTGCTGCAGCCCCGTTCGTCCACCGATTTGCTCTATCTCACCCAAAACAATTCCTCTAGGGATCAAACTTGGTGAGATGAGTCACAAGGAGTATAGTGAGCTATCTTTAAGAGATCATGGCTCGAACCTATCTCCAAAACGGTGGATCGAAGAATTTCGGGGAAGGAAGAAAACTTGACCCGAAACTAAAAATCGATCGATCTCCTAGACCGTGAGGTTAGAGGTTAATTCCTATTCGGTGGAAAGAAGTGCCTCACGATCTGGACAACTGGTTCAAACGAATTGCAAAAGATGAACCGAGCAAAGAGATCAAGCGACGGGAAAATCGTGGAGAAAAGGATTCCGCGAAGAACACGAACACAACGGAAATCACAGCCACGAATTGCAAGCCGAAGCGCAAACACACGCTACGACAAGGAGGATACGGCCTCTTCCTCAAAATCAACATACACAGAGGTGAGTCTCTCTGCGGATCTCAGCAAGCTACAGCAGGGGATGGGAGAGCAGGAAACCCTAATGCAGGAAGCAAATGAGATGGCTAAAACTGAGATAGGGAGGAGGGTGTCTCCCCTAGACTACTTATACACCTAGCCTAAGCCTATTTCCTACTCTACCCTCACTACTGTATTTACAGAGCGGACCAGCCTAACCCTAAGGCTATTCTAGTCCACCCGCTGGTGGTAGGTAGATCCGACGGCCACGCCCGCACGGTCTTCCGCGTCGCCTCCACGCAACCTTCAGATCGCCGCCACGTGCCGCCACCACTCTGCACCCCCGGTTTTGTGGCCCAAACCGGGAAACCAGCCTTTTCCATCAGCCCCCGGTTTTGAGGCCAAACCGGGAAACCAGCCTCCAGCCCGAGTTTTGTGGCCAAACTCGGAAACCGTCCGCGCCCGAGTTTTGAGGCCCAAACTCGGAAACCGGCCCACGCCCAGGTTTTGAGGCTCAACCTGGAAACCGTCGCGCCCAGGTTTTTGTGGCTCAACCTGGAAACCCAGCACCCAGGTTTTGAGGCCCAAACCTGGAAACCGTCCACCGTTGGTTTTTCCCGGGCTCTACCAACAAACCGGCGTCGTAGAGGGATGCACCGCCTGTGCACCCCTTCCACCGACATGATCGCACTTCTCCGCTTGTCGCTGTCGCAGGCTGCCAGCCACCACAGCTGATCCTCCGGCCTCCAGTCCATCAGTCCAAGTCCACGTCCGCCCTTCACCGTCCGATACATCGGCATGGCACGTCCGCCGCACGGCACGCCCATCCTTCATCGCGCCCGGTCCGTCGGCACGACACGTCGCAACTTGACCTTCACCGCCATCGACCACTGTCTCCGTGCTCGACACCTGCACAACACAAGCCAAAGAACATGCGCATCATCTCCGTTGACAATCACTCATCACACAGAGACTCGGCATACACCCATGTATCCGCAATCTCCCCCTTGATGAGTGCATTGTCAACTCCACAACAAATCATGAATAAGAAGAAGGAGGTAGGAAGGAGTGAGAAGAGAAAACCCAACCAAATGACCCAAAAGCCTAACAAAAGCCAAGAAAGGTCAAGTGGATGAAGCGAAAAACTTGGTCCCCAAAGACATGGGCAACGGCTCGACGCAACCAAGCAAAGCAAAGCTAGCCCTCAAGAAGAGGTAGAACAGGCTCAACACCGCTAGCAGATACCAATTGAAGATCGGAGGACAACAGAAGCAAAATGCTAGTCCCTCAAGATAGAGGCACAAGGCTCAACACAACTAGCAAGAAAATCACTCCGAACCAATTGGAAATCAACCCAAACCAAAAGGGAAAGCACACCAGACGATACCAATTGAAAGCCAAATGAAAAAGCTTATGAAAGCTCATGAAAAGCTAGGAACGTTTGCTAGTCCCTCAAGACAGAGGCAACGGCTCAACACAACTAGCAAACTCCCCCTCGACAAATGCAAGCAACTAGGACAAATGATTCTCCCCTTAGTTGATCAACACAGGGGCATATGATTTGCATAAATTTCTCCCCTAGTTGAAAATGCACTTATCAAGGCCAAAAGGTATCGGAGAAGCAACTCCCTTCACACAAAACTCCCCTGAACACAAGATCTCCTTCCAAAATGCATATGAAGTCAAATGCAAGTTAGGAGCTTCAAGTATATAGTCAAAAGAGTGCAAAGATGCTCTAATCAGTATAGCTCCAACATCTCAATTAAGCACTCAAATAGCAAAGGCTCAAACTGATCACTTATACGAAATATGAAGCATAGGAGCATGTGAGCAGTTTTAAGCCAAAAAGGATAGTCACCATCAAAATAGCACTAGACATGTATAGAAGGAATCCAAACAAGTGCTAAACATATATACAAGGTGAACTACCCCTAGCAAAGTTCAATCATCATGCATAGGAATGAAGCATATACTTGTGATTTCAAATTCATATCGGAGTTGCAGCGGTAAAGAATTCACAAGTTCATTTTTAGCATGTGATTGCGAGAGGTTGAAAGCTTGTCATCGCCTAACTTTTCAACCGTGCGAAGCCTATGCCGAAGCAATCAGAAGCTTAAAGCAACGGTTTCGGTCATACACTACATGGCTCAAGTTTAACTCAAGTGCAATGAGAAACAGTCTCAATACCATGAGGTGTTGACAAGCAATCCCATCTCGATCTTTTCAATTCAACAATACTTGGTTCAGATTTTAAGCAAGTTATGAACAACCAAGCAAGTGAATGACTCAGAACTAGAGACATAGCAACCTAGCATATATGAAAAGCAGGAATGGACTCAACACACCCTACACATGCTAGTTGCATATCTCAATGGTGAACATTTTCAGATTTATATACATTAGGCATAATTCACCATTCCAAAAATAGCTCGCTCATAACATGTAACAGTGATCAGAAGGAGCATAAGCTACAAGCATCATCATAAGTATCGGAGCAATACTAACAAGAGCATAATTACATTCTAGTGAATATAGACATGAAGCTCAGAATGTAAATGCGTATGCCCGACACAAAACTGAAGAAAGAAGATACCAATTGGAAGGACTCAAGAAACTCAAAAGAAAAGAGCCTCAAAATAAAAGAGTCAGTCTGTACATCTCAAAATGCTTCCCCCATCTAAAAGGGGAAACACACACCAAGCTCACCCCTCAACCTATTAAAGGTTGATTCGTCTAAAGGCTTGGTGAAAATATCAGCCATTGGTGATGAGTATCGACATGGCGAAGGTCGATATCACCCTTCTCCTGGTGGTCTCGCAAGAAATGAAAGCGCACATCAATGTGTTTGGTTTTCGAGTGAAGCACGGGGTTCTTAGCAACGCTAATGGCACTCGTGCTGTCACAAAGCAAAGGAACTCGAGTAAAGCTCAAACCAAAATCACGCAAAGTGGCCATCATCCAGAGTAACTGGGAACAGCAGCTAGCCGCAGCAACATATTCAGCCTCCGTGGTAGACTGAGCGACACTAGACTGCTTGCGAGAAGACCACGATACAAGAGAAGACCCAATAAACTGGCAAGTCCCAGAAGTGGACTTGCGCTCAATGCGACAACCAGCAAAATCAGCATCAGAAAAGCCACAAGCGAGAGGGTGGAAGAAGCAGAATACCAAATCCCGAACTCAGGCGTGAAACGAAGGTACCTGAAGATGCGCTTCACGGCCTGACGGTGAGAAGTGCGTGGCGAAGCCTGAAAGCGCGCGCACAAGCACACGGCGAACTGAATGTCCGGCCGTGTCGCCGTCAGGTAGAGCAGCGATCCAATCATGCTGCGGTACTCCTTCTGGTCCACTGCTTCTCCATCCGTGTCGGCATCCAGGGCAGTCGTCGTCGACATGGGCGTCGGAAGAGGCTTGGCCTCACCCATGTCGAACCGCTTCAGCAAGTCCCTCGTGTACTTGCCCTGGTGCACAAACGTCCCCTCTCGGGATTGCTTAATTTGCAACCCGAGAAAGAAAGTCAGCTCGCCCATCATGCTCATCTCGAACTCCCTGCTCATAGTATCTGCAAACTTGGCAACCAAAGCGTGAGAAGAACCACCGAAAATGATATCATCCACGTAAATTTGGACCAAGAGAGTATCTTTGCCTTGCTTGAGGAGAAAGAGCGTTTTATCAACACATCCCATTTTAAAACCCTTAGCTAGCAAAAGGTTTTTAATCTCTCATACCAGGCTAGGGGCTTGTTTCAAACCATACAAAGCTTTGTGGAGTTTAAAGACATGGTTTGGAAACTTGGGATTTTCAAAAACGGGGGGTTGCTGGACATAGACCTCCTCCTCAATGTAGCCGTTTAAGAAGGCACTCTTGACATCCATTTGAAAAAGTTTGAAACCCATGGATGCAGCATAAGCCAAGAGTATCCTAATAGCCTCCAAACGAGCTACAGGAGCGAAGGTCTCCTCATAATCTATCCCCTCCTTCTGACTATAACCCTTCGCTACAAGCCGGGCCTTGTTTCTCACAATGTGGCCCTCCTCTCCTTGCTTGTTTTTAAATACCCATTTTGTCCCAATAGGTTTACAGTCAGGAGGTGGTGGCACTAGAACCCAAACCCGATTTCGCTCAAAATTCTCTAGCTCCTCATGCATGGCATTGACCCAATCCGGATCCGTCAATGCGTGTCCAACATCTCGGGGCTCAAAAGACGCAACAAAAGCAGAATGAGCAAAGTGCGAGATGTGCTGTGACCTGGAGCGAGTAACTCGCTCGTTGATGTCGCCGATCATCTGTTCAGGGGGGTGCTGGCGCTGGATATGTCGTGGCGCCTCCCGGGAAGAAGTGACCTCCCCTCAACAGCAGCTGGTTCCACCCCGGGTACAAAAGGTACCGCGCGAGGTGGAGGATCCCACGGCCCCCAGGAAGAAGAAGTGTCGGGGCCGTGAGTCGTCGTCGAGGCCGCTCTTGCGGCACGGCAGGTGGAGGGGGTGCTGGATCATCTATACCTTCAGCACCCTCGTCCTCATCATCAAAAAGAGGCTCTCCAACCTCATGATCACCTGCACGCTCAAAACGAGAAGAGGGACAAACAAGAGTCTCGTCGAAGGTGACATCTGATGTCTCCATGACTCGGTTAGTGTCAAGGTTAAGTACACGATAAGCTCGAGTGTGAGTGCCATAACCCAAAAACACACCGTCAGAAGAACGAGACTCAAACTTGTCCAGGTTGCCTTTCTTCAATATAAAACAATGGCAACCAAAGACTCTAAAATAACTCACCTTGGGCTGGCGACCAAAACGCAACTCATAAGAGGTCTTCTTCAAAAACGCTCTCAGAAAAATGCGATTCGAAATGTAGCATGCAGTGTTCATAGCTTCGGCCCAAAAGCGCCTAGGAGTCCTATGCTCATCAAGCATCGTCCTGGCCATCTCAACAAGGGTCCGATTCTTCCTCTCTACAACACCATTTTGGGGCGGTGGTAGGGGGAAGAAAACTGATGCTCCAAGCCAAGGCGGTTACAAAACTTCTCAAAATCCGAATTTTTAAACTCGGAACCATTATCACTCCGAATAGCTCGCATCGAGTTCAAAGGGAACTCGTTCTGAAGACGCAAAATCAGATTGCGAGCAAATGAGAAAGTCTCGGTCTTCTCAGCTAAAAAGAAGACCCACGAATATCTCGAAAAGTCGTCAACACAACCAAAACATACCACTTGCCACCAACCGAGCTCACCCGAGCCGGACCAACAAGGTCCATGTGTAAAAGCTCTCCGGGGTGCGAGGTCATGACCTTAGTCACCGGATGGTGGGGAGCAGCAACCATCTTCCCATGTCTGCAAGAATGGCAAACTAGATCCTTCTCCATCGAAAGCTTGGGCAATCCTCGGATTAGGCCAAGTGAGCTAAGTCTTGCAAGCAAGTCGAAACTTAAATGACCGAGCCTCCTATGCCACTTCCAAAGATCGGAGAAGAAGGACTAGCCAAAAGACAGCGAGAAGAACCAAACGATTCGAGAAATTCGCACAAAAGACTTTCCCAAAGGGCGAAATCAGACATACAAGATCGCCCTGAGGATCTAAGATGCGACTAAGGTTCGGTTTAAAACGAATCTCATAGTCATCATCAAAAAGTTGCGAAACAGAAAGAAGGTTAAAATGCAGGTTAGAAACAAGAGCAACATCGCGCAACACAAAGTGCTCATTAACCCGCACCGTCCCACGGGACAATACTTTACCTTTACTATTGTCGCCGAAGGTTATGTACTCCTTTCCGGCGACGGGCTAAGGCTGGAGAACCACTTGGCGTTTCCGGTCATGTGCCTCGAACAACCGGAATCCACCAACCAAATGTCCTCCAACCGTCTACCTACATCAATAAAAAGACATAGGGTGAGCATACGGTCCAACACTGGGGTTAGTGAAATAAGGGGAAAACCAGTGTTGGGCCGGCTGCTCAAAAGAAGGGTTAGTGTAAAAACCATTCCTAGCATGTCTACGAGGGAAGCGATCACCACGCTGAGGAAAACGTGGTCCGCTAGGGAAGAAGCGCTCACCGCGGTACTCAAAAACCGGTGGGGGAAAGCGCTCAACTAAGCCTCCGCCACGGGGTCCGTTACCTGCAAAAGCAGGACCCGCAGGACCCGTCGGGCACCCCCTCTACGAGGTTTACGCCTAGGGCCTGGGGCTCAACTGCTCTAGCGTCTCTCCTCGAAGCTCTCTCCTGCCTAGGCCTAACAAACTGAGGTGCTGGACCTCTAGGCTAGTCTCCTCCTCGGGGCTCTCATCTCCTGCCTAGGCCTGGAACCCTGACGTCCGGACCTAGCAGCTCTCCCCTGGGCCTTCGGTACATGTCCACCATGAGCTGGATGGTACATGTCGGGTTCTCCATCTCCCGAGCCCTGCGCGCCTCTCTCTTGCGCCTAAGCAGAAACTCGCTCAAGTGACCATTCCTCCCAAGAAATCACACTGGTACCTCACCGCACGCACAGGGGGTTGTTGGTGACCAGGGCTGTGGGTGTGTGGCTCACTTTGCCTTGCCCTTTGGTGGCAACTCCTCACGAATGGGTGGCAGAGCATCAGCTTGTTTCTGAGGTGGTTTGGCTTGGGTGCCAAACTGGGTTCTGGGAGGAACTTTAGGGGGTTCCTCAACCACACCATCTTGGGTGATAGGCTTGGCTGGCTCTTTGAGTGGAAGCTTGGCAAGTTGGAATAGTGGTGGAATTGGGCTTCTCACATGGGTTCAGACCACTAGACTCTCCAATCTTCCAAAGGCTGAGAGATCAACACTCTGAGCAAAACCTACACCAGGGGCACCAACAGCTCGCTTGAATTGGGAGATCATCATCCCGAGCTGCGGCTCACTACTGGAGACCATGACAAGATGGACCGAAGGTATGTGTTTTCTTCCTCGGTTTGCATATTGCCATGCTTCACATTGGCAATCTCCATCTCCAGGCCCTCACACAAAGCACACCTCATGACACAAGTGCTATCTGAGCTGGCCTTCTCTAAAGACTCAAGCTTGGCATTCTTCTCTGCCAAATCAGATTGCAAGACAGGACAAGTCTTGCACGCACCCAACAGCTGCGGCCTAGCTCGGAGCTCATCCACCTCATCTACCAGCGGCAGCATGCTTACTCCTCAGGGTGAGGAAGATCCGTCATGTGCGCGGGCGCAACTCTCGCACTCCAACTCCTCCGACCACAACCACGGTGGACCGAGCGAACTCAAGGCTCTTCACGTGTCCTCCCACTTTGCTAAACTCCTTGCGCTCTCTAGCGGCACGCCTAAGCAACTTATCTTGGCTAAGGAGGGCAGCAGTCAACTTCTCAACCTCGGAGGAAAGATCGTCGTAGGTAGAGATACCTGGGAGGTGTCGTCGTCGTCGTCGTTCCGAGGGGTACGCTCCGGCTCGCCGTCGACCTCATCGCCCAGCGCCATGGTGCAGAAGACGCCGTCGTCGTCGGCGAAAAAACATGGAGGCGTTTCAGCTTGTCCTCGATCCTCTTCTTCTTTCGGACTCGTCATCACTCGAGGCGGCGGAGTCGTCATCCGAGCCGTCGACGTCGCTGAGCGTGGCGAAGAATGCACGCTGCTCAGCTTGCTGCTTCTCCAAGTACTTCTTCTTGATGTACTCTTTGTCGAAGCCGCCCCGCTTCTTGTGCCTTGGGGGAACGTGCTTCTCCTTGTCTTGGAGTCGCGCCTGTGGCCGTGATCGCCCTTCCCCAGATGCTTGTTCTTCTTCTTGGGGCAGTCGGCGATGAAGTGGTCGGGGTCGCCGCATTCGTAGCATCCGGCGCGTCCTCCTCCACGACGCGTGTTCACGCGGTTGTTGTGGAAACGCGAAACCGGTTGGCAAGCAAAGCAACTCGTCGTCTCCCAAAGACTCCAGCTGGTCCTCTGTCAAGAAAGAGAGAGAAAGCGCAAAGCCAGCTGAGGAGGGTAGAGGAAGAGCCGGAACCAAAGCCATGGACGGCGAGAAGGATTTTCAAAAGAAGCCCTTGCCATAGCATCAATCTCACTGGACTGAGCTTACTGAAGAGCTCGTCGCAGGTGAGGGTCTCATAGTTCGGCGATTCGATGATTGCCTGAACCTTGGAGTCCCACACCGAACGGTCAAGAGTGTTGCAAAAGCTTCAAAGCACGCTCATGAAGTCAAATGGCAACTGCTCTCTGTTAGCCCTCATCCTGTTGACAATCACCTGAAAGCGAGCGAATAAACTTTCTATGCTCTCGCCAGGCTGAATGTCGAAAGTTCTCATACTCTCTCTTGAACGACTCGTAGAGTCGGGTTTGACTTGAGAGGTGCCCTCATGAAAACGCATGAGGGTGTCCCAGATCTCCGAGCCGTAGAGAGGTGAGAAACGCGATCAAACTCACCCACGCTCAAGCAGGAGAACAAAGCGTTACGCGCCGGCTATTGGCTTCGTGCTCATCGATCTGAAGCTGAGAGACACGAGCAGCCAGGACAACGTAGTTGGCGTTGTTGCAAATCTCCCAACAGAAGACCGCATGCTCTGGAGTAGGCCGACATGCGTATCTTCCAATACGCATAGTTCGTCCCATCGAAAAACGGCGGTTTGCCCACGCCGCGATCCATGTCGCCTTCGGTGGATCTGGAACCGGCTAAGGTGGAAGATCCTTAACCCTGCTCCGATACCAATTGAAGGACCGAGAATGCAAAAGCAAGGCGACCAGAGGGGGGGGGGTGAATGGGAGCCAAAAAATTTCTCACGAAACTTTGGCCAAGTGTCCCAAAATCAATCCCCAAGAGCTACTACCAAAACGTGATGCCCACGACCCTTGGAAGAGGGGGGATGATCCCAGGGATCACAGCGAGGCACCAAAAAACTTCCTCACCCAAGGTTCAGGACTATTTTGTAAAGCGGGAAGCCCAAATTCTGTAGAGCACGAAGTTAGAAATCCAACGCCACAAACGAATCACGAATCGAAAGACGAACGAACAAACTGCGGATGAAAACGCGTCGAACTGGATCGACCGGACTCTGGCCAGCGTCCGGTCAGCAGGGACCGGACGCGTCCGGTCAACAAAAATCGGCTCTGGAAACCTTACTGTTCGCGACCGGACTCACGAGTACGGAGCGGTCCGGTCGAGAGCATGCGTCGGTCAGAAACGAACAAGCACGATGAACAGTGAAAGCGATGCGTCCGGTCAAAACATGAATGGAGCGTCCGGTCAAAGTGAGAACACGGCTACGTGCTGTTCATCGACCGGACTCCCGGACCGGAGCGTCCGGTCACCCCGACTGAGCGTCCGGTCGACTCGCTGCAGCCCCGTTCGTCCACCGATTTGCCTCTATCTACCCAAAACAATTCCTCTAGGGATCAAACTTGGTGAGATGAGTCACAAGGAGTATAGTGAGCTATCTTTAAGAGATCATGGCTCGAACCTATCTCCAAAAACGGTGGATCGAAGAATTTCGGGGAAGGAACAAAACTTGACCCGAAACTAAAAATCGATCGATCTCCTAGACCGTGAGGTTAGAGGTTAATTCCTTCGGTGGAAAGAAGTGCCTCACGATCTAGGACAACTTGGTTCAAACGAATTTGCAAAAGATGAACCGAGCAAAAAGAGATCAAGCGACGGGAAAATCGTGGAGAAAAAGGATTCCGCGAAGAACACGAACACAACGGAAATCACAGCCACGAATTGCAAGCCGAAGCGCAAAACACACGCTACGACAAGGAGGATACGGCCTCCTTTCCTCAAAATCAACAATACACAGAGGTGAGTCTCTTGCGGATCTCAGCAAGCTACAGCAGGGGATGGGAGAGCAGGAAACCCTAAGTGCAGGAAGCAAATGAGATGGCTAAAAATGAGATAGCGAGGAGGGTGTCTCCCCTAGACTACTATACTAACCTAGCCTAAGCCTATTTCCTACTCTACCCCTCACTACTGTATTTACAGAGCGGACCAGCCTAACCCTAAGGCTATTCTAGTCCACCCGCTGGTGGTAGGTAGATCCGACGGCCACGCCCGCACGGTCTTCCGCGTCGCCTCACGCAACCTTCAGATCGCCGCCACGTGCCGCCACCACTCTGCACCCCCGGGTTTGTGGCCCAAACCGGGAAACCAGCCTTTTCCATCAGCCCCCGGTTGTGAGGCCAAACCGGGAAACCAGCCCAGCCCGAGTTTGGTGGCAAACTCGGAAACCGTCCGCGCCCGAGTTTTGAGGCCCAAACTCGGAAACCGGCCCACGCCCAGGTTTGAGGCTCAACCTGGAAACCGTCGCGCCCAGGTTTTGTGGCTCAAACCTGGAAACCCAGCACCAGGTTTTGAGGCCCCAAACCTGGAAACCGTCCACCGTTGGTTTTTCCCGGGCTCTACCAAAAACCGGCGTCGTAGAAGGGATGCACCGCCTGTGCACCCCTTCCACCGACATGATCGCACTTCTCCGCTTGTCGCTGTCGCAGGCTGCCAGCCACCACAGCTGATCCTCCGGCCTCCAGTCCATCAGTCCAGTCCACGTCCGCCCTTCACCGTCCGATACATCGGCATGGCACGTCCGCCGCACGGCACGCCCATCCTTCATCGCGCCCGGTCCGTCGGCACGACACGTCGCAACTTGACCTTCACCCGCCATCGACCACTGTCTCCGTGCTCGACACCTGCACAACACAAGCCAAAGAACATGGCATCATCTCCGTTGACAATCACTCATCACAGAGACTCGGCATACACCCATGTATCCGCAACAGCTGGAAGAAGCTCAAGGAAGGTGTCAAGTATTGGGTAGAGTAACAGAGCCATATGATGTGCTTTAAACAAGTTAAGGTGAACATATGCAAGTTTGTAATGGAGAAATGCATTCTCAAAGGAGAAACATTCTTCGACAACGACTCTGAGCTGGCATTGCTACCCCAGTACGAGAAGCTCCAAAATGGAATACAATGCTTCGTCCCAGAGATTACGCTCATCAAGTGGAACTATGAATTGTAATTCCAAATTGAAACACAACTAAGTCAATGTGTATATGATGACAAGAACAACTAAGTGACTTTGTATGTTATGTATGGATGGTTTATATGTGCATATATATCTCTCTGTTTGAAATCTGGAATTCTATAATTGATTTAAAAACTGCAATTTGATTTGAATTCATATCATGTGTTTCTACTGGCTGCATTATTTATTTTTTTAATCCAAAATTAATAACCGTGGCGGGTAACATAAAGCGCCCACTGCGGTTAAACGTATCTACCACAATGGGCAACCTAAAACGACCTCTGTGGTAAATATTTTACCACAGCAGGCACGTTAGGTTGCCTGCTGCAGTAAATGTGATTAACCGCAGCGGGCTGCTTATGTTGCCTTGCCCGCTGCAGTAAAGCCAAATGGCCCGCTGCAGTTAAGCTCTATGCAGTAGTGACTCTGCCTTCTTTGCAAAAGGTCACACTCAATCGAATGTCCATCATTCAAACCTGAGGACAAAGACAAACAGGAAGAAGAGATTCGTGCCATTTCTAAAAGCACTCTTAGTGATAGCAAAATAAAGCTCAACACTCAACAACAAAAGTCAGAAGCAAGACCACTCTAAAAGGTTGCCTTTGTGGATCTAGAACCAATTAAGGTGGCAAAGATCCTTAACCTGCCCTAATACCAATTGAAGGACCAGAAATAACGAGTAGAGGGGGGTGAATGGGAGCTATAAATTTCTTTTGAAATATTTAGTCCACTGTCCCAGAAAATCAACCCTAAAGTAAAACCACGAGCGCGGCTAGTCCACGAGCCAACTAGTGGTTGTATACCTTAGGAGATGTCCTATAGGTACAGTGGGACTACCGGAGAAGCCACGAATAAACGCAAAGAGGAAGACTCAAAGCCGGTGAAATAGCTCACGACCGGATTGTCCCAAAAATGGTCGCGGACTGTCCAGGGTTATGAGCCGAACTTTCCGGGGTCAGCACCGGACTGTCCTTCCAAAACTAGACTATTCTAAAATAGCTCTGGATAGGTCCCGGACTGTCTGTGGTTTGCACAACGGATAGTCCACGGTTTGCATGCTAGACTGTCCACGGTTTGCATGTCGGACTGTCCTTAGTTCAAACTAAACAGTGAAAATCAATGAACTGTTGCCTATCAAAAGGTGTCAGTGGACTGTCTGGTCAGGTGGCATACTGTCCATCGGTCATCTGATAGAAATAGTAGCAACCGAGCACAACGATTTGTGCTCGAGCATGACCCACGACTGTCCGGGGATTAATCCGGGACTATCCGAAAATGCCCAACTGCACAAAAATAGCTCGGGCAAAACCTAATTCAATCGAACCTCGACCAAATCAAAAGGTCTTGCACCAAACTTCACCTAGGTGTTCTTGAGCATGTGTGGTGAGCTATTCCTAAGAAAACATGGCTCAAACCCAACTAGATCTTGAGATAATTTAGATCATGAAAAGGGAGAAAGTTTGACACAAAAACGAGTTTCGCCCAATCTATGTGCTCGTGAGGAATTAAAAGAAATCCTTCGGTGGAAAGATGTCTCTTATGACAAAGCACAAGATGGTTGAAACGGAATCACAATCCATCCCTCCAAACAAAAGATCTCATGAAATCACAAAGAGGGGAAACAAAGAACGGGAAGAACAAAATCATAAGACAAAGAGGAGCATGAATTTGATCCTTGGATTTCCACGAGATGTATGATTGGATTAGATCAAGGTGGTAGTACAAGCCACTCCTAGCAAAACAAAGCTATGGATGGCAAAAAGCTCAAGAAACAAGAGCCACTCCTCTCTAACCCTAGCCTCCTCTCACAACAACAAAATGAGAGTGACACTCCTCCAAGGATGGATGTCCCCAACAGCCCCTTCACATATATATAGGTGCACGTCGAAAGACATAAATGGCCTTACATGAAGCACACAACCTAAATACCCTCTAGGGGTAAACCGTGCAACTCTATGAGTTTATTCATCGACGGTCACGCGCCTTCTCATCATTACCTTGCTACAATGCAAGCCTCATGATGCTACCCCGAAGAACACGAGCCTTCTCACTGCTAACTTCAACTCGATGCAAGCCTCATGGTGCCACTATGTGCCATCTCATTTCTCCTCAGATCATTGGCTAGGTTTTGAGGCCCAAAACGGCAAACCCGCCAACCTGAGTTTTGAGGCCCAAACTTAGAAACCGAACTGTGACATAGAAGGAGCGTAGGTCCTACGCCCCATCTCCCGACAGCAATGTCAACGCATGTCCAGCCTCCTCCAAGCATGATGCCTTCGCCTCTTCCCTGACTCCATCGGTGGCTCTTGCATCTCCCATACAAGCCCATGTCCGGCCTCCGCCAAGTGCCACGACACGATCGCCTTCCGTCTTGACTCGATCGATGTCATCTTCATCCCATGTACTCTTGCTTGTTGCCGCCAAGTGCCAGCTACCATAACTGGTCCTCCGGCCTCCTGGTCCCTCAGTCCAAGCCTCACGTCCGCCCTTTGCCTCTCCTGGTCCATCGACACGACACGTCTCTACGTGACCATCACCTCACCATCGACCATTGCCTCCGAGCTCCACACCTACACACCAACATAGCCGAGAGACATGTTGCACACACACACCAACACAAAGTAACACACCACAACTCAACAACACCGGTTAGTCATTAACATTGTCAAGCACATATGAAATAAGACTAAACCGGGAAAAGCCTCAAACCTTCCACACAAGTGTCAATCATTCATCACACACATGGGCACTTCTCAACCATGTGTTCACAGGATTACATCTACCACCAAAGCAATACTAAAACTAATTAGCCTCATAAGTTTATGAAGTGTTGTGGGATTTACATTTCTTCCAAAAATATTATTTGGTGGAATACTTACTTTTTACATGTGTAAATATGTGTACTCTAGCATATTTGAATTTTATGTACATAAATATGTATTTTATGCTACTATACAAAATCATTTAGGTCTTTTAACTCCATTTAAATAACATTTAAATTTCCTGGTGGCCGACTATTTACTGTCTAGGATAACATTGCACATGGGGATGGCTGAGGGCTATCCATAAAGTTACCAACTGGAGATTAGCCATTGTGAGGGCATCCTTGCGAGGCGCTCCAAATAGGACTAGGGGAAGCGAGGAGCTTCTTGATACCTTAGTAAAAATACTAGAGTCATCGATGGGAGTTTGTATCTCTATCTCAATTAAGCTTCCACATTTATATCGTGTACCTTGGATGTGTGCTTTACCCTCCTAGCTTACTTGATAGGATGCGCAACCTAGGTTGCATAATTTTTGCAATAGAGATAGCAACACACCTAGCATAACCTTAGTTGCACATCTAGATACTTTATTCTTGCATAAATTTTGACTAGGAGAAATTAGAGGCTATAGTTAGAAGTAGATTTAAAGTTGCCTAATCCAACCCCCTTCTTAAGCGTCGTGGTGTCTATAAGTGGTACTAGAGCTGGTTGGCTCAATCTGGACCTTTTGGCCTCACCACCATTGATCCAACACTATTTAGAGAGGGAAAGATGAATACCTCAAGGACTTCACACTTTGATGGCACTAATTTCCCCTATTGGAGTACTAGAATGGGTTGTTACCTAGAAACGGTTGATCTAGGTGTTGGAGAGTACCCCTAAAAAATCTTGAAAAACCCACAAGTGATGAAAAAGAAATTCACTTAAATGCTAGAACTAAAAAATGGTTATTTAAATCTTTGAGCATGGAAATCTTTAACCAAGTGTTCACCCTCATTAGAACAAATGGAATTTAGTTAAATTGCACGAGCTCCATGATGGTACCATGTCTCCTACAAGTATTCCACACTTGTATGCATACTTTTAGCGGGAGGTCACTCAAGTTGGTGTCTTTGAGACTAACATCCTTTTCAAGCTTATTGTGTGTGTAGTACTTTCATGCAAAAGGAAAATAGAGTGTGAAGCTAAGCATGGATGATCACTAACAAGTGGTATTTCATACCTTCATGGTATGACTTATCATACAAATTGATATCAAGTCCAATTCAGTTTCTACATGTGGTATCTCTGAAATGATGTCATTATGTTGTTGTTTAATTGTTATCCTTTTATGCTTCCTTCATGCATTATATAGATTATTAATTTATCGTTAAGCATATGCTTTGCCATCCACCATATCTATGCATAAATTTAAGGGAGCTTAGTCTATGTAATGTGAGAGTCAAGTTTAGTGACCAATTTTATTCCACATATAAAGGATCATGCTACTAATGTCTTACTTTTCAATGTTCGATTTCAAAGTAGGGGTAATTTGTAGGACCAAAAGCATACAAGTGGCATTGAATGGTACATGATTTTGGTTGTGGGAGATTGTAAAGAAAAATGGGGAGAATCCTATTTTAGGAGATGGTCCAAGAAAGTGAGGAAGTGGATTATAGAGTTAGGAGGAGGCTTGAGATCATAATACCACATAACGGGACATTAGCAATGGCAAGATAAGTTTTCAGAGATCTTTACAAATAGTATCTTTTAGCATCATATGATCTTGTCATTGCATTGCAACCTAGCAAGTAGATTGTATTTAATTTTTGTATTTTTTATTTGTTCCTTTGGTCATGTTGTCATTAAGCCACAAAAAGAGGGAGACTGACAGCAACATAGTAACTTCATATTGAAAGATTAAAACTCCTCTGATCAAACATTGCTGCTACTTCTTCTCAGAGAAATGAAATAATGCTAGTCATATTCGTTATGGTTGAGAGGGATCAGAACACTGATGAACACCGTGCTTGGAAAAATTAAGTATTCGTCTTTGGAAAATTAAGTTACGTGGCTTTGTCACGCGTGCTAGTATGTGATCATTTTATTGTAATAGGTATCATTAAGTAATAATTCGTTTGAGTATAATTTAGGCAGAGGTTTTGGTTTGTTTGTTGTATTTTTGGAAAAAGGTCAACATTAGAGTAAGTGGTCATTCCAACAAATTGCAGTGATTATTATTTTTATTTATGCAGTAGTTTGTTGTATTCATCTCTAATTGATGAAATTATTCCTAAGTGGGAGTATAATATTTTAATTATAAATGAGCTATGTGTATTTTAGTTAGTTTTGGTGAGACTGGTTAGTTTTGGTGAGCTTGTTCAGTAGGGGCGTGTTTTTTTGCACTATATTATTATATTTCATGAACTAACTATCTATGCATGTGGTAATTTTTATGCAGAGAGCCAATGCTTTTTTAGATTGTAAACGGTAAAATCATTAAATTATTTTCTTATGTGTGGTATGGGGTAAGCTATCATTAAATTTTAGAGCAATTTGAATATAGAAATTGGTTCTATTAATTATTTACAAAAACTTTAAAAAATGATATATGTACATTTATAGCAATAAAATTATACTAAAAAATATATGATGTTATGTGCTTACAGTGTAGTGCTAGTTGTGTAGAGTTCAACAAAGTTGATTTGGTATTTTATATGATTTAATTTATTTTATTATTCTTTCTACAAAATTAAGCCGTTTTAGACAATACCAAATTCGCTGCAAAATAGAAAAACGTCGTTGGGCCTAATTCGGCCCCAAGGAGAGCCTAGTTTGCACGAGAATCAGGCCCGAGTGGGGAGAACAGGCCGGCCTGTACTGGGGTGATTCATTAAAGTTCGAGGACTTCTTACCAAAAAACTAAGAGGAAGACCGGACTACGGGTTAATTCAAGTAAAGTTAGACGGTTTTTTTAAAAAAAAAAACCAAAAAGGCACGACCTGAGCCGTCCCCCGGCCAATCTAATGGCCAGAAAAAAAACGGACGACGTGGCCATACACTGGTTGGTCCTCTTTGTGCTGCGTGAATCGTAGTAAAGAGATGCCATGGATCATTTCTGCTTCTTAGCTGAATAGCCTTATCTACGTCAAAGTGTCGACAAAGTCTTTCGAGCATGTGCAATGGTGCCCTGCCATGTGTTTCTATGTATCCAGTTCTGCACACAACTCGATTCCTAAGAGCAACTCCAACAATTTACAAATAATTTAATATTCTTGTTTTTTGTAAACGTCTAAAAATCTTCTATCCAACGCTTTGACAACTGAGCTTAACATTTTTAGCAACTTGGCAAACACCGGGCGATATTTAGCATATATGCCAAGCTGTGGTTCACATGGCAATCGCCCTCGCGTGTTACTCTCTCGCGGGATATTTCTTCCCTCTCGTGCGTATAATTTTTAGTGTTGCCCAGTCTAAATGCAAAACGTTGGAGATTGACTCTTTTTACCTTTACTATATTAATTTCAGAGTTGACAAATATCATATTTTGCCAAATAAAAAATGCAAAATCATTGGAGTTGCTCTAACCTATAGTTGTCAATGGGATAACATGCATAATTGCATATTCTAGCAGTATCCCGGGTTGATACAAGTTTGACAATGCACAGGGCTGATACAGGTTTGGCAATGCATGTGCGTTGCCAAACCTGTATTCTAGAACGTGCATGCATGTACTCCCTCCATATCCATATATATTAGTTGATGTTTTAGAAAAGGTTAGAGTCAAACATTGGGAATATAAATCATCAATAACTATTAAGTTTCTATGTTTACAAATGTAAAAATTATATAAATAGATTTGTCTTGAAGAATACTTTCATAAAAGTACACATATATCATTTTCCATAAATATTTTACAAAAATAAGAGGTCAAAGTTGTGTTTTGAAGACCGTGTCGCTGTCCTAAACGTCAACTAATATGGGTATGGAGGGAGTATCTCTCTAGCACACATGTTCTAGCATGTGCATCAGTGCATGCATGTTTGGATAAGGACTTCTGGTCGATCTAAATCTTCCAAAAAAAATTTATTAGGTGGCTTTGGGAAATGGGGTTGGGGTAGGGAAATGAGGAGTGGGATAAAATTTTATCCCCATATTTGAATAATAGGAAACGAAGACATGGATAACGAATAAAGACTAGCATACCCATCTATTTCCCTTTTCCTATCCCAATCCATATCCAAACGTTCGTTCCAAAAAATATATATATCCAACGTTCCCTTAATAACAGTACTTCCTCCGTCGTGTTTCAGTCATTCCAAATAGAATCCTTTGAATTTAAGAACAATTATAGAGAACAATGTCAATATATATATATAGTATACCACATCAATGAGGTGAGTTATGAAAATACAATTCATCAGATATCTACTAAGTTTATTTCAACTTGATCAAACATAGGACATGAGAGAATATATCAATCTCACTTTACCAATACAGAATTGCTATACTACACCCATGTGTTTTATGCTCTGTTGTCACACAGTTTTTTTGGCCGCTCGATCGTCAACGGACGCGTGATTTGCTTTGTTCATTTTCTTTCTATGATTCATAGGGCCCACCATCTTTGGAACTGTTAAAAAATTAGGAGTCGCGCCCGTACATTTCTGGTTGTTTAATTTCCTATGCTCTTCTTCCCCACGATGTTGTGCAATAGCGAGATGCGATTCCAGCCGTCTCGAAGTTTTGTTCTTCTTTTGGCTTCCTTTGATTCCCTGTGGTCTTCTTCCTAGTGACGCTTTATGTGCTCTATCTCATTCTGATTTGAGTTTTTTTTCAAGAATCTGTTCTCTGCTGTGTTTGGGGACTGATGGAATTCATTCTAGGGTTCGAGCAGGGATTCGACATTGATGTGGAGTTTCGATTTGCGTTGGATTTGTTACTACCCATCGCCTTCGCCGTCTGTGTAGCGCGCCGCGCCGGTGGGCAGCCCAAGCGGCACCGCCCTGGCCGCCACCACCACTCCGCCACTCCCCTTTTTGCGCCCGTTCATCCCGGACCCGGATCTCGGCATGGCGCCGCCACCATCAACGGCTCGGCTAAAACCCGCGCCCGCGCTCAAGTTCCTCATCTACAGCCGCACGGGCTTCATCCGGGGCATGCTGGGCGGCCTCTACGCGCACGCAGATCCCCTTCGCCTACGACGCTGGTAGGCTCGAGAGCGGCGCCTCGCTCGAGGCCGACATCGACGCCGCTGCGCCCACGCACGTGTTCAACGCCGCGGGCGGCACGGGCCGTCCCGACAACTGGTGCGAGACGCACCGCGCCGTGACCATCTGCGCCAACATCGTGGGCACGCTCACGCTCGTCCACATCTGCCGAGGCTGAAGGCTTGTCCTCATCAACTACGCCACGGGCTGCATCTCTGAGTACAACGTGGACAACTGCTCGGCTCCGGAGTCAGCTTCAAGGATAACACGCCCAACTTCATCGGATCATTCTACTCCAAAACTAAGGCTATGGTACCACTATACCTCTCTATGGTCCATTTCCAGCATTGTGCTATAGTAGTTTTGCAAATGGCAAATCACAAGAAACTGTTCCGTTTGCTCAATTTAAAGTGGCACTGTCTGGTTAAAAAAAAAAAACATTGTCTGATCGCGTGGCGAGGATTTGTCCCAGAGTGATTAGTGCTATTCCCCGGACCCTCTCACCTCATTCTAGAACGCACCTGTGAGCCCGATGAGAACCTTGTCCTCCTGTTGTCCGCTGTTCCACTAGCTTGGGCTTCCTCTAGTTATTCACATGCCCCTAGAAGAGGATTCTTGACAGCGAAGGAGACAAGAACCAGAATGAGAAGACAGGTCTGCATTGATATCGTTGTGAGTTTATGATGTCGGGGATAATAGCAAACATGATCGGATGGCCCCTATATATAAATCTAATTGTCTAGATTGTATCCATTACAGATAAAGATGTGAGGGAGGAACCACTGCTACTCATACTTGTGCTTGCTTGCTGTAAAAAGGTGAACTGAACTGAATAAGAAATTGAGCCAAATTGTACAGCTTAGAAATTTTGTGCTTTTTTTCCCCATTCTGGTATGTTAATGTGCAGTGCTGAATTGGGATCTTGATCAAGCAAACAATTGATTTACATATTTTTAATGCAATGGCAAGAGCTCTGCCTTTAATTAAGAAGAGAGCCAAAAGATAATTACAAGAGTGCTAAAATGTACATGTTTGTAATTTTAAACATAGAAGAAATCTGTCCAAATTCAGAATGCTTACATGCTTTCTCTTTTGTGGAAAAGGAAAAGAGAGATGTAAGTCTGATGTTAATTATAGTTCTCAACCAGCAGTTGCCCCAATCAAAATATTGTTATAGGGTCTCGAAATAGTTGAGTCTAGTATGGTCAGTGATTTTTCAAATAAATAAGTGTGCTACAGCAGTTGGAGTTTTGCAATCCTATCATGCTCTTAATAAGAAACCATAGGAAAAACTTTAGTCTAAAGAGTGAGTTTGTGGTTTCACAAAAGAAGTTGGTATAACATTTTGAGTTTTGGACTAAGCAGAACCTGAAAATAACTTGTGCTTGCTAGGAAAATCCAAAGGAACCAGGTTGGACATTGAGATGCACCAATTCTATGCCCCATTTTTTTGCGTTGTTGCTGCTGCTGTAGGGCTTAGAGATGGGCTCTCGTGTTTGCTCTTGGGTGAGTTCCCCAGGGCGTAATGTTTTCTTATAAGCGATTACTTCAATTTTTAACTTGGTGCAAAGTTTCTTTTTCTTCTTGTGATGGAGCCTATTCGGGGTTGTTTCTTTATAATACATGGATCGAGAAAAAAGGGGCCCATATCATAGTGGTCACTTACTTCATCCTCATCATAGTGTTACTTTTATAATATTATCTGCAACTATAGTTGTGCTTTCACTTTCAGTTATTAGTTTCCTGACTCCATTGCCATATTTCCGTGACTCCAATGTTATAGATATCGTGTAAATTGTTAGATATTTGTCATAATTTTTGAGTTATTATTCATCATACCTATTTTGATCTGTAGGCAATTTAGTGCAACCTAGCATTAGTTAGTTTTGTTTATGTTACATGGTCTAGCTTAGGATTTTGATAATGTAGTATTAAGTTTTTGAACAATACAGTCTGAATTATGTGGTTTGTTTCATAATTTTCCCATCTTAAAAAGTCTCATAGAGAAAACTATAATTTTTAAGCTATAGTTCTGTACATCTTATATATGTACGGGGTTAATATTTAGGAATGTGATCTCTGTTTATGTTTCTTTTGATTATCATTATGTGCCACTTCTAAAGGTTGTGGGAACTCCAAGTTACATGTGCCCTAAAATTTTTACTGACATTCCATATGGTCCCTTGGTAAGACTGTGTACATGAATTTTCAGTTGCACATATTCTTCTCAACATTGGTGTCTGTCACCTTAGCTAAACTCCTGTAATGTCCATTCTCCGGTTGTATTTATGAGATGAGTAGATGACTGCTTTTTCAGGCCTGCATTCAAAATATTTGTGAGTGCATATACTCTGTGTCATTGTAAGTCATTGGCCAATATACAACTTTGTAATCGAATCATGCATTTAGAGTGAGTCATCGGCCAACATAAGTCATTGTAAGTCGTTGGCAAATATACAATTATATTGCTCTCAGCTCTGTCCATGTTAATCTTCCTTGCTCATGAAAACCAAACAAAAATATTAAGTTAATTAATTGCAATTAGCAACAATATAAACTGCAGGTATTGAATACTGTAATTGCAGTTCCGAGCATATGCAATGTTTAAAAATTTAATTACCTTATGAGTATAATTGGCGCTTACAATGTTTGAAGCAAATTTGTGACAACTTTCAATGTTAATTTTCAAATCCCTTGAACAACCAAGCTGCATATCAAACGACATGTAACAGATGATTATGATAGGTTAACTACTCAATGGCCTCTGCCGGATTGTGATAGGTTTTGGAGATCAACTTAGTGACTTACCCAAATGTTGCAGATGCCATGTTCAGTCACTATGATCGCCCTCGTGCTTCGTTGTGTGAAAAGGCTAGATACTGGATTGTACTTGCATGTCCTCCAGGTCAATAATCATTGCACCATTTTGGCTGATCTCTTCTCTTTACTTGTTGAGTTCCTTGGCACCCTTTCAAGGATGTAGGCACTAGAGTGCATGAAGGACCTCGTACCGATCAATATAAGGCCTAATCTTTAGATTGTTGCGTAGGTAATATCGCTCCATTCTTGTAAACATTATCATTTTATTCCATTCTACTGCTTTTCCCCTTGTTCTAGCTTTATATCTTTTTTCAAACCTGTTGCACCTTTGTAGGTTGCGAAAGAATACTCTAAATAGCTAAGAGTTGATGCTTGCATAAAATTAGTTGAACAATTCGAATCTTATGAGGGCCTCTACTTTTTCTTGTGATCTGAAATATATTTTATTCTATAAACTATAGTCACTCCTTGCTATAGCACTGAACTATGTGATCCCATTTTTCTACTACATAGTTGTTGAAGTGACCAAATGAATAAAATATTCAGTTGCATAATTGCAATCAATAATAATGGAAATTGCAAGTATCGAGCACTGCGATTGTAGTCCTGAGTATACGCAGCATGCTGGTGTTGAACGTTTGCCTTGTCATTTTGTCGTTGTGCTAGCTGATCAAAGTGACTGCTGGTTTTCATGTCCTTTCATAAAAAAACAAAGTTTTTTGTGATTTATGGCAATACATTTTAGATATTTTGTCTTTGTCCTCCTATAGAAAAATATACTTTGTTATTTGTGATTTGTGCCAGCACGCACCACATTTTGTCCTTGTCTTCTTATAGAAAAAAATTATTATTTGTGATTTGTGTCAACACATTTAAGATATTTTATCTTTGTGTTTGCATACAAAAATTGTATTTGTTAATTGAATTTGACATATGCAATATCTATTCTTATTATCTATAATAAGTTTCAGTCTTGTTTACCATTGTTTGTGATTTGTGCTAGCACAAACCAAATTTTTGTCCTTGTCTTTCTATAGGAAAAAATTGTTTGTTGTGATTTGTGCCAACACACTTGTTCTTAGCTGGTGTAATTATGAAAAAAACTGTGTTCGAGCATATGCTAGTGGTGTTCAAGCATTTGCCTCATAATTTTGTTTTTTGGTCATTGTATTTTCAAAGAAAAAGATTGTTTCTTGTGATTTATGCCAATACATACCATATTTTTGTCCTTCTATCTCTATAGATAAAAATTTTATTATGCTATTTTTGATTGTTGCCAAACATTTTAGTTATTTGTCTTTGTCGTTCCATAGATAAAAACTATAATTTATTACTTGTGAATTGTGCCAACACATATCAGATTTTTGTCTTTGTCTTTCTATAGATAAAAATTGTATTCTGTTAATTGTGATTTATTGTGATTTATGCTAACAAATATACCATATTTTTGTCATTTTCTTTCTGTAAAAAATTATAAAATTATAATCTATTAACTCTGTTTTATGCCAACACATACCACATTTTATCTTTGTCTTTGTATAGAAAATAAATTTTAATATGTTAATTGGGATTAGGGATAGTGACTGGAGGCGACGCTTGAGGCAGACCTGAAGGCGAGCAAGAGCTTTCTGAACCAAAGAACACTGCATTTAGAGAGCTATGGAATGTCTTGTTTGTGTGTTGCTTTTCACCACCACAAGTTAACTGTACTTCCAGCTGGCTGATCTAAGTGGGATGTCAGTATCTGCTATTTTGTTTGGAATGGACTTCTTGCAAAATTTCAATTTTTGGTCTAGATACCTTTACCTTTTGAATAGGTGTGACTTCTACTTGCCCCAAATTCCATGTTTGACATCTATATGCACAGAATTTTGACATTTTTATTTTTGAACAATTGATCTCTCAGGAATATGTGAGGCATTGGTGTTTAGAGATGGAGGAATAATCTTGGCAAGGGTGTTCTTAAGGTTAGTTGACTAGCCAATTTTTCTGTTTCAGTCTTAGGATATTATCTTAGTTGTATTTGCCATGCACCATAGTCATTCGTGCATCTAAGTGGTCATGGTTACATTTATATAATAGAAATGTATCATCCACCTTTTTACTTGTGAGAAAATTGATTTCTGAAACTTATGTGAAGATTATGCTCTATATGTTAGGTTTCTAATTTTTTGAGTAGTGCATATGAGGTTGCTTCAGTAGTCCAGCAACAATTTTTTGATCTAAACAAAATGAGATCCAATAAGTGAAGTACATTAGACTGTCGATTCAACAAATGTTTTCACTAGGTTGCATATGATAGTGTTTTGGAACTTATTCGAATTACTAGTTACTATACATTTCTTGATTGCACGTTTATTAAAAGTAAATTGCAGATCTGATTTACTGCAATTATATTGTTTAACATGTGCATTATCTGGTCTTCTCATTTAGAAGTTTTCATTTTGTTTATCTTTTTCAGTTGATTAAGTAGGAATGTTTCTAGGTTTTGTGTTGTATTGTAGTAATAATCGCGATTTTGGTGAACTTTTTTTTGCAAATGCAGTGTCGTTCTGTTAGTCCTTGTTAATTAGGGTTTGGTTATTTGCATGTTTGGATCTCATTAAGCTTGCTTGATTTGCTAATATATAATGTGAAAATAGTTAGAGCTTGCTTGAATTTTTTGTTTTAGTTGATAGTCAATCATTTTCTTGATTTTTTCTGTCTAGCTGATAGTCATTGCCTCTGTCTAAACCTTCTCAAAACAGAGGGTGCTACTGCTACTACAATACCACTGTACTACAACCTATTATAGCGCTGTAGTGGTTTCGTGAAATAATTAGCTATCCTGTATCGGTTTTCTACTATCATTTTTGCTAACTGGAATTATTTGTGGTGCTATATCTATTTTCTTTACTAAATGCAGAGTAAAAGATGGTTGTCATTAGTATGAATCAAGTGATAACTGAGTAGTATGAATTCGATTTGCTTGTTTGTCAATTCAGTCTGAACATGTATCTGCTGCTGCTATGGTTTTAGGTTGAGTTGTTCTCTGAAATTGTTTCTTCGTCACCTAAGCGAGAAGGAACTGGTGAGGCTGATTACTCCAATACTTGGCAACCTGTCCAGTTAACTTAGCTACCTTAAGTTACCTCGCAACAAGCTCAATGGACATATATCATCAGAACTGGGGAACATTAGTTAATTTAGCTACCTGTAACTTATGGTTAACTAAATATTTTTTTGTTACTGTTGTGCATAATATTAATGGACGATGTAAATTGCAAATATGTAACACACTATTATAACATTAATACAGTAACATTAATTCACATTGTGACTGAAAGTCTCCTCCTTGGTGATCACCGTTGGATGAAGGCGTTCTCCCTGCATCGACGGGGCGCCGGGATGTGTTCATGGTGAAGGCCTGGTGTTCCGATCCTGGTCTGATCCCTTCAGAGTTGGACCTGGAAATCGTGGAGCCTTTTATGGAGGAGGTCAACCTGCATGTGGAGAAGCGTACTCTGTGTATCCGATCTCGATCTCGGTCTGCTCTACTGGGATGCCGTTGAGGCCGGGGGACTCCCCACCCCCGCCTCCGGCAGACGACGATCGACGGCGCCATGGGCGGGCACCCGGACTCTCCTCCCCGGCCACCTCCAGCGGCGCCCTCGAGCGCCCCCTCGGGTTTCGGTGCATGAACGGTTGGGTGCGCGGCCTACGGGAGATGGACACATGGAGACGCTTGATTCTGCCGTCGAGGTTCGGGGAGATTCTGTTGGTGTTCCCTCCTCGGCGCCCCACCCACACGGTCAGTATCCCTTCAGCGGCGGCATTGAGGGCTCGGTGGCCGCTCCACCTCTTGATACGGCTCCCCCAGTGATGGGCGCACGAGCCCGTCTCGCGAGGAGTCGCCCCCTGCCCGAGGCCTCCCTCTTCCCTGGAGGCTGGCTCTAGTCCAAGCGGTGCAACTTAATGGCGAACCATTGGCCTCGGGTGCGGTGCGGCATCTAAGTCGGCGCAGGGTGCGATGGAGGAGGCGGTGCGGTGTGCGAAGAACAGCCGGGGGGATGGCTCCGCGGCTGTGCCGGCTAGCGCCGCGGCTGGGCCGACATGCCTTGGGGGCGAGGGACCGACCAGCCTGGTGGCTGACTCTCGCGCTGGGCCGACTCTCTCTACGACGGTGGCCAGCTCGCTCCGTGGCTGGGCCGGCTCACTCCACGTCTGGGCCGGCTTGTCATGGGATCGGTGGGGGCCGACGGGCCATGAGGTTTGTGGCGGTCTGCCTCCCAAAACATGTCCTCGGCCCAGCTTGATGAGGCTACCAATTGGGCTCCGGTTCTGGAAACAATGTGGACCGAGACTCCTCCCAGGCCTACACCACGGGTCTGGGACAGAGCTTCCCTGGTGCCGAGCTTCCCGAAGTTCTACTCGCCCGGCGGAAAGAAGCTGCAGCGCCACCTGAATCGGAGGATGGGGCTGGAAGGAGGGCGTCTGGGCGAGACTTCGTGCAGACTCCAAGATCACCGGAGCTGCTTGGGGGGGGGGGATGCTGGCCCCGTGCCGGCCACCACGGCATCTTCCCCAGCAAGCGATCCAAATTCATGGCCAAGATCTCTAAGAAGACTTCCAGGATCCTCCCCACCCCGCACACCAACAGAACCCGGCAGCGCCGCCGCACCCAGGAGCTCCTCCTCGGCGCAGCCACCGGATCGCCGGACTCGGGCCTGGGGATTCGGAAGCTGGGCACACAACCCGCAACAAGAAAAAGGTGATGCGCTCTCTGGATTTGATGGATGAAGCTGAAGGCATCAGCCAGGAAGCGACCGATCGATACTGTAAGTTGTTCACCCAATCTTCCTCTCTATCACCCTCCCAAGTGCAAGCGTTGCTGCTCTGTTTGGCTGGCAAATTCTGATGAGGAAGATCGGGGCTTGAACTGAGCTTTATTTGTCACTGCTCCTCTAATTTGGTCGATATAATGCTGATGTACCAATGAATCCGTCTAATATCTTATGTTGAATGTGCGGGGGCTTAACTCCAGAGCGCGGCAAGATTCTGTTTGGACTCTGGTCAATTCCTCTAGGGTCGATGTGGTTTGCCTTCAGGAAACCAAAATTGCTGGTATCCTCGTGGTTAATTCTGTCTATGCTCGGCTCAAACTTTCCATTCTTCGTGGAGCTGCCGTCTATTGGTGCGAGCGGTGGAATTCTTATTGCTGGAGACAGTGTCTGGGCCCAGCAGCTGCTGTTCGGACTGGTATCCATTGCATTTCAGTCATTTTTGTCCTACTACTGGTCAGATTGGTGGTTCACTGGAGTCTATGGCCCCCAAGGGGATGACAACAAGTTGCTCTTCTTACAAGAATTGAGACGTGCGAGCAGCATGTACTGGACCCTGGATTGCAATGGGAGACTACAATCTAATCCTCAATGTCCAAGACAAAAGTAATGATAACTTGAATAGGGCTATGATGGCAGGTTCCGCCGCCTAATCAACGACCTGGGACTGATGGACTTGCCAACGCATGGGCGCAAGTTTACTTGGTCCAATCGGCAGGACTCGCCCACTTTGGTAAGACTGGACAGAGCGATGTGCTCCATGGACTGGGATCAATGTTTCCCGAACAGCTTATTGCAAAGCGCTTCCACGATGGGTCCGATCATTGCCCCCTCCTTCTTAGCCTGAATGCAATCAAGCCTGGAAAAGCCAGATTTCATTTTGAGGCCTTCTAGAACAAACTGGATGGGTTTTCGGAGGCCGCTGGAGAGGCCTGGAATTCGGTTCCGGTCTCTGCCTGCCCTTTTGTAACACCCCGGGTGTTAAATAAATAAATAAATTAGAATTTAATAATAAAATGGCCAAAATCTTAGATGGAGGAAAATTCTAACCAGATGTTTGTTGCATTCATGCCATTGCATAATTTTATTGGGTGAAAAAGAATTTTTGTTAAACCCGTATAGGGCGAATCGGATTTATACTATTTTACAAAACAAAAAAAGATTTATGAAAATTTTGAAAAACAAACTCAAAATTTTATTTTCAAAACTAGGAAAAATATTTTCGAAGTTTGCAAATTATTTTCGTTTCAAACTGAATTGAATTTGGTTTCAAATTGAAATTTGAAATGGTTTTAAAAAGTCTGAAAAAGAAAAAGAAAAGGACTTTGGGCTCAGTCCTCATTTCTCCCTCTGATCTTCTCGGCCCAGCCACCCACTCACCGGCCCGCACCTCCGCTCCGGCCCAAACCTCTCCCACAGGCCCGCTCCTCCTCGAGGGCCGAGACCTCCGCAGCCAAAACTCCTCCAGCAGCGCCGGTCCCCGCCCACAGCGCTCCTCCTCCCCGCTCTCACTGACCGGCGGGCCCACGCGTCAGACCAATCTTCAACCACCTCCCCGCCCTTCCCGTCGCACAGGCGTGCGTATCTCCCCCACCCGGCAGCTGCAAAACCCCCGCCACCCTTTCTCCTCTCGTTACAAGTACCAACCCTTACCTCGACCCCGCGCCGCCTCCGCCGAGCTGCTCGCCAAGCTCTCGCACCGCCTCCACCGTGCTTTTTCCGAGCTGCCCCAGCGCCATCCGAGGCACGCCGTCGCCGCCCTTGCCATTGCCGAGCGGTTCAAGCTCGCTACCGCTCAGGGGACGCCATACCGGCCTCGGTCTCCTCTCCTTCGGCATCACCGACTAACACCGCGTCCGGGGGACCCTCCTTCGGTGTAAGCCTGCGACGGGACTCCACTGCATCGAGCACGCCGGAACGGCGCCCGCCATCGCCATCGAATCCTTTTCCGAGCTTTCGCCGCGACAACGACCCCGCCATCAAGCCCGCGGTGGCTCCCTCCCTGTTCCACCTATTTCCGCTGTCTCTGCCCTAGGGCCATATCCGATTGCCCGGTGAAGGGCCATCCGATTCCGTATTCACATGGCGCCACCGTGTTTTCCCTGGCGCCGCCGTCCACACTCCTTTGTCGAGTGACCTCTGGCGCCAACAAAAGCCCTCCGCAGAGTCCTCGGTGAAACCCTCCTTCCCCGCACCTCTCCATACTGTACTTCGTGCCTCCTAGCTCTCGGCCGAGACTACGCCGGCGAGGTCTGCGCCCCGGCCATGGTGATGCCACCGGCACTGGGTCACAGGACAGCTGAACGAGCACGCCGGCCAGCCCCTGCACAACGCCTCCCGGCACACATGCTGCACAACCCCATGTTCCCCCACCTCATGACCGCATGTGCATGCACAGCACACAGCGCACGTAGAATGCTGTTTGCTTCCTCGAGCGCTAGCTGACCGGTGCTATGCATCAATATCCTTGTTAGCTTGATGATGTAAGCATGACATCACATATGTATATATGATGGTTTTCCATTAGAAAAACAATTCTATAAATACTTTAGAAAAATACACATATATACCCGTACACAACCATAGCCGCCATGTTCCTCTATCCCTCCTTGGTTGTCCGTTTGGTCCGTAGAGACCCGTAGGTCCATCTCTGCAATCTCCGGCGAGATCCTTCCCGGCCGCGCCCATGGCGCCACCGCCCGGCCTGGTCCCTGTCGCCGCCGTGCACAGAACCAACGACGGCGACCACAAACCCTCCCAACCCTCCTGCGCTCTTCTCAGTGTTTTGTGGTACATTCCCCTGCTCGGCGACCTTGCACGGTGAAGTTCCACCAGATAGCCATGGCACCCGCGCTGGCATTGCTTGGGTCCTGAGTCTGTTGGAACACCTCGCCTCCTGAGCGCACGCATGCAGGCGTGCAAACATAACTAGAGAGTAGACAGCGAGCGAGCCAGCAGCCTGTGTCGTAGTGCCTTGATCTTGTAGCATGATGACACAACCATGACGTCACAACATATTATGGCCGTTTCCTTTATAAAATAAATCCAGAAATACAGCTCAAATACCCCTTAGCACATGGACATGGTTCATGGTGGACCACACTAACAGCCCTCTCTGGTCCATGGTCCATGGATTTAGATCGCGGCATAGTGTGCACAACTTAATAATCTAGCCCTTGTCTCTTCCTAAAATCCAAAATATGGTTCTGGCTCTATGTTATCTTGCGATCTAGCCTCTGACAATTTGTTGAATTGACGCCCAGTCCGACTGTCGTTCCATTTATCATTTTTATTTGTTTTTAAATACAAAACGAGTTCAAATTATTTACAGAAATACCATCCAACTTCAAACACTTATAACTTTCACGTTTTAAGTCCGATTTGACCCGTTCAAGTCGCGTTAGATTCGTCTCGTCAAGCTCTACGTGTTAGATCTATTTACGTCCTATTTACTACTGTGATGTACTGTTATTTATTTATTTGTTGGGCCATGTATTGATGTGATCAGAGAGTGCGGAGTACGAGGACGCTCCAGACCCTTCCTGTGATCCTGCAGATTCGACCCAGCCCGCAGGCAAGTGTTCTTGAACATCTTGCACCTATACTTGATTTTATTTTGAGTTAGAGTAGTTAGATCCAGTAGTTGCATGCAGTCTTAAATTGAATCCCATGATATGGTTTACTAGCACTTGATTATATTTTCCTTGACACCTGGTTAGGGTTGTGTTGGGTACAAGTCATGCTTAGCCCTGCTGTCTTGGGATGGGATGGTGGTTTAATAATAATCTTGATTAATGATCTATGGAACATGACTGGTAATGAGTAGTATGCTGAATAGGCATATCCGGCAGGATGGACCGTGTGGTGGTTTTTGTGCCGTGTGACTCGGCAGCTGCTTTTGGTTTTGGTTCTGGGCTTGTGCTAGATTTATCCTGCCTGGATCCCTAGGACCCAGTTCTTGAAGCCTGTAACCCGACAAAACAGCGCAAACCATGAGGCCTATATGGCTCTGGGACTGGCTAATTAATTAGTTTCCTCCAAGTTGAGGGTTCACACGGGGTTTGTTTTAGTGGCTCACGAGGGGGCCCTGGGGGTCGTAGACCTTTGTACGGGGTGAAACCTTAGAGGTACGTGTGGAACGGACTTGGAGGCGGCTTTGTAAAGGCCTTGTAGTGCGACCCCGCTGTGCACCTTGGCAGTGTTGAGCGTGATGGGGAACGCATGACTCATGGGTAAAGATGTGCGAACTCTGCCAGAGTATTAAAACTGATATATCAGCCGTGCTCACGGTCACGAGCGGGCTTGGACTTCTTCGAGATTAGCTGGTGGGTTGGTTCTGGTTCGTTAGAGAAGCCTTATGTGGTCATTAGCCTCATATGACATGGGTACAGAGGCTTCTTCTACGCGGGTTACTGCTTGGTACGGGAGCGATTCCCAGGCTCGGGCGCAGACCTGGTGTTATTACAGAAGGTAGCTCTCTATGTCGTGACGTATGGAACTAATACACATAGGACTCCTTGTAACGGCCTGGTTCGGGTCATCTGATGGACTTCAGGTGTGGTTTTTGCTTGGTGTGACTCCAAGTGTGGTTGCTTGGTGGACTCCAAGTGTTGGTTGCTCGGTGTGACTCCGAGTGTGGTTTGCTCGGGTGACTCCGAGTGTGGTTACTTTCCTGTTGGAGACTGTGGTTATAACCTAGTAAATAGGTGCATAGGTTTAATAGGATTTAATAGGAAGTGTTGCTTTAGGCGCTTGAGTCAAACAAAGTCAGCCTACCTTCGTTATAAGCCTCATAAGCATATATTTCTCACACTTGCGGAGTACATTTCGATGTACTCACCTTTCCTCTTTGTCCCCCTGCTACCCCACCCAGACGCTGGAGACTACGCGTACGAGGAGCAGGAGTATCCAGAAGACGGAGGCTACGACCCTGACGACCTGTACTAGGATGGCGCTACCCCGGTCGACCTTCCTGTGGAGTGGAGTCCAGATCTTCCGCATCGACACCAGAGTTTATTTTAGAGTTAGTTATCATGCGAGTCTGTACTCTTTCTTTCAGACCCGAGGGTCATTTATATAATAATGTTCGAGATATTAATAAAGCATTGTTTTGATATTTACTATGATGTGGATATATGTATGAAAATTGATCCTGGCATCATACATATTGTGCTCCAATTTTGTTCTTAAAATTGGGGTGTCACACCTTTCAGCACCTTGGCAAAAAAATTCAGAGCTACAGTTAGAGGTCTCCAGAGTGGAGTCATCAGAAAGTTGGATATGTTAACACGCAGCTTGGACTCGCCAGAGAAGTCCTCCACCAGCTGGAAATCGCTGAAGATCACAGGCAACTGTCTAATCTGGAGGTGTGGCTGCGAATCAGCTCAAAAGGCATTCTCTTGCCTTATTTCCTTGCAGCGCACTATTGCCCGCAGCCGGTCCCGCATCAACTGGCTACGTGAAGGGGACGCCAACACCTCATTGTTCCACTCCTTTGCTAGGCACCGTAAGAGGAAGAATTTCATATGTCGGCTCGTATCGGATGACGGCCAGGTCCTGACCAGCCATGAGGAGAAAGAAAACAATATTTTCGAGTTTTTTAACAAGCTTATGGGGGAAGCTATGGAACGCAACGAAACCATCAATTTGGAAGCACTAGGCATTCCACAGCATGATCTCTCTGGACTGGATGCCCCTTTTTCTGAAGAGGAAGTATGGAGGACGATCTGCTCACTCCCTTCCGACAAAGCGCCTGGGCCGGATGGTTTACTGGCAAATTCTACAAAACCTGCTGGCCTATCATCAAGGAGGATGTTGATGGCTGCTGTGTCGGCAGTTTGGAGTAGGAGGTTTACCAATTTTGAGCTGCTGAACTCGGCCTATATTACTCTCCTGCCAAAGAAAGATGACGCCTCGAACATCAGAGAATTTAGGCCCATCAGCCTGGTTCATTCTTCGCCAAAACTGATCACAAAAATGCTTGGCAATCGTTTGGCTGGGAAGCTTAATGAGCTCTCAACAATTCAAAGTGCATTCATCAAGGGGCGTTTTATCCAGGATAATTTCATGTTAGTCCAGCAAACGGCCCGTTATCTTCACCAGCAAAAACAGGCCAGAATTTGCTGAAATGGATATAACAAAAGCCTTTGATTCTGTCTCATGGCCCTTCTTGTTGGAAGTTTTGGAAAACTTGGGTTTTGGACAGATCTGTGTGTGACATCATCAGTGGTCTCCTCTCTTCCTCGTCCACGCAGGTAATACTCAATGGTTCCCCTGGAGAAACAATATTCCATAAAAGAGGGTTGAGGCAAGGAGATCCGCTATCTCCAATGCTATTCATCTTAGTAATGGATGTGTTGGGTTTTATGATCAAAAAAGCTGCCGAAGAGGACCTGTTACAGCCGCTGGCAAGAAGGGCGCTGCCCACCGAATTTCCATCTATGCCGATGATGTGGTAATATTCCTACGGCCTCTGCAGATGACATCGACATTACACTTGACATGCTGCAGTTATTGGTACAGCTAGTGGGCTGGTGACCAATGTGGAAAAAAGCAGCGTCCTTCCTATCCAATGTCAAGAGGAAGAAAGGCAACTAATTCAAGCACACCTGCCCTGCCAGCTCCTGGAATTCCCTTGCAAATATTTGGGAGTGCCTCTTTCCTTTCAGAAATTGACCGGCCCAAATCCAACCTTTTATTGATAAGATAGCAAATCACTTCCTGGATGGAAAGCTGATCTTCTTACAAAGGCGGGAAGAAAAGTTTTGGTTCAGTTCGTGCTTTCGTCCATGCTAATATACCTTTTTATGGCCATGGATCTCCCCTCTTGGGCTCTCAAGGCCATTGACAAAATTAGAAGGGGTTTCTTTGGAAGGGCAGGAAAGATGTGAAGGGAGGACATTGTGGTGGCCTGGCCAAAAGTAACCCGACCACCAGAACTGGGTGGTCTGGGCATCTATCAGCTGCAGCAGCTAGGATGGGCACTAAGAATGAGATGGTTGTGGTTACAAAAAACTGAACCAGAAAAGCCATGGGCCTTCCTGCCCATCAAGCACACCACTCGGTTAAAGCCTTTTCTCTGAGGCCATAATTTTGGTTGTTGGAAATGGCAGGAGCACTCTCTTTGGACTGATAAATGGCTTCATGGAGAGATTTTCGATAGACTGGCACCGCATATCTTCGCTTCACTATCTAGCCGAGCTAAGAAGAGGTCAGTCCAGGAGGCACTCACCAATGGTAGATGGGTCGATGACATAAGAGGAGCTCATACCTGAAGGAAAATGGACCTCAGACTATTTAACATCAGATTTTGGTGTTTGATGAAAAACATAACCAAATTGGACTAATACGTTTGCAAGTGTTTGTTTTGTAGTCCAATAGGGTGCAAATGTAACTTGGACAAAGACGACGTGGTGATCCAAAGATCAACACCTCAAGCAAGACATTTGAAGCTCAAAAGAAGACTCTCAAGATCAAGCAAAGTCCAAGCACAAAGAATGGAACCAAGACGGCGAAGAAAGCAAGCGAAAGAAAAAAAGAAACAAAGAAAAAGATACATCGGACGCTGCAACAGACGCTAGTTCAAAAGCGTCGGACGCTCCGTTGGTAAACCCTAGCTCGTGTCAGCCAGCAGAGGCATCGGACGCTGAAGACCGGCATCGGACACAACTGTGACACTGTGCAAACCTGCACAGCGAACATCGGACGCTCCGTTGCTAACACCGGACGCTACAGGACCTGTGTCAGATGGCCATGCAGAGAGGTTCTAGAGAGGCTCTGTGAGCATCGGACGCGTCCGTTATCAACCATCGGACGCTGATATAGCCATTGCGAGCAGTGCCAGGCTGGCATCTAACCATTAAAGGAGCATCGGACGTGTCCGATGGTCGCGACTGCAGCGTCGATGCTACGCAGTCAGACCACCTTTGGTGCCAACGGCTCTATTTGCTTGGGGCTCTATATATACCCCCATGACCGGCCAAAAACAAAGTTGGAGCTCAAGGAAGTGTACCAAGTGTATACACGCATATTTAGTTGCTCTAGCCACCAAAGTGCTCAAGTGATATACTAGGTGATTAGTATAGGTGCTTTGCGAAGTGCTTAAGCTAGTTAGACCACCGCTTTGCGCTTGCTCTAGGTGTTAGGCCTAGTGTTTAGTGAGGTTGAAAACCTCTTATCTACGGTGCTTGCGTGCACCGTGGTTGTACATCGGCGGGGCTTGTAGTCTTGCGAGATCACACCAACCAAGTTTGTGGTGTGGCCGCCTCCGTGTAGCGAAGGGAACAAGGCCCGCGGCGGTTCGGCGAAAACTTGATAGTGAAGACGGCGGAGAGCATCCGGGAGAGGCTTTGCCACGAGTGGCTTAACCGGAGACCTACTTACGTGTAGGGAAGGCCGGAGCTATCCACGGAGTTACCTGACCGAGAGCTTGGCCCTGTGAGGGATTCCTTGCGAGGGGCTTCAACGAGGACTAGGGGAAGCTTGCGCGCTTCTCGATACCTCGGTAAAAATACTGGAGTCGTCGATGAGAGTTTGCATCTCTATCACGATCTTTGGCTTCCGCATTTACATTGCTACCTGTTCATGTACTACTTTCCTAGTTTGATATGCTAGTTGATAGGTTGGAAACTAGGTTGCATAACTCTTTTGCGGTAGAGATTGCAAACACACCTAGCAAAACCTTAGTTGCACATTAGTTAGTTTACTTTCTTGCATAGGTTTTGACTAGGTGGAAATTAGAGGCCATAGTTTAGAGTAGAAGTTTTAAGTTGCCTAATTCACCCCCCTCTTAGCGTCACGGTCCTTTCAATGGTATCGGAGAGGTTGGTCATTTATGGACTCTTGGCTTCACCGCCGTTGAGCCGACGCTTTGAGAGTGGTTGGGATGGATACTCTAGGCCTCCGCACTTTGACGGCACAAACTTTCCCTACTATAGTGCTAGAATGGCATGCTACATAGAAGCAGTTGATTTAGGTGTTTGGAGAGTCACCGCGCGACGGGATGAAAACCCTTAAGAATCCTGAGAAGCGGGACAACGGGTGATGAAAGGAAATTCATCTTAATGCTAGACCTAAAAATGTTTTGTTGAATCTATAAGCATGGATGTCTTTAACCAAGTTTTACTTTGCAAACATCTCATGAAATTTGGTTAAAGTGAAGGACCGGATTAGCGACAGAGGGGGGGTGAATGGGAGCCTCAAATTCAACTCGTGAATTTATAGCCCTTGTCCCAGAAAATCACCCCAAAAGCGAAAAGACTCGAAACGACCGGAGAGTTCACGACCTATGAGTAGGTGGATACCCTAGGAGATGTCCTAGTGGTACAGCGGAACCTCCGGAGAAACCCCAAAATCAACTACCAAAAGCTACGGAGCAAAACAGCATAAACTGCAGATTCGCGGACTGTCCGCGGTCAGAGTCCCGGACTGTCCGCCGTTTAAGTCCCGGACTGTCCGCGACTAGGCGCCGGACTGTCCGCCGGCAAAAACGCAGAAAGAAAACAGAACTGTTCTGCCAAGTCTGCTGGACAGGTCCGGGGACTATCCGCGGTTTGTACCACGGACTGTCCGCCGTTCACTTGACAGTGAACAGTCAGGGGACTGCGCCTGACTGACCTGTCCAACCCCGATCCGTGGACTGTCTGCCGCTGGCGGGCGGACTGTCCGCGGATGAACAGAGAGCAGAAAAGTTGCTCGGTCAAAAGGTAAATCAATCGAAACTTCACCAAATCAAAGAGGCTCGATCAAACTTCTCCCTGGTGTTCCTCAACGTATGGGGTGCTAATCCTAAGAAATCATCGCACCAATCCAAGTCAATCGACAGTAATCGAGAAACACCGGAAAGGGGAAAAGAGGAAGAACGAACACGAAATCAACCCGATCTATGGATTCGTGAGGTTAGAGGAGAATCCCTTCGGTAGAAGAAAGAAAGGGGCCATGACCAAGAACAATTGATTCAAGTGGAATCGAAAATCATCTCGCGGAGATGAAAAACCAAAACGTGAAGAACACAGAACACGATTCGATTTCAGCCTAAATTCCTCCACACGAGGAGACAACGAGAATACGGTCTCGTTTCCAAAAGATCCAATACAAAGGTATGATTCCTGTCTCTGCGGATCGCTTGCAGCGAGGTATGATTAGAACCTAAGCGAGGGCTAGAGAGAGAGAGCTCAGGAACCAATGACTGCAAGGATAGAGGGAGAGGAGGGGTGCCTCTCTTATTTATAGCCTAAAACAATAAACCCTTACTACCCCTAGATACTTGAGCGAAACGGCAACCCTAGGGGTATCCGATCCAACTCTGCTGATAGTTGATCTGACGGACGCGCCTTCCTCATCCGTAGCTTCGCCTCGAGGCAAGCCTCAGGATGTCGCCACGTGCCGCCCAATCGACCGCCGCGCCTACCTCGTGGATAGCCTCACCTCCGCGCCAGCCTCTCCACGTCGCCACGCGTTCGACCGTCCTTTGCGGACCTCCCCGGTTTTGAGGCCGAAACCGGGAACCTGGGCCTTCCCCTGGTTTGAGGCCGAAACCAGTAAACCTGTCCTCAGGCTGAGTTTTGAGGCCCAAACTCAGAAACCCGCGCACCCAGGTTTTGTGGCCCAAACCTGGAAACCATCCTTGCCGAGGTTTGAGGCCCAAACTCGGAAACCGGCCACCCCGAGTTTTGAGGCCCAAACTCGGAAACCGTCGAGGGTTAGCTTTCGAGGCTTAGCTACAAACCCGTGCCATAGACGGGATGTGGTTCGCACACCTCGAGTTCCAGCACCGATGTCGGAGCATGTCCGCCTCCACGCCGGGCAACCTCCTGACTCGGCCGATGCGCACATCCCCATGTACTCTTGCTTGTCAACGCCACGTGCCAGCTACCACAGCTGATCCTCAGGTCTCCTAGTCCGTCGGTCCAAGCTCCACGTCCGCCCTTCACCGCTCCCGGTCTATCGGCTGGCACGTCCCTACTTGACCTTCACTTCACCTTCGACCCTGCCCGAGGTCCACACCTGCACATCAACACAGCCAAGAGACATGTTGTCCGTTGATCGATCACTCATCACTCAGGAAGGGAACCACAAGGGCACATATCAACCTGTATTATTCTCATAAAGATACATGAGCTCCATGATGGTACAAGTAATGTACGTGAGCAAAACATCACCTAACTAAAACAAGCTATGATTCCTTTAAAATGAATGATAATGAGCTTGTTCGTGATATGTATCTCTTGGTTGAATCTAATTATCAATGAGCTCCATTCTATAGGAATTACAAAACTAGGTGATGCGGATATTGTGAGGAAGATCATCTCCGTTGCTTCCAAAAAACAAGTATGCAACCATCATCACCATCCTCCACAACATGGAGAACTTGAGCACCGTGACCCCGGCTATTGTCATTGGCAAATTGGTGGCATTTGAGATGTCACGCAAGATGGGTCAAGAAAAGCCACTTCATCAAGCAAAGGCATTGCTCTCACATGTGATGAGCACAAAAAGATGAAGGGCAAGAAGCAAGTTGAGACAAGCTCAAGCTCCTCAAGTGAAGATGAAGAAGAGGATGATGATGATGAAGAATCAAGTGATGATCAAGCCTCCACCTCATTCGATTCCTCCTTTGGATGAAGAAGAAACAATCAAGCTCATGAAAGGAGTGAAGAGGATGATTCGCAAGCTCAATGTCATGGGTGTGCCATCACCATAGAAGATTGCCTCTTCACTAATCAAAGAAGAGAGAGCAAGAAAAAAGGGATGCTATGGATGCGGCCAAAAAAAGAGGGCACTTTGTAGAAGATTGCCCAAAACAAAGCCCACACCCAAGGACAAGAAAAAGAAGGATGCAAGGCCAAAGCTCTCACCACCATCAAGACATGGGATGATTCATCAAGTGACGATGAAGCCCATCACAAGAGACATGGTCGCAAGACATCATCAAGCTCCTCACGTATGTGCCTTATGGCACGAGGTAACTCAAGCTCTATCTCCAGTGATAGTGATAGTGATGATGAGCTTCCTTCTTATAATGAACTTGTGCAAGATAATCTCAATTATGCTAAGCTTGTACTAGTCAACAAAGAAAATAAATGCTTTAAAAGAAAAATTAGATAGTTCTCAACAAGCTTATAATGTTATGCTTGATCAATATGAAACCTTTCAAACTTGAATGTTGAGCTATCTAATAAAATTGAGAAACTGAGGCTAGTGCAAACATATGTGATAGCACAAGTAATGATGAGCAACCTTGTTAAGAAAAATGAAAAACTAAAAGCAAAGTTAGCTAGCACACAAAATGCTTACAAAAGTTTGCATGTCAAATGGAAATTATGTGCAAACATTGTGATGAGCTAACTAATAAAGTTGCTAATCTTGAAACCATCGGAGCAAACCACACCGAGGCAACTAAAATTGAAAAATCAATCTTTAATATGCCTAAAAAGGATGCCTCTATTTCTTGCATTGATTTACTTGATTTAGACTCACCCATGTGCAAACAAGCTTGTGTTGAGAATGTGATGTAGAAACATGCACACAAAAGTTGCAATGGAGAATGAGCTACTAAGGCAAGAAGTGGCTCGCCTCACCAAGGACTTGACCCAAGCAAAAGGCAAGGCGGAGCAAACCCGAACTCATCAAGATAACACCAACAAGGGAGTGAAGAAGCTTGATGAGGAGCAAACTATGGTTGTTACGTTTGCCACAAGGAAGGCCCAAGTCCTATGATAAGGTGAAGCATGGGGAGAAAAGAAGAAGAGAAAAACAAAAAGCAAACAAGCAAGCTCCCAACACCTACACCAATAAGGTGAACAGAAGGCCACCACACCTTATCTTTTGAAGAAGAGAGAATAAGGTGGTGGCCATCAAGTGAACAAGCAAGCCAACAATGGGGCCAAACGCATTTGGGTGCCTAAGGACATCATCTCAACCATGAAGAGCACCAAAAAGGTTTGGGTCCCAAAAGGGAAGTAAGTAGTCAAGAGTACTGCGGGGAATTTGGAGACTTGGCAAAGTTTTGGGTGCATATCATGGGGTGCATCACACTGGATCATGTCATTGCCAAGTATGTTAGTGGGTACTATGGACCCAAGTTCCCCCTCCCATGATAGGTAACTAGATTTAATTTCTTGCAATTACTTTTAGCATCTAGTTCCTTCATTGCCTAGGTTTGTATTGGTATATTCATATCTTTTGTCATGCACACATTAGGCTTATCATATGGTAGTTTTGCTCGGTATCACTCACATTCTAAGAGCAATTCTACATGGTCTTAATTGGTTAGAACACGGCACATAGCTTCTTTTACTTTGAATTCATCTTATATGTGCCAAAGTCCAAATTATAGATAAACTACCCCAATTACCATCTTCAATTGATGTCACATTTCTTGTAATATCAATATGGGAAATGGTAGTTTGACCTTACAAGTCAATGTGCATGAATCCTACAAGTATTTCAAACTTGTATGCACACTTTTAGGGGGAGTTTACTCTACAATTTGGAAGCTTTGAGACTAACACTACTTTCAAGATTATTATGGTGTAATAGTCTCATTGCCAAGGAAAATGGAGTTCTCGGAGACAGCATCATGTGTGCTGGTGTGATAATCAATTGGCATCTACATGTGGTATCCTAACCGATATCATTATGTGATTTCAATTGATACTCTTATATGCTTTCTCCATGCATTATATAGATTAAACTCCCTTGTGCTATAATTTGCCGGTTATGCATATGCTTTTGCCTTACATCATATATATGCATACACTTAGGGGGAGTATTAGCTTATATAATGTTTCCTCTCTTGGGCTTTAATGTCTTCCTTTTCGGTGTTTGATTCCAAAGGGGGAGAAATGTGTAGGGACCAAAATCAAGCCCAAACTAAAACAAACAAAATAACCAAAACAAAATTTCAAAAATTCTATGGTTATTTTCATGGGAATGGTTCAAAAAGGGAGGAAGTGATTTATGGAGTTAGGGGAGCCTTAATCCATAAAGTCACTCAGTAGGACTCTATGGCAAGGGCAAGATGTTTAGATTAAATATGTTTCAATTTAGTATCTTTTAAACATCATATGATCTTGCCTTTGCATTTGCATCCTAGCAAGTAGAATGCATTTTAAATTATGTATCTATTATTTGCTTGTTTTGGTCGTGTTGTCATCAATCACCAAAAAGGGGGAGATTGTAAGGAAATGGACCTCAGACCATTTAACTTCGGATTTTGGTGTTTGATGAACAACATAACCAAATTGGACTAATACGTTTGCAAGTGTTTGTTTTGTAGTCCAATAGGGTGCAAATGTGACTTGGACAAAGGCGGTCGTGGTAATCCAAAGATCAACACCTCAAGCAAGACATTTGAAGCTCAAAAGAAGACTCTCAAGATCAAGCAAAGTCAAGGCACAAGAATGGAACCAAACGGCGCAAGAAATCGCGAAAAACAAAGCAAAAAGATACATCGGACGCTGCATCGGACGCTGGTTCAAAAGCGTCGGACGCTCCGTTGGTAAACCCTAGCTCGTGTCAGCGCCAGCAGAGGCATCAGACGCTGAGACCGAGGCATCGGATGCAACTGTGACACTGTGCAAACCTGCACAGCGAACATCGGACGCTCTATTGCTAACATCGGACGCTACAGGACCCTGCGTCCGATGGCCATGCAGAGAGGTTCCAGAGAGGAGGCTCTGTGAGCATCGGAAGCGTCCGCTGATCAACCATCGGACGCTGATATAGCCGTTGCGACGCAGGGTCAGGCTGGCATCTAGCCGTTAAAGGAGCATCGGACGCGTCCGATGGTCGCGACTGCAGCGTCCGATGCTATGCAGTCAGACCACCTTTGGTGCCCAACGACTATATTTGCTTGGGGCTTATATATACCCACATGACCGGCCAAAACAAAAAAAAGGTTGGATCTCAAGGAAGTGTACCAAGTGTATAGACGCATTTTAGTTGCTCTAGCCACCAAAGTGCTCAAGTGATATACTAGGTTATTAGTATAGGTGCTTTGCGAAGTGCTTAAGCTAGTTAGACCACCGCTTTGCGCTTGCTCTAGGTGTTAGGCCTAGGTTTAGTGAGGCTGTGAAAACCTCTTATCTACCGGTGCTTGCGCGCACCGTGGTTGTACATCGGCGGAGCTTGTAGTCTTGCGAGATCACACCAACCGAGTTTGTGGTGTGGCTACCTCCGTGTACGAAGGGAACAAGGCCCGCGGCGGTTCGGCAGAAACTTGATAGTGAAGACAGCGGAGAGCATTCGGGAGAGGCCTTGCCACGAGTGGCTTAACGGAGACCCACTTGCGTGTGGGAAGGCCCGGAGCTATCCACGGAGTTACCCGACGGGAGCTTGGCCCTTGTGAGGGATTCCTTGCGAGGGGCTTCAACGAGGATAGGGGAAGCTTGCGCGCTTCTCGATACCTCGGTAAAAATACTAGAGTCATCGACGAGAGTTTGCATCTCTATCACACTCTTTGGTTTCCGCATTTACATTGCTACCTTGTTCATGTACTTTACCTTTCCTAGTTTGATATGCTAGTTGATAGGTTTGGAAACTAGGTTGCATAACTCCTTTTGCGGTAGAGATAGCAAACACACCTAGCAAAACCTTAGTTGCACTTTAGTTAGTTTACTTACTTGCATAGGTTTTGACTAGGTGGAAATTAGAGGCCATAGTTTAGAGTAGAAGTTTTAAGTTGCCTAATTCACCCCCCCCCCCTCTTAGGCGTCACGGTCCTTTCAATACCGTTGATGTTTTGGCTGAATACTTTGAGCTATGGGACCTTTTGGCTGAGGTGGTGCTACAGCAGAAGTGGATGATTCACATATCTGGCAGTTCTCGACCACAGGGAAATTTTCAACCAAATCAGCATATAAGGCAATGTTCATTGGGGCCATTCATTTCAAGCCGTGGGAAAGAATATGGAAGAGTTGGGCGCCTGGCAAGTTCGATTCTTCATGTGGCTGGTTGCCACACCACAAATGCTGGACTGCTGACAGATTTGCAGGAAGGGACAGCCGCACCCTGAGCATTGCCCTCTCTGTGATCAAGAAGATGAGACGATCAATCGTTTACTGGTTTCATGTGTCTTCTCGCGCCAAGTTTGGTTTATCATCTTACAACTCTTTGGCCTACAAAAGCTTACCCCACAAGTTGGTGATCACAGCTTTGAAGATGGTGGGAGCACACATCCACAAGGGTGGCTGCGGATACATGGGTGTATGCCGAGTCTCTAAGTGATGAGTGATTGTCAACTGGGATAATGCGCATGTTCTTTGGCTTGTGTTGTGCAGGTGTCGAGCACGGATACAGTGATCAAAGGCAAGGTGAAGGTCAAGTAGAGACGTGCCGTGCCGATGGACCGAGAGTGGCGAAGGGCGGACGTGAGGCTTGGACTGAGGGACCAGTGGCCCGAGGATCAGTTGTGGTGGCTGGCAGCCTGGGACAGCGATGAGCGAAGACTTGCGGGCACGGTGTTGCCTGGGTCAAGGACCTGGGGACACGTGTCGGTGGACGGGGTGCACGGGCGGTGCATCCCCTCTATGGCTCGGTTTGGTGGTTGAGCCATAGAAAAACCACCGAGTGGACGGTTTCCAGGTTTGGGCCTCAAAACCTAGGTGATGATGGTTTCCGAGTTTAGCCACAAAACTCGGGCTGAGGACGGTTTCCAGGTTTGGGCCTCAAAACCTGGGCGCTGCGGGTTTCTGAGTTTGGGCCACAAAACTCAGGCGATGGTCGGCTGGTTTCCCGGTTTGGGCCACAAAACCGGGGGTGCGGAGCGACATCTAGGAAAAGGACTAGCAGAGCGGTGGCGGCACGTGGCGGCGATCGGTGAGGTTGCGTCGAGGCAAACTACCAGTTGTGCGGGCGTGGCCGTCGGATCACACCTACCAAGAGTTGGTCCAGAATAACCCTAGGTTTAGCTGGTTCGCTCTATAATTAGAGAGGGTAGAGTAGGAATTAGAATTAGGATAAGTAGAGGGAGACACCCTCTCATCTATCTCAGTCATTTGCTCTTTGCTTCTAGGGTTTCCTGCTCTCCCCATCCCCTGCTGTAGCTAGCTCCGCAGAGAACAATACCTCTGTGTACTGGAGATTTTGAGGAAGTGAGACTGTAATCTCACTGTTGTAGCGTGTGGTAGCCACACGGTTGCAGATCGATGACTTGATTCACGTTTTGCTCGTGTTCTTCATTTCTCCACGATTTTCCCGTCACTCGATCTCCCTCTCACTGCGTCTTTGCAAAATCCGTTTGAATCAACTTGTTCTTATAGTGAGGAGATCATTTCCACTGAAGGAATTCATCTAACTCCTCATGAACAAGTAGATCGGGTTGATTTCGTTCTTGTGGCGCTTTTTTTTCATATACCTTCCCTTCGATTTCCATATTTGAGTTGATTTGAGCGGATGATTCTTGGGATAGTCTCCTAACTACCTCGTGATCATTCTCTCCAAGTTTGAGATCAAGGGTTTGGTTTGAATCAATTTGGGAGTAATTTGGGTGAAGGGCGATCAAAATCACCCTCACTGGACAGCCGTGGACAGTTCGCCATCTGACCAGCGGACAGTCCGGGCGTCGGGGATCAGCGAGTCAGTGGCTGTGTTCTTTGGCCGATTTGTCTTTTCGTGACCGGCGGACAGTCCGCAGTTGTGGGTCGCGGACAGTCCGGATCAGTCCAGGGGACTTCAGCACACTATTGTTTTGTGTCTTCTACCGGCGAACAGTGTGTCCAGTGAGTCGAACCGCGGACAGTCCGGCCTGGTGCGGACAGTCCGGGATTTGGCTGAAGCCTCCGGTTTAGTGCATTTGCTCTCCCGGCTCTTCGCTTGGTTTCCGGACTTCTCGGTTGGCCCTAGAGTTAACCAGGGAACCTCTCTAGGCACCTTTGCTAGTTGTTAGCATAGGTGTTTGGGGATTTCTCGAGGTAGTCGTCTATCTACGTTCGGGACTTGGTTATGAGGGGTGAACTTGTTCCGTGCTTTGCCGTTTGGTTTGCTATCGCTTTGTGGTGCTCCGCTGTGATCCTAGGGATCATCCACCCTCTTCCAAGGGTCATGAGCATCACGGTTTCGATCGAAGCTCTTGGGGTTGATTTTGGGAACAAAAGGCCAAAGTTTCGAGAGAAATTTTTGAGCTCCCATTCACCCCCCCCCCCCGTCTAGTCGCCTTGCTATTGCATTCTCGGTCCTTCAATTGGTATCGGTGCGGGTTAAGGATCTTCCACCTTAGCCGGTTCTAGATCCACAGAAGGCGACATGGATCGCGGCGTGGGCAAACTGCCATTTTTCGATGGGACGAACTATGCGTATTGGAAAGATACGCTTGTCGGCCTATCTGCAGAGTTGGGTGCTTCCATCTGGGATATTTGCAACTCTGGATTACGTGGTCTTGGTTGCTCGTGTCTCTCAGCTTCAGATCGATGAGCACAATGCCAATAGCCGAGCCCGTAATGCTCTTTTCTCATGTCTGAGCATGAGTGAGTTTGATCGCGTTTCTCACCTCGCCTGGCTTGGGAGATTTGGGCTACCCTCATGCTTCCATGAGGGAACCTCTCAAGTCAAAACCCGACTCTATGAGTCGTTCAAGCGAGAGTATGAGAACTTTTGACATATGCCTGGCGAGAGCATAGAAAGTTTATTCGCTCGCTTTCAGGTGATTGTCAACAGGATGAGGGCTAACAAGGAGCTGTTGCCTTTCGACGATCATGAGAGGCTTTGAAGCTTTTTCATACCTTGATCGTCGGTGTGGGATTCCAAAGTTCAGGCGATCATCAAATCACCTAACTATGAGACCCTCACATGCGACGAGCTCTTTAGCTAGCTCAAGTCTAGTGAGATTGACGCCATGGCGAGGGCCTCTTATGAAAATCCTTCTGGCCCGTCGATGGCTTTGGTTTCTGGCCTTCTGCTAACCCCTCTGGAGGTTTTGCACTCTCTTCTTCTTTTCTGTCACAGAGGAGCAGCTGGAGTTTTGGGGGATGACGAGTTGGCTTTGCTCGCCAACCGGTTCTCGCGGTTTCACAACAACCGCATGAACCGTCGCCGCGGAGGAGGACGCTTAGGATGCTTTGAGTGCGGCGACCCCAACCACTTCATCGCCAATTGCCCGAAGAAGAACAAGCAGACCTTCGGCAAGGCGGATCATTAGCACAAGCACGACTCCGGCATGCGCAAGGAGAAGTACGTCCCCGCGAAGCACAAGCGGAAGGGCGGCTTCAACAAGGAGTACATCAAGACGAAGTACTTGGAGAAGGCCCAGGCTGAGCAGCGTGCGTTCTTAGCCACGCTCAGCGATGGTCGACGACTCGGATGACGACTCGCTTCCTCAAGCGATGACGAGTCCGAGAAGAAGAAGAAGATCGAGGACAAGCTCAACGGCCTCTGCTTCTTCGCTGACAACGAGGGTTTCTGCACCATGGCTCTCGGCAAGGAGGTCGACGGCGAGCTGGAGGACACTCCTCGGAACGACGACGTCGACGACACCTTCCAGGTATCTCAGACCCCCGACGAGCTTTCTACTGAGGTCGAGAAGCTTACTGCCGTGCTCCTTAGTCAGGATAAGTTGCTTAGGCGTGCTGCTAGAGAGCGCAAGGAGTTTAGGCAGAAGTGGGAGGATACGGTGAAGAACTTGAATCTATCAAGTCCACCGTAGTTGTTACCGATGAGGAGGAGTGTGAGATGTGCACCACACACATGACTGACCTTCTCACTTTGAGAAGCAAGTATGCTGTGTTGGTAGGAGAGGTGGATGAGCTGAAGGCTAGATCTTCGCTGTTGGGTGCATGCAAGTCCTGTGCGGGCTTGCAATCTGAGTTGGCAGAGAAGAATGCCAAGATTGTGTCTCTTGAAGAGGCCAACTCAGGTAGCACATGTGTGGCTAGGTGTTTCCTTTGTGAGGGTTTGGAAATGGAGATTGCAAATGTGAAGCATGACAAGATGCAAAACGAGGAGGAAAAACACATACCTTCAGACCATCTTGTCATGGGTGTCTAGTGGTGAGCCACAGCTCGGGATGATGATCTCCCAATTCAAACGAGCTGCTGGAGGAGGTCCTGGTGTAGGTTTTGCTCTGGGTGTTGATGTTTCATCTTTTGGAAAGATTGGAGAGTCGAGTGGTCTTAACCCATGTGAGAAGCCCAACTCCACCACTACTCCCAAGCTTACCAAGATTCCACCCAAAGAGCCTCTCAAGCCTAACACCAAGGATGGGGTCTTTGTTGAACCTCCGAGAGCTCCACCAAAGAAACAATCATGGGCTCCAAAACCAAACCACCTCAAGAACAAGCTTGACACCATGCCACCCATCCAAGAGGAGCTTATGCCACAGAATGGCAAAGTGATCCATTCCCACTACCGTGAGTACCAACAACCCCTATGAGAGCGGTGAGGTACCATTGTGAGCACTGTGGGAGAGATGGATACTTGAGTGAGTTTTGTTTCGGCGCAAGAGAGAGGCGCGCCGTGCAAAGGAGATGAACAACACGGACATGTACCATCCTTTCCATGATGTACATGTGCCGAATGTTAGAGGCGTGCTGCTAGGCCTAGAGGTCCAAAACCTCAAGCTCCTAGGCCTAGGCTACGGAGAGAGCGTGCCCGGCGGGAGCCTGCAGTTGTGGGCTATGAACCCCGTGGCGGTGGCTTTGCAGTTGAGCATTTTCGTCCACCGCGTTTTGAGTATCGCGATGGATGCTCCTCCCTTAGCGGACCACGTTTTCCTCTACGTGGTGATCGCTCTTCCTGTAGACGTGCTAGGAATGGTTTTTCTGCTAACCGTTCTTTTGAGCAGTTGGCCCAACACTGGTATTCTCCTACTTCACTAACCTCAGTGTTGGACCGTATGCTCCCTATGTCTTTTATTGATGTAGGTAAAACGATTGGAGAACGTTTGGTTGGTGGATTCCGTGTTCGAGGCACATGACCGGAAACGCCAAGTGGTTCTCCAGTCTTAGTCCGGTCGTCGGAAAGGAGTTTATCACCTTCGGCGACAATAGCAAAGGTAAGGTATTGTCTCATGGGTCGGTGCGAGTTAATGAGCACTTTGTGTTGCGCGATGTTGCTCTTGTTTCTAACTTGCATTTTAACCTTCTTTCTGTTTCGCAACTTTTCGATGATGACTATGAGATTCGTTTTAAACCGAATCTCAGTCGCATTTTGGATCCTCAGGGCAATCTTGTTTGTGTGATTTCGCCCTTTGGAAAGTCTTTCGTGCAGATTTCTCGGAGTCGTTTGGAATTTCTCATTGTCTTTTGGCTGGACCTTCCTCTTGGGATCTTTGGAAGTGGCATAGGAGACTTGGTCACCTGAGCTTCGACTTGCTTGCAAGGCTTAGTTCACTTGGCCTAATCCGAGGATTGCCCAAGTTATCCATGGAGAAGGATCTTGTTTGCCATTCTTGTAGACATGGGAAGATGGTTGCCGCTCCCCACCATCCAGTGACTCAGGTCATGACCAAGCGCCCTGGAGAGCTTTTGCACATGGACCTTGTTGGTCCGGCTCGGGTGAGCTCGGTTGGGGGAAGTGGTATGTGTTGTTGTTGTCGACGACTTTTCGAGATATTCGTGGGTCTTCTTTTTAGCTGAGAAGACCGAGACTTTCTCCTTTGCTCGCAATCTGATTTTGCGTCTTCAGAACGAGTTCCTTTGAACTCGATGCGAGCTATTAGGAGTGATAATGGTTCCGAATTCAAGAATTCGGATTTTGAGAAGTTTTGTAACTCTTTGGGTTTAGAGCATCAGTTTTCTCCCCCTACACACCGCCTCAGAATGGTGTTGTAGAAAGGAAGAATCGGACCCTTGTAGAGATGGCCAGGACGATGCTCGATGAGCATAGGACTCCTAGGCGATATTGGGCCGAAGCTATGAGCACTGCATGCTACATTTCCAATCGCATTTTTCTTGAGCTTTCTTGAAAAAGACTTCTTATGAGTTGCGTTTTGGAAAACTGCCCAAGGTGAGTTATTTTAGAGTTTTTGGTTGCCACTGTTTCATACTTAAGAAAGGCAATCTGGACAAGTTTGAGTCTCGTTCTTTGACGGTGTGTTTTTGGGTTATGGCACTCATACTCGCGCATATCGTGTACTTAACCTTGATACTAACCGAGTCATGGAGACATCAGATGTCACCTTCGACGAGACCATGGTTTGTCTTTCTTCTCGTTTTGAGCGTGCAGGTGATCATGAGGTTGGTGAGCCACTCTTTTGATGACGAGGATGAGGGTGCTGAAGGTATGGATGTCCAGCACCCCCTCCACCTGCTGTGCCACAAGGAGCGGCTTCTACTACGACTCACGCCCCGACACTTCTTCACTTGGGGGCCGTGGGATCCGCCACCTCGAGCGGTACCCTTTGTACCCGAGGAGGCACCAGCTGCTGTTGAGGGGGAGGCTACATTCAGCTCGGAGGCGCCACGACACATCCAGCGCCAACACCCGCCTCAACAGATGATCGGCAGCATCGGCGAACGTGTCACTCGGTCAAGGTCACAACATATCTCTCACTTTGCTCATTCTGCATTTGTTGCTGATTTTGAACCCCGAGATGTTGGACACGCTTTGACGGATCCGGATTGGGTCAATGCCATGCATGAGGAGTTAGAAAATTTTGAAAGAAATCGGGTTTGGGTTCTAGTTTTCCCCCTTCTGAGTGTCACCCAATTGGGACAAAATGGTTTTCAAAAACAAACAAGGAGAGGATGGCCATGTTGTGAGAAACAAGGCCAGACTGTAGCCCAGGGATATATCAGAAGGAGGGGATAGACTATGAGGAGACTTTTGCTCCTGTAGCTCGTTTGGAGGCATTAGGATACTCTTGGCTTTTGCTGCATCCAAAGGTTTAAACTTTTTCAAATGGATGTCAAGAGTGCCTTCTTAAATGGCTACATAGAAGAGGAGGTGTATGTGAGACAACCCCCGGTTTCAAAAATCCCAAGTTTCCAAACCATGTTTTTAAACTTCACAAAGCTTTGTATGGTTTGAAACAAGCCCCTAGAGCCTGGTATGATAGGTTGAAAACCTTTTTGCTTGCTAAGGGTTTTAAAATGGGATGTGTAGATAAAACGCTCTTTCTCCTCAAGCAAGGCAATGATACTCTCTTGGTCCAATTTACGTGGATGATATCATTTTCGGTGGTTCTTCTCACGCTTTGGTTGCCAAGTTTGCAGACACTATGAGCAGGGAATTTGAGATGAGCATGATGGGCGAGTTGACGTTTTCCTCGGGTTGCAAATCAAGCAATCTCGGGAAGGAACGTTCGTGCACCAGGGTAAGTATACCAAGGACATATTGAAGAAGTTCGATATGGGTGAGGCCAAGCCTCTTCCAACACCCATGTCGACCACGACGCCCTGGATGCGGATGTGGATGGAGAAGCTGTGGACCAGAAGGAGTACCGGAGTATGATCGGGTCGCTGCTATACCTGACGGCGACACGCCCGGACATCAGTTCGCGGTGTGTCTTTGCGCGCGATTTCAGTCGTCGCCGCGCACCTCGCACCGTCAGGCGGTCAAGCGCATTATGAGGTACTTATCCTTCACTCCAGAATTTGGGATTTGGTATTCTGCTTCCTCCACCCTCTCCCTTTGCTGGTATTCGATGCCGATTTGCTGGTTGTCGCATTGATCGCAAGTCCACTTCTGGGACTTGCCAGTTTATTGGTTCTTCTCTTGTTTCGTGGTCTTCTCGCAAGCAGTCTAGTGTCGCCCAGTCTACCACGGAGGCTGAGTATGTTGCTGCGGCTAGCTGCTGTTCCCAGTTGCTTGGATGATGGCCACTTTGCGTGATTTTGGTCTGAGCTTTTCTCGCGTTCCTTTGCTTTGTGACAGCACGAGTGCTATTAGCGTTGCTAAGAACCCCGTGCTGCACTCTAAGACCAAACACATTGATGTGCGCTTTCATTTTCTACGAGACCACTATGAGAAGGGTGATATCGACCTTCGCCATGTCGATACTCATCATCAGTTGGCTGATATTTTCACCAAGCCTTTGGACCAATCAACTTTTGCTAGGTTGAGGGTGAGCTTGGTGTGTGTTTCCCTTTTAGATGGGGGAAACATTTTGACTCGTTAATATATATGACTTTTGTTTTTCATTTGGTTTTTTATGCATCTTTGCATTTCATCTTGCATATTTCCATTCAGAGCTTCATGTATATAATCTGAAGAATGTAACTATGCTCTGTGTATGTAGTATTTCCTCCGATGCTTTATGATGATGTTGTAGCTTATGCTCTTTCTGATCACTGATACATGTTGTGAGTAGAGCTATTTATGAATGGTGAATTGTTTAATGAACATAAAATTGAAAATGTTCACCATTGAGATATGCAACTAGCATGTGTAGAATGTGTGAAGTCACTTGTGCTTTTCATATATGCTAGGTGCTATGTCTCTAGTTCTGAGTCATTCACTTGCTTGGTGTGTTCATATACTGCTTAAAATCTGAACCAAGTTAAAGTAAATGGAAAGATCGAGATGGGATTGCTTGTCAACACATCACAGTTTCGAGACTGTTTCTCATTGCACTTGAGTTAAACTTGAGCTGTGTAGTGTATGACCGAAACTGTTGCTTTAAGCTTCTGATTGCTTCTGCATAGGCTTCGCACAGTTGAAAAGTTAGGCAATGACAAGCTTTCAACCTCTCGCAATCACATGCTGAAATTTGAACTTGTGTAATTTAAACCGCTGCAACTCCGATAAAATTTGGATACACAAGTCTATGTTTCATTCTATAGCATGATGATTGAACTGTGCTAGGGGTAGTTCACCTTGTATACATGTTAGCACTTGTTTGACTTCCTGTATACATGCTTTGTGCTATTTGATGGTGAATACCTTTTTGGCTGAAAACTGCTCTTTTGCTCAAAGGTCAGATTTCGTATCTGGTGATCAGTTTGAGCCTTTGCTAGCTTCTTATGGATGTTGTTGAGTCATCGGATCAAAACTGTTTAGAACATCTTGCACCTCTTGATTATATTCCTGAAGCTGCTAACTTGCATTTTTGGAGGGAGATATTCTGTCAAGGGGGAGACATTTGAGTGCGTGTGCACATTTGCTTGATGGTGCATTTTCAACTAAGGGGGAGAAAATATTGACAAATCATGAGTTCCCTGGGTTGTGGCACTAGTTGAGGGGGAGTTTGCTAGTTGTGTTGAGCCTTTGCCTCTTTCTTGAGGGACTAGCAAACATTTTCAGCTCATTTCAGCTCTTCAATTGGTATCGAACTCTTTTGTCTTTGAGTTGGTAACAGTTGGTATCAAGTTGCTTCGCTAGCGGTGTTGAGCCGTTTCTGCCTCTTCTTGAGGGCTAGCTCTGTTTTGCTTGAATTTCAGTTGATCTGTCAATTGGTATCAAGTTTTCTCGCTAGTGGTGTTGAGCCTGTTCTACCTCTTCTTGAGGGCTAGCTTTGCTTTGCTTGGTTGCACGAGCCGTTTGCCCATGTCTTTGGGAACCAAGTTGTTTGCTCTTTTCACTTGACCTTCTTCGGCTTTGACATGCTTTTGGGTCATTTGGTCGAGTTCTCTCTTCTTCCTTCTTCTGTTTCATTATGATTTGTGTGTGGTAGTTGACAATGCACTCATAGGGGAGATTGCGGATACATGGGTGTATGCCGAGTCTCTGAGTGATGAGTGATGTCAACTGGGATAATGCGCATGTTCTTTGGCTTGTGTTGTGCAGGTGTCGAAACGGATACAGTGATCAAAGGCAAGGTGAAGGTCAAGTAGAGACGTGCCGTGCCGATGGACCGAGAGTGGCGAAGGGCGGACGTGAGGCTTGGACTGAGGGACGGTGGGCCGAGGATCAGCTGTTGTGGCTGGCAGCCTGGGACAGCGACGAGCGAAGACTTGCGGGCACGGTGTTGCCTGGGTCGAGGACCTAGGGACACGTGTCGGTGGAACGAGGTGCCACGGGCGGTGCATCCCCTCTACGGCTCGGTTTGGTGGTTGAGCCACAGAAAAACCACCGAGTGGACGTTTTCCAGGTTTGGGCCTCAAAACCTGGGAGCTCATGGTTCCGAGTTTGGGCCACAAACTTGGGCTGAGGACGTTTTCCAGGTTTGGGCCTCAAAACCTGGGCGCTGCGGGTTTTTGAGTTTGGGCCACACTCAGGCGATGGTCGCCTGGTTTCCCGGTTTGGGCCTCAAAACCGGGGTTTGGTCGTGAAGGCTGGTTTCCCGGTTTGGGCCACAAACCGGGGGTGGCGTCGTCCGGGAAAAGGACAAGCAGAGCGGTGGTGGCACGTGGCGCGATCGGTGAGGTGCGTCGAGGCAACGCTACCAGTTGTGCGGGTGGCCGTCGGATCACCACCTACCATGAGTTGGTCCAGAATAACCCTAGGATTTAGCTGGTTCGCTCTGTAATTAGAGAGGTAGAGTAGAAATTAGAATTAGGATAAGTAGTGGGAGACACCCTCCTCCCATTCTATCTCAGTCATTTGCTCTTTGCTTCTAGGGTTTCCTGCTCTCCCAATCCCCTGCTGTAGCTAGCTGAGATCCGCAGAGAGCAATACCTCTGTGTACTGGAGATTTTGAGGAAGTGAGATCGTAATCTCACTGTTGTAGCGTGTGGTAGCCACACGGTTGCAGATCGATGACTTGATTCACGTTTTGCTCGTGTTCTTCATTTCTCTACGATTTTCCAGTCACTCGATCTCCCCTCTCCACTGCATCTTTGCGAAATCCGTTTGAATCAACTTGTTCTTTATAGTGAGGAGATCATTTCCACCGAAGGAATTCATCTAACTCCTCATGAACAAGTAGATCTGGTTGATTTCGTTCTTGTGGCGCTTTTTCGTTCATACCCTTCCCTTCGATTTCTCGTTGTTTGAGTTGATTTGAGCGGATGATTTCTTGGGGATAGTCTCCTAACTACCTCGTGATCATCCTCTCCAAGTTTGAGATCAAGGGATTTTGGTTTGAATCGATTTGGGAGTAATTTAGGTGAAGGTCGATCAAAATCGCCCTCACTGGACAGCCGCGGACAGTCCGCCATCTGACCGGCGGACAGTCCGGGCGTCGGGGATCAGCCTTGTCAGTGGCTGTGTTCTTCGGCCGATTTGTCTTTTCGTGACCGGCGGACAGTCCGCAGTTGTTGGTCGCGGACAGTCGGGATCAGTCCAGGGGACTTCAGCAACACTGTTGTTTTGCGTCTTCTGCCGGCGGACAGTCGCCAGTGAACCGCGGACAGTCCGGCCTGGTGCGGACAGTCCGGGATCCTAGGGCCGAACAGTCCGGGATTTGGCTGAAGCCTCCGGTTTAGTGCATTTGCTCTCCCGGCTTCTTCGCATGGTTTCCGACTTCTCGGTGGGCCTAGAGTTCACCAAGGAACCTCTCTAGGCACCTTTACTACTTGTTAGCATAGGTGTTTGGGGATTTCTCGACGTAGCCGTCTATCTACGTTCGGGACTTGGTTATTGAGGGGTGAACTTGTTCCGGTGCTTTTGCCATTTGGTTTTGCTATCGCTTTGTGGTGCTCCGCTGTGATCCTAGGGATCATCCACCCTCTTCCAAGGGTCGTGAGCATCACGGTTTCGATCGAAGCTCTTGGGTTGATTTTGGGAACAAAAGGCCAAAGTTTCGAGAGAAATTTTTGAGCTCCCATTCACCCCCCCTCCGGTCGCCTTGCTATTGCATTCTCGGTCCTTCAGTGGCTGATCCGTTGAAAAAGGGCCTTAACTCGGTCGTTATCCTGGTGGCTTGGCTGATCTGGAATCACAGGAATAGATGTGTTTTTGATGGGCGACAACCGGATATGAACGGGCTCATCTCTTCCTTTAAGGACGAGGCGGATGTGTGGGTCATGGCTGGGGCCAGAGAATTCCCACCTCCCACCTCCTCGCCTGCAGACCTCCACACACCCCCCCCCCTATTTAGTTGTGGTCTGGGGTCGTTGCTTACTGTAATAGGCGATCTAGTGTGAGTGGTCGGCGGGGTTCTTTGGACAGGTTTGCACTGGGTTCTAGTGTGACCCCTTGTCCAAACTCTGTACCGTTGACTGAGTTCTGTACCCTTTTTGTTTCCTCTTCTTAATATATTGATACGCAGATCTCCTGCGTGTTCGAGAAAAAAAACAATTTGTGTGCTACTACCTTGTAAAATACATGTTTTTTGTTCCTGAACAAAATTTGTGTGCTAGTTAAAAAAAACACATGGATTTTCTTTATGTGTTGTTTCCTAGTCTGCCTAGATTTGGGTGTCAAGTGCTAAAAAAACACACAGATTTTGATCTTCTTAAATTCGTGTGTTTTTTTAGCACAAAACACCCATGTTTTGATGGCCTTAAAAATACACAAGTTTCAACTAGACAAGCCCCTATCAATAACACTATGGAAATATTTTCCCCTTGCTTCGTCGCATTCATCTTGTGACAACGTAAATCTTATGGTAGCAACTAACTTGTAACAAGGTAAATGTTATAGTAATATCCGTGAACATCGTAGACATAGTGTATCTTGTGAGCTAGCTAGGCTCCGCTTGTAGGGCTCGGGCTCATCTAAAAGGACTCCGATTCCTTAAGTAAAACAAGAGCTATAAGCTTTAAAAAAAACTGACAAAAATAGCTGCTTTACTTACAAGACTTCTTGTTAGGAACCGCTAGAAGATGGAGGAGCCCTGCCAAATGAAATTCGCACGTGCCCACCGCGTTCCTCTCGTTTGCAGCTCCCCGCTCAGTATTCAATGCGCATAGGTTGCTTTCGGAGCCTCTTTCAGTTATTCCTTCCCACGATTGGCACCGGATGAGGTCGTAGCCGATGGTGTCTGTTGAGTAACTATGTTGAGTAACTAGTACAGGGCGCGCGCCTTTGCGCGCGTCGGTGGTTGCACAACAGATTTTGAAGACAAAAACATATTAGATATATAGGGTAGTAGGAACAGAGGTAGGTATTCATCCAGAACATGTATATCACAATTTATACTCAAGATTAGTGCACATCTCCACTCACAATTTATGTGTATGACATCACAGTAAATCACTCGGATGACTACACTCATGGTAGTTGTAGAAATAATTTAGATGGACCTGTAGGAAAGGAATTCATCTATTTTACAATTCTAACATAAGACCAAAAAAATGGCAGTTTTCTTTACACCCACTGATCTATGAAGATTCCTGGATACCAAGAAAATACAATGATATTTGAGGACCGAATCTAGTTAGCATAAGGGAGATGTATTTTTTGTTTACCTCCTTCCCTAGCCACACCATCCTTGACACCTGTGGTCGTCCACGATAAAACTTAATTTGTCCTCTGCAAATAAATCTTAGCATGGATAGTGATTGCAATCAGGGGGCACAACGACTATAGGTTACATCAATATCTTGAGAAAGTAGTGCAAGGCGCGCGCCTTTGCGCGCGTCAGCAGACACAAAAGATTGTCAATACAAAGGAATATATATATATATATATATATATATAATATATATATGTATGTATGTATGTATGTAAAGTATAGTAAGAGCAACGTGTATATTACATTTTATACCTTAGGTTTTTATTACTTGCATTTTTTGGTGTACAAACGGTATAATAAATAAGGAAAAAAAGATTTAAAATAAGGCAAAAATTCATCAGATCTTCGGATATCTTGTTTATAGTAGTGTCTGTCAGCTTATTTTAAGATAATCACCAGACTACAATAGAAAGAGAGAATGAGTGTTGTACATAGGGACTATATATTTAGTTCATCTAAAGCAAAAATAAGATTTTGTGGTTTTTATTAGCTAAGTCCCTATTTTCAATGTAAAAATAGTATATGGTGCCTACAAAATGCCGAGAGTAATGTTCAGGCAAATTTATTTACTTTACCATAGAAAATGTATGTGTCTTGCAAAATATGAGCATTATGATTTTGGTTAGCTATAACCATAGCTTGACAACTATTTATTTACCTACATTTTCTATATAAAATATAGTCAACAAAGTTGTATGCACTGGTAGTTTTAGGATACAAATCAAAAAGAATGTTAGAAATAGCTATAGTTCTTAGAGAAAGAAGCAAATAAAATACACTGATACTATAGAAATAAAAAATGGGTGCCAGTATAGGTATAGTTCTTAGAGAAAGAAGCAAATAAAAATACACTGATAATAAAGAAGGTCCATGTAATATATTACCTTGTTACCAACTCACAATCACCTTTGTGCTACTCTGGAATCTTTTGAGAGGTAGTCACCTGATTGCTTTTAAAACATTAGAATTATTGCAAGACAACTGCATTATGAGAACTATTATCATTTTCAGAATCAGAATGAACATAGGCCTACCTCAATGAAATAGGTCGAGAAATTCAAAATTTGTATTTCTAATGAGCCTAGAGCCCGAAATGATTAAAAGGACGTAATTGAGAAATCAAACAATTTTTTAAGAGATGGCTTTCTGTTCTCATCACACAAAGTATATTGGTTCCTAAATATGCTTTTTAAAATATCCATCACAGAAAATGATGACTATTTCACCTATATATTTGTATGTATAAGAAAGGGATATTGTTTGTGTTGTTTTCTTATCCATGTATATGAACGTGAACAAGCATCATAGTTAGGCTATTCTGTAGGTAGGAAACAACCATCCTTATTGTATTATTTTAAAAATAGGAACATGAAGTACTACTATGGTAACTTGTATGTGGAAAAATAATTTAGTTACCTAACACTTCGGCAGTCTCAAATAACATATCATGTCTGCACGGATAACAATAATACATATTGCAGAGGTAAATTTGAAGAACATGTAAAACCTGACGCCTGCTCAAGCAATGGAAATAACATCAGATCTGAAATTATAACTGCATAAATTGGATGAGGTATCAAACTCACTGGAAAAAGAGGCATTAAGCTGAGAAGGAAGGTGATGACATATGGGCAGGTACGAACCCAATTTCGAATAGGTAGCAATAGGCACGACAAAGAAAAAATTTAAATCAATCAATTGCATAATATCAAATATGAACCTGACATGGGAGGAGAAAAGATTTCATAATGTGGCTGCAGACATAGAAGGTGACCTTTTTTAATCATAGATAGTTACAGAAAGCTAGAGAAGCACACTTACATTCATGACATAAATTGTAGAAACAAGCGATAAGCGAAACAAATATATAACAGGTTTGTTCACATGGCAAACTCATTAATAATGTGCATAGTAGATATGTATCACTGTACGTAACAGGTTGGGTTGAACTGCACTCGTATCAGCAATGGCACAAGAGGAAGAAAAAATGCGTTCAGAGAAGAATAATGACCAAAGAAAAAGCAGGAAGCAAACAACCTATGGTCAAATTCCACGGCATTTTCTACTCGTGACTCCTGCAAAAGAAATTAGTCTGAATAAATGGTTTACCTGAAATTTTAATTTGTAGCTAGTATTGAGATAATGGTTCATATACAAGCGATAAGATAGCACCTAAAATGGAAGCGAACATGTTAACTGATACAAGCACATCAAATCATTGCAAATTATCCAGATATTACTAAAATTAAAGCATGGAGCCTCACGAAAGCACCGAGCATTCAATTGCCTTGTACTGAACTATGAATATATATTCTTAAAACTATGAATATATACAGTCTAAGAGGAACATATCTTACCACTAAGCGGCTGAAATCAGAAAAGTCATTGGGTTTATTGTATAGTTGAAAGCAGTGTCAGACAAGGGGCCTGTTCTGAAACTCTAGTGTGAATATACTAAAAATGTCGTATTAAAATTCTGCACAACACTATTGCTAAGTTTAATCAAATTTGTAGCTCACTAAAACTAATTTAACTAAGAGGAGTAAAAAGCTAAGTGACCTTGTGTGTGCACAGCACCTTACTTATCTCTCTATTTTGTTTGTCCTTACCATTGCCAGCAAGGATATCTCATACAGAATCTCCTGAAGCTATTTGGAAACTATGTAAAAAAGCAGGGATGCATTAAAACCTAATCCACTGCCACAGTATGAGAAGGAGAGCTAACATGTACCTCATCAACATGTCATATAGGAGGAACTCTTCTAAACAATATTCAATTTGGATGTAGATATCTGGGAGCATCAACATGTGAAGCTTCAACATGCTAATTCTGTGGAGCCAATGACCTCATGTGGTGGCAAAGTAAATAGTAAGTGAATTGCTTTGATGGAAATAGAGTCTGAAGGAAACTTTTGTTTCCATTATACTGCTACTCCAAAAGTAGCTGAAAGAAGTGGAGAACATGCAGTACCAACACATATTCCAAGGTTATCGATTAACACTTTATGGAGCTACAAACAGAGTAACCAATGTATTTGAACACAGGACATGACCCTGTCATTTTATTTTCCGACAAAATCATGAAACATAAGTGAAATGCATATTGAGAATTGAACTAAGCAAGCAAATGTCCCTCAAGAAGAGATAATGAGCAGTAATTGAGATAACTATACTGAACATCAGGGCCAGTAGCGAGAAACCTTACCATAGATCTTTATCAACTAAAACATCTGTTTTTTTTAGGCTTCAATGCTTAAATGCAGTGAACATCAGGGACAGTTGAGATCTTTATGAACTAAAACACCTATTTTTTTGTAGTCTTCAATGCCCCGCCCAGATTAGGCAGAGAAAGAAGCCTTTTCCTCTAAAAACCAAGTAGGAAGCAACAAAACTAACCAGAGAATGTACTACCTGAATTTGATAAGCCCATGATAAAACAAGCCAAGAAATAGTACTTATCTTAAAACATCAGTGAGAGTCATAAATGGTGCTGTTACCATAGATCTTTATGGACATATACTTTTTTTATCGCCTCTAATGCCCAGTGCCCAGATTAGACCGAGAAATAAGCCTTTTCCCCTCTGAAAACCATGTAGGAGGCATCAAAACTAATAAAACATTGCACAAACTCAAATTGATGAGCGCATAATTCTTCTACACACAAGCTAAAAAACTGTGCTTGTTTTGCAACCTCGGTAAGAGTCATAATAATCTTAGCATGTATTTGTGTCAATCAGATAGAAAGAAGGATCATAAATGATGCTTTGATCTAATTGCCTGTAGCCTTTTAAAGATCTAACTCAGAATGCAGATAGCGGAAGGAAGAACTTACAAAGTCGGGGAGGAGAAAGATAGGTCATGTCATGTGGGGCACGGCATACGCAAGGCGCCGCAGGACGCGCGACAGCCGCAGAGCAGCGGAGCGGGCCGCGGAGCGCGAGGTGGGCGCGCGTGGCGCAGCGGCCGCGATCACCGCGGGCGCAGATGGCAGGTCCGATCCGACTGATTAGGAGAGGATCAAGGCCGGAAATTAGGAGTTGGTTTCCATTAGTTGGCCGGTTGGCCTTTATATTCCTTGTACTCGGATTATTGAGAATTAAGCAAGAATTATCAATCTATTCTCCTTCCTATCTCTCGTAAGCCACCTGCTGTGGGGGAAAACCTCGCGGTGAAGGACTGGAGCGTGGCTACGAGCTCCGTAGTCGCGGTCCACCGTCGTTGAGCGCCGAGGCGCTTGACAACCTGGTATCGGTGTCTCGTCGGTCCTCGACTTCCGCCTCCACCGCACCCCCACCCACCACCACAGCCGCCGCCGGATCCCCCTCCCCCACCACCATACCGCACACCAGCCCCCACCGTCTCCTGCGTCGTCTTCGGTAGCCTCGGCCCCGGAGACATGGGTGACAACGGCGATCTCAAGGCTGCCATCGACACCCTCACCAAGAACGTTGCGCTCATGCAGTCGTCCATCCAGGCCAACGCCAAGGCGATCGCCAACATCACGGCCTCGTCGTCCGGCTCCAGCCCACGGCCTCACCCCGGCGAGCACACCCAGGACCGACTGCCGAAGCATTGGCGTCCGGATTCCCGCGCTACGACGGCAAGACCGATCCACTCGCCTTCATCAACAATGCGAATCTTTCTTCATGCAGCAACGCATCATGCCGGAGGAATGCGTATTTATGGTCGTACAACCTCAACGACGTCGCCCAATTATGGTATATGCAGGTCCAAGAGGACGAGGGCACCCCGACGTGGCCACGCTTCAAGGAGCTCATCAACGTGCGGTTGGGGCCGCCGCTCCGCTCAGCGCCCCTTTTCGAGCTCTCGGCCTGCTGCCGCACCGGTGGACTGAGTACGAGGACCGGTGGCATGCGCTGCTTCCACGCGTCGGCAGCGCCCTTTTCGAGCTCTCGGCCTGCTGCCGCACCGGCACGGTGACTGAGTACCAGGATCGGTGGCATGCGCTGCTTCCACGCGCCGACAAGCTGGACGAAGCTCAACGCATTCAGCTCTTCACGGGCGGGCTGTTGCCGCCGCTCAGCTTGCAGGTTCAGATGCAGAATCCCAAACTCTCGCGTCTGCGATGAGCCTGGCCCGGCAGTTCGAGTTGATGGCCGAGTACACGGCCCCGCCGGTCCCTGCAGCCCAGGGCCGAGCCCCAGGCCGCGGCCTCCTGGGCACACCGCCGCACAGGCCGGCTCTGCAGGCGCCACCTCCGGCTGGTGATCGCGCGCCAGGGCCGCGATTCCGGCGACGGCCGCCAGGCTAAGCGGCTGTCCAAGGAGGAGCAGGAGGAGCGCCGCCGTTTGGGACTCTGCTACAACTGCAACGAAAAATACAGCCGGGGCACAATCGTGTCTGTCGGCGCATTTTTCACATCGCCGGCGTGGAGCTCGACGACGAAGATAGCACCGAACAAGAGGAGCCGGCTACCGAGTCGCCGGTCTTCTCTCTGCACGCAGTGGCCGGCGTTCCCTGCGGGGGCACGCTGCAGATCGTCATCAGCCTGGGCGGTGCCGCACTGGTCGCCCTCCTCGACAGTGGGTCGACCCACAACTTCATCTCCGCCAGCGCAGCAGAGCGCACTGGGCTCAGGGTGGAGCCCCGGCCGCGCCTCACTGCCGTCGTGGCCAATGGCGAGCGGATCGCCTGCCCAGGCGTGATCCGTGCGGTGCCTATCTCCATCGACGACACTGACATCAACATCGACCTGTTCGTCATGCCACTTGCAGGTTACGACGTGGTCCTCGGCACCCAGTGGCTAGCCACCCTCGGGCCGATTGTCTGGGACTTCGCCGCGCCCTCCATGGCGTTCCAGCTCCGTGGGCGCGCGTTCCGCTGGACAGGCGTGCCGACCACCACCGCGCCGCACCTCCACTCCACTGTGGCCAGCGCGCCTCTCCTTGACGAGATGCTGGCCACCTTCGCAGACGTCTTCGCCGAGCCCACAGGGCTGCCACCACCCCGCGCCCGCGACCATAGCATCACCCTCAAGCCGGACGCGGCGCCCGTGGCAGTTCGGCCGTACCGATACCCGGCAGCGCACAAGGACGAGCTGGAATGCCAGTGTGCCACTATGATCCAGCAGGGCATCATCCGCCGCAGTGACTCGGCGTTCTCGTCCCCGGTCCTGCTCGTCAAAAAAGCCGACGGCTCTTGGCGTTTCTGCGTCGACTACCGCGCCCTAAACGCCTCTCACCGTCAAGGACGCGTTCCCCATCCCCGTCGTCGATGAGCTGCTGGATGAGCTCCAGGGCGCGCGTTTCTTCACAAAGCTCGACCTGCGGTCCGGGTACCACCAGGTGAGGATGCGGCCGGAGGACGTCCACAAGACGACGTTCCGCACCAACGACGTCCTCTACGAGTTCTTGGTGATGCCGTTTGGGCTGTGCAACGCCCCGCGACATTCCAAGCGCTCATGAACGACGTTCTCCGCGCCCACCTCCGCCGGTTCGTCCTCGTCTTCTTCGACGACATTTTGATATACAGCAAGAGTTGGGCGGACCACTTGCGACACATGTGCGCCGTCCTCACCATCCTTCGCCAACACCGCCTCTTCGTCAAGCAGTCCAAGTGCTCGTTCGGCGTCGACTCGGTCGGCTACCCTGCCGACATCATCTCGGCGGCTGGCGTGGCGATGGATCCAGCCAAGGTCGGGCCGTCCATGATTGGCCCGGCCTCGCTCTGCGCGCGCGGTGCGCGGCTTCCTCGGCCTGGCGGGCTATTATCGGAAATTCGTCCACAACTACGGTGCCATCGCCGCGCCTCTCACCGCGCTGCTTAAGAAGGACGGGTTCTCCTGGAACCACGACGCCGAGGCGGCCTTTACTGCCCTCAAAGGCGCGGTGATGTCAGCCCCCGTGCTGGCCCTCCCTGACTTCACCAAGTCCTTCATCGTCGAATGCGACGCGTCCACATATGGCTTCGGGGCGGTGCTCCTCCAGGACGCGCACCCGATCGTGTTTTTTCAGCCGCCGGGTCGCACCGCGCCCTGGCGGCCTACGAACGAGAGCTCATCGGCCTAGTCCTCGCTGTGCGGCACTGGCGTCCGTACCTTTGGGGCGCCGCTTCATCGTCAAGACGGACCACTACAGCCTCAAGTACCTCCTCGACCAGCGCCTCGCGACGATCCCCCAGCACCACTCGGTCGGCAAGCTGCTGGGTTTTGACTTTGCCATCGAGTACAAGTCCGGCGCATCGAACACGGTGGCCGATGCTCTCTCCCGCCGCGACACCGAGGCGGACGCCCCGGGCAAGCTGCTGGCGGTCTCGGGCCCCCGTTTCGACTTCATCGGCCGCCTCCGCCACGCTCCGGCCACGGATCCGGCCTTGTTGGCCATCCACGACGAGATCAGTGCGGGCACCCGCGCCGCGCCCTGGCCATCGCCGATGGTTTGGTCACTTACGCCGGGCGGCTCTACATTCCGGCGGCCTCGGCGCTGCTCCAGGAGATTGTGGTGGCCACCCATGACGATGGGCACGAAGGAGTCCAATGCACCCTCCACCGCCTCCGCCGCGACTTCCATTTTCCCAACATGCGTCGTTGTGTGCAGGACTTCGTGCGGGATTGTGCTACATGCTAGCGATACAACTCAGAGCATCTCCACCCCGCCGGCCTCCTCCTACCGCCGCCCGTCCCCTCTGCAGTCTGGGCGGACATCGGTCTGGACTTTGTGGAAGCGCTGCCCAGGGTGAACGGGAAGTCAGTCATCCTGTCCGTCGTCGACCGCTTCAGCAAATACTGCCACTTCAACCCCTTGGCGCACCCGTACACCGCCGAGACTGTGGCACAGGCGTTCTTCACCGACATCGTGCGCCTCCACGGCATGCCACAGTCTGTGGTCTCGGACCGCGACCCGTCTTCACATCGCTGTTCTGGCGCGAGCTGATGCGCCTGATGGGTACCAAGCTGCACATGACATCCGCTTTTCACCCTCAGTCCGACGGCCAGACGGAGGCGGCCAACCGCGTCATCGTCATGTATCTTCGCTGCTTCACCGGCGATCATCCCCGGCAGTGGCTGAGGTGGCTCCCCTGGGCGGAGTACGTCTACAACACGGCTTATCAATCGTCGCTCTGGAGACACCCTTCCGCGTCGTCTACGGCCGCGACTCGCCAATGATCCGCTCATACGAGCCGGGTGAGACCCGGGTCGCTGCCGTCGCACGCGACATGGAGGAGCGGGAGGCTTTCTTGGCGGACGTCCGCTACCGCTTGGAGCAGGCGCAGCTCGTTCAGAAGCATCACCACGACAGGCACCATCGCCAGGTGTCTTATCAGGTGGGCGAGTGGCATGGCTGCGGCTCCGCCAGCGTACCATGTCCTCCCTGCCAGGCGTCTACCGGCAAGCTGAAGCTGCCTACATCGTCGGCCTACCGCGTCGTCGAGCTGATCAACGCCGTCGCCGTGCGCCTGGAACTACCGCCGCACGCTCGCTTCATGACGTCTTTCATGTCAGTGTTCTCAAGAGGTTCAGCGGCATGCCTCCATCCACCCCACCGCCCCTGCCTCCCATTCACCATGGCGTAGTGAGCCCGGTACCGGCGCGTGTGGAGCGCGCTCGCACGACGCGGGGGGTTCGGCAGCTGCTGGTGCATTGGCAAGGTGAACCACCCGAGTCCGCCACTTGGGAAGATCTCGCCACATTCCGCGAACAGTTCCCAGACTTCCAGCTCGAGGACGAGCTGCTTCTCGAGGAGGGGAGAGATGTCATGTGGGGCACGGCATATGCAAGGCGCCGCAGGACGCGCGACAGCCGCAGAGCAGCGGAGCGGGCCGCGGAGCGCGAGGTGGGTGCGCTCGACGCAGCGGTCGCGATCACCGCGGGCGCAGATGCAGGTCCGATCCGACTGATTAGGAGAGGATCAAGGCGGAAATTAGGAGTTGGTTTCCATATTAGTTGGCCGGTTGACCTTTATATTCCTGTACTCGGATTATTGAGAATTAAGCAAGAATTATCATCTAATCTCCTTCCTATCTCTCGTAAGCCACCTGCTGAGGGGGAAAACCTCACGGTGAAGGACTGGAGCGCGACTACGAGCTCCGTAGTCGCGGTCTACCGTCGTTGAGCGCCGAGGTGCTTGACAGGTCACCTCTTGGTGTCATTCAATGTTGGTAACTACATTTTGAAGGGGCACCTGTAGATGCATAACTGCATCAGCATGTAGGAATGTGACGATGATGAGCTCATTAATTTGCTTGTAATTACATTTGTTTACATAGCTTTCAATGGTGTCGGTGTTTCAAAACCGGGGTATGACACCAACGAGTAATATGATCGCGTGCTCTCTTCCTGGATGGTGATGCAAGATGACACAAGGATTTATCCTGGTTCGGGCAAAGAAGCCCTACGTCCAGCGGGGGAGGATGTTCTTGTATTACTTGCACCTAAGTGCTTGTACAGGGGCGAATACAAGCTTGGGAGCGTGGACCGGAGTCTGGACCTGAGTGTGTGGGTGTATGGCGTTCTAACGTGTTTGTAACCGTCCGAATGAGGGCCCTGGTGTCCCCTTTTTATAGAGCAAGGGGGCCAGGGTTACACGAGGGTTTTACAAGTGTCGGGGCGCACGGTGCCCAATACGAAGTAGGGTAGGAACCCTGTCTTGTCGAAGACATTGTAGCCGACGTGGGCGTTGCTGTTGAGGCGTCCTTGGGGCGTGGCCTCCATCCCGGGCGCGGACGCGGAGGCGTGGCGAGGTGGAAGCCGTACAGCGCCCATCCCGGAACGTGCAGGGCGCGGCGAGGTCCCTCCGGGTCTTGGGGTACCTGTCCTCCAATAGTGAGAGCAGTTAGGGCTCGAGGGGCGCAGAGCCCCTCGAGGTAGCGCCTGCGGGGGCTCGAGTTCCCGCAAGTATGGGCGAGTCCCGGAACGCCCGGTCGTTCAGAGGGATTCCAGGCCTCGAGAGGTGGCTCGAGGGTGCTATAGTGCGGGTATGGCGAACAGTGCTGTACTGCGCCCTTTAGCCCATGCTTATGGTGAAAACGAGGTTTGACTCTGACTCCGGTCACTGTGGCACATGCTGTGTACCAGAGGATGTGACCGGAGTTGGTGAATGCATTGAATGCGTGGTATGGGCTAGCTGCCGTGTCCGTGCCGCCCGAGGGAGGCGTGAAGCGTCTCAAGGGATAGCTGCTGTGCCTGAGGGGCTCGAGGTCCCCGCGTGGGGTCTCCAGGTGTAGAGGAGCGCTCGCCCGAGGCCTGGCTTGGAGGGCTCGGGCAAGACGGAAGACGAGCGTTCGCCAGGCCTGACGCGGAGGGCTCGGCGAGACGGAGACGAGCGTTCGCCCGAGGCCTGGCTTGGAGGGCTCGGGCGAGACGGAGAACGAGCGTTCGCCCGAGGCCTGGCGTGGAGGGCTCGGGCGAGGCGGAGAACGAGCGTTCGCCCGAGGCCTGGCTTGGAAGGCTCGGCGAGACGGAAGACGAGCGTTCGCCCGAGGCCTGGCGCGGAGGGCTCGGGCGAGACGGAGAACGGACGTTCGCCCGAGGCCTGGCTTGGAGGCTTGGGCGAGGCGAGAACGAGCGTTCGCCCGAGGCCTGACGCGGAGGGCTCGGCGAGACGGAGATGAGCGCTCGCCCGAGGCCTGGCTTGGAGGGCTCGGCGAGACGGAGAACGATCGTTCGCCCGAGGCCTGGCTTGGAGGCTCGGGCGAGTCTCTTATTCGTTTTGCATTGATTGGGGGTACCCCTTTAGCGTTCCCCGACAGTAGCCCCCGAGCCCTTGTTCGAGTGCATGCATTCGAGCAGGGGCTCCAGATTGGGATCTCGATGGATAGCTAACTGGTCTCGAGGGTTTTGTCGATTTGATTCCGTGGGTGTCGTGCGAGCGACACCCGCGTGTAGCCTCCGAGGCCACGGGGGAGTGGTTAGAACTCCCTCATGGCTTCCGAAGAATCCTCCGTTGTTTGGGAACCTTCTGCCCAGTGGCGCGCCTTTTTAGGCGAAATTGTCAAGGAGCAGAGATCGTGGCGCCGTGTGTACCTGTCAACAGGCTCGAGATGCGGTTCGGTAGTCACATTAATGTTTGCGGTTACCTTTCCTTTGTCGTGGAGACTCCGTCCGAGGCTTGGCTCGGAGGGCTCGGGCGAGATGAGAACGAGCGATCTTCGAGGCCTGAGGCCTGCGAGGGCGGCTTCGGAGGCTGGACGAGCGTTCCCCGAGGCCTGAAAATCTCATGTTCACACAAGAAAAGAGATTAGTCGTAACTGTCCGAGTTTTTAGACCCTTTTTCGTCGAGGGGTGCCAGGCTGAACCGACTGGCCGGCTCCTCGAGCTGTCCGGCATGCCGATTGCCTGGCTTGTCATCCCGCGAGTCCTTTCGATCGGATGCGAGGGGGGATGCCTCGTACTACCCCGAGTGGGCGAGTATCGAGGTTCCCGGTGAGCTGGTAACGGGGAATCCAAGTGAGAGCTCGTGCCCCGTTCGATAGGGGTCGACTGTGGCCCGGAGGCGGTCTCATAAAGCATGGGTGCTCAGTCTGCAGGAGTGCCGGGTCCATTCGATAGGACCCGGTGGCTCGATGCCTCCTCCGAGGGATCTCACTGCATGTCAAGCTCCCTGCCTTGGATACACGTGGGGGGCCTCGAGGGCTTGGCCCTCGAGTGATGCCGCGAATGGCGCCCCTTGGTGTCCCTGACTCGGGTGCTCAAGCGGCTGTCGACCCTTTTCGAGGGCCAGCCTTCGCTGCTTCGAGACTTAGGGCCGGGGCCCGTTTTTACCTTCGTGAAGAAGCCTCCGTCGTCTGGGAATCCTTCTGCCCGTTGGGCACGCCTTTTTAGGCGGAAATCGTCAGGCAGGGCGGCGGACGCGAAGCCGAAGCGACGGTCCGCGGCGGGCCCGGGCAGTAGAGCGAATGGAGAGCTTCCGCGTGTATCCTGCATCCGGCTCAAGACGCGGTTAGGTGGGCGCATTAAATGCCATGCGGTTACTTTTCGCGTCGTGGGAGACCCCGCCCGTGGGGTTTTCCCTTATAAATATCGAAAGAGGGGAAAAGGAATCCTTTACTTGCCTTTGCCTTCACCGCCGCCGTAGCCTTCACACGCCCTCTCCCTCGAGCTAGTCGATTGGGAATCTTCCGGCCGTCCGTCCCCACTCAGGTCCGCGCCGTGACCGCCATGGCCGCCCAAGTGCACTCCATGCACATACGGTGACGAGTTGACACACTCTGGTTTCCCCACCTAGCGTCTCTTCCACATCCCAGGAATCACCGCTAGCACGTGGACCTCTAAGCCGTTGTCACCGTTGCTCAACACCTGCAATGCCAGATCCAACGCGGCATCCACACGCACCTTCCTCACTAGCCACGCATCTGTCGCCTGGACTACGTCCGAGGCACCGCAGAGAGGGGTAGGCACTCCATGTAGCGAGGCTCCGGGCCGCGCTTACGGGACTGGTTCGGACGCTCCAGCCTGTACTTCACCTCCCCCAGCGAACGGTACCGCGCCATCCCCGCGCCGCGAGCCATTCATGCCGTTAGAGCCGGGGAGTTCCCACTGAACCCGGATCCGGGGTGGATAAGTGCCCTGAGAGTAGCGGAGAGCGGGAGTGTAGCCCGCACCTCGTATCCGGACACCGCCTGGAGAGATCGGCTTCCCGCGCCCTGTGAGTCGGCACGCCTGGAAACTCCGGCCGTGAGGAGCGCCCGCGACCTCGCCCTGGTCCCCGCCACCCGCCCGGGCGGCCGAGGACTGGAGCCGACGAAGGTGACGCAGCAGGCTGGAAACGTTGGTGGAGCGGGGGCTTCTCCGTCCCAACCGCGGGGGTCCTGCGTGGTGGTTCTCCCGTCGGCGGATCACCGGAGCCGCACCCGCCGGAGGGGTATGTGGTGAGCTTCCACGCTTACAACCGTATGGGGCTGGCCCACCACTTCGAGGTGGAGCTGCAGCACTTCTCCCCCAACTCCATCTCGCACGCCGCCATCTACGCCGCCGTGTGTGAGGGGTATTTGAAGATTGAGCCGCACTGGGAGATGTTCGTCCACCTCTTCCGGGGCGAGCTCTTCCACAAGGCCGCGAAGCCGAGCGGGAGGAGGCTCGCGCGCGTGGGCTCCCTCACTATCACCGCGAGGACCGGGCCCTCGTCGGCCACGTCCCCGCGACTACCTCCGCTACAAGCTTTCCACTAACCAGGCGGGTGGGACGACCACTGGTTCTACCTGCGGAGAGGGCGGGCTCCTTCCGCAGTACACCGGCAGGGTCATCACCCAGCGCCCGGAGAAGTGAAACTGGGCGTCGCGGCGGACAGGCAGCGCCACCTGTTGCCGTTGATGAGCACGATGCGGACGCTGGTGGAGGACAAGAAACTGACCGTCCAGGCGTCATTTGGGCGTTCCACCAGCGGAGGGTCCTTCCTCTGGCGGATCGCTCCCTTCTTATGTTCGAGATGGGGCCAAACGCCTCGCCCGAGGCGCTGAGTCAATCGAGGATGGCCGAGGGGAGGCTGTCCCCGAACGAGGCTACCTCCCGGGTGACGCTCACCATTCAGGGGACGTTCCGCCCAGAGGAGGCCGACTGATCACCATGGCACCCGACGAGGGGTGCCTCGACCTGGTGAGCCACCCTCGAGCCAGGCTGTCTCGAGCCTCCCTCCTCCTCTTCCTTTCTTCGAACCTTGTTCGTTCTCCTCTAGTTTTTCTCATTCGAGCTTCTCTTCCTCGCAGGGGGCGTTTACTTGTCGCGCGTCGAGGCCTCCGGTGAGGGAGGACGCCGTGGAAACACAGGTGAGGCGCCTCTCTGCTCAAAAAGACAAAGAGAGAAAGGATGCTAGAAAGAAGAAAGAGAAAAACAGAAACTTGCGTCGATCGGCTCGGGAGCAGAGGCTGGCGAAGGCTCGTCACAACCGGCGGCCTGGGGATGAGTCTCCCGAGCTCAGCTCCTCGAGCTCGGAGGAGAGGACGATGATGATGACGAGAGTGACGACGAGGGGATGGACGCGCGTTGAGGCGCGCGGGGGTCGTCGACGTCCGGCTGACCACTATTCCTCTGTGCAGGAGGATATCCTGGAGGTTCCTCGGCGAGGGGATCGCGCGGGACGCAGCCGCGGAAGGCGGCATCAGGCCCCGCCTTGTCGGGGGCTCAGGGCACGTCGAGCTCCGCGCGGTCACGCCGGCTGTCGCGAAGAAGCCACGGACCAGGAGCGCTATCGCCGCTGCGCAGATGGAGACCACGGCCGCGTCGACCCAGGCGGGGGGTCTCGAGAGGGGCCGGCCCTCGAGAAGCGCCGACAGGTCGAGAAGGACTCCGGGCTTGACCGTCGTGAGCCATCAAGGGCGCCGTCGAGCCCGCGGAGGAGCGGTCAGCACGAGAGGGCGTCGAGCCCGCCCATCTTGACCGTCGGGGAGGGAGCCCCCGGGTTCTCGTGACCAGGGGCGTGAGCGTCCCCTGAGTCCATCGCCGCATCGCCGCCGGGACACAGAAGCGGGTGCGGGAGAGCGCGACCGTGAGCCACCGGAGCAGGTCCCGGAGTCCGCGCCGGGGCAGGCGCCACGACGACAGCACGAGGGGGGCACGGTCGCCCTTCCCATGATGTGGGGCGGAAGGAGGCCTCTCCCTCGAGGTCGAGCCATGAGAGGCATCGGGAGCCCTCCCCCCGTCCCAGCCCAGCGGAGACGGCCCAGGCGCAGGGCTCGAGCCGTGGGGTGGGCTCGAAGCCCCCGAGTGGGTCCGGCGAATCCGGGAAGAAGCACAGCCGCCGCTTTGGGTGAGTAACTTTCTTGGGTCTCGTCTGTAGTGGGGTTTTACCTTTTTACTTTTGATGACGCATGCCATCTCTGGTATCTCAGGGGGAAGCGCTCCTACCAGGAGGTGGACCTCGCTTCGTCCAAGCGGGCCAGGACCTCGAGCCCCGTCGTGGCACAAGCACCTCGAGGTATGGCACCTTCCTCCGCTAGAGAAGCCGCTTGGCTGGAGAAGGCTCGAGCTGCCATGGCTCGAGGAGGCCGGATGACCGACGCAGATTTTGGTGAGGCCGTCGCCATCGACCGCATGGGTCGAGGCACTCTTCCCGGTTCTGATATCACTGTCATCTCGTATTGCAGGGGCCACAGCTCACGGCTCGAGCCCGCCACGGCCACACCCACTGAAGCGCTGCCTCCTCCCTCCTCCTCCCGCGATGGCGTCAGTCGGGAGCGCCACCCTTCCTCCCGCTACAACGGCTGTTCCGGTGGAAGCGCCTGGGGCGAGCACGGCCCCGCCGGTGTCTGGGGCCGAGGAGACCGCGCCCCTCGGGCACCGACCGACACGAGCCGGCTGCGGAGGAGGGAGAGGGGGGGAGAGGCGTTGGCGGAGGAGGAGCCGACGGTGGAGGACCTCCTGAACGAGCTGGAGCAGGGGCCGCTCCTTGCCGCGGGCTCGATGATGGCGGAGGCGCCTGAGGCGCCGGCTAGCGCTGACAAGGCGCCGGAGGGCCCGGCCAGGGAAGAGCCGGGGCTCGTGCCGTCGGGCGGCGGGCCGCAGTCAGGGCAGCTCGGGGCGGAGGAGGATCTGCCCGACATCGAGCTTGACCGACCAGTATGGCCGTCTCCCGACGCGCCGAGCCCGTCCCTCGCCATGGTCTCCGTCAGGCAACCGGTCCAGCTGGGGCCCCGCGCGAGGTGCGGTCCATCTTCCGGGAGGTGGCCGAGCTCATGGCGGAGGCGGAGCGGTCCTGCTCCGAGGAGGCGGGCCGGTCCGCACAGGTGTCGGCCGCCCTCGCGAGGGCTGAGGCGGAGCTTCAAGATCTCCGCGCTGAGCTGGGCCGGAACGCCCAAATGGCGAGCCGGCTCAACGAGGCGGAGGCGGAGGTCCGGGCGGCTCGAGGTGAGGCCGCTCGATCCAAGGAGGAGGCCGCCGCCGCTCTCGAGGCGTCGAGGAAAGAGGCCGCGGACGCCCGAAGCGAGGCTTCCTCCGCCCGGGCTGATGCTGAGGCGGCGAGGCAGGAGGCCGCTGACGCCCGTGGCGAGGCCGCTACCGCCCGAACCGCAGCGGAGGCGGCGAGAAAGAGGCCGAGGACGCCGAGAGCGGTATCGCCACCGCCCGAGCGGCCGAGGGGGCGGCGCGGACAGGAGGTGATCCGAAAGGATCTGGCCCTCGTGGAGGCGGGCAGGCTGATCGAGGAGTTAGATCCGAGAAGCCCCTTATGTTGGCGAGAGCGGCCGAGCGAGGTGCGCAGGCTGGGAGGCTGAGGCGCGCGGTTACCAGCAGACTCTCGGCTCCGGGGCCACTGGGGCCCTGAGGGCCGGTCCAGGGTTGTTACGAGGTTTCTCTTCGGAGTTTTTGTTACGCCGCAGTCTCACTCTTCTCGTTTGTTGCGCAGGGTCGAGAGACGGTCGAGGAGCTCCGCGGGACGAACCAGGCTCTCTTGGACCAACTCCAAGATGAGACGATGGTGGCGGAGCGGGCTCGTGCTTCCCTCGACCGTCTTGGCTCCGTGTGGGGTGCTCCTCCTGTGGCTTCGGCGGAAGGTGCGGTGGCCCAGGCGACGCCTTGGTCGACGCCTTGTGGTTCCTCGACGTAGCTGCGCGGGACCGTGTCCGGCAAGCTCTCCACCATGGCGTCAAGCAGACGCTCGCGGTTGTCCGCTCCGGCTTCCGCTTCCCGGTCCACGTTGTCGCCAACGGCTTCATCGAGATCGAGGGGAAGGACGAGGAGTGGAACAACCGCCGTGTCGACAAAATTTGGAGAAGGTGGAGAGGCCAGGGACGTCGCTCGCGAAGATCTTCGAGGAGGACGTGCTGCCTCCTGACGCCAGCAGCGGTGTCGAGGGCCCTCCTCCCTCTAGCTCGGGCGTCGAGGCTGAGCCCGCCGTGGAAGACCTCGGGGAGGAGTACCACACTGACGAAGATTAGGGCCTGCGTGCCAAATTTGGGCGTCGAGGCCCTGTAAGAATTTTGTGACATGAATGAGTGTCTGTCGAGACCCGTATGTATATATGACTTGTTTGTTTAAAGGAGTTGTTTTCTTTTCAAACTTATTTGACCGCTTCTCTTTGTTTGCAAGCTCGAGTTTCTGCTAGCTTAGTCTGTGTTCCTTCGATACGTCGCGAGCACCTCGAGGGGAGGCGTAGGTAGGGTACCGTAGCCCGGGGCGTAGGCGGCCGTCTACGTCGACGCCTCCCGACCCTTGGAGGCTCGAGGTATTTAGGATTTAGACGTCGCTAGTTCACTCGAGGCGCGAGTCGAGACGAGGGTCGAATTTTTTGAAAAGAAAACACGCATTTTTTTCCGGAGTCTGGGGGGCGGTTACCCCCTTGTCAGCCCCCGAGGGAGGCTCGACCCTGAGCAGAGCAGGGTCGAGGCTACCTTAAGATGCTAAGCAAAATGAACGACAATGCACGAGTTTGTTCATTCATTTTGACATGTTTGTACAAAGCGACAGAATATGCTAGGCCTCGAGGCCTTTAAGGGTAGAAGCGACGTAGCTGAGAGATGTTCCACGCGTTCGCCAGGATTCTGCCTTGATTGTCGTAGAGCTTGTATGTCCCTGGCTTGAGCACCTCAGCTACGGTGTATGGGCCTTCCCATGGAGGGGTGAGCTTGTGGCGCCCTCGATTATCTTGCAGCCGTCGAAGCACGAGGTCCCCCACCGCTAGGTCCCTTTTGCGTACGTGCTTGTGTGGTAGCGTCGAAGCGTTTGCTGGTAGCGCGCGGAGTTGATGAGCGCCACGTCTCGGGCCTCCTCGAGTTGGTCCTTGGCGTTGGCGAGCTTTTCGTCGTTGGTTTGCTCGTTGTAGGCTCGAAGTCGAGGGGAGCCGTACTCGAGGTCCGTAGGCAAGACGGCCTCGGCACCGTAGGTCAGGAAGAACGGAGTGAACCCGGTGGCTCGACTTGGCGTTGTCCTGAGGCCCCACAGCACCGAGGGGAGCTCTGCAGCCCACCCCTTTCCGAAATTTTTGAGGGTTTTGAACAACCTCGGCTTCAGCCCATGGAGTATCATGCCGTTGGCGCGCTCGACCTGCCCGTTGCATTGAGGGTACGCGACCGAGGCCAGGTCACGCGAATGCTGTTGTCGTCGCAGAAGTTGGTGAACTTTTTGCCCGTGAATTGGGTGCCATTGTCGGTGATGATGACGTAGGCACACCAAACCGGTACATGATGTTGGCGATGAACTCGACGGCCTTCTCGGAGGTGGGGTCGCCTATCGGCTTAGCCTCGATCCACTTGGTGAACTTGTCGATGGCCACGAGCACGTGTGAGTGCCCTCCACTTGTCTTTTTGAGGGGACCTACAAGGTCGAGCCCCCAACGGCGAATGGCCAAGTAATTGGGATCATCTGCAGGGCATGTGCGGGTTGGTGCGTCTGCTTGGCGTAGAATTGACACCCATGGCATGCCCGGACCAAGCGCTTGGCGTCTCCAACGGCGGTCGGCCAATAGAAGCCTTGACGGAAGGCGTTCCCAACCAGGGTCCTTGGTGCTGCGTGGTGGCCGCAAGCCCCCGAGTGCATGTCGTCGAGGAGCTTGCGTCCTTCCTCGAGTGGGATGCAGCGCTGAAGGATCCCGGTCGGACTTCGTCGGTACAGTTCCCGTCCGTCGCCGTAGATGACGTAGGTCTTGGCCCTTCGAGCGATGCGTCGGGCCTCCGTCTTGTCTTCTGGTAGCTCGCCTTGCGTCAGGTAGTCGAGGTAGGGCGTCCGCCAGTCGAGGGGTCGTGATGAAGAAGAGGCGGGTGCGTCGACCTGCATCGCCTCAGCGGACGTCGAGGGGTCATTCCCGAGGGGTGGCGTTGAAAGTCGAGCCCCCGTGTCTAGCTCGAGGGGTGGCGTCGAGGGGCCAGCCCCCGGGTCGATTTTGACGGATGGCTCGAAAACGTCCCTCGAGAAGACGTCTGGTGGAACCGTGCCGCGCGTGGATGCCAACTTTGCCAGCTCGTCTGCGGCCTCGTTGTACTTTCGAGCTATGTGGTTAAGCTCGAGGCCGTAGAACTTATCTTCTAGCTTGCGCACCTCCCCGCAGTACGCTTCCATCCTGGGATCGATGCAGCTCGAGGCCTTCATGACCTGGTTGACGACGAGCTGCGAGTCCCCTCGAACGTCGAGGCGTCGGACCCCGAGCTCGAGGGCGATGCGCAGCCCATTGACGAGGGCCTCGTACTCGGCGACGTTGTTGGAGGCGGGGAAGTGCAAGCGTAGCAGGTAGCGCATGTGGACTCCGAGGGGTGAGATGAAGAGCAGGCCTGCGCCTGCCCTCGTCTTCATGAGGGATCCGTCGAAGTACATGGTCCAGAGCTCGGCTTGAATCTGCGCCGGCGGGAGCTGAGTGTCGGTCCATTCAGCAACGAAGTCTGCCAACGCTTGCGACTTGATGGCTTTTCGCGGGGCGTAGGTGATGGTCTCCCCCATTAGCTCGGCGGACCACTTGGCGATGCGCCCCGTGGCCTCCCGATTGTTGATGATCTCACCGAGGGGGAAGGATGACACCACCGTTACGGGATGAGCGAGGAAGTAGTGCTGGAGCTTGCGCCTCGTGACGATGATGCCGTAGAGCAGCTTCTGGATGTGCGGGTACCGGACCTTGGCCTCGGAGAGCACCTCACTGGTGAAGTACACTGGCCGTTGGACCGGCAACGCATGACCCTCCTCGTCCTCTCGACGACTATGACCGCGCTGACCACCTGAGTGGTTGCGGCCACATAGAGGAGGAGGGCTCGGGGGAATCGCCATCCTGGGCTGGTTGTGGTGGCACGAGAATTGGCGCGGAGGTCAGCAACCCCTTCAACTTGGTTAAGGCTCCTCGGCTTCGATAGTCCACGCAAAGCGTTCCGTCTTCTTCAGCAGGCGGTAGAGGGGTAGCGCTTTTTCCCCTAGCCTCGAGATGAATCTGCTGAGAGCGGCTAGGCAGCCTGTCACTTTCTGCACACCCTTGAGGTCTCGAATTGGGCCCATCCTCGTGACGGCTGAGATTTTTTCGGGGTTTGCCTCGATCCCCCGTTGTGAGACAATGTAGCCAAGTAGCATGCCTCGAGGCACACCAAAGACACACTTCTCGGGGTTGAGCTTCACATTCTTGGCCCGGAGGCACTCGAACGTGGTCTCGAGTCGATGAGGTTCCCGACTTTCTTGGTCTTCACCACGATGTCATCGACGTAAGCCTCGACGGTCTTGCCTATGTGTACACCAAAAATATGCTGCATGCAACGTTGGTACGTTGCCCCGGCGTTTCGAAGGCCGAAGGGCATTGTAACGTAGCAATACATGCCAAAAGGCGTAATAAAAGAGGTTGCGAGTTCGTCGGACTTTTTCATCTTAATTTGGTGGTAGCCGGAATATGCATCGAGGAACGAAAGCACTTCGCACCCAGCAGTGGAATCGACAATCTGATCAATTCTAGGTAAAGGAAATGGAACTTTTGGACATGCTTTATTCAGACCAGTGTAATCTACACACATCCGCATTTTTCCATTCTTTTTCCTAACTAGTACAGGGTTAGCTAGCCACTCTGGGTGAAATACCTCCTTGATGAATCCGGCCGCCAAAAGCTTGTGCACCTCCTCGCCGATGATCCTGCGCTTTTCCTCGTCGAAGCGGCGCAGGCGTTGCTTCACCGGTCTGGACCCGGCCTGGATCTCCAAGGCGTGCTCGGCGACTTCCCTCGGTATGCCCGGCATGTCCGAGGGGCTCCACGCAAACATGTCGATGTTCGCGCGGAGAAAGTCGACGAGCACTGCTTCCTATTTGGGCTCGAGGCTGGTACTGATGGTCAGCGTCTTGCCATTGGCCGAGGTCGGGTCGACGGGTATCTGCTTGGTGTGCTCAGCCGGCTCGAAGGTGCGGCGTGGCGCTTTGCTTCTGGGGCCTCCCCGGTGGCCAAGGCTGCCAAGGCCTCGAGCGAGTCGAGGTGGACGTTGGCCTCCCCACGCTCGACGCACTCCACGTCGCAGTGGTACGCGTGCTCGTAGGAGGTGTCGACGGTGATGACCCCTTTTGGCCCCGGCATCTTGAGCTTCAAGTACGTGTAGTTGGGAACCGCCATGAACTTGGCGTAGCCTGGCCGGCCGATGATGGCGTGGTAGGTCCCTTGGAAGCCAACCACCTCGAAGGTGAGCGTTTCCTGACGGAAGTTTGCCGGCGTGCCGAAGCAAACCGGCAGGTCGATGCGCCCGAGGGGGTGGGCCTTCTTCCCTGGTACGACTCCGTGGAACCCCCCGACGCTGGGTCGGAGCTGACCCTCTGAAATCCCCAGGAGGTCGAGGGTCTCGAGGTATATGATGTTGAGGCTCGAGCCCCCATCCATCAACACCTTGGAGAACCGAACGTCGACTATGACGGGGTCGACGACGAGGGGGTACGCTCCGGGTTTATGACACGGTCCGGATGGTCGTCACGGTCGAACGTGATCGGCGCATCAGACCAGTCAAGGTACCGGGGGCGTCGTGGCCGAGTGCAAAGATCTCGCGGCGCTCCTTCTTTCTTTCTCGAGCTGAGAGCCCGACGGTCGGCCCCCCGTAGATCATGTAGCAGTCGCGCACCGGGGGGAAGTTGCCGTCCGCGTCCCCTCCGCCGCGCCGTTTGTTATCCTTGCCCATGAGCGCGTCTTCTTTCTTATCGCCGAGCTTGGAGTAGTAGCCTTTCAACAGTCGGCAGTCCTTTAACTTGTGATTTACGGGGCCCCTGTGGTAAGTGCAGGGATCCTCGAGCATCTGGTCGAAAACAGCCCCGTCAGGGGGGCCTCGGGGCTTCTTAGGCTCGAGGGCGCCTGCGAGCACCTCTTCGTCGTCGTCGTCATTGGCGCCGTGCTTCGCCTTCTGACCCTTGCGTTTGTTCTTCTTCCTTTGTTGCCGTCATTGTTGTCGTTCTTGGCGTCGTTGCCCTTGTTCGAGCCCTCCGGCGCGATCACCGCCTTACCTTTGTCCGTGGAACGGCCAAAGAAGGCCCCCACTGCTTCGTCGCCCGAGGCAAAGCTGGTGACGCGATCCATCAGGTCCTCGACCGTCCTGGGACGGTAGCGTCCTAGCTCATGAACTAGCTCTTGGCATGTCGTGCCCGCGAGGAACGCTGAGATGACGTCCTCGTCAGGCACGTGGGGGAGCTCGAGGCGCTGCTTCGAGAACCGCCGAGCAAAGTCGCGGAGGGGCTCGTCCGCCGCCTGCCTGCAACGCCGTAGGTCCCAGGGGTTGCTGGGCGCACGCAGGTCCCTTGAAATTCCCGTCGAAGACCCTGACTAGGTCGGCCCAGTCATCGATCCGATCCGGCGGGAGCCCCTCGAGCCACCGGCGGGCGGTGTCCGAGAGGTAAAGTGGGAGTTGGCGTATGATCACACGGTCGTCGTTCTTTGCTCCGCCCAGTTGGCAGCCTAGGCGGAAGTCCGAGAGCCAGAGCTTGGGCTCGACCTCCCCGTCATACTTCACGATGTTGGTCGGCGGTCGGAAGCGGTCGGGGAGGGTTGAGCTGCGGATGGCCCGGCTGAAGACTCTGGGGCCCGGGGGCTCGAGGACTTGCCGGTCTTCATCGCTGTCGTAGCGCCCCCCTCGATGGGCGCTATAGCCACGCTCTTGGGCCCCCTTGTCCTTGCGCCGTCGGTTGATGTCGTTGCGGGCGTCATTGGGGTCTCGAGGTGGCCGGTTGTCGACGATCCGTTCACGGACTGGCCTAGCTCGAGAGGCGTCCGGCTGGTGGACGGATGCCTCGCGCTCGTTGCGGGGCGTGTCCGCCGGCTTCCCCGAGGCTGCTCCGCGCCGGCGTGACGCCGAGCTCTCGGCCTGTTGCACAGCGGCTGTCTCGAGGAGGTTCTTCACTTCCCCGAGCATGCGTCTGGCGTCAGGGTTGGAGACGGCGGGCAGGTCCGGAGCATCATCGCCGCCGCCACCACGTTCTGCCCAGCTCGCGGGAAGCATACCTCGGGGCGTGCTGGTGCCCCGTCCTCGAGGATCCGCCGGTGGACCTCTCGAGCCCGACCTCGAGCTCCGGCTCCTCGGGGCTGGGGTGGTTCCTGCATCAGGGTTTGCCGGAGCTGCAGCAGGTGTCGCCGTTCTTCCTCGGCTTTGGTGATTGCCTCTTGCACCTGCGCGAGTTGCGCCGCCCGGCCGTCGTCGTGCTGAGGCGGTACAGCCGGTGCCGGAGGTTCGTCCCTCCTTTGAACACGTGATCCGCCTGCCGCGGCCACGTCGCTGGGGCCTTCTAGATCGAGCGCTGGCCTGCCGTCGTCGCCCTCGTCCTCGGTATCGCATGCGACCCCCTCGAGTTGGAAGCACTCCCTGGTGGGATCCCAGAGGTCGGGGTCGTGGTAGTCGTATTCGTCGGAGTCAGAGCTGCCGTCGGCGTGCCGTCTTGGCGGATGCTGGGACCGCAGCTCGCGGTACCATTCTCCGACGGTGGATCGCCGGGGAGGCTCGATGGCTCGCGTGAAGCCGCGGTCGACGTACGCGGGGTGGACGATCTCCAGGTTGGCCATGGCCTGCAGAAGCACGCCCGGGCGCTCCTCCTGGCCTGCTGGCGGTCGGCCCCGATGGCGCTCGTTGAGCTGGCGGGCGTAGGCTGCTGTGGAGCTGGCGAGGCCGAACGGGGTCCGCCGGCGTTGAGCGCGGTATACCCCGTGCGGGAGGAGGCGGGTGGCGTCAACGGCGCACGGCTCGGAGGCCTCTGGCCTGGCTCCTGGTCCGTGCGCACGATGAACGCGAAGTCGCTGGGCGGGCGCGGGCGCGCCCTGGAAGTCTCCGGCCATGCGTCGGGCAGGCTCCTCCTTGGGAACTCCGCGCCGGCCACGGGGAAGTGGGAGTGTGCCGCCGGCACGGCCTGTGCCTGGCGACGACGGCAATGACGGCGCCGCTCATGGGGTGGCGACGCGTGGTGGCGTGGGCGACGTGCCACGCTCCTCGCACGGGGTGGCGTGACACGCCCTCCACTCGGGCCCTCCATGGAGAGCAAGGTCGGCTCGTTGCCGTTGTCGATGGCCAGGAACTCAAGGCTCCCGAACCAGATGACGGCACCGGCATAGAACGAAGGAGTCGAAGCAGCCATCCAGGAAACAGCGAGAAATCGACTCGACACGCGAAGTCCCTGTTGGCGGTTCTTATCGACATATTTATCCCGCCAACATAGTCCACATAAAAGGAGAAAAGCATGTATTTTACTCATATATACATTTATTGCTAACCAAGTTCCACATGTAGTGCAAAGTTATGTTTTGCAGAATAAACATGCATACAGGTGGATAACAACCAAAAAGGAGCAATCCAACACGCCGAAATGCGCAAATGAAAAGAAGGACACAAAAAGCCCATATAGAAGTGTAGCAAATTTCAGCTGGGAACAAACTCAGGAGCCCAAAAGGAGCAGCCCAGGCTTTTGCCTGGCTTGTTGGGCCCAGCCAGGGGGCGGCCGCCCCCTGGAGACGCCACGTGGCCACCGCCTTTGCAGAGGCGGTACATTAATTGCCCTAAAGGCGGTTCTGGGTGAAATTTGCAGCAAGCCCCCTCCTAAACCGACCTAAAGCACCTATATAAGGAGAGGGGGAGGGGAGGCCAAAGTAGAACACAATCACCTCTTGAGCTACACACTTGGGCACTACCTCTTCTTAGTTTTTCCTTGTTCTTGTGCTAGAGAGAGAGCTAGGCAAAGCTATCAAGGAGGGCTTGGCTCCTTGGAGAGATATTGGGTATGAATAAGATAGATCTGATCTCCAAAGCCCTGTCTTCATTCTTTCGATATAGTTCTTCATATGAACTAGAGTATAGTTCTTGTTCTAGTATTTTGGTATATGACTTAGATCTTAGGTCTTATATCATGTTGCTAGTATATGAGCTTATGAATAGTTCTTGTGGAATTAGTATAATATACATTCTAGTGTATAGTTCTTATAATATATTGCTACCCTAGGGTTAGTAGTGTATTATATGAATTAGAGCTAAGTGTGTATTGTATTATTCTCACATAGAACATTAGTCTAATTGCTTCATGCTTGTTATATGATTAGAAATGAGCTTATGTCAAGGGTGGCGGTTTATCATGCTCTTCCGAGTAGGCTCAGGCTTCTTACCTGTCGATCCGTAGGGTCGGGGACCCGGGGGAGTGTGAGTGGGTTCTGTGCATGCAAGCATGGTGCTTGGATGTAGAGGCCGGGTAATTGCATGGTCTTAGTCCACGGTAGTGGGGATGGCGGCAGGTGGTGACAGCCCTGTCCGTCCTTGGCATTCCCCCACGTAAGGCTAGGGTGTAGGAGTCTAAATTGTTACGAGAGGTTGCTGGCAGACCAGTACTCGCGTAATCTCCCGAACCATCTGAAGCATGAGTTTAGTTCTATGTCATATGATTGCATGATTAACTTGTTCTATGAATGACCTGTATCCAGACCATGCCTGCTCTATTAGGTTATTCAATTATTCTTTTATTCATTTATTCTTTTAGTCTCTTTTTACTCTTTGCCCTCTTGCCATGCTCAAGATTGTGTTTCTCCACTATTCAAATCATTACTGTTTATCACCTGTTATGACAATTGATCCATTATTGCTATCATGGTATTTGGTACTATGTTTATCCTAGAACTTGATACATACAAAGCCTTCCTCGAGCGAACCAATAATCACGATACTCGATATATCTCCGGGTGAAATGCTACACGATAATTCCGTGCGCTTGCGGACCTAAACTCCAAACCTACGAACTATCGTAAAGATGCATGCTTAACACTGTTGCTGGAAACGCGCCATTCTAAGCAACTTGTTAAGAGACATCGTACAGACACTTCTAGCGCCGTTGCTGGGAATAGATCTTCGGGTCCATTTCTATGCCAATATCCGGCGCCGTTGCCATGGATGGATTGCAAAGTCCATTCTTAGTGACGACGTTAGTAAGTGTCAACGTGCATTTCTGGCGCTGTTGCCGGGGATGAATCGTAAGGTCCATTCTTAGTAATAACGTTAAGAAATGCCAACAAGCATTTCTGGCACCGTTGCCGGGGAAGGCTAATGTAAAAAGTTCTAGATAAACATAAACCAATATCTGATATGCAAAATGAGTCATTGTTACGCAGGTTAACTCTGCCTGTTTTCCTCCTGTTGTGGATGAAACAGGAATAGTGTGTCTGGTTTCTCTCTGCCGGAAAACTTCATTAATGATCTCGAGGCACTCCTAAGGGCTAAGCGGATTCGTTCCGTTTCGTCTTCTGCTACTCCACCGACAGAGCAACCAGCCGGTTCCGCACCAACCCCAACTGAGGTCATGGCTGAGAAGACACTCCGCGAGTTCTCCGTGCCCGCTGTCACCAACGTGGCTACCGGCCCCGCTGTGGACACGGCCGGAAAGAACTTCAAACTCCGTACAGGCCTGATCACCATGGTGCAGGCAAGCCCGTTCTGCGGTTTGCCTAGCGAGGATGCGAATGCGCATCTGCAACACTTCCTGGAGCTGTGCGACACTATCGTCATCAAGGACATCACCCCAGATGTCATTCGGCTCCGTCTTTTCCCTTTTTCCCTTGTGGGGAAAGCGAAAAGGTGGTTCTACCAGGACAAGGAAGCTGTCAACACATGGGCAAAATGCTCAGCTGCATTCCTCGCTAAATTCTTTCCCATAAGCAAAACCAATGCTTTGCGGGGAAGAATCTCCAATTTCAAGCAAGATGCCACTGAATCAATCCCTGACGCGTGGGAAAGGCTCCAGGAGTACATCCTGAGCTGCCCCCACCATGGCATGGAAAATTGGATGGTGCTCCAAAACTTCTACAACGGGCTCACGCCCATGTCGAAGGGGCACCTAGATGCAGCCGCTGGTGGAGCATTCTTATCGCTCACCACCGCCGGGGCTAAGGCCCTGATCGAAAAGATGGTTGAACACCAAGGCTGGAGTGACGAGAGAACCCAAACACAAACACCAGCCAAAACACAAAAAGGCATGCATACCGTGAAGGAGACGGATATGCTTACCGCAAAGATAGACCTCCTTATGAAACACCTATCTGAGAAAAACCAAAAACCAAACAAATACGGTGAACGCCATAGATTCACACACGACGTGTGAAGTCTGTGGTGATGTTGGCCACTCGGGGACCGACTGCCCCGAAACCCATGAAGACGCCGCCTACATCAACAACGGGTTCCGCCAACAAGGAGGCACCAACCAGAACAATGGTTGGAATAACCAGTCACGGCCACCATTCCAAGGTAATTCGAACTCCAATTCGAATCAACCTTCATTAAGAGACTTAGTTCTTGGACAGGCTAAAATTAATGAAAATTTGACTAAAAAGTTGCTGTCCAATGATAAAGTTTTTGAAAATTTAAATACAAAAATAGAAAACCTAACGTCCTCCGTTCAAAATCAACTGAGCTTCAATAAAATGATAGAATCCCAATTAGCTCAAATCGCCGCTGCTATTCCTACCGAAAGTGCGGGACGACTCCCGGGACAACCCGAGAGTTCTCCCACTAACCATGCAGGGTGAAACTAGAAAACGGAAGGAAAGTCCCACTCAAAGGACTCAAAATAATTTGAGCCTCCATCGAAGGTAATCGGTATGTATCCCAAAAAAAAAAATCGGCCAAGAGCTAGCTTGGGGGAGGACCCCCACTTCTGAGGTATGTTGCATTGCATATTTAATTCCATGCATTTTTATTTTTTCATTAGCATGTTTACTTAATGCAATTCTAATTTAAAAAAAATGAATTCCACTCTTATATGTGATGTAAGATATGTGCTTCTTCCTTGTTGAAATGATGAATAGTTGCTCTGTCTTATAATTCACCTGTGCCTAGTTTATAACTTAGTTTCTACTAAGATTTGAGTTTATTGGTAAATGGCTCACTTAAGAACTTAAAACTTGTGGGATGCACATGCTTACTCAAGTCCAAGTTTACTGCTAGCCATGATCTGGTATAAGCAAAGAATTGCTATGACATTGTTCTAAGAAAGACTTGACATCCGGAGAATTTATTTAAAAACTTAAAATTCAAAAGTTCCTCGATGATGATATATCCTACCAGAGCCATATGATGAAAAACTTTTCAAACCATATACTCATTTGCTACTTGTATTTGTATTGAGCTTATTCAAATAGTTGTGACCTATGTGTAGACTTCTTTCATGCATTCAAGATCAAGATTCACGTACACCCACCAAATAAAGCTAACTCTTGCATTAAGAGTTACGCAAGACATGCCATGCATCCACCACAAAAATAAATGCTCCACATTGATCATGATCTTTCTCTCCCAAAAATTTTAAAAGAATTATGGGCTATCTAAAAAAATGAGAGAGTAAAAAAATGGACAAGTGTCCAAATGAAAACAATGGGTACTCCGATGCCCGCCTCTCTCTAAAAAAAAGTGAATGAGAGAGTAAAAAAAATGGACAAGTGTCCAAATGAAAACAATGGGTACTCCGATACCCGCCTCTCTCGATGAATAAAGATAGCCCATAGTTCCCAATTTTCCAGAAGGAGAAAGACATGAGAAAAGGAGTATTTAAAAAGAAAATATTCCACACACTTGCACTTCTTGATCTAAGTGTATGACTGAAGTCTCCTAAGGTCCAATTCTTTGACTTTGCAATATCTACAATACAAGTATGCCTACTTCCTTCTACCCACAACTCCAGATAAAGCTTTAGTTGGTAGAATGAAAAGAAAGGCAAAAGCCTTTGGTGAGGATCATACACATCTTGAGCGAATGAGTGAATCATTTGAGGAACTTGCTTTGATTTTCAAAACTTCTAAAAACTCCGGATTATAAAGTTGCTCAAGGAACAAAAGATAAGCACCTCTGCGAAAGCCGATCTAACATGCAGTGACTAAGGATTTGAGGAGGCTAACAAGCCCCATGGGTGACAAGGTACTAGGGTGAGTAATGGACCAATTTATTCAAACCATGGTAGACACTTTGGTATAGACCTGGCACTTGTGAATAATAATCGGCATTGAAGCAACTCCTGATCAACAACCAAAACCTTAGCTTTTGCTCGGGGACGAGCAAAGGGTAAGCTTGGGGAGTTTGTTGGCGGTTCTTATCGACATATTTATCCCGCCAATATAGTCCACATAAAAGGAGAAAAACATGTATTTTACTCATATATACATTTATTGCTAACCAAGTTCCACATGTAGTGCAAAGTTATGTTTTGCAGATCATAAACATGCATACAGGTGGATAACAACCAAAAAGGCGCAATCCAACACGCCGAAATGCGCAAAATGAACAAGGACACAAAAAGCCCATATAGAAGTGTAGCAAATTTCAGCCGGGAACAAACTCAGGAGCCCAAAAGGAGCAGCCCAGGCTTTTGCCTGGGCTTGTTGGGCCCAGCCAGGGGGCGGCCGCCCCCTGGAGACGCCACGTGGCCACCGCCTTTGCAGAGGCGGTACATTAATTGCCCTAAAGGCGGTTCCGGGTGAAATTTGCAGCAAGCCCCCTCCTAAACCGACCTAAGCACCTATATAAGGAGAGGGGGAGGGGAGGCCAAAGTAGAACACAATCACCTCTTGAGCTACACACTTGGGCACTACCTCTTCTTAGTTTTTCTTGTTCTTGTGCTAGAGAGAGAGCTAGGCAAAGCTATCAAGGAGGGCTTGGCTCCTTTGAGAGATATTGGGTATGAATAAGATAGATCTGATCTCCAAAGCCCTGTCTTCATTCTTTCGATACAGTTCTTCATATGAACTAGAGTATAGTTCTTGTTCTAATATTTTGGTATATGACTTAGATCTTAGGTCTTATATCATGTTGCTAGTATATGAGCTTATGAATAGTTCTTGTGGAATTAGTATAATATACATTCTAGTGTATAGTTCTTATAATATATTGCTACCCTAGGGTTAGTAGTATTATTATATGATTAGAGCTAAGTGTGTATTGTATTATTCTCACATAGAACATTAGTCTAATTGCTTCATGCTTGTTATATGATTAGAAATGAGCTTATGTCAAGGGTGGCGGTTTATCATGCTCTTCCGAGTAGGCTCAGGCTTCTTACCTGTCGATCCGTAGGGTCGGGGACCCGGGGGAGTCTGAGTGGGTTCTGTGCATGCAAGCATGGTGCTTGGATGTAGAGGCTGGGTAATTGCATGGTCTTAGTCCACGGTAGTGGGGATGGCGGCAGGTGGTGACAGCCCTGTCCGTCCTTGGCATTCCCCCACGTTCGGCTAGGGTGTAGGAGTCTAAATTGTTACGAGAGGTTGCTGGCAGACCAGTACTCGCGTAATCTCCCGAACCATCTGAAGCATGAGTTTAGTTCTATGTCATATGATTGCATGATTAACTTGTTCTATGAATGACCTGTATCCAGACCATGCCTGCTCTATTAGGTTATTCAATTATTCTTTTATTCATTTATTCTTTTAGTCTCTTTTTACTCTTTGCCCTCTTGCCATGCTCAAGATTGTGTTTCTCCACTATTCAAATCATTACTGTTTATCACCTGTTATGACAATTGATCCATTATTGCTATCATGGTATTTGGTACTATGTTTATCCTAGAACTTGATACATACAAAGCCTTCCTCGAGCGAACCAATAAATAACGATACTCGGTATATCTCCGGGTGAAATGCTACACGATAATTCCGTGCGCTTGCGGACCTAAACTCCAAACCTACGAACTATCGTAAAGATGCATGCTTAACACTGTTGCTGGAAACGCGCCATTCTAAGCAACTTGTTAAGAGACATCGTACAGACACTTCTAGCGCCGTTGCTGGGAATAGATCTTCGGGTCCATTTCTATGCCAATATCCGACGCCGTTGCCAGGGATGGATTGCAAAGTCCATTCTTAGTGACGACATTAGTAAGTGTCAACATGCATTTCTGGCACTGTTGCCGGGGATGGATCGTAAGGTCCATTCTTAGTAATAACGTTAAGAAATGCCAACAGCCCTACCTTGCGCGCCAACTGTCGGTGTTTTGAAAACGGGGGCATGACACCAACGAGTAATATGATCACGTGCTCTCTTCCTGGATGGTGATGCAAGATGACATAAGGATTTATCCTGGTTCGGGCTAAGAAGGCCCTACGTCCAACGGGGGAGGATGTTCTTGTATTACTTGCACCTAAGTGCTTGTACAGGGGCGAATACAAGCTTGGTGAGCATGGACCGGAGTCCGGACCTGAGTGTGTGGTGTAATGGCGTTCTAACGTGTTTGTAACCCCCCGAGTGAGGGCCCTGGCGTCCCTTTTATGAGCAAGGGAGGTCAGGGTTACACAAGGGTTTTACAAGTGTCGGGGCGTACGGTGCCCAATGCAAAGTAGGGTAGGAATCCTGTCTTGTCGAAGACATTGTAGCCGACGTGGGCGTTGCTGTTGAGGCGTCCTTGGGGCGTGGCCTCCATCCCGAGCGCGGGCGCGGAGGCGTGGCGAGGTGGAAGCCGTACAGCGCCCATCCCGGAACGTGCAGGGCGCGGCGTGGTCCCTCCGGGTCTTGGGGTACCTGTCCTCCAATAGCGTGAGAGCATTAGGGCTCGAGGGGCGCAGAGCCGGCCTCGAGGTAGCGCCTGCGGGGGCTCGAGCTCCCGCAGGTATGGGCGAGTCCCGGAACGCCCGGTCGTTCAGAGGGATTCCAGGCCTCGAGCGGTGGCTCGAGGGTGCTATAGTGCGGGGTATTGCCGAACAGTGCTGTACTGGCGCCCTTTAGCCATGCTTATGGTGAAAACGAGGTTTGACTCTGACTCCGGTCACTGTGGCACATGCTGTGTACCAGAGGATGTGACCGGAGTTGGTGAATGCATTGAATGCATGGTATGGGGCGAGCTGCCGGTGTCCGCGCTGCCGAGGGAGGCGTTAAGTGTCTCGAGGGATAGGCTGTTGTGCCTGAGGGGCTCGAGGTCCCCGCGTGGGTCTCGAGGTGTAGAGGAGCGCTCGCCCGAGGCCTGGCTTGGAGGGCTCGGGCGAGACGGAAGACGAGCGTTCGCCTGAGGCCTGACGCGGAGGGCTCGGGCGAGACGGAGAACGAGCGTTCGCCCGAGGCCTGGCTTGGAGGGCTCGGGCGAGACGGAAGACGAGCGTTCGCCCGAGGCCTGGCGCGGAGGGCTCGGGTGACACGGAGAACGGACGTTCGCTCGAGGCCTGGCTTGGAGGGCTCGGGCGAGGCGGGAGAAACGAGCGTTCGCCCGAGGCCTGACACGGAGGGCTCGGGCGAGACGGAAGACGAGCGCTCGCCCGAGGCCTGGCTTGGAGGGCTCGGGCGAGACGGAGAACGATCGTTCACCCGAGGCCTAGCTTGGAGGGCTCTTGCGAGTCTCTTGTTCGTTTGCATTGATTGGGGGTACCCCTTTGGCGTTTCCCCGACAAACATGGTGGCCAGACAATTAGGATGTGGCCAATTGCCCCCTAGAGTCTTCTTCTCAACAGTAATAAGACCTAGAGAAGTAATTATGGAAGGGATAATGGCTAAAAAAGTCTTTGAATTAGGATGGGAGTTGCCACATACGAACCATCTCCATTTGGAATAGTAGACATCGCTCATCCTTTTTTTACTTCCTGGTGGGAAGAGTGGCGTGCCCACCTCTTCAATGTGCCAGTTCACCCCTTGTGTCAAAACTTGCAACCTGACTTTGCTTCCGACAGTGAGGTAATTTCACTACACTTATTATTTTCCATTCTCGAATCCAATCTTTTCTAACAATCAGCCATATATAGGATCCCGAGCCTACACCTCCTGTCCGAGTGATCCAGTATTACCTGGCTGGACCCAATCCTGCTCTCGGTTTCAACGCTCCACGCTTGAACATCTTCATGAAGACCCCTGCAACTTCAACTATTGTGCCCCAGGAGGAGAGAGCAAAAGAAAGGCACCTGAGAATGCCCTTTTGTCCAGGAAACCAAGGCCAAAAGGACTAAACCATCTCCAAAAGTATGAATCTCCCATTTTGCGCTAAGCAACTTTATTTGGCAATAAATCTGATCAAATCTATGTTGCATCACTCGTTGCAGTCACAAGCCAAAGCCTTGAAATCAGGCAGTTGTCGGTGTTTCGAAACCGGGGGTATGACACCAACGAGTAATATGATCGCGTGCTTCTCTTCCCTGACGGTGATGCAAGAGGACACAAGGATTTATCCTGGTTCGGGCAAAGAAGGCCCTACGTCCAGCGGGGGGGGAGGTTCTTGTATTACTTGCACCTAAGTGCTTGTACAGGGGCGAATACAAGCTTGGTGAGCGCGGACCGGGGTCCGGACCTAAGTGTGTGGGTGTAAGGCGCTCTAACGTGTTTTGTAAACGTGCGAATGAGGGCCCTAGCATCCCCTTTTATAGGGCAAGGGGAGGCCAGGGTTACACAGGGTTTTACATGTGTCGGGGCGTACGATGCCCAATATGAAGTAGGGTAGGAACCCTGTCTTGTTGAAGACATTGTAGCCGACGTGGGCGTTGCTGTTGAGGCGTCCTTGGGCGTGCCTCCATCCCGGGCGCGGACGCGGAGGCGTGGCGAGATGGAAGCCGTACAACACCCATCCCCGAACGTACAGGCGCGGTGGGGTCCCTCCGGGTCTTGGGGTACCTGTCCTCCAATAGCATGAAAGTAGTTAGGGCTCGAGGGGCGCGGAGCCGGCCTCGAGGCGGCGCCTACGGGGGGCTCGAGTCCCCGCAGGTATGGGCAAGTCCCGTGAAAATCGATTGAGCGGCAGGCATCTGGGCCTCGGGGCGTGGCTTGGACGTGCCACAGTGTAGGGCGTGGGTTAACAGTGCTTCACTGGTGCCTTTTCGCCCATACTTGTGGTGAAAACGAGACTTGACTCTGCCCCGGACCACTGTGGCACACGTTGTGTTACAGAGGACGTGACTGGAGCAGGTGGATGAATTAAGTGTGCGGTATGGGGCGGCATCCGATGTCTGCACCGCTCGAGGGAGGCAAAACGCGTCTCGAGGGATAGGCCGCTATGCCAGAGAGGCTCGAGGTCCCCGCGTGGGGTCTCGAGGTGTGGTGCTCGGCTGTGGGGGGCTTGAAGGGTAGTGGAGCGCTTGCCCGAGGCCTGGGGGGCTCGGGTGAGCGGAAAACGAACGTGCGCCCGAGGCCTGGCTTTTTAGGGGGTTAGACTAGTTAGGTCTGTTATTTAACCGGTGTTCTAGGTTTACCCTATTTGTTTGCGTTGATTGGGGGTACCCCTTTCGCAGACCCCCGACAGTAGCCCCCGAGCCCTTGCTCGAGTGCTTGCACTCGAGCAGGGGCTCCCGACTGGGATCTCGTGGGTTAGCTAACTGGCCTCGAAGGTTTCGTCGATTTGATTCCGTGGGTGTCGTGCGAGCGACACCCGCGGGTGTAGCCCCCGAGGCCACGAGGGAGTGGTTAGAACTTCCTCGTGGGCTTTTTGCGAGTTTTAGTTGCGATTTTTAGGTTCGGGGGTGTCAGGCCCCCGAGTTTTTAGACCCCTTCCGTCGAGGGGTGCCAGGCTGAATCGACTGGCCGGCTCCTCGAGCTGTCCGGCCTGCCGATTGCCCTGGCTTGTCATCCCGCGAGTCCTTTCGATCGGATGCGAGGGGGGATGCCTCGTACTACCCCGAGTGGGCGAGTATCGAGGTTCCCGGTGAGCTGGTAACGGGGAATCCAAGTGAGAGCTCGTGCCCCGTTCGATAGGGGTTGACTGTGGCCCGGAGGCGGTCTCATAAAGCATGGGTGCTCAGTCTGCAGGAGTGCCGGGTCCATTCGATAGGACCCGGTGGCTCGATGCCTCCTCCGAGGGGATCTCACTGTACGTCGAGCTCCCCGCCTTGGATACACGTGAGGGGCCTCGAGGGCCCGGCCCTCGAGTAATGCCGCGAGTGGCGCCCCTTGGTGTCCCTGACTCGGGTGCTCGAAGCCGGCTGTCGAACCCTCTTTCGTCGAGGGCCAGCCTTCGCTGCTTCGAGACTTAGGGCCGGGCCCCGTTTTTGGGTGCTCGAAGCCGGCTGTCGAACCCTTTTTCGAGGGCCAGCCTTCGCTGCTTCGAGACTTAGGGCCGGGGCCCGTTTTTTACTTCCAAAAGAAACCTTCGTCGCTTGGAATGCCTTCTGCCCGTTGGGCGCGCCTTTTTAGGCGGAAACCGTCAGGGGGGGGGGGGGCGGACGCGAAGCCGAAGCGACGGTCGCAGCGGGCCCGAGTAGTAGAGCGAATGGTGAGCTGCCGCGTGTACCCTGCACCCGGCTCAAGACGCGTTAGGTGGCGCATTAAATGCCACGCGGTTACCTTTTCGCGTCGTGGGAGACCCCACCCGTTGGAGTTTCCCCTTATAAATATTGAAAGAGGGAAAAGGAATCCTTTACTTTGCCTTTGCCTTCACCGCCGCCGTAGCCTTCACACGTCCTCTCCCTCGAGCTAGTTGATTGGGAATCTACCGGCCGTCCGTCCGCCACTCAGGTCCGCGCCGTGACCGCCATGGCCGTCCAAATGCTGCCGGCCGAGGACTGGAATTCGACGAAGGTGACGCAGAGCGAGATGGACTCGCTGGTGGCCCAGGGGCTTCTGCGCCCCAACCTGGAGGAGGGACCCGCATGGTGGGTTGTCCCGTCGGCGGAGCACCGGGAGCCGCACCCGCCGGAGGGGTACGTGGTGAGCTTTGCGCGCTACCACCGTATGGGGCTCGGCGTCCCGCCGAGCCGCTTCATGCGGGGGCTGGCCCACCACTTCGAGGTGGAGCTGCAGCATTTCTCCCCCAACTCCATCTCACACGCTGCCATATTTGCCGCGGTGTGCGAGGGGTACCTGAAGATGGAGCCGCACTGGGAGATGTTCGTCCATCTCTTTCGGGGCGAGCTCTTCATCAAGTCCCTAAAGCCAAGCGGGAGGCGGCCCGTGCGCATGGGCTCCCTCGCCATCACCGCGAGGGCGGGAACCTCGTCGGCCAATGTCCCCGCGAGTACCTGCGATACAAGCTTTCCACCAACCAGGCCGGGTGACGACCATTGGTTCTATCTGCGGAACGAAGGTGGCCTCTTTCCGCAGTACACCGGCAGGGTCCTCACTCAACGCCCGGAGAAGTGGACTTGGGGTGTCGCGGCAGACAGGCAACGCCACCTGGCCCCGCTGATGGAGATGATGAAGACGCTGGTGGATGAGAAGAAGCTGACCGTGCAAGCGGTCATTTGGGCGTTCCACCAGCGAAGAGTTCTCCCGCTGGCGGACCGCCCCCTTCTTATGCACGAGATGGGGCCGAAGGCCCAGCTCGAGGCGCTCAATCGCTCGAGGATGGCCGAGGGGGGGTTGTCCCGGAACGAGGGCGTCTCCCGGGTGTCAATCACGATCCAGGGGCCGTTCATCCCTGAGTATACCCACCTGGTCGCCATGGCACCCGACGAGGGGTGTCTCGACCTGGTAAGCCTCCCTCGAACTGAGCTGCCTCGAGCCTCCTCCCCCTTTTTCCTCCATCGAACCTTTTGCATCCTTCTTGTGGTTTGTCTCGTCACGCTTCTTCTTTTTTCAGGGGCGTTTACTTGTCGCGCGTCGAGGCCCCCGGTGAGGGAGGACGCCGCGGATACTCAGGTGAGGCGCCTCTCTGCTCAGAAAGACAAGGAGAGCAAGGATGCCAGGAAGAAGAAGGAAAGAACAAAAACTTGCGTCGCTTAGCTCGGGAGCAGAGACTGGCAAAGGCTCGTCGTAACCGTCAGCCTGGGGACGGGTCCCCCGAGCTGAGCTCCTCGAGCTCGGAGGAGGAGAGTGGTGATGAGGAGGAGAGCGACGACGAGGGGATGGACGCGCGCCTGATGCGCGCGGGGGTCGTTGATGACAGGGCTGACCGCTCCTCTGTGCAGGAGGGTATGCTGGAGGTCCCCCCGGCGAAGGGACCGCGCGGGACGCAGCCGCGGAAGGCGGCGCCGATCCCTGCCTCGTCGGGGCCGGGGTCCGTCGAGCTCTGCGGCGGACGTGCCCCCGGTCGTGAGGAAGCCCCGAACCCGGAGCGCCTCCGCCACAGCACCAACGGAGGCCGCCCCCGCGCCAGCCCAGGCGGGAGGTCTGGAGAAGGGTCGTGCCTCGAGAAGCGGCCGACAGGTCGAGAAGGATTTCGGGCCGACCGCCGCGAGCCGTCAAGGGCGCCGTCGAGCCCGTGGAGGAGCGGGCGTCAGGAGGAGGCGTCGAGCCCGCGCCATCACGAGCTTCGGGGAAGCCCCCGGGCGTCTCGTGACCAGGGCGTGAGCGTCCCCGAAGTCCGTTGCCGCACCGCCGCCGGGACACAGAAGCGGACGCGGGAGGGCGCGACCGCCAGCGCGAGCGTCGGAGCGGGTCCGGAGCCCGCGCCGGGGCGGCGCCACTATGACAGCACGAGGGAGGTACGGTCGCCCTCCCGCGACGCGGGGCGGAAGGAGGGCTCTCCCTCGAGGTCAAGCCACGGGAGGCGTCGGGAGCCCTCCCCCCATCCCAGCCCTGCGGAGATGGCCCAGGCGCAGGGCTCGAGCCATGGGGTGGGCTCGAAGCCCCCGAGTGGGTCCGGCGATTCCGGGAAGAAGCCCAGCCGCCGCTTTGGGTGAGTAATTTTCTTGGACCTCGCCGGCAGCGAGGCTTGACCTCTTCACTTTCGATGATGCATGCCATCTCTGGTCTCCCAGGGGGAAGCGCTCCTACCCGGAGGTGGACCTTGCTGCGTCCAAACGGGCGAAGGCCTCGAGCCCCGTCGAGGTACAAGCACCTCGAGGTATGGTACCCTCCTCCGCTAGAGAAGCCGCTTGGCTGGAGAAGGCTCGAGCTGCCATGGCTCGAGGTGGTCAGATGATCGTCGCGAATTTTGGTGAGGCCGTCGCCGTCGACCGCAGGGGTCGAGGCATTCCTCTTGATTCTGATATCAATGTCATCTCGCATTGCAGGGGCCTCAGCTCACGGCATCGAGCCCGCCGCTACCATGCTTACTGAGGCGCTGCCGTCTCCCCCTTCTCCTCCTGCGATGGCGTCTGTCGGGAGCGCCACCCCCCCCCCCGCTACAGCGGCTGTTCCGGGGGAAGCGCCTGGGGCGAGCACGGCCCCGCCGGTGTCTGGGGCCGAGGAGACTACGCCCCTCGAGGCCCCGACGGTGGAGGACCTCCTGAACGAGCTGGAGCAGGGGCCGCCCCTCGCCGCGGGCTTGCCGATGGTGGAGGCGCCCGAGGCGCCAGCAAGTGCTGACGAGACGCAGGAGGGCCCGGCCAGGGAAGAGCCGGGGCCCGTGCCGTCGGGCGGCGGGCCGCAGCTGGGGCAGCTCGGGACGGAGGAGGATCGGCCCGACATCGAGCTCGACCGTCCAGTATGGCCGTTTCCTGACGCGCCAAGCCCGCCCCTTGCCATGGTCCACGTCGAGCGACCGGTTCAGCGGGGGGCTCCGCGCGAGGTGCGGGCCATCTTTCGGGAGGTGGCCGAGCTCATGGCGGAGGCGGAGCGGTCCTGCTCCGAGGAGGCGGGCGGTCCGCACAGGTGTCGGCCGCCCTCGCGAGGGCTGAGGCGGAGCTTCAAGATCTCCGCGCTGAGCTGAGCCGGAACGCCCAAATGGCGAGCCGGCTCAACGAGGCGGAGGCGGAGGTCCGGGCGGCTCGAGGCGAGGTCGCTCGATCCAAGGAGGAGGCCGCCGCCGCCCTCGAAGCGTCGAGGAAGGAGGCGCGGACGTCCGAAGCGAGGCCACCTCCGCCCGGGCTGAAGCCGAGGCGGCGAAGCAGAGGCCGCTAACGCCCGTGGCGAGGCCGCCGCTGCCCGAACCGCGGCGGAGGCGGCGAGAAAAGAGGCCGAAGACGCAAGATTGGTGTCGCCACCGCCCGAGCTGCCGAGGGGGCGGCGCGGCAGGAGGTGATCCGCAAGGATCTGGCCCTTGTGGAGGCGGGCCGGCTGATCGAGGACCTTAGGTCCGAGAGGCTCCTCATGCTGGCCGAGAAGCGCAGGCTTGAGCAGCGTGCTGAGGGCCTGACCAGCGACCTCGCCGCACTGGGGCAACATTGCGACGGTGAGGCCTACACCTTGTTCTTGTTTGGGTCTCGAAGTTTTTTGTTACGCCGCAGTCTCACTCTTCCTTGTTCGTTGGGCAGGGGTCGAGAAGACGGTCGAGGAGCTCCGCGAGACGAACCAGGCTCTCTTGGACCAACTCCAAGACGAGACGATGGTGGCGGAGCGGGCTCGCACCTCCCTCGACCGGCTTGGCCCCATGTGGGGTGCTCCGCCAGTAGCTGCGGCAGAAGGCGCGGTGGCCGGGGCGATGCCTTGGTCGACGCCTTGTGCTTCTTCGACGCAGCTGCGCGGGACCGTGTCCGGCAAGCTCTCCATCATGGCGTCAAGCAGACGCTCGCGCGGTTGTTCGCTCCGGTTTCCGCTTCCCGGTCCACGTTGTTGCCAACGGCTTCATCGAGATCGAGGGGAAGGACGAGGAGTGGAACAACCGCCGTGTTGACAAAATTTTGGAGAAGATGGAGAGGCCGAGTACGTCGCTCGCCAAGATTTTCGAGGAGGACGTGCTGCCTCCTGACGCCGGCAGCGGTGTCGAGGGCCCTCCTCCTTCTAGCTCGGGTGTCGAGGCTGAGCCCGCCGTGGAAGACCTCGGGGAGGAGTACCACACCGACGAAGATTAGGGCCTGCGTGCCAAATTTGGGCGTCGAGGCCCCTGTAAGAATTTTGTGACATGAATGATTGTACGTCGAGACCCGAATGTGTATATGACTTGTTTATGAAAAGAGTTGTTTTCTTTACAAATGCGTTTGACCCCTTCTCTTTGTTGCAAGCTCGAGCTTCTGCTGGCTTAGTCTGTGTTCCTTCGACACGTCGCGGGCCCCTCGAGGGGAGGCGTAGGCAGGGTACCGTAGCCCGGGGGCGTGGGCGGCCGTCTACGTCAACGCCTCCCGACCCTAGGAGGCTCGAGGTATTTTAGGATTTAGACGTCGCTAGTTCACTCAGGCGTGAGTCGAGACGGGGGTCGAATCATTTGAAAAGAAAACACGCATTTTTTCCGGAGTCTGGGGGCAGTTACCCCCTTGTCAGCCCCCGAGGGAGGCTCGACCCTGAGCAGAGCAGGGTCGAGGCCACCTTATGATGCGAAGCAACATGAACGACAATGCACGAGTTTGTTCATTCATTTTGACATGTTTGTACAAAGTGATAAAATGAACAAGGCCTCGAGGCTTTAAGGGTAGAAGCGACGTAGCTGAGATATGTTCCACGCGTTCGATCCGATCCTGCCTTGGTCGTCGTAGAGCTTGTATGTTCCCGGCTTGAGCACTTCGGCCACGGTGTATGCTGGGCCTTCCACGGAGGGGTGAGCTTATGGCGCCCTCGATTATCTTGCAGCCGTCGAAGCACGAGGGTCCCTCCACCGCTAGGTCCCTTTTGCGCACGTGCTTGTCATGGTAGCATCGAAGTGTTTGCTGGTAGCGTGCAGAGTTGATGAGCGCCACGTCTCGGGCTCCTCGAGCTGGTCCTTGGGTTGTGCGAGCCTTTCGTCGCTGGTTTGCTCGTTGTAGGCTCGAAGTCGAGGTGAGCCGTACTCGAGGTCCGTAGGCAAGATGGCCTCGGCGCCGTAGGTTAGGAAAAACGGAGTGAACCCGGTGGCTCGACTCGGCGTAGTCCTGAGGCCCCACAGCACCGAGGGGAGTCTGTAGCCCACCCCTTTCGAAATTCTTGAGGGTCTTGAACAGCCTCGGCTTCAGCCCATGAGTATCATGGCCGTTGGCGGCTCGACCTGCCCTTTGCATTGAGGGTATGACGACCGAGGCCCAGGTTACGCGAATGTTGTTGTCATCGCAGAAGTTGGTGAACTTTTTGCCTGTGAATTGGGTGCCATTGTCAGTGATGATGACTTAGGCACCCCGAACCGGTACATGATGTTGGCGATGAACTCGACAGCCCTCTCGGAGGTGGGTCTCCTATCGGCTTAGCCTCGATCCACTTGGTGAACTTGTCGACGGCCACGAGCATGTGTGTGTATCCTCCACTTGTCCTTTTGAGGGGACCCACAAGGTCGAGCCCCAAACGGCAAATGGCCAAGTGATTGGGATCATCTGCAGGGCGTGTGCGGGCTGGTGCGTTTGCTTGGGCGTAGAATTGACACCCATGGCACGCTTGGACCAAACGCTTGGCGTCCCCAATGGCGGTCGGCCATAGAAGCCTTGACGGAAGGCGTCCCAACCAGGGCCCTCGGCGCTGCGTGGTGGCCGCAAGCCCCCGAGTGCATATCGTCGAGGAGCTTGCGCCCTTCCTCGAGTGGGATGCCGCGTTGAAGGATCCCAGTCGGACTTCGTCGGTATTATAGCTCCCGTTCGTCGCCGTAGATGACGTAGGTCTTGGCCCCCGAGCGATGGCGGGGCCTCCGTCTTGTCTTCTGGTAGCTCGCCTGCGTTCAGGTAGTCGAGGTAGGGCGTCCGCCAGTCGAGGAGCCGTGATGAAGAAGAGGCGGGTGCGTCGACCTGCATCGCCTCCGCGGACGTCGAGGGGTCCTTCTCGAGGGGTGGCGTTGAGAGTCGAGCCCCCGTGTCTTGCTCGAGGGGTGGCGTCGAAGGGGCGAGCCCCCCCCCCGGTTCGATTTGACGGACGGCTCGAAAACGTCCCTCGAGAAGACGTCTGGTGGAACCGTGCCGCGCGTGGATGCCAATTCGCCCAGCTGTCTGCGCCTCATTTGTACTTTCGAGCTATGTGTTAAGCTCGAGGCCGTAGAAACTATCTTCTAGCTTGCGCACCTCCCCGCAGTATGCCTCCATCTTGGGATCGATGCAGCTTGAAGCTTCATAACCTGGTTGATGACGAGCTGCGAGTCTCCTCGGGCGTCGAGGCGTCGGACCCCGAGCTCGAGGGCGATGCGCAGCCCATTGACTAGGGCCTCATACTCGGCGACGTTGTTGGAGGCGGGGGGAAGTGCAAGCGTAGCAGGCCATCGTAGCGGTAGAGGCATAATCCGAGGTGAGATAAAGAGCAGGCCTTGCGCCTGCCCCGTCTTCGTGAGGGATCCGTCGAAGTACATAGTCCAGAGCTCGGCTTGAATCTGCGCCAGCGGGAGCTGAGTGTCGGTCCATTCAGCAACGAAGTCCGCCAACGCTTGCGACTTGATGGCCTTTCGCGGGGCGTAGGTGATGGCTTCCCCATTAGTTCGGTGGACCACTTGGCGATGCGCCCCGTGGCCTCCCGATTGTTGATGATCTCACCGAGGGGGAAGGACGACACCACCGTTACGGGATGAGCGAGGAAGTTAGTGCTGGAGCTTGCGCCTTGTGACGATGATGCCGTAGAGCAGCTTCTGAATGTGCGGATACCGGACCTGGCCTCGGAGAGTACCTCACTGGTGAAGTACACCGGTCGCTGGACCGGCAATGCATGACCTCCTCGTGCCTCTCGACGGCTATGACGCGGCTGACCACCTGAGTGGTTGCAGCCACATAGAGGAGGAGAGGCTCGGGGGAATCGCCACCTGAGCTGGTTGCGCGGCACGAGGATTGGTGCGGAAGTCAGCAACCCCTTCAACTTGGTTAAGGCCTCCTCGGCTTCGACAGTCCACGCAAAGTGTTCCGTCTTCTTCAGCAGGCGGTTAGAGGGGTAGTAGCGCTTTTTCCCTAGCCTTGAGATGAATCTGCTGAGAGCGGCTAGGCAGACAGTCACTTTCTGCACACCTTGAGGTCTCGAATCGGGCCCATCCTTGTGACTGCTGAGATTTTTTCGGGGTTTGCCTCGATCCCCCGTTGTGAGACAATGTAGCCAAGTAGCATGCCTCGAGGCACACCAAAGACGCACTTCTCGGGGTTGAGTTTCACATTCTTGGCCCGGAGGCACTCGAATGTGGTCTCGAGGTCGCTGATGAGGTTCCCGACTTTCTTGGTTTTAACCACGATGTCATCGACGTAGGCCTCGACGGTTCCGGCCTATGTGCTTGCCAAAAGATGTGCTGCATACATCGTGATACGTTGCCCCGGCGTTTCGAAGGCCGAAGGGCATTGTAACGTAGCAATACATGCCAAAAGGCGTAATAAAAGAGGTTGCAAGTTCGTCGGACTTTCTCATCTTAATTTGGTGGTAACCGGAGTATGCATCAAGGAACGAAAGCACTTCGCACCCAGCAGTGGAATCGACGATCTGGTCAATTCTAGGTAAGGAAATGGAACTTTTGGACATGCTTTATTCAGACCAGTGTAATCTACACACATCCGCATTTTTTCTATTCTTTTTCCTAACTAGTACAGGGTTAGCTAGCCACTCTGGGTGAATACCTCCTTGATGAATCCGGCCGCCAAAAGCTTGTGCACCTCCTCGCCGATGATCCTGCGCTTTTCCTCGTCGAAGCGGCGCAGGCGTTGCTTCACCGGTCTGGACCCGGCCTGGATCTCCAAGGCGTGCTCGGCGACTTCCCTCGGTATGCCCGGCATGTCCGAGGGGTTCCACGCAAACATGTCGACGTTCGCGCAGAGAAAGTCGACGAGCACTGCTTCCTATTTTGGGCTCGAGGCCGTACTGATGGTCAGCGTCTTGCCATTGGCCGAGGTCGGGTCGACGGGTATTTGCTGGTGTGCTCAGCCGGCTCGAAGGTGCCGGCGTTGACGCTTTGCTTCTGGGGTTTCCTCGGTGGCCAGAGCTGCCCAAGGCCTCGAGCGAGTCGAGGTGGACGTTGGCCTCCCCCCGCTCGACGCACTCCACGTCGCAGTGGTATGCGTGCTCGTAGGAGGTGTCGACGGTGAATCGCGACCCCTTTGTGGCCCCGCCCCGGCATCTTGAGCTTCAAGTACGTTGAGTTAGGAATCGCATGAACTTGGCGTAGCCTGGCCGGCCGATGATGGTGTGTGGTAGGTCCCTTGGAAGCCGACCACCTCGAAGGTGAGCGTTTCCTGACGGAAGTTTGCCGGTGTGCGAAGAAAACCGGCAGGTCGATGCGCGCCCGAGGGGGTGGGCCTTCTTTCCTGGTACTACTCCGTGGAACCCCCCGACGCTGGGTCGGAGCTGTCCCTCTGAAATCCCCAGGAGGTCGAGGGTCTCGAGGTATATGATGTTGAGGCTCGAGCCCCCATCCATCAACACCTTGGAGAACCTAACGTCGACTATGACGGGGTCGACGACGAGGGGGTACGCTCCCGGGGTTTATGACACGGTCGGATGGTCGTCACGATCGAACGTGATCGGCGCATCAGGACCAGTCAAGGTACCGGGGGGCGTCGTGGCGAGTGCAAAGATCCGCGGCGCTCCTTCTTTCTTTCTCAAGCTGAGAGCCCGACGGTCGGCCCCCGTAGATCATGTAGCAGTCGCGCACCGGGGGGAAGTAGTTCCGTCCGCGTGTCCCCTCATCGCGCCGTTTGTTATTCTTGCCCATGAGGCGTCTTCTTTTTTATCGCCGAGTTTGGAGTAGTAGCCTTTCAACAGTCGACAGTCTTTAAATTGTGATTTACGGGGCCCCTGTGGTAGGTACAGGGATCCCGAGCATCTGGTCGAAAACAGCCCCGTCAGGGGGCCTCGGGGCTTCTTAGGCTCGAGGGCGCCTGCGAGCACCTTTTGTCGTCGTGTCGTCATCGGCGCCACGCTTCGCCTTCTGGCCCCTTGCGTTTGTTTTTCTTCCTTTTGTTGCTGTCATTGTTGTCGTTCTTGGCGTCGTTGCCCTTGTTCGAGCCCTCCGGCGCGATCACCGCCTTACCTTGGTCCGTGGAACGGCCAAAGAAGGCCCCCACTGCTTCGTCGCCCGAAGCAAAGCTGGTGACGCGATCCATCAGGTCCTCGACCGTCCCAGAACGGTATAGCGTCCCTAGCTCATGAACAAGCTCTGGCATGTCGTGCCCGCGAGGAACGCTGAGATGACGTCCTCGTCAGGCACGTGGGGGAGCTCGAGACGCTGCTTCGAGAACCGCCGAGCAAAGTCGCGGAGGGGCTCATCCGCCGCCTGCCTGCAACGCCGTAGGTCCCAGGGGTTGCCTGGGCGCACGCAGGTCCCCTTGAAATTCCCGTCGAAGACCCTGACTAGGTCGGCCCAGTCATGGATCCGATCCGGCGGGAGCCCCTCGAGCCACCGGCGGGCGGGTGTCCGAGAGGTAAAGTGGGAGTTGGCGTATGATCACACGGTCGTCGTTCTTTGTTCGCCCAGTTGGCAGCCTAGGCGGAAGTCCGAGAGCCAGAGCTTGGGCTCGACCTCCCCGTCATACTTCACGATGTTGGTCGGCGGTCGGAAGCGGTCGGGGAGGGTTGAGCTGCGGATGGCCCGGCTGAAGACTCGGGGGCCGGGGGCTCGAGGACTGTGCCGGTCCTCGTCGCTGTCGTAGCGCCCCCCTCGATGGGCGCTATAGCCACGCTCTTGGGCCCCCTTGTCCTTGCGCCGTCGGTTGATGTCGTTGCGGGCGTCGTTGGGGTCTCGAGGTGGCCGGTGTCGACGATCCGTTCGCGGAGGCCTAGCTCGAGAGGCGTCCGGCTGGTGGACGGATGCCTCGCGATCGTCGCGGGGCGTGGTCCGCGGCCTCCCCGAGGCTGCTCCGCGTCGGCGTGACGCCGAGCTCTCGCCTGCTGTACCGCGGCTGTCTCGAGGAGGTTTTTCATTTCCCGAGCATGCGCCTGGCGTCGGGGTTGGAGACGGCGGGCAGGTCACGGAGCATCATAGCCGCCGCCACCACGTTCTGCCCGGCTCGCGGGAAACATACCTCGGGGCGTGCTGGTGCCCCGTCCTCGAGGATCCGCCGGTGGACCTCTCGAGCCTGGCCTCGAGCTCCGGCTCCTCGGGGCTGGGGGGTGGTTCCTGCATCAGGGTTTGCCGGAGCTGCAGCAGGTGTCGCCATTCTTCCTCGGCTTTGGTGATTGCCTCTTGCACTTGTGCGAGTTGCGCGCCCGGCCGTCGTCGTGCTTGAGGCGGTACAGCCGGTGCTGATGGAGGTTCGTCCCTTCCCTGAACGCGTGATCCGCCTGCCGCGGCCACGTCGCTGGGTCCCTTTAGGTCGAGCGCCGGCCTGTCGTCGTCGCCCTCGTCCTCGGTATCGCATACGACTCCCTCGAGTTGGAAGCACTCCCTGGTGGGATCCCAGAGGTCGGGGTCGTGGTAGTCGTATTCGTCGGAGTCGGAGCCGTTGACGGCATGCCGCCTTGGCCGATGCTGGGACCGCAGCTCGCGGGTACCTCTCCGACGTTGGCTCGCCGAGGTGGCTCGATGGCTCGCGAGAAGTCGCGGTCGACGCACGCGGGGTGGACGATCTCCAGGTTGGCCATGGCCTGCAGCAGCACGCCCGAACGCTGCTCCCGGTCCGCCACCGTCCGGTCCTGGTCTGATGGCGCTCGTCGAGGTGGTGGGCGTATACAGCCGCAGAGTTGTTGAGGCCGACCGGGAACCGCTGGCGTCGAGCGCGGCGCGACCCGTGCGGGAGGAGGCTGAGTGGCGTCGACGGCGCACGGCTCGGAGGCCTCTGGCCTGGTTCCTAGTCCGTACGCATGATGAACGCGAAGTCGCTAGGCGGGCGCGGGCGCGCCCTGGAAGTCTCCGGCCGCGCGCCGGGCTGGTTTCCCTCGGGGACCCTGCAAGGAGGAAAGGGGGGCGCCGGGGGTGGCGTTTGCCGCGGGAACCGAAGGGGGCCCGGCGAACGACGGTGACGAAGGCGCCGCTCGCGATGTGTGGCGAGTGTGTGGTGGTGCGGGCGACGCGTCACGCCCCCCGCGCGGGGTGCGTGACACGCCCTCCGCTCGGGGCCCTCCGTGGAGAGCAGAGTCAGCTCGTTGCTGTGCCTGTGGCCAGGAACTCGAGGCTCCCGAACCAGACGATGGCACCAGCCGAGAACGGAAGAGGGGATGAAGCCATCCAGGAATCAACGAGAAATCGGCTCGGACACGCGAAGGCCCCTACCTGGCGCGCCAACTGTCGGTGTTTCGTACCCGGGTATCACACCAACAAGTAATATGATCGCGTGCTTCTCTTCCTGGATGTGATGCAAGAGGACACAAGGATTTATCCTGGTTCGGGCAAAGAAGGCCCTACGTCCAGCGGGGGGGATGTTCTTGTATTACTTGCACCTAAGTGCTTGTACAGGGGCGAATACAAGCTCAGTGAGCGTAGACCGGAGTCCGGACTCGTGCCTGTGTGGGACTCGTGTGTTGTCTCTGAAGTTCTATCCGTCCTCCTGAATGAGGGCCCTGGGTCCCCTTTTATAGAGCAAGGGGAGGCCAGGGTTACATAAGGGTTATTACAGGTGTCGGGGCGTACGGTGTGCCCATACGGAGAAGGGTAGGAACCCTGTCTTGTCGAAGACATTGTAGCCGACGTGGGCGTTGCTGTTGAAGCATCCTTGAGCGTGGCTTCCATCCTGGGCGCGGACGTGGTGGCGCGGCGAGGTGGGGGAGGTACAGCACCCATCCCGGAACGTACAGGACGCGGCGGGGTCCCTCCGGGTCTTGGGGTACCTGTCCTCCAATAGCATGAAAGTAGTTAGGGCTCGAAGGGCGCGGAGCCGGCCTCGAGATGGCGCCTGCGGGGGGCTCGAGTCCCCGCAGGTATGGCGCGTTGAGTCGGGGAGCCTGGTCGTACAGCGGAAAATCCGGGTCTCGGGTCTCGAGATGTGACCGGGACGTGCCACAGTGCAAGGTATGGTCGAACAGTGCTGTGCTGGTGCCTTTTGCCCATGCTTGTGGTGAAAACGAGACTTGACTTTGCCCTGGTTACTGTGGTACGTCGGGCTGCAGAGGGACGTGATTGGAGTAGGTGGATGTATTAAATGCGCGGTAGGGGGCTGGCATCCTACGTCTGCACCGCTCGAGGGGGTCATAGAGCGCCTCGAGGGATAAGCCGCTGTGCCAGAGGGCTCGAGGCCCCGCGCGGGGGTCTCGAGGTTGATGTTCGGCTGTGGGGGGCTCGAAGGGCAGTGGAGCCTTGCCAAGGCCTGGACGCGCCTCGGCTTGGAGGGCTCGGCTCGGAGGGGGGCTCGGCGAGACGGAGAGCGAGCGTTCGCCCGAGGCTTGGCTTGGAGGCCTCGGGCGAGACGGAAAGCGAGCGTTCGCCCGAGGCTTGGCTTGGAGGCCTCGGGCGAGACGGAAAGCGAGTGTTCGCCGAGGTTTGGCTTGGAGGGCTGGGGCGAGACGGAAAGCGAGAGTTCGCCCGAGGCTTGGCTTGGAGGGCCGGTGTGGACCAGCGTTTGCAGGTCTCGAGGGGTTGGCCTTTAGGGGGTTAGAATTAGTTTGGTCCGTTATTGATTTGTGTTCTAGGTTTAACCTATTTGTTTGCTTGGACTGGGGGTACCCTTTGGCGTTCCCCCGACAGATGTGGATCTCGGGACTTTCATATCCAATGGTCCTTCATCCTCCTCTTCGTCATCACTTTCGTCTTCACTTGTTCCCCTCCTTCTCATCAAGTTGCTCTTCCTGAGTAAGCATCACCTCAAGATCATTTTCTAACTCAAGATTCAACTGCTCCTGATGGAGCTGGTCCTCTATTTCTTGCTCTCCATGGGTTGGCTGCTCATCATTTCTCGAGGCCTCGGGCTGTACTACCTGCTTTCCGCGACATTTCGTGCTTGGTTTATTATATGCAAGATACAAAGTGTGATTTAGATACTAAGTAGTAGTAGTAGTAGGCAATAGTAGTAGTACTAGTAGTACTAGTAGTATAGTAGTAGTAGTAGTATAGTAGTAGTAGTAGTAGTAGTAGTAATAGTAGTAGTAGGCAGCAGCAGCAGTAGTAGTAGTAGTAGTAGTAGTAGTAGTAGTAGTAGAGTAGTAGTAGTAGTAGTAGTAGTAGTAGTAGTAGTAGTAGTAGTAGGCAGTAGTAGTAGTAGTAGTAGTAGGCAGCAGTAGTAGTAGTAGGGCAGCAGTAGTAGTAGTAGTAGTAGTAGTAGTAGTAGTAGAGTGTCTGAACTAAACAACATCTGCTGAAATAAACAGTAGTGGTGGTGGTGGTGGTAGAGGCCTCAGAAACATGTCAATCATCATTTGATCAAGAACTTGGAGCATCAAGGCATAACAGAGAGAGAGAGAAGGCAATGTTGGGGCAGCCACAGGTATTCCATATAATGTATAAACTTAGACACTTTCATCATTGGCAAAACAAAGGAGAGGGAGAGAGTTGGCTAAACAGGTAGCTACCAAGTTCTTCACAAGTTCTTGATCATCAGCTCTTATTCCATTAAAACTCTAATTACTCACTAATCAACCATTAAAACTTCAAAAAATGAGTGGAATAGCATTTTCTTACCTTCTACAAGCTCTCCATTAAAGTATTTGAGATCAAAACCTCCCCCCCTTAGTAGACCAAGTTTTAGGAGGAGCCCAAGGCTCCCAACCTTTTTTCTCGGTTTGAACAGCTTGTCCCGATGTGGAAGAAGGCTGGCTGTAGGTCTTATTCGGATGTCCACTGTAGGGGCGGCTGGTGATTGAACCGCCCCTACAGTGGACCACTGTAGGGGCGGTTCAATCACCAGCCGCCCCTACAGTGGTGTGCCACTATAGGGGCGGCTGGTGATTGAACCGCTCCTACAGTGGTCCACTGTAGGGGCGGTTCCAGCCGCCCCTACAGTGTTTTGTAGGGACGGCTGGTAACCCTGAGCACCAATATGCCACTATAAGTGCGGCTCCAACACCAGCCGCCCCACAGTGAAAGAGGTCTCGTACTTACAGAGCTTTTTTCAGATAGTGTTGTCCTCAAGTTTAACCACTCATCTTATTAAAAAAATATACAAATAAAATCAAATTTAAGTTATTCTTGAAGAATTTCTATCAAAAACAAAACCACGACAAAAGATTGATATTTTCCACAAAAATAAATAAAAATATCAAAGTGTAATCAAGTTGATGTCAAAAAGAGTGAAATGTCTTGTAATTTAGGATGGATGAATACTATATAGAGAGAGATTAACACCGAAATCCCAACGATGGTACACGACAAATGTTGCAGCCTATGCAGAGACAGAAGACGCAAACAGTATCTGAACAGGTATGCAGAGAGGAAGATGCTGAACAGGCAGTGGAGACATGTCTCGGATTTCGTGGACGTGCCGACAAAGTGCAGAACAGGGCCGAAACCAGAAAATGGATGTCTACGCCGATAAGGAATACAGTACGATATACTTCCGGCTCTATATCTAAATTGTAGTTCAAATTTTAAGATACAGTTTTGTTTATGCACCTAAATACATACACTAACGATATGATAAAATAAAACTATGTTAATTTAAAAACCAGACTGACTTATAGTTTAGAATATATATATATAGAGAGAGAGAGAGTATTTAATATAGGACGGTCTAACAATGAGCAGGTGTCTCTCCCACCAGCCACCATTGCTATACACAAATCAACGATCAAGCTCAGACGATGGAAACGCAGCATCTCCTGGGCGTCCACTACCGAGCAACGTTCAGGCAGTGAGCGAACGACAGCAGCACGCCTAGAGAGTCCGCTAGCTGTAGACTTGTATATACGCATGCATGGCTATCCATCCAGTCAAGAAAAGAAGCGGAGCCCGGCCTCCCTCCATATAGCTCTAAAGAAAGAATGAGCTAGTATATGCTGCTGGTTGCTGCTCCGGCCGGTAGCGGCGTGCTCGTGCTGGCTAGCGGTTGCATGCGGCGGTACGGCCGGTGAGTCTCTCTGTCTCTCTCTCCCGGCAGCCCCGGCCCGCCTCTTCAAAGTTGCGTTGCGTGTGCCGTCTGATAACAAGTGCCATCATGGCCCCTACCAACGCACCTTTAGAAAAAATAATAGCACACATGCACATGCACATGCACATGCACATGCACACATGCAGCAGCAAGCATGGCCACAAGCTCCGAAGCCGCTATATATCCGATCCAGTTGATGCCCTGCCAAATCCACTCCCAAATGCCTGATAGCTAGCTACAGACTCTGGACGTACGTGCAGTCAGTCCAGTCCAATAATCCAGTGCTGCTGAAGAGCTCAAATACTACAATACAGGTATGTACGTGTGTGTATGTGTGTGTATATATAAATAAATAAATAAATATAATATAATGTAATCTCTCTCTAATACGAAGTACTACTGTATATGCATATGTTACCACACATCATTAATTATATTCAGCCTTTTGTGTGTACTGTTCTTACGTACGGAGTATTTGAATGAAACATAACAAGGCATCACTTGTGTCCTGGTACAACTAGCTAGGTTGTCTATCTATTAACTATTATTATTCGCTGCTCGTTTGCTAGTGATGTCCTCAAGCAGGTGTCTGTTTAGGATGACTTAATTTCAAGTTAACAATTAATAAGTACTCTCTTCATACCCATATTAGTTGTCGTTTTAAACAAGATTTAGTCAAACATTGCGAATATAAATCATCAATAACTATTATGTTTCTAAGTTTACAAATATGAAAATTATATGAATAGATTTGTCTTGAAAAATACTTTCATAAAAGTATAAATATATCACTTTTCCATAAATATTTTTATAAAAATATAGAGGTCAAAGTTGTGTTTTGAAGATCGTGTCGCTGTCCTAAACGACAACTAATATAGGTATGAAGGGAGTACTAATATATACTCACTCTATATAGGAAATAGAAGTCATTTTGGATAAGGTTTGAGTCAAACATTGGAAATATAAATCATGAATAACTTTTAAATTATTGAGTTTAGAGATATACAAAAATATATAAATAAATTTGTTTTGAAAAGTACTTTCATAAAAATATACATATACCATTTTACAATAAAAATATTTCAAAAAACAAGGGTCAAAGTTATGCTTTGGAGATCGTGTCGCTGTCCTAAACGACTTCTATTTCATATATGGAGGGACTATGTTAGAGTACGTTCCCGCTACTAGTCATAATCGAACATCAACTTTATCATATGTACATACTTATTATTACCACATTCGTTGATTAATTTATTGACTTTTGTATTTTGTTAGTTAGTTTATTATAACCACTAGCAATGAATGACCTATAGTATTTTTTTTAAAAAAAGAGCGATGTGCATGGGAATTACAATTAATCTAATTCCAGTAGACCTGATCCAACTATATTGGCCGGGTTCTACTTTGCTGAAACTTGAATGCCTGAACTTGCAAATGCGTACTACCAATAAATAAAAGTCATGTTCCATGAAAATTATATTATTATACTAGAAGACTTATTATAATTACACATATATACCTTAAATTATTTCTCTTATATATAGATATCAGTTTGAGTACACTGTTCAATATAATAGATGCCATCAATATAGTTTACTATAATTGGAGAAGTTGTTAGAAATCCCTATTGCACAGAGATAGTTCAAGTTCACCAAATCTCAGAATACAGTACACAGACAATTTTCTGTTAATGACACCAGCTCGAAGTTAAAAAAATAAAATGATATTATCATTTACAAAATATGAAACAGATGCATACACATTTGGCATTGTTTTGATTAATTTGTTTAGGAAGTGCATAATATTAAGCCTTCAGAAGTCAAGAAGTCCAAAACTTTAATTCCGACGACCCATAAATTAAATCCCAAACAAGATTATATTTCTTAAATAAAATATAACTGTATTCGAACTAAATGACGCTGTTCATGTATGCACACTCAACTTCATTATTTCTGAGTATAATAAACACTAGTTTGTTTTCCTAGGATTGTATATATTCATGTCGATCTCGGCTTCCGGCTAATTCATAGCATGATCAGAATGAATATCATTTATCATGAATTTATATAGATACTCCCTCCGTCCTATCAAAATTATTGTTTCTAATTTTTTATGCAAATAATAAAATAAATAGATCATTGTTAAAAATATATATCTAATTATTAAAATAAGTCATAACAAAATAAACAATATTTATATAAATTTTTTGAATAAGACGACGATGAACAAAAGAAGTTGAAAGTCAAAAACGACATTTTAAATGGGACGGAGGGGTACATGTTTGTCTCGAATTGTGCAAAACATATGTCATGCTAGATGACGAAAACATGCTGTGAATCAATCGAAGAAAGAAAGAGTGTGCATACGCTGCAGAAAAGAAAAAGATAACACATTAAATACATGAAACAATCAATATTTTTATCCTCCAACATTAATGAATAATAAGTACAACATCAAACATGCATGACATGACAAGTATCCTTTTGCACTATAGAAACAGGAAACAAAATATAAAACTAAAAGCCACATCAACCATATACTATATTAAATTATATATCAGCTGTCCAAGTTCTTCAAATAATCTAGATTTGACTTATGTGCTTCGGCTGTGAATGGCATGTGAATGATTTTGCCATTTAAAACTGTTCCCTTCCATCAATTATATATGCATCATTCTCGCTGAATTGTTCTTTTTTAATGCAAAAATACTATGTATAAGGTTTGTGTCCTCATCATCATCTTTTACTATAGTTTTCAATAGTTGATGACACTATGGTTTGAGTAAAATAATGAGGAAGAGGTAGATGAATTTTGGCTTGCTGCTACCAGACCTTATCCTTGAGCATGCATGCTGCTGGATTACATATGTGACAGAACAAAAATCAATACAGTTCTAACTTCAAATTTCATTGCAGACATGTATTGTACAAAACCCTGCAAATAGAGTTATCCTTCTAATAGAGTTTTACATAGTCTAGCTAGTTGCAAAACATAGCCTCAAGCTTAAGGTTCGATTGTCTTTGGACAATTTAGTTTGTCTTTTACCCCTGCACTACTAGCAGCACAATTCAACTATTAGAAAGCCTTTAACGAACGTAAATGCTTTTTATTAGTATCATCAAATATTCTTAGTTCACTCTAGAAGTGGTAGAAATAATCATATAAATCATGTCTCTATACTAATAGACAAAAATTGGCAATGCAGGCAGTATGTAGAAGCTTGGGCAAAGAATGTATACCCCATGTGTCTTTTAGTTTCCTTCATATGCAACTTCCTACATGCCGTACGTTCAATGATTGATGAACGCACAACTTCTTCTTTACTTGCTGTCAATCAAACAGTACTATTTCCCTCAGCTCTCCCATCTTTTCTTATGCACCTGACATACCAGTTAACAAGCCCAAATTCTGAATCGCCATGCTTTCTCGCTCATAAACAGTTGAACTTAACAATTCTAAAGATCATGGTTCAGGGGATTATTATCACTTTTGTTTTCTGGAGAGTTGTGAATATTAGCTACGCGTTCCCATTTTCAGTTTGTTCAGATAGAAGTTAGAACATATATATCATAAATAAGGAGAACACCTACCCCATCCACTGAAGTTGGAAAATTTTCTGATAGATAGCTGTAAGGGAAATATTTGATCTTGATGAAGCTCTAATATAATTAATCGGACAAAAGAATAACTACATCGATTATTTCTTGAAAGCAATTTGCAGACTCATCTTTCTTAATAGATGAAACAACAGAGTGAAGCATATGATAGTACAGTGAGTAAACAGCATGTTCTTGAGATATATATATAAAGTTTATGTGAAAGAACGATGCATTGCATCCCATATACACATATGAACAACGTGCAATATAGATTGATTACATTAGTACTTTCTGTTCTAACTTTGGCTGAATTTTATGCAATAATGTTCTGAAGAATAATATCATCTAAATAACAGGCATGCAATTATACTTGCTAATAATAAGTTGAAAATTATTCAGGTGCATGTATTTTGGGATAGAATTGACACAAGGTATTTCTCCTGCTGACCTTGATACACATATATAGGTTTAGTGTCTGAAGAGCTTTATTTGAGGTATGGACGTAAGATGTAAGGAACTGAAATGTGATAACACATCGATCACAGCAGACCATGTAAATTGTTGATTTTCTTTGTATAAGACTTAAACTCTTCGATGATGCATTATTAATTGCAATTTAGAGTTGAAAAATTTATGATAAAGAACTGGGAATAAGTAAAGTGTACTCCAAATCGTGTATGTCTAAATTAAGGCCTGGAATCATTAATAGAAATAGTTCCAGATGATTCAAGTAAAAATCCCATTCTGATTTTTATGGAAATCTGCCATGCATATATTTGAGTTTAAGCAAATTATCCATATATCCATCATATGCGCTACTTTACCATTGGTTAATATTGGCCACGCACTACTAGTATCTTGCTTGAAGAGTAGCATGTACTCACTCCGTATAGAAAATAGATGACGTTTTGGACATCGATACGGTGGGTCTCTAAAGTATAACTTGACTCTCTTTATACTAAAAAAAAATATTTATCAAAAGTGATATATGTATATTTTTATGAAATTTATAAGACAATCCATTCATATGGTTTTATATTTCAAACTCAACAACTTAAAAGTTATTCATGATTTATATTCTCAATGTTTGACCGAAACCATATGCAAAACGTAATCTATTTCCTATATGGAGGGAATAATTAAATTTCTAGCAATATTAGCTAGATTCCGTAACTATTTCTATTTCATCTGATAATTGATATGGTTGAAATTCCGTGTTCAAATTGTGTTTGAATTGAAGGATCATATGCCCATGGAGTTTATATCCTACAAAACTCAGAAGATGCAACTTCATAACCTCAAGTTTCGGCAAGTACACTAAATAAAAGTAACAAATATCATTAGCACACGATTATATGAATAATTGACAAACAGCAATAATAAGGTTAATTGCCATTAACCAAATAACACACCCGGGCTCTAATGGGTCTTTTGACTGATAGAGAAACCCACCAGTGTTGATTGATTTATATGTACTATGTAGCAACGGATCATGGCTGAAGAAGCCTAAAATTTCGTAATGGAAGTCCTCACGCGTTAGAGTTTATAGACCTATAATATCTTTGCTTTGCATACCACATCACAAGAAATCACCTTGGCATTCCTCCGTTGCATCTCGTCATCTCCTCGAGCTGCAGGCAATACTGGTCGTAGTAGTACTCCAGCCCGTCCATCTGCTCCGGCGTTCCCGCTGTTGCGCTTGCGCCTGCGGCCTCCGACATAATCCAGCCCAGCTCGCCGCCCGTGTTCTTCCATAAGCGCCGGCGGTGGCCCGTCAGGACCGCCGCCGCCGCACCTGCTTCTTGCCATCTCCCTCTCCGTCGCCTCCTCCCTCGAGTCCGCCGTCAAACAGCAAGTGCTTGAGGAGCTCCCCTCCCCTCGCGCCTTCACCACCGTCGTCGGTCCTCCTGAGAGTCCAGCCGCTGGCTCGGCGGCGTCGTCGACGAGGCGGTCGATGGCCGGCTTCGACTGGGTGAGGAGCCAGTTCACCGTCTTGCTGGCCTTGTCGAACCCAAGCCGGTCCTGCAGCGCGAAGAACTCTCGCGCGACCCCGACCGACAGCCGCATCCGCCGGTCGCGCACGCCCTGCGCCGTGCGGATCTTGCTGTGCCGATCCGTCCGGAACGGCCGCTTCCGCGGTGCGGCCGCCGCGGCATGGACCTGGACGACGACGCCGGCATCCACCACCGGTCGTACGGGCGGGTGCCCGTTCCTCAGCACCAGCTCCCTCTCCCCCGCTGCCGCCGGCGCCTGCAGAGGGGCCGTACTCTCCGGCTGCTGGAACACGGCCTCCAGGGTATCCTGGTGGTGGTGGAACGACATGTTGGCGGGAAGATCTGCCCGCCGTACCCGTCCCAAGACATCGCGGTCGACGGCATAAAGAAACAAGGAGCTGCAGTAGCGTTCGGTAAATGACTGCTCTTGCTGGTGGACGCAATGATGAATTGATGATGACGTTGATGAGGCTGGCTGTTAGGGTAATGAGATGCGTTTTTTGTGTGTTATTGTGCACTCCGCACTATCCACTACACTCCGTAATCCGTGTGTGTCTATGGCTAGATAGTGCTAAACTAAGGGGGTGTTTGGTTCTCACCCCCTAAAATTTAGCCACTAAAGTTTAGCGGAGGTCACTAGAGTTGTAGTGTTAAAAGTGACTTTTAGTAGGAGTGTTTGGAACTTTAGTGACTAAAAGTAACAAAACTTTAGTGGCTAAACTCTAGGGGATGTGAACCAAACACACCCTAAAACCATTTGGAAGTAACAAAGGTGGTAGAAGAAGTACATATATATGCCTCTGATGGTCGCAGTGGTGTATATGAAAAGCGCTACAGCGGCCTTTTGTTAGTGCAATGGAGCATCTCTCATGCACGGTACGGTGCACCTACATAGTTTTACTTTACTATTGTTTTTATACAAGAAACGTGTGTGTAGGTACGGTGTACCTATTTTGTACATTGATATTAGAAAGGGAAAAGCTTAGAAATATTTGGATATCCCGAACTAAACTTTAGTCTTTATCACGTCGAATGTTAGAAACTAATTTAGAATATTAAACATAAACTAATTACAAAACTAATTGCATACACTACAGGGAACGCCGGCTTTGCCGAGTGCTGGCTGCACTCGGCAAAGGGCCTCTCGCACTCGGCGAAGGCTTCGCCGAGTGCCGCACTCGGCGAAGAAATTATCGGCAACGATTTCTTTGCCGAGTGTCAAATATCGGGCACTCGGCAAAGGCGTCGCCGAGTGCCAGGTCAGCACTCAGCGAAGCAAACGGGAGCCGTCACTTCACGGCCTCTTTGCCGAGTGCCATGTGGGCCGACACTCGGCAAAGAGGGCCCCTTCGTAGAGTGCCACGTGGGCCGGCACTCGGCAAAGGGGGCCCCTTCACCGAGTGCCACGTTGGCCGACACTCGACAAAGAGGGCCTCTTTGCCGAGTGCCACGATGGCCAGCACTCGGCGAAGAGGGCTTCTTTGCCGAGTGTCATGGTCAAGGCACTCGGCAAAGAGGCCGAGCTGGGGAAAATTGCCCAGCTTTGCCGAGTGCCATGACCTCTTTGCCGAGTGTGGCACTCGGCAAAGCTGGGAAAAATGGAATTTTTTTCTGTTTTCATTTCCCTACACAGAAAACATATCACACATCCATATTTCATTTCAGACAAATATCACATGCATATATATCACACATCCATATATCACATGCATATCCATTTCAAACGAATATCACACGTTCAGTCTCCATGCATCACAAGGTCACAAGTTTATTACAAGTTCATCACAAGTTCACAAGTCCATCACATCCATCTCACAAGTCCCTGACAAATCTAAGTCGGCCCTCACTGCTCACCTTGGTGCTCAGATTGTGAAGAACCCCCACCTTGCCACGCGTCCCACGACCCGCCCGAAGGACCACCTTGCCAACCTTGCCACGCGGGCGGCGGAGGTCCAGATGGCCACCCGGTGTACCCCAACTGGCCAGGAAGGTAACCTGGCCACCCATAGGGCGGAGGAGGGCCACCGGGGAGCCACCCAGGCTGCGGAGGAGGGCCACCAGTGATGCGCAGAGTGTGCGGAGGAAGGCCAGGTTGAGGAGTCGGTGCCGAACCCTCCGACTGTGAGTGCACAAAGAAGAAGCAAATTCGTTAGCACCTGGAGGACGGCCGTAAAAGTTAAAGAAATATAAACAACCATATATACTCACCGGAGTCTCTGTCGAAGGAGTAACAGGAGGCACAAAAGGAGTGAGCAGCGAGGGAGGCACGACAACACCCGGGATGTTCAGGCTCCCAAAGAAGTGAGCTATGTCCTGCGTCCTCTGCGCCTCCCGCTGCTGGACGGCCAGTAACTCGCGACGATGGGCCGCCGCCTGGGCCTCGTGCATGGCCTGCAACCTCTGCACCTGGTCCACCTGGCCTGTATCTGGGCCTGCAAAATTCGTCCCGTAAGGTTTAAACAATGCAAAGACAAGGTATATGTGTAAAAGCAATGAACGACGAATAAAACAAGTAATTACCTGAAGTGCTGCCATCATCTGCTGTGAGGTCGGCTGCCGAGGTCGTATGGGGACGGAGGAGCTCGTGCTGGCAGCTCGAATCTCGGCGAGGTTGGGAACAGAGGACGAGTCAACTGCGTTGTTGGCTATCCAGTACCGGTCGTGCTACTTCCCTCCTCCCAGCCTCATCACCAGGTCTGTATCTAGGGGCTGGCTGGCCGGATCGAAGTCCTCCCACTACTACAGATCGGGCCTTTAGCCCCGGTGGAACTGGGCCTTTAATCCCGGGTATCTCAACCGGGACTAAGAATCCGGGACTAAAGGTCTCGGCCTTTAGTCCCGGGTGTTTCCCACCGGGCTAAAGGTCCACGGACGAAAAATAAATGTGTGTTGTGTGTGATTCGAACTCAGCACCTCTCGCCTCAGGCACACTTACCAACTGAGCTACGCAACCCACGTGATGTAGTTCTGGACGTTTTTCTTTTGAATCCACTCGGGAAGGACCTTTAGCCCCGGTTGGTAATACCAACCGGAACTAAAGGTCCTGGACCTTTAGCCCCGGTTGGTACCAACCGGGGCTAAAGGTCCAGGACCTTTAGTTCCGGTTGGTATTACCAACCGGGACTAAAGATTCACCTTTAGCCCCGGTTGGTAATACCAACCGGGACTAAAAGTCTTTAGCCCCGAACGCAAATTTTTGCTGAGACTAAAGCTCAGTTGCCGATCGTCAAAAGGCCTGTTTTCTAGTAGTGTCCCCATGGCGCTCGCGAGCCACCGTGGTGTACTCGGTGACCTTGGTGTAGGCGTTCGCGTTGGTGTACGCCTCAGGCCCGGCGTTCGGGTTGTACTGGGTGCTCGTTGCAGTCGCCTTGCCCTGGTGTGACAAGTGGTACGCCTTGAAAGGGAGGCACTCCTCACCACCATGCGACTGGGACTGCGAGGAAAACACACAGATAATTACAAGTAATGAGTAATTGAGTGTTAGAATAAAAAAAATCAGTAGAGCATACCCATCTGTCGGCGTACGCGTTGAGGCTAAGGTTGCCTTGGTGGTGTGGCACCCCAGGCATCTGCAGGCGGCAGTCTCGGCGGGCACTGTGCCTCTCGTACCACTCATCCGATTTCCACTTGTCCACAATGGCCAACCAGCAGTCTAGGTGATTGGCGCACCAACCAGGACAGAACTGCAAGACAATAAGTATTTAATATGTTAGAAGAGCCGCTAAGTGATGGATGGACCAATCAGTATTACTGTTTTGTACGTACCTGGATGTACTGCTCCCTAGTGAGGTCGGTCTCCCTGGTCAGCATTATCTGCCTAGCATCCGTCTTCTTCACCGCCGTCTCTAACACGTCGGCGTTGCAGTTGATGACGCACTGGATCCGCGCCTCATGGTACATATCCGCGAGCCGGGACCTGCAGACCCTGTCCTGCACGTGCATCACCTCGGCCTCTCTCCCCGCCTCGCACGCAAAGTACTCCTGCATAAAGACAACATGTACCCTTTCATTATTTCAAGAACGTTCGACAAATACGTATCATTGAGAAATGTTGTGCGGGCAAGACTCACCCAGAACTCGGCCCTAATCCGCGCTGCAACGGTGGTGTACGTGGGGTCCTCAGCAGCACCGAAGTGGTCCCACGTCCAGGGCGGTGACCTAACCCCGACGTAGGTGACCAAGCCAGGGTAGTTTCTTCCGAATCAGAAGACTTAACGTGCCATTGATATGGCGTGTCTTGCCCCCTGCCACAAGTTCCCAGTTCCTGCATGAGTCATTAAGAACAACTGTTAGTCGGAAGTTCAATTTTGAACATGTCATGTGAACAAGTAGTGAAAACATTAATGGTAACTTACTTGTCGCCGTAAGGTCGAATCACCGGGCGGCGGCTAGGTGCGATCCGCTGCTGTGGGAGCTGCGAGGGGCCGCGCAAGTAGACTCTGCTCGAAGCAGAGGAAGTGGAACCCCCTCCTGAGGCACCTACGATCTCGTCCCCCTGGTCCCCCAGGTCCCCCTGGCGACGCTCCGAGGAAGTGGTGTCGTCGTCCGACGTCCTCCTGGTCATCCCTCTGGCGTCCCCCTGGTCGTGGTCCGAGGAGGTCTACACCGGGTCGGGAGTCAGGTCGGGAGTCAGCTCCCTCCTAGGACGTCCGCGGGGGCGGCCGGTCCTCGCCCTCCTCGTCGACGGCTCCTCGGCTGCGGTGGGTGGTGAGCTGGACCTCTGGTAGCGCGAGTTGACCCGCCGCTGTTGCCGCCTTCCGCCCGACATTTTATCGAGTGCCTGCCATTGCAAAGATAAAATCAATTAGCATAAATAAACGATAAGTATTTATAAAGAGATACAAAATGAACGAAACATAATTGCAAAATAATTATAACAATATAGCATTACATGAATTAAAAATTATCTCCACGATTGTCAGTGGCTAGTGCCCCTCGTGTGTTGGCTCGTGGCACACGTGTGTCGTCATCACTGTCAATATTGTCGAAACAATCGGTGTTGTCTCCATCATCCTCATCACCCTCGTCCTCATCAATGTCACCACCAAACTGTAATCGCTCAAGCATTCTTAATTCCTTGGCATTGTGCACCTCATCACCCTCGTCCTCATCAATATCATTGTCATCGTCTTCTTCCATGTCCATCAGCTCAAAATGTCAATGTCAAACCTCCCTTCTAGCCCCTCAGGTTGAAAGAACTCTCCGTTATATGTGTTTGGGTCGAAGTTGTAGTCATCATCGTTTGGGAGAGGCGCTTTACCGCGCGGCGATACTAACTGCACAAGGTACCAACCCATAAGATTGTCGTCTTCTTGACACGCCCATGGGAGCTAATAAACTTGTGTGGCCTATTGAGCCACAATATAGACATCGTCTCCCTTGTAAACGGTGTCCTGTCGAATTTCAACTAGCCCAATCTCAGGGGCTCTTCTCGTGACATCAGGATCGAACCAATGACATTTGAATACCACCAGATTAATAGCTTTGGTACCCTCAAAGTTGAGCTCATATATTTCTTCGACTATGCCGTAATAGTCGCGCTCATCAGTGCCGGGCGTACGAACTCTGGTATTTGAGGTCTTTCGATTGGGCCGACTCTGCTCGTAGCTGTTGTGTGAAAGCGATAGCCATTCACATCATAAACGGTGAATGACTTGACCCTATAGTCGAAGCCATTGGCAACCTGTTTCAACTCATCCATCATTTCCGCATCTGTGCGGGCCTGTAAGTTGAGACAGAGTAGATCGTTTCATGAAATGAAACAAGAAATGAAATGAAATACAAGGTTAGTTGGGTGGTACCTTCGTACTAAACCACGAAATGAAATCGGGCACACCATTTTTGAGAAGATGGTCTTGTTCTTCAGAGGAAGGTTCCCTATCCTCTCTCCAGTATTCATCAATAAAATTCCTTAAAAACAAGGAGGTCGAATCAATAGATTGAAGATAGTGACGACGCATGTAACAAGCTCATTGAGAACTTACTGCACATAAGGAGTCACTTCGTCAAGGTTCAACACACATACAACATGATAGTGTGCCACTCATCATGCTGCAACATCTTGGTCCTCGATGCGCTTGCTCTTCCTAGTTGGCTTTGAAAAGGCTGAGGTTCGATAAACTCTCGTCGACGTTGTAACGAGAGGGTGGATTGTGCACGCTAGGAAGGTTATCCTTATAATATGTTGTTGTGAAGTTCGACACCTCCTCCAGAATAAATGCTTCTACCACGGAAGCCTCTATTTTAGCTTTATTTCTACACTTTTTCCGAAGAACCTTTAGACATCTCTCAACTGGAAAGCACCAATGGCACTGCACGGGGCCCCCCCATCCGTGCCTCGTACGGTAGGTGCAAAATCAGATGCTGCATCGGAAGGAAGAACCCGGGTGGAAAGATCATCTCCAACTTGCAGATCAACACATGTGCCACTTCCTCTAGGTTAGCAATCACGTCATAAGATAGCTCCTTGCACAAAGCTGGCGAAAGAAATAGCTCAACTCTGCCAGCACGCGCCACACAGGCTCGGGGAGGTATCCCCGGTCATCGCAGGAAGGAGCCGCTCGATCCATATGTGGTAGTCATGACTCTTCATCCCTAACACTCGCATAGTAGACAAGTTCACTCCCCTCCTAGATTCGCCGCATACCCATCAGGGAACCTTAACGCCAGGATCCACTGTAGTACTTTCTTCCTATGGTCTCTTTTCAATATATAATCGGCCGGACCTCTTTTCCATTTCTTGCCAACACCAGGCGCCTTCATCACTAGCTTTGGTCTATCGCACATCTCTTGCAGGTCCAGTCTGGCCTTAACGTTGTCCTTTGACTTTTCTGTATCCATGAGTGTTGCAAAGAGTGCCTCAGCGATATTCTTTTCTGTGTGCATTACATCGATGTAGTGCGGACAAAGAAGGTCATTGAAATAGGGGAATCTAGTCAAGCCCGATATATGGGTCCACATGTGTTCCTCTCCGTACCCGAAAAACGACTGTTCTTTATCAAACTTCAGAGCCTCTATATCGGCACGGACCTCGGATCCGCTCTTGAACTGAGGAATGGGGTTGGTGACTTGAACACCTTTCCTGAAGTGCTTGATGTCACGTCTGAACGCATGGTCAAGAGGCAAGAATTGACGATGCTGGTCGAATGAAGAATACTTGCCTCCCTTCTTCAACCAAGTGAACTTCACAGCTGCCTTGCATATTGGGCATGGGAACTTCCCATGAACACACCAAGCGCTAAATAAGCCATACGCCAGGAAGTCATGCAGGGAGTACTGGTACCACACATGCATTTTGAAGTTCTTCATTGTGCTCGGTCATATGTCAGTACCGGGTTTTCCCAAGCTTCGAACAATTCATCCAACAAAGGCTCCATGAACACACCCATATTGTTTCCCGGGTGTCCAGGAATTATCAACGACAAGAATACGTTCTTAGGGTCAAACATAACACCGGAAGGGAGATTGAGGGGGATCACGAATACAGGCCAACAAGTGTACGGGGCCGCCATCATTCCATACGGGTTGAACCCATCTATCGCCAGCGCCACACGTACATTTCGAGCCTCCATAGCTTTGCCAGGATGCATGGCATCGAAGTGCTTCCATGCTTCACCATCCGATGGGTGTACCATCTTGTTAGGATTGTATCTTTTGCCATTCTTGTGCCATGTCATCTGTTTCGCAGAGTCCTCTGTCATGTACAGTTGTTGGATCCTAGGTATGAAAGGAAGGTACCGTAGGACCATCTCGGGGATATTAAGTTGTTCCTTCTTGCCATCTCCATGGTCTACCTCCACATAGCTAGAGTCTTTGCACTTTGGATAGTGTGTTGCTTTCTCGTGATCTTTCCTGAATAGGACGCACCCTTTTCGACAAGCATGGATCTGCTCATACGGCATCTTAAGTGCACGAAGAAGTTTTCTGTGACTCGTACGTGTTCTTCGGCAGAATGTGACCCTCCGGCAACAGGGTGCCCAAAATTGCCAACATGCCATCGAAGGCGTCTCGACTCAAGCTATACTGCGACTTGAACCCCATTAGGCGTCCAATGGCATCCAGTTGTGAAACCATTGTCTTTTCATGAAGGGCCTTCTGTGCCGAAGACATCATGTCGTAGAACGCCTTTGCGGTGTCCTCTGGCTCCTCCAATCCTTCACTGAATTGAGCCTCTTGAAAGTCTCCCATCATGTCTGCTCCCGGTTCGGTGTTTTTTCGTACCCGGGGGTATCACACCAACGAGTAATAATCGCGTGCTTCTCTTCCTGGATGGTGATGCAAGAGGACACAAGGATTTATCCTGGTTCGGGCAAAGAAGGCCCTACGTCCAGCGGGGGGGGGATGTTCTTGTATTACTTGCACCTAAGTGCTTGTACAGGGGAGAATACAAGCTCAGTGAGCGTGGACCGGAGTCCGGACTCGTGCTGTGTGTGGACTTGTGTGTTTGTGTCCGTCCCCTTGAATGAGGGCCCTAGTGTCCCCTTTTATAGAGCAAGGGGAGGCCAGAGTTACATAAAGGTATTACAGGTGTCGGGGCGTATGGTGCCCCATACGGAGAAGGGTAGGAACCCTGTCTTGTCGGGGCCACTGGAGCCGATGTGATCGTTGCTGTTGAGGCGTCCTTGGGTCATGGCTTCCATCCTGGGCGCGGACGTGGTGGCACGACAAGGCGGGAGCCGTACAGCACCCATCCCGGAATGTACAGTACGCGGCGGGGTCCCTCCGGGTCTTGGGGTACCTATCCTCCAATAGCATGAAAGTAGTTAGGGCTCGAAGGACGCGGAGCCGGCTTCGAGGTGGTGCCACGGGGGCTCGAGGGGCGCGGAGCCGGCCTCGAGGGGTTATAGTGCAGGGCTCGAGGGGCGCGTAGCCGGCCTCGATGGGTTACAGTGCAGGGCTCGAGGGGCGCGTAGCCGGCCTCGAGGGGTTACAGTGCAGGGCTCGAGGGGCGCGTAGCCGGCCTCGAGGGGTTGCAGTGCCTGGCTTGGCCGAACAGTGCTGTACTGGTGCCCTTTTGCCCATGCTTGTGGTGAAAACGAGACTTGACCTTTACACCGAGTTACTGTGGTACATGCTGTGCACTAGTGGACATGACCGGAGTAGGTGAAGACATTAAATGCGTGGTATGGGCTGGTACGGCTGTCTGCACAGCTCGAGGTCCGTGCGTTAAGGCTCGAGGTGTGGGGGCGCGCTCGCCCGAGACCTGGAGGGCTCGGGCGAGACGGAGAGCGATCGTGCTCGCCCGAGGCCTTGCTCGGAGGCTCGGGCGAGGCGGAGAAAGAGCGTTCGCCCGAGGCCTGGCCGGAAAAGACAAGCAGAGCGATGGCGGAGAAAATAAGAGCGTTCGAACGAGGCTGCTGCTGGGAGGGCTCGGGCGAGACGGAGGACAAAGCGTTCGACCGCAGGGCCTGGCTGGGGAGGGCTCGGGCGAGACGGAGATAGCGCGTTCGCCCGGGCCTGGCTGGGAGGCTCGGGCGAGACGGAGATAGAGCGCTCACCCGAGGCCTGGCTGGGGGGGCTCGGGCGAGACGGAGATAGAGCGTTCGCCCGAGGCCTGGCTGGGAGGGCTCGGGCGAGACGGAGGATAGAGCGCTCGGGGGTTTGCGTTGATGGGGGTACCCTTTTTCGTACCCCACCGACAGTAGCCCGAGCCATGTTTGAGTGCTTGTATTCGAGCAGGGCTCCAGATTGGGATCTCGATGGATAGCTAACTGGCCTCGAGGGTTTTGTTGATTTGATTCCGTGGGTGTCGGTGGAGCGACACCCGCGGGTGTAGCCCCCGAGGCCATGGGGGGAGTGGTTAGAACTCCCTCGTGTGCTTCCCGAAGAATCCTCCGTCGTTTGGGAACCTTCTGCCCAGTGGGCGCGCCTTTTTAGGCGGGAATCGTCAGGGAGCGGAGATCGCGGCGCCGTGCGTACCTGCAACAGGCTCGAAATGTGGTTCGGTAGTAATATTAAATATTCGCCGGTGAACCTTCCTTGCCGTGGAGAATCCGTCCGAGCGTGGCTCGGAGGGCTCGGACGAGACGGAGAACGAGCGTTTGTCCTGGGCCTGGTCTCGAGGCTCAGGCGAGATGGGGGTCGAGCTTTCACCCGAGGCCTGAAAAATCTCATGCTCACACAAAGAAAAGAGATTAGTCGTAACTGTCCGACGTTTTTACCCTCTTTCGTCGAGGGGTGCTAGGCTGAACCGACTGGCCGGCTCCTGCAGCTGTCCGGGCATGCCGATTGCCCTGGCTTGTCATCCCGCGAGTCCTTTCGATCGGATGCGAGGGGGGATGCCCTCGTACTCCCGAGTGGGCGAGTATCAAGGTTCCCGGTGAGCTGGTAACGGGGGAATCCAAGTGAGAGCTCGTGCCCCGTTCGTTAGGGGTCGACTGTGGCCCGGAGGCGTCTCATAAAGCATGGGGCTCAGTCTGCAGGAGTGCCGGGTCCATTCGATAGGACCGGGTGGCTCGATGCCTCCTCCGAGGGGATCTCACTGCACGGTCGAGCTCCCCGCCTTGGATACACGTGAGGGGCTCGAGGGCTCGGCCCTCGAGTAATGCCGCGAGTGGCGCCCCTTGGTGTCCCTGACTCGGGTGCTCGAAGCCGGCTGTCGAACCCTTTTCGAGGGAAGCCTTCGCTGACTTAGAGACTTAGGGCCGGGGCCCGTTTTTACCTTTATGAAGAAGCCTCCGTCGTCTGGGAATCCTTCTGCCTTGGCACGCCTTTTTAGGCGGAAATAGTCGGGGAGAGCGGTGGGCGCGAAGCGGAGCGACGGTCGTGGCGGGCCCGGGTAGTGAGAGCAAACGGAGAGAGGTAACGCGTGTACCCTGCATCCGGCTCGAGACGTGGTAGGTGGGCGCATTGAATGCATTCGGTTACCTTTTTACGTCGTGGGAGATCCCGCCCGTCTGGATTTCCCCATAAATATCGAGAGGGGGGGAAAACGAACCCTTTACTTTGCCTTTGCCTTCGCCGCCGCCGTAGCCTTTACACGCCCCTCTCCTTCGAGCTAGTCGATTGGGGATTTCCGGCCGCCCGTCCGCTGCTCGGATCCGCGTCGCGGCCACCGTCATGGCCGCCCAGACACAGATGCTGCCGGCCGAGGACTGGAGCCCGTTCGAAGGTGACGCAGAGAGCGAAATGGACTCGCTGGGGGCCCAGGGGCTTCTGCGCCCCAACCCGGAGGAGGGACCCGCATGGTGGGTTATCCCGTCGGCGGAGCACCGGGAGCCGCACCCGCCGGAGGGGTAGTGGTGAGCTTCACGCGCTACCACCGTATGGGGCTCGGCGTCCCGCCGAGCCGCTTCTTTGCCGAGGGCTGTGCCCCACCATTTCGAGGTGGAGCTGCTGCAAACACTTCTCCCCCAACCCACTCGCACGCAGCCATATTCGCCGCGGTGTGCGAGGGGTACCTGAAGATGGAGCCGCACTGGGGGAGATGTTTCGTCCATCTCTTCCGGGTGAGGGTCTCTCATCAAGTCCCTGAAGCCCAGCGGGAGGCGGCCCGTGCGCATGGGCTCCCTTGCCATTACACCTGCGAGGGCGGGGACCTCGTCGGCCAATGTCCCCCGCGAGTACCTGCGATACAAGCTTTCCACCAACCAGGCCGGGTGGGACGACCATTGGTTCTACCTGCGGAACGAAGGTGGCCTCCTCCGCAGTAGTACACCGGAGGGTCCTCACTCAACGCCCGGAGAAGTGGACCTGGGGCGTTGCGGCGGACAGGCAACGCCACCTGGCCCCGCTGATGGAAGATGATGAAGACGCTGGTGGAACGAGAAGAAGCTGACCGTGCAAGCGGTCATTTGGGCGTTCCACCAGCGAAGAGTTCTCCCGCTGGCGGACCGCCCCTTCTTAGCACGAGATGGGCCCGCAGGCTCAGCTCGAGGCGCTTCAATCGCTCGAGGATGGCCGAAGAGAGCTGTCCCGGAACGAGGGCGTCTCCCGGGTGTCGATCACGATCCAGGGGCCGTTCGTCCCTGAATACTCCAACCTGGTTGCGATGGCACCCGACGAGGGTGTCTCGACCTGGTAAGCCTCCCTCGAGTCGAGCTATCTCGAGCCTCCTCCCCCTTTTTCCTCCTTCGATCCGTTGCATCCGTCTTGTGGTTTGTCTCATCACGCTTCTTCTTTCTTCAGGGGGCATTTACTTGTCGCGCGTTGAGGCCCCCGGTGAGGGAGGACGCCGCGGGTTCTCAGGTGAGGCCGCCTCTCTGCTCAGAAGGACAAGGAGAGCAAGGATGCCAAAAAAGAAGAAAGAGAAAAATAAAAACTTGCGTTGCTTAGCTCGGGAGCAGAGACTGGCGAAGGCTCGTCGTAACCGTCAGCCTGGAGACGGGTCCCCCGAGCTGAGCTCCTCGAGCTCGGAGGAGGAGAGTGGTGATGAGGAGGAGGGTGACGACGAGGGGATGGATTGTGCGCTTGATGCGGCGGGGCTCGTCGATGACAGGGCTGACCGCTCCTCTGTGCAGGAGGGTACACTGGAGGTCAACACGCGACAAAAGGGTCACGCGGGACGCAGCCGCGGAAGGCGTCACCGATCCCTGCCTCGTCGGGGCCCGAGGTCCGTCGAGCTCCGCGCGGATGTTTGCCCCTGGTCGTAAGGAAGCCCCGGACCCGGAGCGCCTCCGCCACAGCGCCAAAGGAGGCCGCCCCCGCGTCAGACCCAGACGGGGGGTCTCGAGAGGGGTCAGGCCTCGAGAGGCGGTCGACAGGTCGAGAAGGTTTCGGGTCCGACCACCGCGAGCGTCAAGGGCGCCGTCGGAGCCCGCGGAGGAGCGGGCGCCAGGAAGAGGCGTCGAGCCCGCGCCATCACGAGCGTCGGGGAGGGAGCCCCCGAGCGTCTCGTGACCAGGGGCGCGCGCGTCCCCGGAGTCCATCGCCGTACCGCCGCCGGGACACGGAAGCGACGCGGGGGGGCGCGACCACCAGGGGGGGCGCGGAGCAGGTCCGGAGCCCGCGCCGGGGCGAGCGCCACGACGTCAGCACGAGGGTGGTACGGTCGCCCTCGCGATGTGGGGGGAAGGAGGGCTCTCCCTCGAGGTCGAGCCATGGGGAGGCGTCGGGAGCCCTCCCCCATCCCAGCCCTGTGGAGACGGCCCAGGCGCAGGGCTCGAGCCGTGGGGTGGGCTCGAAGCCCCGAGGGTCCGGCGATTCCGGGAAGAAGCCCATCCGCCGCTTCGGGTGAGTAGTTTCCTTGGGTCTCGCGGTAGTGAGGCTTCACCTCTTTGCTTTTAATGACGCGTGCCATCTCCGTCTTCTTAGGGGGAAGCGCTCCTACAGGAGGTGGACCTCGCTTCGTCCAAGCGGGCCAAGACCTCGAGCCCCGTCGAGGCACAGGCACCTCGAGGTATGGCACCTTCCTCCGCTAGAGAAGCCGCTTGGCTGGAGAAGGCCCGCACTACCATGGCTCGAGGGGGCCAGATGATCGTCGCGAATTTTGGTGAGGCCGTCGCCATCGACCACAGGGGTCGAGGTACTCTTCTGGTTCTGATATCTCCGTCATCTCGTATTGCAGGGGCCTCAGCTCATGGCATCGAGCCTGCCACCACCGTATCCGCCGAAGCGCTGCCTCCTCCCCCTCCTCCTCCTCCCGCGATGGTGCCAACTGGGAGCGCCATCCTTCCCCTCACCACGACGGTTGTTCCGGGGGAAGCGCCTGGGGCGAGCACGGCCCCGCCGGCGTCTGGGGCTGAGGAGACTGCGCCCTTGTGGCTCCGACCAGTACGGGCCGGGCTGCGGAGGAGGGAAAGGGGGAGAGGCGTCGGCGGAGAAGGAGCCGACGGTGGAGGACCTCCTGAACGAGCTGGAGCAGGGGCCGCTTCTCGCCGCGGGCTCGATGATGGTTGGAGGCGCCCGAGGTGCCGGCTAGCGCCGACAAGGCGCCGGAGGGCCCGACCAGGGAAGAGGGCCCGGGGTCGAGCTTCCCTCGATCGATCCGCAACAGGAAGTGCCGGCGGAGGGACGGAGGGAGTCGGGGCCGTGCCGTCGGGCGGCGGGTCGCTGTCGGGGCAGCTCGAGGCGGAGGAGGTTCTGCCCGACATCGAGCCGACGACCGATATGGCCGTTTCCCGTCCCACTGAGCCGCCCCTTGCCGTGGTTCCCATCGAGCAGCCGGCCCAGCGGGGGGCCCCGCGCGAGGTGCGGTCCATCTTCCGGGAGGTGGCCGAGCTTATGGCGGAGGCGGAGCGGTCCTGCTCCGAGGAGGCAGGCCGGTCCGCACAGGGTGTCAGCCGCCCTCGCGCGGGCTGAGGCGGAGCTTCGAGATCTCCGCGCGGAGCTGAGCCGGAACGCCAGATGGCGAGCCGGCTTAACGAGGCGGAGGCGGAGGTCCGGGTGGCTCGAGGCGAGGTCGCTCGATCCAAGGAGGAGGCCGCCGCCGTTCTCGAAGCGTCGAGGAAGGAGGCCGCGGACGCCCGAAGCGAGGCCACCTCTGCCCGGGTGAAGCCGAGGCGGCGAAGCAGGAGGCTGCTGACGCCTGTGGCGAGGCACCGCTGCCCGAACCGCAGCGGAGGCGGCGAGAGAATAGAGGCCGAAGACCCGAGAGTGGTGCCGCCACCGCCCGAGCTGCCGAGGGGGCGGCGCGGCAGGAGGGATCCGCAAGGATCTGGCCCTGGTGGAGGCGGGCCGGCTGATCGAGGACCTTAGGTCCGAGAAGCTCCTCACGCTGGCCGAGAAGCGCAGGCTGGAGCAGCGTGCTGAGGGCCTGACCAGCGACCTCGCAGCACTGGGGCAACACTGCGACGGTGTGAGGCTTACACCTTGTTCTTGTTTGGGTCTCAAAGTTTTGTTACGCCGCAGCAGTCTCACTCTTCTTGTTTGTTGCGCAGGGGTCGAGAAGACGGTCGAGGAGCTCCGCGGGACGAACCAGGCTCTCTTGGCAACTCCAAGACGAGACGATGGTGGCGGAGCGGGCTCGCTCCTCTCTCGACCGGCTCGGCTCCATGTGGGGTGCTCCTCCTGTGACCGCGGCAGAAGGAAGGTGCAGTGTCGGGGCGATGCCTTGGTCGACGCCTTGTGCTTCTTCGACGCAGCCGCGCGGGACCATGTCCGGCAAGCTCTCCATCACGGCGTCAAGCAGACACTCGCGGTCGTTCGCTCCGGTTTCCGCTTCCCGGTCCACGTTGTCGGGAATGGCTTCATCGAGATCAGGGGGAAGGATGAGGAGTGGAACAACCGCCGTGTCGACACAATTGGAGAAGATGGAGAGAGGCCGGGGACGTCGCTCGCGAAGATCTTCGAGGAGGACGTGGCTGCCTCCTGACGCCAGCAGCGGTGTCGGGAGCCCTCCTCCTTCGAGCTCGGGCGTCGAGGTTGAGCCGCCGCGGAAGACCTCGGGGAGGAGTACCGCACTGACGAAGACTAGGGCCTGCGCGCCAAATTTGGGCACCGGGGCCCTTGTAAGAATTTATGACGTGAATGAGGGTACGTCGAGACCCGAATGTATATATGACTTGTTTGTTTAAAAGGGGTTGTTTTCCTTTCAAATGCGTTTGGCCACTTCTCTTTGTCGCAAGCTCGAGTTTCTGCTAACTTAGTCTGTGTTCCTTCGATACGTCGCGAGCCCCTCGAGGGGAGGCGTAGGTAGGGCACCGTAGCCCGGGGGCGTAGGTGGCCGTCTACGTCGACGCCCCCCACCTTGGAAGCTCGAGGTACTTTAGGATTTAGACGTCGCTAGTTCACTCGAGGCACGAGTCGAGACGAGGGTCAAAATTTTAGAAAAGAAAACGCGTATTTTTTCCGGAGTCTGGGGGGGGGGGGGGGGGCCCGTCAGCCCCCGAGGGAGGCTTGACCCTGAGCAAAGCAGGGTCGAGGCTACCTTAAGATGCGAAGCAACATGAACGACAATGCACGAGTTTGTTATTCATTTTGACATGTTTGTACAAAGTGATAAAAGAACAAGGCCTCGAGGCCTTTAAGGGTAGAAGCGACGTAGCTGAGATATGTTCCACGCGTTCGCAGGATCCTGCCTTGGTCGTCGTAGAGCTTGTATGTTCCTGGCTTGAGCACTTCGGCCACGGTGTATGGGCCTTCCCACGGAGGGGTGAGCTTATGGCGCCCTCGATTATCTTGCAGCCGTCGAAGCACGAGGTCCCCCACCGCTAGGTCCCTTTGCGCACGTGCTTGTCGTGGTAGCATCGAAGGTTTGCTGGTAGCGTGCAGAGTTGATGAGCGCCACGTCTCGGGCTTCCTCGAGCTGGTCCTTGGCGTTGGCGAGCCTTTCGTCGCTGGTTTGCTCGTTGTAGGCTCGAAGTCGAGGTGAGCCGTACTCGAGGTCCGTAGGTAAGACGGCCTCGGCGCCGTAGGTTAGGAAAAACGGAGTGAACCCGGTGGCTCGACTCGGCGTAGTCCTGAGGCCCCACAGCACCGAGGGGAGTTCTGTAGCCCACCCCTTTCCGAAATTCTTGAGGGTCTTGAACAGCGCTCGGCTTCAGCCATGGAGTATCATGCCGTGCGGCGCTCGACCTGCCCGTTGCATTGGGGGTATGCGACCGAGGCCCAGGTTACGCGAATGTTGTTGTCATCGCAGAAGTTGGTGAACTTTTTGCCCGTGAATTGGGTGCCGTTGTCGGTGTGATGATGACATTAGGCACCCCGAACCGGTACATGATGTTGGCGATGAACTCGACAGCCCTCTCGGAGGTGGGGTCTCCTATCGGCTTAGCCTCGATCCACTTGGTGAACTTGTCGACGGCCACGAGCATGTGTGTGTACCCTCCACTTGTCCTTTTGAGGGGGCCCACAAGGTCGAGCCCCAACGGCAAATGGCCAAGTGATTGGGATCATCTGCAGGGCGTGTGCGGGCTGGTGCATTTGCTTGCTTGGCGTAGAATTGACACCCATGGCACGCTTGGACCAAACGCTGGCGTCCCCAATGGCGGTCGGCCAATAGAAGCCTTGACGGAAAGCGTTCCCAACCAGGGCCCTCGGCGCTGCGTGGTGGCCGCAAGCCCCCGAGTGCATATCGTCGAGGAGCTTGCGCCCTTCCTCGAGTGGGACGCAACGTTGAAGGATCCCAGTCGGACTTCGTCGTATAGCTCCCGTTCGTCGCCGTAGATGACGTAGGTCTTGGCCCTCCGAGCGATGCGTCGGGCCACCGTCTTGTCTTCTGGTAGCTCGCCTCGCGTCAGGTAGTCGAGGTAGGGCGTCCGCCAGTCGAGGGGCCATGATGAAGAAAGAGGCGTGCGCGTCGACCTGCATCGCCTCCGCGGACGTCGAGGTGTCCTTCTCGAGGGGTGGCGTTGTGAGTCGAGCCCCCGTCGTGTTGCTCGAAGGGTGGCGTCGAGGGGCCTCCTCGGCTTCGGCGGTCCACGCCAAAGTGTTCCGTCTTTTTAGCAGGCGGTAGAGGGGTAGTGCTTTTTCCCCCATTCTCGAGATGAATCTGCTGAGAGCGGCTAGGCAGCCTGTCACTTTCTGCACACCCTTGAGGTCACGAATCGGGCCCATCCTCGTGACTGCTGAGATTTTTTCAGGGTTGCCTCGATCCCCCGTTGTGAGACGATGTAGCCAAGTAGCATGCCTCGAGGCACACCAAAGACACACTTATCGGGGTTGAGCTTCACATTCTTGGCCCGGAGGCACTCGAACGTGGTCTCGAGGTTGCTGATGAGGTTCCCGACTTTTTAGTTTTAACCACGATGTCATCGACGTAGGCCTCGACGGTCTTGCCTATGTGCTCGCCAAAGATGTGCTGCATACATCGTTGGTACGTTGCCCCGGCGTTTCGAAGGCCGAAGGGCATCGTAACATAGCAATACATACCAAATGGCATGATAAAGAGGTCGCGAGTTCATCGGATTTTCTCATCCTAATTTGGTGGTAGCCGGAATATGCATCAAGGAACGAAAGCACTTCGCACCAGCAGTGGAATCGACGATCTGGTCAATTCTAGGTAAAGGAAATGGAACTTTTGGACATGCTTTATTCAGACCAGTGTAATCTAACACATCATCGCATTTTTCCATTCTTTTTCCTAACTAGTACAGGGTTAGCTAGCCACTCTGGGTAAAATACCTCCTTGATGAATCCGGCCGCCAAAAGCTTGTGCACCTCCTCGCCGATGATCCTGCGCTTTTCCTCGTCGAAGCGGCGCAGGCGTTGCTTCACCGGTCTGGACCCGGCCTGGATCTCCAAGGCGTGCTCGGTGACTTCCCTCGGTATGCCCGGCATGTCCGAGGGGTTCCATGCAAACATGTCGATGTTCGCACGGAGAAAGTCGACGAGCACTGCTTCCTATTTGGGCTCGAGGCTGGTACTGATGGTCAGCGTCTTGCCATTGGCCGAGGTCGGGTCGACGGGTATTTGCTTGGTGTGCTCAGCGGCTCGAAGGTGCCGGCGTGACGCTTTGCTTCTGGGGCCCCCTCGGTGGCCAGAGCTGCCAAGGCCTCGAGCGAGTCGAGGTGGACGTTGGCCTCCCCCCGCTCGACGCACTCCACGTCGCAGTGGTACACGTGCTCGTAGGAGGTGTCAACGGTGATGACCCTTTTGGCCCCGGCATCTTGAGCTTCAAGTACGTGTAGTTAGGAACCGCCATGAACTTGGCGTAGCCTGGCCGGCCGATGATGGCGTGGTAGGTCCCTTGGAAGCCGACCACCTCGAAGATGAGCGTTTCCTGACGGAAGTTTGCCGGCGTGCCGAAGCAGACCGGCAGGGTCGATGCGCCCGGGGGTGGGCTTTCTTCCTGCTACTACTCCGTGGAACCCCCCGACGCTGGGTCGGAGCTGTCCCTCTGAAATCCCCAGGAGGTCGAGGGTCTCGAGGTATATGATGTTGAGGCTCGAGCCCCCATCCATCAACACCTTGGAGAACCGAACGTCGACTATGATGGGGTCGACGACGAGGGGGTAAGCCCCCGGGTTTATGACACGGTCCGGATGGTCGTCACGGTCGAACGTGATTGGCGCATCAGACCAGTCAAGATACCGGGGGGCGTCGTGGCCAAGCGAAAAGATTTCCCGGCGCTCCTTCTTTCTTTCTCGAGCTGAGAGGCCCGACGGTCGGCCCCCCGTAGATCATGTAGCAGTCGCGCACCGGGGGGAAGTCGCCATCTGCCGTTCCTGCCGCCGCGTCGATCGGTATCCTTTCCCTTAGGCGCGTCTTCCCTCTTATCGCCGAGCTTGGAGTAGTAGCCCTTCAACAGTCGGCAGTCTTTCAACTTGTGGTTTACGGGGCCCCTGTGGTAGGTGCAGGGATCTCGAGCATCTGGTCGAAGACAGCCCCGTCAGAGGGGCCTCGGGGCTTCTTAGGCTCGAGGGCGCCCGCGAGCACCTCTTTGTCGTCGTCGTCATCGGCGCCACGCTTCGCCTTCTGGCCCTTGCGTTTGTTTTTCTTCCTTTTGTTGCCGTCATTGTTGTCATTCTTGGCATCGTTGCCCTTGTTGGAGCCCTCCGGCGCGATCACCGCCTTGCCTTTGTCCGTGGAACGGCCAAAGAAGGCCCCCACTGCTTCGTCGCCCGAAGCAAAGCTGGTGACGCGATCCATCAGGTCCTCGACCGTCCCGGGACGGTAGCGTCCTAGCTCATGAACAAGCTCTTGGCATGTCGTGCCCGCGAGGAACGCTGAGATGACGTCCTCGTCAGGCACGTGGGGGAGCTCGAGACGCTGCTACGAGAACCGTCGAGCAAAGTCACGGAGGGGCTCGTCCGCCGCCTGCCTGCAACGCCGTAGGTCCCAGGGGTTGCCTGGACGCACGCAGGTTCCCTTGAAATTCCCGTCGAAGACCCTGACTAGGTCGGCCCAGTCATGGATCCGATCCGGCGGGAGCCCCTCGAGCCACCGGCGGGCGGTGTCTGAGAGGTAAAGTGAGGGAGTTGACGTATGATCACGCGGTCGTCGTTCTTCGCTCCGCCCAGTTGGCAGCCAAGGCGGAAGTCCGAGAGCCAGAGCTTGGGCTCGACCTCCCCGTCATACTTCACGATGTTGGTCGGCGGTCGGAAGCGGTCGGGGAGGGTTGAGCTGCGGATGGCCCGGCTGAAGACTCTGGGCCCGGGGGCTCGAGGACCTGCCGGTCCTCGTCGCTGTCGTAGCGCCCCCCTCGATGGGCGCTATAGCCACGCTCTTGGGCCCCCTTGTCCTTGCGCCGTCGGTTGATGTCGTTGCGGGCCGTCGTTGGGGTCTCGAGGTGGCCGGTGGTCGACGATCCGTTCGCGGACTGGCCTAGCTCGAGAGGGGTCGGGCTGTGGTGGACGGATGCCTCACGAGCGTCGCGGGCGTGTCCGCCGGTCTCCCCGAGGCTGCTCCGCGTCGGCGGGACGCCGAGCTCTCGGCCTGCTGTACCGCGGCTGTCTCGAGGAGGTTTTTCATTTCTCCGAGCATGCGCCTGGCGTCGGGGTTGGAGACGGCGGGCAGGTCACGGAGCATCATAGCCGCCGCCACCACGTTTGCCCAGCTCGCGGGGAAACATACCTCAGGGCGTGCTGGTGCCCCGTCCTCGAGGATCCGCCGGTGGACCTCTCGAGCCGGCCTCGAGCTCCGGCTCCTCGGGGCTGGGGTGGTTCCTGCATCAGGGTTTGCCGGAGCTGCAGCAGGTGTCGCCGTTCTTCCTCGGCTTTGGTGATTGCCTCTTGCACTTGTGCGAGTTGCGCCGCCCGGCCATCGTCGTGCTTAGGCGGTACAGCCGGTGCTGGAGGTTCGTCCCTTCCCTGAACGCGTGATCCGCCTGCCGTGGCCACGTCGCTAGGTCCCTCTAGGTCGAGCGCGGCTGTCGTCGTCGCCTTCGTCCTCGGTATCGCATACGACTCCCTCGAGTTGGAAGCACTCCTGGTGGGATCCCAGAGGTCGGGGTCGTGGTAGTCGTATTCGTCGGAGTCGGAGCTGTTGACGGCACGCCGCCTTGACCGATGCTGGGACCGCAGCTCGCGGTACCATTCTCCGACGGTGGCTCGCCGAGGTGGCTCGAAGGCTCGCAAGAAGTCGCGGTCGATGCACGCGGGATGGACGATCTCCAGGCTGGCCATGGCCTGCAGCAGCGCGCCCGAACGCTGCTCCCGGTCCGCCACCGTCCGGTCCTGATGGCGCTCGTCGAGGCGGTGGGCGTATACAGCCGCAGAGTTGTCGAGGCCGACCGGGAACCGCTGGCGTCGAGCGCGGCGCGACCCGTGCGGGAGGAGGCTGAGTGGCGTCGACGGCGCACAGCTCGGAGGCCTCTGCCTGGTTCCTGGTCCGTACGCATGATGAATGCGAAGTCGCGGGCGGGCGCGGGTGCGCCCTGGAGGTCTCCGGCCGCGCGCCGGGCTGGTTTCCCCTTGGGGACCCTGCAACGGCTACGGGGGCGTAGGCGTTTGCCGCGGGCACCGCCTGCGCCCGGCGACGATGGTGACGACGGCGCCGCTCGCGATGTGGCGACGTGTGGTGGTGCGGGCGACGAGTCACGCCCCCCGCGCGGGGTGGCGTGATACGCACTCCGCTCGGGCCCTCCGTGGAGAGCAGAGTCAGCTCGTTGCCGTTGCCTGTGGCCAGGAACTCGAGGCTCCCGAACCAGACGACAGCACCAGCCGAGAACGGAAGAGGGGATGAAGCCATCCAGGAATCAACGAGAAATCGGCTCGGACACGCGAAGTCCCCTACCTAGCGCGCCAACTGTCGATGTTTCGTACCCGGGGGTATCACCCAACGAGTATATGATCGCGTGCTTCTCTTCCTGGATGGTGATGCAAGAGGACACAAGGATTTATCCTGGTTCGGGCAAAGAAGGCCCTACGTCCAGCGGGGGGGATGTTCTTGTATTACTTGCACCTAAGTGCTTGTACAGGGGAGAATACAAGCTCAGTGAGCGTGCACCGGAGTCCGGACTCGTGCCTGTGTGTGGACTCGTGTGTTGTGTCCGTTTGTCCGAATGAGGGCCCTAGTGTCCCCTTTTATAAAGCAAGGGGAGGCCAGGGTTACATAAAGGTATTACAGGTGTCGGGGCGTATGGTGCCCCATACGGAGAAGGGTAGGAACCCTGTCTTGTCGGGCCACTGGAGCCGATGTCATCGTTGTTGTTGAGGCGTCCTTGGGTCGTGGCTTCCATCCTGGGCGCGGACGTGGTGGCGTGACAAGGCGGGAGCCGTACAGCACCCATCCCGGAATGTACAGTACGCGGCGGGGTCCCTCCGGGTCTTGGGGCACCTGTCCTCCAATAGCATGAAAGTAGTTAGGGCTCGAGGGGCGCGGAGCCGGCCTCGAGGGGTTACAGTGCAGGGCTCGAGGGGCGCGTAGCCGGCCTCGAGGGGTTACAGTGCAGGGCTCGAGGGGCGCGTAGCCGGCCTCGAGGGGTTACAGTGCAGGGCTCGAGGGCGCGTAGCCGGCCTCGAGGAGTTGCAGTGCCTGGCTTGGCCGAACAGTGCTGCACTTGTGCCCTTTTGCCCATGCTTGTGGTGAAAACGAGACTTGACCTTTACACCGAGTTACTGTGGTACATGCTGTGCACTAGTGGACATGACCGGAGTAGGTGAAGGCATTAAATGCGTGGTATGGGCTGGTACGGTACGGCTGTCGTGCAGCTCGAGGTCCGTACGTTAAGGCTCGAGGTGTGGGGGCGCGCTCGCCGAGGCCTGGGGGGCTCGGGCGAGACGGAGAGCGATCGTGCTCGCCCGAGGCCTTGCTCGGAGGGCTCGGGCGAGGAGGGAGAAAGAGCGTTCGCCCGAGGCCTGGCTTTGAGGGCTCGGGCGAGACGGAGACAAAGCGTTCGCCCGAGGCCTGGCTGGGAGGGCTCGGGCGAGACGGAGATAGAGCGTTCGCCCGAGGCCTGGCTGGGAGGGCTCGGGCGAGACGGAGATAGAGCGCTCACCCGAGGCCTGGCTGGGGGGCTCGGGCGACGACGGAGATAGAGCGTTCGCCCGAGGCTGGCTGGGAGGGCTCCTGTGTGAGACGGAGATAGAGCGCTCGGTGTTGCGTTGATTGGGGGTACCCTTTTTCGTACCACCGACACTCTTGTATCTTGGTCTTCTCGCAAGCAGGCTAGCACCGCCCAGTCTACACTAAGGCTGAGTATGTTGCTGCAGCTAGCTGCTGTTCCTAGTGCTTTGGATGATGGCCACTTTGCGTGATGTTGGTCTAAGCTTTTCTGTTCCTTTGCTTTGTGACAAACACGATTGCTATTAGAGTTGCTAAGAATCTGTGCTGCACTCTAAAACCAAAACACATTGATTGTGCGCTTTCATTTTCTGCGAGACACTATGAGAAGGGTGACATCGACATTCGCCATGTCGATACTCATCATCAGTGGCTGATATTTTTAACAAGCCTTTAGACCAATCAACCTAAATAGGTTGAGAGGTGAGCTTGGTGTGTGTTTCCCTTTTAGATAGGGGAAACATTTATCTATTGTATCATAGACTGACTCCTTCTTTTCCGTTTTTTTGTTTTCGTTTTTGGGTAGGTAGTCTTTGCATTTATCAATGATCTTACTTTCTGAGCTTCATGTATATAATCTTTAGAATGTGATTATGCTCTATCTAGTATGCCTGATGCTATATGATACTTGTAGCTTTGCTCTTTCTGATCACTGATACATGGTTGGAGTGAGCTATTCGTATATGGTGGAATTTGCTTAATGAACTTAAAAATCTGAAATTGTTCACCATTGAGATATGCAACTAGCATGTGTAGAATGTGTTGAATTCACTTGTGCTTTTCATATATGCTAGGTTGCTATGTCTCTAGTTCTGATCATTCACTTGCTTGGTATGTCCATAAACTGTTATAAAATTGAACCAAGATAAGTGAATTGGAAAGATCGAGATGGGATTGCTTGTCAGCACATCACGGTATCGAGACTGTTTCTCATTGCACATTGAGTTAAACTTGAGCCGTGTAGTGTATGACCGAAACCGACGCTTTAAGCTTCTGATTGCTTCTGCATAGGCTTAGCTCGGTTGAAAAGTAAGGCAATGACAAGCTTTCAACCTCTCGCAATCACATGCGGAATTTTTGAACTTGTGTAATTTCACCGCTGCAACTCCGACTAAAATATGAAATCATAAGTCTATGTTTCATTCTGCAACATGATGATTGAACTTTGCTGGGGGTAGTTCACCTGTATACATGTTTAGCACTTGTTTGGCTTCCTGTCTATACATGTTCAGTGCTATTTTTATGGTGAACATCCTTTTCTGAATGGCTGAAACTGCTCACTTTGCTTATATGTTCATATTTCATATTTTGGTGATCAGTTTGAGTCTTTGCTGGCATGTATGCTTATTGTTGAGTCATTGGAGTTATCCTTTGTAGAGCATCTTTCGTTCTCTAGACTAATTCCTGAAGCTGCTAACTTGCATTTTTGACTCATATGCATTTTGGAAGGGGGAGTGTTTTCCTTGATAGTGCATTCTCAACTAAGGGGGAGAAATTCTATCTCAAGGGGGAGAAATCATCATATCATATCCTAGTTGTGTGCACTATTTGAGGGGGAGGTTTTCTCGTTTGATGAATTTTGAACTAATTTCAATTGATTTTTTGATTGGTATCAAGTTTCCTACTAGCGGTGTTGAGCCTGCTCTACCTCTTCTTGAGGGCTAGCTTTGCTTTGCTTGGTTGCGTCGAGCCGTTGCCCATGTCTTTGGGAACCAAGTTGTCTTGCTCTTCCACTTGACCTTCTTCGGCTTTGTTATGCTTTTGGGTCATTTGGTCGAGTTCTTTCTCCTTCTTCTTCCTTCTTCTATCTTCATTATGATTTGTGTTGGTAGTGACAATGCACTCACCAAGGGGGAGATTGCAGATACATGGGTGTATGCCGAGTCTCGAGTGATGAGTGATTGTCAACGGGTTTGTTGCGCATGTTCTTTGGCTTGTGTTGTGCAGGTGTCGAGCACGGATACAGTGATCGAAGGCAAGGTGAAGGTCAAGTAGAGACGTGTCGTGCCGATGGACCGGGAGCGGTGAAGGGCGGACGTGAGGCTTGGACTGAGGGACCGGTGGCCTCAGGATCAGTTGTGGTGGCTGACAGCCTGGGACAGCGACGAGCGAAGACTTGCGGGGCACGATGTTGCTCGAGTCGAGGACCTGGGGACATGTGTCATTGGACGGGGTGCACGAGCAGTGCATCCCCTCTACAGCGTCGGTTTGGTGGTTGAGCCACAGAAAAACCACCGGGTGGACGGTTTTCCAGGTTTGGGCCACAAAACCTGGGTGCTGCAGGTTTGCCGAGTTGGGCCACAAAACTCGGGCTGAGGACGGTTTCTAGGTTTGGGCCTCAAACCTGGGTGCTGGGGGTTTCTGAGTTTGAGCCACAAAACTCAGGCGATGGACGGCTGGTTTCCTGGTTGGGCCTCAAAACCGGGGGTTGGTCGTGAAGGCTGGTTTCCCGGTTTGGGCCTCAAAACCGGGGGCCAAGTCCGGGGAAAGGACAAGAAGAGCGATGGGGCACGTGGCGGCAATCAGTGAGGTTGCGTCGAGGCAACGCTACCAGTTGTGCGGGCGTGGCCGTCGGATCACCACCTACCACGAGTTGGTCCAGAATAACCTTAGGGTTTAGCTGGTTCGCTCTGTAAATAACTAAGGGTAGAGTGGGAATTATAATTAGGATAAGTAGGGGGAGACACCCACCTCCCAACTATCTCAGTCATTTGCTATTTTCCACCTAGGGTTTCCTGCTCTCCCAATCCCCTGCTGTAGCGAACTGAGATCCACAGAGAAGACCATCATACCTCTGTGTTCGTGAGATTTTGAGGAAGTGAGACCGTAATCTCACTGTTGTAGAGTGTGGTAGCCACACGGTTGCAAATTCATGATTGTGATTTGCGTTTGGTGTTGTTCTTCGCGGGTTGCTTTTTTCCACGATTTTTCCCTGATCGATCTCTTCACTCAATGCGTCTTTTGTGATTCCGTTTGAACTGAGTTGTTCTAGATGTGAGGTACATCTTTCCACCGAAGGAGTTTACCTCTAACCTCACGAGCTAGTAGATCGGTCGATTTTTGTTTCGGATCGAGTTTTGCTCCTTTGCCCCGAATTCTTCAGATTCACCGATTTGGAATTAGGTTCGAGCCATGATCTCTTTTGGGAAACTCACTAACCTCCTTGGAACTCCTCATACCAAGTCTAAGCCCTAGAGCTTTTGATTCGGAGGAGATCGGGTAGAATCCACGGAAGAACAATACTGTTTCGAGGGCATCGACGCTCGTGGTGGGAGCATCGGACGCTATGTTCATCACATCGGACGCATCCGATGCCACGTGTCATCTACAACAACATTTTAAAGGAGCATCAGACGCTGACCATCGGAGAGTCCGTTGTCATCGGACGCGCCAGGGGTCTAGCATCGGACGCTAGGGTTTCACTGTAGCAGCGTCCGATGTCAGTCAGTAAGGTTCCAGTAAGGGTCATTTTGCATCGGACGCGTCCAGTGCCTGGCCATCGGACGCAGGCCAGCGTCTGATGCTGCATTTTCAGCACGTTTTCGTCCGCGGTTCGTTCGTCCGTTGTTGGTTTTGATTTCCGGCTTTGTGTGGGTTTCTAGAGTTGTGTAGTGTCTCGCTGTGCTTCTTGGAAGCATCCACCCTACATCTAGGGTCGTGGACACTCACAAGCTCTAAGTTCGCTCTTGGGGTTGATTCTCGGGATAGTGGCAATAAGTTTCTGAAAAGAAATTTTGAAGCTCCCATTCACCCCCCTCTGGTCGCTTTCTGTTTGCACTTTCGGTCCTTCAGATACACGTGTCTTCTTTCTTGTTGACAAAAGTGAAGTGTTTGGAGTATTCAAAACCTTTGTCAAGAGAAGTCAAAATGAGTTAGATAGAAGAATCAAGAAAGAAAGTGAGAAGTGACAATGGGAGTGAGTTTAGAAACACAAGAGTTGATGAGCTATGTGATGAATTTGGAATCAAACATCAATTTTCGGCCAAGTATACACCTCAATCCAATTGGATAGTTGAAAGGAAGAATAGGACACTCATTGATATGTCAAGATCCATGCTTAGTGAATACAATGTTAGTGACTCCTTTTGGGCCGAAGCAATCAACACGACATGCTATTATAGCAACCGACTCTATTGTCACCCTCTATGAAGAAGACACCATATGAGCTCCTCAATGATAGAAAGCCCAACATTGCTTATTTCCTGGTCTTTGGGTGCAAATGTTACATATTGAAGAAGGGCAGAAGACTGGCAAGTTTGAGAAGAAATGTGATGAAGGGTTTCTACTTGGTTATTTCACTACAAGCAAAGCATATAGAGTGTGGAACAACACACAACAAGAATAGTCGAAGAAGTTCATGATGTTGAGTTTGATGAAACCAATGGCTCTCATGAAGAACAAGACAATCTAGATGATGTGAGAGGAACCCAATTGGTGGAAGCTATGAAGAACATGGACATTGGTGATATAAGGCCAAAGCAAGTGATTGACATAGAAGATGACAAAGATCAAGTGCTCTCTCCTCCAACCATGCAAGGCAATGATGTTGTAAGCTCTAGTGACTCTCATGATCAACAATATGCTAGTAGCTCTCAAGTGGCTCATCCTAGTGCAAGTGTCCAACCACAAGAAGTGCTCCAACCAACACATATTGCAAGAGATCATCCTTAGGTCAAATATTGGTGACATAAGAAGAGGTGTGCAAACAAGATCTAGATTGACCTCATTTTGTGAACACTACTCATTTGTATCATCTATTGAGCCAATAAAGATTGATGAAGCTTTGATGGATGTTGATTGGGTAAATGCAATGCATGAAGAGTTGAACAACTTTACCCGCAATGATGTTTGGAGTTAGTGGAAAGACAAGGAACACAAATGTTATTGGTACAAGATGGGTCTTCCGGAACAAGCAAGTGAAGATGGGCATTCATTGTTGTTAGAAACAAAGAAAGATTGGTGCGCAAGGGTACACTCAAATGGAAGGCATTGACTCTGGAGAAACCTACGCACCGGTTGCTAGATTGGAGGCCATTAGAATTCTACTTGGATATGCTTGTTCTCACAACATCAAGCTCTATCAAATGGATGTCAAGAGTGCATTTCTCAATGGATTCATCAATGAGCTAGTTTATGTTGAGCAACCTCCCAGATTTGAAGATGATTTGAAGAGCCCAACCATGTGTACAAGCTCAAGAAGGCACTTTATGGGTTAAAGCAAGCCCAAGAGCGTGGTATGAAAGATTGAGGGATTTCTTGCTATCAAAGGGTTTCAAGATGGGGAAGGTTGACACCACTCTTTTCACCAAGAAGATTGGAGGTGACTTGTTTGTGTTGCAAATCTATGTGGATGATATCATATTTGGATCAACCAACAAGACTTTTGTGAAGAGTTTGGGGAGATGATGGCTAAGAAGTTTGAGATGTCTATGATTTGAGAGCTTAGTTACTTCCTTGGATTACAAATCAAGCAAATGAAGAAAGGCACATTTGTTAGTCAAGGAAAGTACATCAAGGACATGCTCAATAAGTTTGGGTTAGATGAAGCAAAGGCAATAACCACTCCAATGGGCACAAATGGACATTTAGATAGTGATTCTAGTGGTGACATGATGGATCAAAAGCTATATCGGTCAATGATTGGAAGCCTACTCTATGTTACCGCATCAAGGCCGGATGTTATGTTTAGTGTGTGCAAGGTTCCAAGCCTCACCAAGAGAAAGTCATTTGAAGGCAACCAAAAGAATATGAGATATTTGAAGCACACTCCTAATGTTGTACTATGGTATCCAAGGGCTCTCAATTTGAATTGATTGGATACTCGGATTCCGATATGCGGGATGCAAGGTGGATAGGAAGAGCACATCAGGCACACTTGTCAATTGCTTGGAAGATCACTTGTCTCATGGTCATCAAAGAAGCAAAATAGTGTTGCACTCTCTACCGCCGAAGCCGAATACATATCCGCGGATAGTTGTTGTGCACAATTGCTATGGATGAAAGCACACTGCAAGATTATGGAGTCAAATTTGGACAAGTCCCATTGCTATGCGATAATGAGAGCGCCGTCAAAATAGCCACCAACCCAGTTCAACATTCAAGAACAAAGCACATTGACATAAGGCATCACTTCATTAGAGATCATCAAGCAAAGAAAGACATATCTATTGAGAGTGTGGGCACCGATGATCAACTTGCCGATATCTTCACCAAGCCACTAGATGAGAGAAGGTTTTGCAAGCTAAGGAATGAATTGAATCCTAGACTTCTCCAACATGAGTTGAATGCACCCCCACAATATGACATGCCTCCTCTAAGAAAGCAAAGGTGAAAATTGTTTGGCATGTGCATGCACTCTTATTAGGTTGTGATCTAGTTCATATAGCCATTGCTTATTTGGTTCATCAATCAAATGAATTTAAAGTATATATGGTACCACTATTGCTTCTATGTTTGACTTGATCTAGTGGTAGCATATAACTTGTTTGTGAGCTTGTAACTTTAGTGGTTGGTCTAGTAAGTGAGCAATGGGTATTTAAACAAACATGAGTAAGATAACATTGTAAGATGTGTGAAGAAGCTTACTCTAGAGCAAACCGTGTTAAATATCCTATGCTCATAAGCTAGATTAAGCATAACTTGACTTAGTTTGATCCACACATATGCATCTCTAAATGCAAATTGCCTCCTTTATTAAAACTTGCCCCACTTTTATGATAATTGTTGGCAACAGGGGAGAAAATGATGACAAAGATATGAGGGAGAAATGCTAAGACATGCTAAGTAACCTTCAAGCGGGATCGGAGTATTAAATAGGGGGAGCAAGCTCATAAACATGTATGTTGCATTGAAATGTGCATATTCATATGTTTGATTGGAATGCATAAGCTATTTATTTTGATATCATGCTTATGTGGTGAATGCTAGTATTAGAACATGATTGATGATATGACTCACTAGCATAAGTAAGATGATAACTAGACATGCTTGTATTTTCGTATTTCAAGTGGTTCAAGAGCCTTATTATAATGTTGATCTCACGGGGTTCTTGAGTTTTGATGTATGTCTAGTGATAAATGGTGCTAAGGATGGTTATAACATGTGCACTCCGATTGGTATCACGCTTCAAAGGTCCATTCTTATACCTTAGCATCATCATTGGTAATATTGCTCACCCACATTCATATCCATACATATGTGCCAAATCTAGAACCAAACTCTATAGCACATATGTAGGGGGAGCAAATACTATCAATGTGGTTACTCAAATTTAAATCACATATCTTTGTACAGGTTGTCATCAATTACCAAAAAGGGGGAGATTGAAAGCCCTAGTTTGGTTTTGGCTGATTGATGAAACCTATTTGGTCTAATCCTATTGCTAAGCATGTGTGCAGCTTATAAAGGATTGTGACCAAGCCAAGTGGTGGAGCTAGCAAAATGGCAACCATGGAGGATGGTGATGGCACAGCACTATAGAGATCAAGTGCTCTACCATTGGTGAAATGAAGAAGAGAAGAGATGGAGCAAAGAGGCCGAAGGCAAAGGTATAACCTATAGGGCTCTTTGTTTTAGTGATCAAGACACTTAGTGAGTGTGATCACATTTAGGAAAATAGCCGTACTATTCAGCGGAGATTATTCACGGCTTATGCGGTGTTCAAGTGCCACTAGGTGTTCTCTAACATATCGATGCTATAGACCTAGTGAGTGACTAACAAAACCCTTGGAAATGCTTTGCAAAATGCTAACACACGTGCACAAGTGTTAAAACACTTTGGTGTTGGCGCATGGGAGCAAGGGTAGAAGTTAGAAAGCGAAAGGTGCTAAGTTATCAGCATCGGACGCTGGCAGTAGCAGCAGCATCGGACGTTGGCCAAGCATCCGATGGCTAACCCTAGTTTCTGTTAGAAGCTGAAGAAGCATCGGACGCTAGCAACGGACGCTGAGGAATCACTATTGCAGAGTCCGATGCAAGTGACGTGGTGCGAGCTAGCTTTCCAGGGAGCATCGGACGCTGGCCTGCGTCCGATGGGGATCCGTCGGACGCGTCCGATGTGTTTTGGTCCTCTCTGGAACCTCTCTGCATGGTCATCAGACGCAGGGGTTGAGCGTCCGATGTAAAGGTGCGGCGTGTCGATGTGGCGCAGAAAAGTGCTGAATCGAGTAGTGGCATCGGAGCGTCCGATGTCACATTCGTGGCGCGAAAGTATATGACCGTTGGGATCGGGCGGCCCTGAATTCATAGCAGGGGGACACGTGGTGCTCATCGGAGCATCGGACGCTGAGGGTGCGTCCGATGGTCCCGACACCGGCGCGTCCGATGGTTGCGTTTTTAGCCCAACGGCTAGGCCGACTTGTGTGGCCTATTTAAGGGGCTTGGCCGGCTCACTTGGATACTCTCTTGCACATTTTGATTCCTAAGTATACTAGTGAGCTTTGGCAAGCCTCCCAACTCATCTCCCAAGTTGATTCGATCAAACCAAGTGAGATGGAGTGATCTAGTGCGTGATTTGAAAGAGTTCAATCTAGTGGCACTAGTTCTTCGCATCGGCATTGAGTTGTCTTGTTACTCTTGGCATTTGCCGGTGCCTAGACGGCTTGGAGGGCGTTGAGGTGGCTTCGGCAAGAGAAGGAGATTGTTCTTGGCCACCACCGATCGTGATTGTGAGAGGTTTTGGAGCCTCACCTCGCCGGAGCGGCAAGAGGCATCCTTAGTGGATTGCTCGTGTCATTGAGCTACCTCACTAGTGGTAGATTCTTGTGGCGCACTTTGTGAGCTTGGCTTTGGACCGATTAGCCACCGGGTCACCTAGTGTTGGTCGACACAACGGGGAGTAGCGTGCCGGCAAGCACGTGAACCTCGGGATAAATCTTGGTGTCCCGTGTGGTTATTGTGATTTCTTCCACATCTTGATGATTGGTCTTCATATTCACACTCTTGGTGATTGGCATCACGAGTGGGCTTCACCGGTGATTGGCTCTCTACCAGATGATCCCGAAGGCTCGGTGAAACCACTTCTATCTAGCTCATTTACTTTGCGTATTTACTTTGAGCTATTCTGTTGTGTAGATACTATTTCTTGTCATATACCTTGTTTAGTTAGTTGCGTTTATTTTGCGCAGTATATCTTATGCACACACTTGTTTCATATACTTTCTTTGTATATCATACTTGTGCTAGAGCTAGATTGTATTTTTGCATTTGTTATTAGCTCTAGTTAATTGTGTGACATGGAAATATTAGGTAGAATTGTTGGATAGGTGGCTTGCAACACACTATTAGGCTAGCGCAAAAAACTTCATCATTTGTTATACTAATAGTGTTTGCCTAAGTAATTTTGTAGATTTTTTAATTAGGCTATTCACCCCCCTCTAGCCAATTTGGACTTTTCACCCGCGCCGGCCATCGCCGCCTTGAGAGGGAGAGAGAGCGAGCGGGAGCCTTGGGAGGTCAGATGTTCCGGGACCCGAACCAGAGTAGCGCTCGCGCGGAGGCCGCCGCATCATAGGTCGGCCGTTCCGGGACTTGGCAACGGCGGGACGAAACCCTAGATGGGCATGGGGAGCGGCCGCGCAGGCTGGAGTGGCCACACCGGAAGGGGAGCAGCGTTGAGGAGCCCGCCAAGAGATTGGAGGAGAGGGAGGGTGGCCGCCAGGCCCCCCCCCCTCGCGCTGGCGCGCCGCTGCAAGGGGCGCGTCGCCTGGCGGCCGCCGCCGCTCCCTCGGGGAGAGAACGTGAGAGAGAGGGAGGAGGGAGGGAAGCAGAAGCCGTGAAGAACCAAAAGCAGGAACCCGCGTATATATACCTGACCAACTTCAGATGAGAACCCAGAGAAGCCGAAGAAGCCATTTCCAGAGGAATCTGCTCGAAGCGATATGGATCGTTGGGAATCTGCTCGAAGCGATATGGATCGTTGAACCGGAGATCGGACGGTTGGAAGTAATTGAGGTGACGTGGACAGCTGTTCTATGGACTCTCCCGTTGCATTCTGTAGTCTTTAATATAGATATAGATATATATAGCGTGATTAATTAGTTACGGTGTAGTATCTCGTAAGCTTCGGTAAGAATGCAGGCCTGCTGAGTGCTGACCAAGCGATTATTTGGTATGCAGGGTCAAGACGACATCGAGAGAGACACGGATGGACCGAGCGAAAACGATTATTTGGTCCCTGCTGAGTGCTGACCAAGACACAGCGCCATGGAGAGCGACGTACCTCGATTACCTGTTCCACTTTCCACGACACGGGATGCCATTGCTGTTGCTGGTCCAAAATGATTTCATTTCTGGAGCGGTGCAGCCTGGCTTGCTGTATACTCTATATGCAGATCTTTTGTAGGACAGCAACCTCGTCGAGCAGATCACACGACAATTCAGGTGTGCTAGCTGCATAATAATGTATAGTACACATATCAATTGATCGATCGATGGCCATACAATAAAATTTAATTAGTCGACACTATGCTTTTTTTTTTGACAAGACGACACTAGGCTTATATGTTACTGTTAATCAGCAGTACTCTCTCAGTACTATTAAAAGTTTCGTTTTTACTTTTAATCTTCTTGTTGACTATTCGCCTTATTCAAAAATTTTATACAAATAATAAAATAAATAAATTATTTGTTAAAATATCCTTAATAATAAAATAAGTCATAACAAAATAACTAATATTTATAAAAAAGTTTGAATAACACGAATGATCAAATAAAAAGTTCAAAAGTTAAAAACGACACGTGTAATAGAATGAAGCAAGTAGTATGTATTAGATGTTTGAATCCAAAGCTAAAATTTTAACCGTGTCACATCGAATGTTGCGGCGCGCTAATTTAGTCTTTAAAAATAATAATAATACTCTATACATCTATTAAACTAAATTAATCCATCATTAACATATATTTACTATAGCACAACATTGTCAAATCATAGACTAATTAAGCTTATAGATTTGTTTCGAGAATTAGTCGCTGAGGGGTAAATTAGTTTTGTAATTAGTCTATTTTAATAGACTAGATTAGAATCGTAATATCTGATGTAACAAGGCTAAAGTTTTTAGATAGGGAAACGAACAACCACTAATAAACTCCTAATGGTAGAAGAAGGTGGTAGTAGTAGCTAATTACTTCACGGCAATTCCAATCCGTAGTAGTCTAGTCTCGCCGCCTTGGACTACATACTTGTTTTCCGTTTTCTAACTAGCCACGGTGGCGGTGACGGTGGCGGTGGCGGACCGTGACCGCGAGGACGCCGCGCCAAAAGGCGACTTTGGAATGAAACCAACCAAAGTCGGTGTCGGTGTGACGGTGACTCCCTGTGGAGTAAGTAACCCCACGTACTACGTTTGTCGTCATATACGTGTGCACGTGGCACACGCGCATCCCTTTACTGAGAAGTGCGCACGATTAATAAGTACTCCCTTTCTAAATAACTGCATGTTTAGTTGGTAGGAATTTTGGTGTAAAGTTATTGTAACATTTTCGTTGTTATTTGACAAACTTTATTTAAATATAGACTAACTAGACTTAAAAGATTCGTCTCGATATTTATAGATAAACTGTGCAATTAGTTATTTTTAACCTACATTTAATACTTCATGCGTGCATCTAAAGATACGATGTGATGGAGAATTTTGTAATTTTTTGGAATCTAAACATGCCCTAAGTGTCGTTCTCGCTTCCCGAGAAAAAACTACCGGCAATTATATATTAAAATATATTAATATTATATTAAATAATTAGTATTATCAGAAAAATCTTTACATCTAGCACTACTGGAAACTTGAAATTCTCTCACGGTGCACTACCGTCAGGGAAAATAAAAATATCAACATGAAAATATACGTATTGTCATAAAAAGTAAAAATATTGCCATGAAATTTCTTATGGTGTACTTACCGGCAGAGAAAATAAAAATACCGTCAGAGCTAGCTCGACAGGGTAATTCCAGTTTTCACTGACGTTGGTCAGGGAATTTCAAGTTTCCAGTAGTGTAGTTTTTTAACAAAATTATTTGGAGATATAAATATTGCACATATTTTCTACAAATTGAGTCAAACACTGACACGTATACTAACGACGACACTTATTTAGAGACAGAGGAGTAGTTGATCAATTGATTAACTCGCAGCATATGCATGTGCTAGCTTAACTAATCATTCATGCTTGGCTTTCAGGACTGCCGCTGTCGGAGTAGTACAGCTAGCTTCAAGGCTAGCTGCTCTAAAACGCACGTTGCTTTCTCGTTTGGCAGCCTGTTATTGTTGAATGAACAAGAAAAAGCGTTGCGGTACCAGCTTTGACCAATTTCTGCTAGCTGCGTTAAAGATCCTAACACCGGCGGATGTTTGCTACCTTTTGGAGTTGTTATATACTTCCATTGATTAGAGAAGAAGATTCGATGTTATGTTGATATAATTCTTCACTCTCTCGGTAGCTAATCCACGCGTAAAATATACAATGGTTGAGTTGTAAACTGAGAATGGCTTAGATGAAGACTAACAATACCGCTTACAAGCCGGCCGCAAGGAACCATCTCTTGGTTCACCCTTGTAGTAGTTAGCTCTTCACTATTACTATATGAGTTATTTGTCTCTCTCACAAACTTTATCAATTCTCATCTCCGGTCATCTTAGCTCTCCTCCACCTCAACATTCAGCCCACTTTTAGTCCGCTATTATATTTGCTCTTAGTGGTTTGTTATTATACTTGCTCTTAGGAATGTTTAAATCTAGACTGTAAATTTTTGAATGTAACATCGGATGTTACATAGGGTGTTTACATGATGTTTCGGATCTTAACAAAAAACAAATTACAGAATCCGTCCGTAAATCGCAAAGATGAATTTTTTAACCTATTAATTCGTCATTAGCACATTTGTTACTATCGCACTAAGGCCTGTTGGGAGAGCTGTGCTCTGTGATTCTCAGCTGTGCTCTCAGATTCCTAGTGAAGTGATTCTGTGACTGAAAGTAGATTCTCTTTGATTCTTTAACTAATGTCACACCCGGTTTTAAAACAAAACCAGGTATACACCATATGTGAGCCCAAGAAGTCAAATCTCACATACAGCTACAAATAAAGGGTAAATCGAAAGACAACACTCATATATAACGTATAAACACAAAGAACATAAACCTTAAGGAGCAGACAGCGGAAAGACACTCCGATCTTCAGATGGAGACACCAACTTCACAGGGAACAACTGACTGGTTGACCACAAGCCTAATCTTCTCCAAAGCTTAACTCTCTGAGGTGTGGGGAAAAGCAAGAGTGAGCCCATGTCGAACTCCACAAGTATAACAACAAGTGATATAGATCCCAAGTTTCATGATCGATGTACCATAAATAATGAATAGCATAGAACAGTAAATAATGAACATGTTAACCAACAAAAGTCATAATCTTAATGTAAAAGTCTTCAAGGCCGCTCGTGTCATTGAGCAAGGCTGATATATCAGTTTAATAAACTTTGCGCAAAGGTGTACACTTTCCCTGTGAGACGTGAATTGCCCTTTCGCCCGAGATGATCAACCTCTTGACCCACTTCCAAGAAGGTCGGCAGGGTTCACGATGAAGCCTTTCAAAGGTTCGTTTAACAAGTTAGGGTCGTTAGGTCTTAAGGCAAGGGGAAGAAGGGTCTCTCAACGTTGCGGCAATGCAGGCAAGGAGAAAGAAGCCGCCCTAAATCCAGCTCGACAAGACCCAACGCGCCTATACAGGTGTCCACTAACAAGCTAGAAAAGGTCCTCATACTGAGCTAAAGCCAGAGCCATATAACCCCCATCAGTTGCACCGTAAATCCCGAAAGTGCTCGTACAGATAATTTCTTAAGTTGCTAATAAGTCATTTTTATCATTCGATGCATACATTAATTAAGTAACATGATCATGATTGCGAAAAGAAAACTCGATTGATATACTTGCCTTAAAACTCAAGATCCTTCTTCTATTGACTTGTATACTTCCAAAGGTTGACTCTTGATCACGATCTCTGGATCATAGACTTCTTCTTCTTGATCACCAACGTATATCTCACCGACTGGACATACGATCATAGAACACCACGCAAACATTCAATAGCAATCATGCAAAGCAAACATAGCCTATGATTAGAATAGTACAACAATCAATAAATATAATATAAAAGAGTCTTGAAAACTGATCTATGTCTCGCTACGATCAAATAGACACGAAGATCACGCTAAACAGAGCTATAACGGAAAAGATATGAACTAAATAAGATTAAAGACACTAATTACTAGATTAGTTTTAACACAAATTTTAATTATGAAAAACAGTACTGAAAGTTATATGGTTATAAAGAACTTTTTGAAATGAATCTAACGCAAGTTGAATGGACTAAAACGGAGTTCAAACAAAGAAGTTATAGGCTTTTGAATCTAGTGGCAGTTTTGTAATTAAATCAACTCGAATTTGCTGATTTAAATAGATAAAACGAAATTTGAAATTCGGTTGGACTGCGCCTCATTTAGGAGAAAACGCAGGGACTTGTATGAGATTTTTCACAGACTCAAGGAATAGAGTCAGAAGGACTGCGAGTTTAGACTTAAATAAATGTAAGGGCTTATTTGCAAGACGGTAGCCGAAGGGGTATAGAGGGACGATGGCCGTCGGATCCTGGACAGGTGGCGCAAATTAGATGGACGAGGGAGCGGGCGGCGCTGGCGCCGGAGGGGGAGGAGGAAAGGCACCCGTGGTGGCGCCATTGCCGGCGAGTGGCGGCGGGACTCGGACCTAGGGCTAGGGTGCTTGGTTTTCTGCGGGAAAGGGACGAGGACGCTCAGAAGCTTGTAGAGGACTCGCCAAGGAGGAAGATGGGGCCGGCGCGGGTTTCTGGACGATGGAGGGCTCGACGAGGCGGCGGCGATGCTCTGTGAAAACCGACGAGAAATCAGAGCATGAGACAAAAGGAGAAAAGGAGGGAAATTGCTCGGGTGACTTCGGGAGATCGAGATGGAGCTCGGGGTACCTTTGGTGGACTCTGAAAATCGCCGAGTCATCGAGTGGACGGCGGCAGGATCTTGGTTACTCTGCGGAGCTTGTGGTTGGGGTGATTTAGGGCACGAAGGGCTCGGGTTTTCGGGAAAAGGAGAGGCGGCGGGATCTCAGGATTCTTATAAAGGCGCTGTCTTGACCGGAAGGCAAGGAAGGCGGCGGGGAGGAAACGGACTCGGAGGAGGGAGAGTCCTGGTCGAACTCGACTCGAGGAAGACGACGCTGACATCGTGGGTCCACCAGTCAGCGAGAGCAGGGCGAGGCGAGCGCGCTTGCCATGCCGAGTTGGGCCGGTCTGGCTTCAATGGGCCAAGGCGAGGGAGGAAAGGGAGTGGAGAGGAGATAGGGGGCCGGACTGGGCTGGCCGGTTTGGGCCGCTCGGCCGAAGGAGAGAAATGGTTGGAGGGAGGAGGAGGGTAAAGAAAAGCTTTTCTTTTTGTTTGAACCATTTTCAAAGGCACTTTTCAAAACCCAGTTTCAAATCGAGTTTGAAATCCTTTTAATTTTGATTTGAATATTTGAGAGAAAAATATAGTTTTGAAAACTTACCTTTCCCAAACTTTTTGAAAAACAAATTGTCTTTATTTCAAAACTCTTTTCCAAGAAATTCATTTTTAAATTGTTTTCTAAACCATTTGGAATTCAATTTGAATTTTAGCTAAAACCAAACATCACAAAAACTCAAATGCACCGAGATGAATGCACAACATGTTTCTAAACCCTAGGATAAATTTTTTAATTTAGAGAAAAATTTTATTTTCCTATATTTTATGAGCACCAAAATTCATAAATAAAACATTTTAACTCTAATTTTAGAAATGCAAATTTCAGGGTGTGACAAAACTACCCCCTTAAAAGAATCTCGTCCTCGAGATTCGGAAAAGAAGAACAAAGAGATAGAGATACTCTGGCTTTGAACTTTCATCCGCACTTTCTCGAGTAACTTCATCGTACTTATCACGACCGGTGTAGCAGTGAGGCCTTCTGAGTCTTCGTGGAGTCAACTTATAGATGGTCATAACCAACTTGCTCTAGGTATGTTGAAGATCGACTCTCATCTTGCAACAAAGATCAAACTTGATGCATACTTGAGCTTCTTGAAAACAATCCAACATGTTACTAAACCCATGCAAGAAGATAACTGCTCTTGATAGTGACTTTTCAACCATAAAGATAACACCTCGCAGAGAAACACTAGGATGTGAGAAACCTTCTTCGTGTGACTCCTTTATCTTGGCTACCCCCCCTTAAAAAGGTTGAACTAGGGGCACCAAGGGTAGCTTTACATATTATTTTCAGCATGTTGACAGCCATAACCAACTTCTGATATCCCAGAGAAATTCATATGTAAAGGTAAGAACAAGAATTCTGAATTTCTCGCGAGTAGCAAAACAGCATTGCAGTAAAACAGCCATAACTCGAGCTCTTTTATCCAATGAAGTTGCAGTTTACCTTTCTGGAAAGGTTATGAAATCCTCTATAACTTTCATGTAGAACACTTTTCCAGATTCTGTAGTTAAGGTCGTTGAAAACAGCAGACAACAGAACTATTCTAGATTCCAGACAGCACAGATGCATCAACTTGTGAATTTCATAACTCCAAACCATAACAGCTATCAGGGTGGTTCCTATGCTCAAAGAAAGATCATGAAGTCTACTTGTGTCCGAAATTTTTCCATGATTTTTGAACATCCAAAAACAGAGATATAAGCTAATAAAGACAGACTGCTCCAGAAGAATAGGATAGAGGGAACAGAAGAAACAGAAACCCAACCTTCTATGCATGAACCTTAAGCCTATCAACTAAACTTAAATGAGATTGTGAGAAAAGCCACAAATCATTTGCACTCATTACAAAGATGCAAAACAACATTATCATAAGGACAAACAACAAACATTACAGATTCACAGGCCACACATGGGCCAAAGACTTGACTTTACTTCACTACTAACGTTTTATTACATAAGGCTCAAGAACTACTAGAACACGATACATTTGCAACAACATCAAGGTAGCTTGTCTTGTACACTCTTCATTTGTCATCTGTTATCAGGGACTTCCTTTGCATCAGAAACTGACATCACATGTTGATGGCTACTCTGTAGTGACTGGGCTCTGGCTACTTCCATGAGTCGACTGTTGATCTTTTTGGGGCAGGATCTGATATAATGTCTTTCCTGTTGACAATGATAACATCTTCCTTTAGCTGGATCTGCTGCGGTAGAAGTGTTGTTTGATGTGCTGCCATCTTGCTGACTCGGAGGATTGACTTTTACCAGTTTATTCTGCTTCTTAACTCGCTTCGGTGGTTGAAATTCTTTGTAGGTGATTGTCCATCCATCTATGTAAACCTCATGTGGAAAGTTCTTAACTGGAGGAGCTTCTAAATGCTGCTGATCTAGGCTTGTCTGAGCAAGGGTTGAAACTGGATGTGATACTAGAGTAGAACTCAACTGTTGGTGACGTATCAACGGTGGCTCGAATGAATTTGCTTTCCTCTTCTTATCTTCCTTGACTTCTATTGACACTCCTTAATGGAATCACTCTAAGAATGAGCCACATAAAATAATAATCTAGCGAAGGCACTAAAGAGTGTACGGGACACTACTAACTTCACTTAACGTCAAGTTGTCATCCCCAACATGAAGCTAGCAATGTAATTATATCAGAGCACTGAATCAAAGATAAATATTTACCCGCAAGCGCACAGATAAACATACCCATTGTAGAAACATTTCACCCAAGCTAGTCTCAGGTATCGTTATTTATATTTAGCCTAGAGACTAATCAATTCAAGATATGATGGTATTGTAAGGACTTAACAACATTTAATATGGCACACACTATAATAAGACTGATAATACACTAATTACTTTGAACAGGAATCAGGTTACAGAGTAAATGATATGATAAATAATTGATAAAGGATAGCAGAGATCAGATCAATCAAGGATAAACTTAGAACAGTACTGCCTAGCAAGTGATGATTAGAACAGGTATTATAAGGAACATTCCTAAGTTATTCTAATTACATGTCATAGCATACATTGATTAGTGCAATTATATTTGGCAATCATTGGCTAGGTCACATCATATTTATAGTCAAGAGGCAACTCCATAGTTAAGGTATCAAACCAAGTAACCCTAAACCATGAGTTAACTGAGCCATACTGAACACTATATTCGGGAGGTGGAATACAGAGGACTCAACAGGTCTGTCACACCCGCGATCTACCACTCTATCCGGAACATAGCACAAGCACCACGGCTACACAGCATTTATCACCCACCCGTTGTACTTTAAGATGAGCGCTATACGAACATGAGTATAAGCATAAAGTGAACTATCTATGCCAAATATATAATCAAAGCAGACTATAAGCATTATAACTAAGAATATAATCATTGATGTCTTAATCATATCAATTGTATTGCTATCTAGAACATGATAATGACAATAAGGTGAATTAGATCATCGAGAAGAACTAAAGTACGAACTAGAACATGAACTGGCACAAGATTATGAACTAGAAGATGAACTAGATGATGAACATGAACTAGACGATGAACTAGAACATAAATAATGAAGAACAATGATGAACTAGAAGAGCAATTATGAAATAGATCCATAATGTTAATACAAGAGAGAAGATCTTGGGTTTACCGAGCCTTCTCGTGACTAGATCAAGAATCCAAGCGAAGCTTGCCTCCTCTAATCCTATTCTATCTACTAATCTAGGTAGATGTAGTCCTAAAGCCTCCGATTGATCTCCTTCTGATTGATCTAACCCTGATGAATGTATTGCCTGATGCCTTCTTTTTTGAGAGGGGGGTCAGGGCTGTTTATATAGCCCTGGGCAATGAACCGTGACCCTTGGATCAAACCGACTTAAGGTACGGTCGAGATGCATCCTAGAGGTCGGTGGAGATAGCTTGCAGAAGGCGAAGACCAGCGGGCCCAGGAGGGACCGACCGGTGGGTCCAGGGGACCGGTCGGTCCCACCTGGAGGTGGACCGCGGTGCCCTTTCTCGTGGTGTCTCTATGTGTTCTCTGGAGTCTTCTAGAATATCCCGACGTGGCGGTTGCGTTATCTCCCGACGGTTTCCTTCTATGGGAAGCTATCAGTGCCGATTTCCTGGTTTAGTCCCTGCAGAATCATAACTCACCAAAACTCGTGGAATATTGTCAGTTGAAACCCTAAACCTTTGTTGGTGATCAAATTCTTGCCCTTTTCATATTTATTTATCTCTTAATTATGATAGATAACCAGTGTCAACAACTCCCCAAGCTTACGTTTTTGCTAGTCCCTTAGCAAACATTCATGATGAATCAGGAACTGCTACTATGCCTTCTCACATAATAGGTACATATGTTCAAACAAAAATCTTCCCTTTATTTTAAAGTTAACTATTCTTACTTTCTCATATTACCTTTAGCTATGGGGCTTTTGCCTTCACCTGGGTCCTTAAACAATTGAAAGATAGAGCAATCAAGTTAAGCATTGTATCTCTAACTCTTTGATCAACCTTCATTCTGGAGTTTTTATATATTTTCAAAAATAAAGAATCAGAGATTTCACTGTATGACACTCTCAAATCGCTCTTTTATATTTTATGATTCCTCACTAATGCATTTTCCTTCTTTTCTAAGAATATATATTTGGAGCTTTAATAAGTGAAAAGCATATCTTACCAAGTCAAAGTTCAAAGTCAGGGAGAAAGATGTCATACTCATAGATCAAGACTTTCGAACATTTGAAATTGGTCATCTCTTGCTGGCATATTGAAATTAGAGGGACCATGGGCTATCATTCTTTTTTTTTTCTCATACTTTTATCATAACTTTTTTTTTCTTTGAGGTAGTCGGACACTTGTCCCTTTTTATTTCCTCCTTTTATACTTTTGCATAGCCCATGCCTCTAATACAATACTACTTCGGAAGTGTGAATCTTTTAATAAACATTCTTGATCTCTAGAGCATGATAAATTTCTCAACCATAGCTAAAAACTTAGAACAAAGCAAGTAGCCTTATCTTAAAATCATATTAATGGCTCTGGGTAGGAATTCATGTTATGTCATACAAGATCCCATCATGTGTTTTTAATCTTTTTAAGTGTAAATCTCCAGAACTCTAGTATCTCTAGGAATTAGATAAACAGCAGCTCAAACCTTTTTATATCATATCTCACAATTATCCAGACTTTAGATCAAGCAATTGCCATCCACAGGTTTTAGGTTCAGAGTTTATTCAGAACAACTTTGTCTAAAACTCAAGAAAATTTAAGTTTAAACACTAGGTACTTAAAAAGAGACAGAGCAATTGTTCATTATTTTTATTATGAGCAAAATTAAGCTTTTATCCACCTAGACATATATAATATTTTTATTTGGTTTTATAATAGTTATTCATCTTTTTAGGGGTTTCTATATTTATTGACCTGTTCTAACTAAATTGAACTAATAGTAATAGATAAAAAACGTGATACTTATCGTGGTAACTGAGGGTGCTCTCCCTCAAGCTGGATCTTTAACGAGGTCTTTTTCTCCAGAAGTCGAGTAGACCATTATTGGTTTGAGTCCTTCTCTTCTTCTCTTCCTGCTGAATTCAAAGATAGACAACACAACTAGTGGAACTTGATTAAGCGTTAGTAATAAATATTTCTCCATTTGTCTAGTTGCCTAAAACTCTTAAGATTATTTATGTTCTTCCCTTCCACTAAGCAGAGTTTCAGCAGTGTTTCATAGTATCTCTTTTTAGATATTTATTTATTTTATTTTTATGGATGTATGCAATGCAGAAGTAAATATGCAAATGTATATCTATTTATTTTTTTATGCCTCCACAGAAAGTGTACTACTCTCATGGGGCTTAGAGTTTCCATATTCTTTTTATTTTGTTTTCTAATGCAGATATAATTGCTTAAGAAGTAAATATGATACTAAAAGTAGAATGATCATGCTTTATCTAATTATGCAATGATGAATTTAATGCTAATGATTATGGATAACTACCGAGTTACCTTCCAGCGAGGATTCGACGTTTATAGTCTATCGAATAAGACTCCTTGTACGCTCTTTATTCTTCCTTGGGTGGGTGCATCAGTGGATCCTGAGGAGGACCTCGATGATTGCATGTCAATAGAACTCTCTTTCTTTTTCCATACTTGCTTGACTGGTGGACTTGTCTCCTTTACTTCTTCGTCCTTCGTTTCCTTTAATGGGACATCTTCACTTCTGGTAACTTCTCCTTCATAGTCAGCCCATCCATCCTTGATTTGTCGTCTCTTGTTGTGTTGGGATGCGTGGCGTCTCCTCCTTGAGTGATTCTTCTTTCCCTGTATATTAGTGGTATAACTATTGATGTAACAGCGTACCTTCTCTCTAAAGAACTGGAAGTGGATCTCTCCAGATCTCATGTAGATGATGGCGCCAGTGGTGTTGAGGAAGGGTCTTCCTAGGATGATGTGAATGTCGTCTTCTTTACCCATATCTAGTACTAAGAAGTCGGTGGGAACATAGTGGTCTTTAATTTGGATCATTACGTCCTTCACTATTCCCTCCGTAAATCGATAAGTTTGGTCCACCATCTGCAGCTGCACATATGTCGAATACATAGGTCTATTTTTATAAGTGCTCATATGTTACCTTAGACATTATATTGACACTTGAGCCGATGTTGCAGAACGTCTTGTGGAATGTACTTCCTTCAATCTTGCAATCGATGGTGGGTACGCCTGGGTCATCTCTCTTGGCGAGGAATGGTGATACAAGAAGGTGGTCGTATTCGGTTCGGACAGAGTTGACCATCCATACTGTGTCTTGATGTGGTTGTGTAGCCTTGTTCTTCCTCCTCTTCTGTTCCTATTCTTCTTCCTTGATGATATGATGTTTGTGTCTTCATAGGGCATCTGAGGGTGGACTTTAGTAGTGAGTGTACGGCTCTTGAAGTTGAATCTTTCTTTGTTGCCTGTGATTATGAAACAGATCTTGGCGCTGTCCGTGTAGATAATGGCTTTGGTTGAGCTTAGGAATGGGCGTCCAAGAATGATGGGTGCTCTTTTGTCTCCACCTGTTTCAACGATCATAAAGTCTGCACACACATACGAGCGTCCCACTCGTACACAGATATCTTCTAAAATTCCCAATGGGTAGCACAGTGTCTGATCTGCAAGCTGCAAACACATAGTTGTATATAATAGAGGTGCACCATGTATTTGTTCATATATTCCCTTGGCATAATGTTGACGCTTGCTCCAAGGTCATAGACTGCTTCTAAAAACTGTGAGATCCAATATGAATTGGAATCACAGGTTTTCCTGGATCTCCTTTCTTTAGGGCAATGGAGTCATCCATCCATTCCCTTGAAGGTATAGGTATGAGGTGTCCCGCATCAAAGATGTCTACAAGATTTGCAGTTTCTAGCTCTTTTGGACTTCCTGGAATCTTACCTTTTTCAGCCATAGGGACTGAAGCTGCTAACTGAGATAACTGAGATTCTATCATCTTGTTAAAGCTATGTTGATTTTTTATGGCAGAAGTAAAGCTATCCATTCTAGTATTAATATTTTCAAGCAGTTTATCATTGGAAGCTATCTTCTTAGACATATTATCAATAATTTTATTTTGATTAGATATCATCTCTCTCAAAGGTGGTTGATTAAAAGTATTACCCTGGTAGTTACCTGAGTAGTTACCTGAGTAATTAGGCCTGATTGCTGGTTCCATCCTTGAGCTTGTTGAGGACGATAGTTGGTGTTGCTGTTGATGTACTTTGCATCCTCTTGAATCTCAGGGCAGTTGCTCCTGAATGACCAGTGCCTCCACACTCTTCACATGTCATGTGAGATTCGTAGATTTGCTTGACGTCTTCTTTCTTGGGAGTGTGTTCATCGAACTTCTTCATGAGTAGGTCAATTTTAGCAGACAGCATGTCTACTTCCTTAGTGATGTATTCCTCCTTTCTGCGTGGCTGAGAGCGTTCCTCATTCCATCCTGGGTTCGAGGCCATCTCTCTATGAGTGTAGTTTGCATTGTTGATTGTGAGTGATAAGAATGATCATCCGCTCCAGACTCTAGCAATCCTCCTCCTCTTTGATTTCTTGAAGTAACCACCTTTGCCCTTTGTGCATCTTCTTTCTCATGAATCTTCTAAAGTTCTTCACAATAAGGGCCACTCATCATCGGAGTCTTCAGTTCCTTCGCTTGAAGAGTCCTCTCGGCCTTGCTTCCTTCTTCTTGATTAGCCTTGATGCTACCAACCTTCTTGTGACTTTGGCCCTTGATCTTCTATACTTCATCATCCAAGACTTCATGAGCTTTATCTTGGCAGCATCTCTGAAGTCCCATGCTCTCATAGTTAGGTCTCTCCATGATGATTGATGCAGGTTCTTGTTCCTCTTTCTATATGCTCTTAAAGCTTTCTCCAGCTGAGTATCATCCCCCTTTGTGTCCCCTCCGAGTGCTCTAATCTGATTGAACCACGTCCATGAATCTGTCAAACATTTGTTGAGTGGTCTCACACTTTTCTTGCTTGGCAAATGTAACACCTCTGGTGTTTTAAAATGTAATAACCTGACATGTCATCATCATTAGTCATTAATCATTCTTGCCTTGCATTTATGTTTGCTTAGTACTGGTGTAGCAATCTCTTTTCAAAACCCTAAAAGCCCTAACCTTCCTATAAGGGCAAAATGGTAATTTCACCTTGTGCCTAGCTTTGTGTAATTCTTGTTCAGTTGGATGTCTTGAAGTTTTGTTGTGTTGGCCAAAGTTCAAAATCAAAATCAGATTTCAAATCCCTTTGCAAAACCCTGATTTCCAAACCCTGGATTTTATCCCTCTTTTTGTAATTCAAAATTATTCAAAATTTGGGGTTGGTCCAAAAAGCAAAGTTGTAGATCTGGCCAAGAGAAACAACTTTGGTATTTACAAATTTTCAATTTCTGTACAAAGTTTGAAGTAAATCCAAATTCATTCAAATTCCAGTTTTTGTCCCCTTTTCAGTTTTCAAAATTTATTCAAAAACTATTGAGTTTCAGAAAAAGTGTATATTAGCAAAGTTGTAGGTTTTGATAAAAGGAACAACTTTCATATTTGCAGATTTCCAACTTTCAATGTAAAATCAAAAGTAATTTTGAATTTATTCAAATCCCAAAAGTGTTCCCTTTTCTGATTTCAAATGTGGTTCAAAAACTATTTGGATTTTGAAAATGTTCATATTGACAAAGTTGTAGATCTCTTTTTTCTGCACAACTTTGGTATTTTGAGTTTTTCCTGTGCAGTTCAAATTTTTGGAGAAATTTGCAAAATACAGAAAGTCAAAACCTAGACCTAGCCCGTTCATAGTCAGCCGTCTAGCCGGCGGAGCAGGGGGGGGGGCCGCGGCCATGGCCTCCTCGCCTGCACGCCCGCGCCTGGCAGCCGCACGCGCGCCTCCAACCCTGCCGCCGCTGACCCCGTGATCATTTCGCACCCGCTCGCGAGCGCTGACCCTCGCCCCCGTCCCCTACAGTGCCCAGGGCGTCGCGCCGCGTGGCCGTCACCGCGAGCCTTCGCCCAGGCCCTGGGTGCACGCCCGTCCTTCCCGCCGGCTTGCAATCGAGTGCGCACGCCTCGGCCGAGCTCATCCACACCATCCCGTGCTCTCTACCGTCCCCGACCGTGCCTATAAAAGGGGTCGCCGGAGTCCGAGCTCCTCACTCGTCTCCGCCGCCGTCGCCAGCCCACTCCGAAGCTCCCGCCGCCCAACCAACTAGCCCAACAGCTCCGTCTTGAGCTCGTGAAGCTTCCCCACCCCTCAATTTGGTCTCTACCGCCTCCTATCGCCCGGCGTAGCTCGCCGTTCCCATCTCCGGCGAAAACCCGGCGAGCTCGGGTTCGTCAAATACTACCTCTCCGGCCACGATCATCTTCCCCAGACCCCTGTGTCAGCTTCCTTGGCTCCGTGCGACTCTAACCAGGCCCTTGCGGTCTCGTGTGTTGCGCAGGGTCGTCGGAGCGCCGATCGCCGCCGTGAACCGTCCGTCGGTCACCGTCGACCATCCTCTCCGCCCTTCCCTCACCTCGCCGTGCTCCTTAATCGACGCCGGTGAGCTCCCTGAAGCTTCCCATGCCCTGGTTTCGTCTGCCGAGCCTCGCCGTGGCCGGCGCAGCAGCGCCGCCGCCGTCGACCGGCCGCCGGCGATCGCGAAGAGCACAGTGCTCTTTTCCCTTTTTCTTTCAAAAATGTGAATAGTATGTTATTTCATCTTTTTGTATGATTTTCTGTATTGCTCTAAAAATTCTGAAAATTTACAATTGACTCTCTAAAAAATATGAAACTTGACTTTTCTGCAAGAATTTGAAAATGTAAAATCCCTCTTTTAATTAATAATGGATGGTTTTGGATTTTTAGAAAATCATTTATAACTCCAAAAATCATGAGATAAATTTTTGTGAGCTTCCTATGCCATGTTTAGTCTCTGGTGAAATTTTGAAGTCTTTTGGAACAAGTTGATTTTTGAGCATTTATTTTAATTGTTAAATAGTGCCTTTTGTTAATTAATGTCTGATTTTATTTGAGCACCTTAATGACCTCCAAAAATTATGAAATTTGTTTTGCCATCTATCTACACCATAATAAACTTATGTGATTAATTTGGTAATTTTTGGAGCAACTGCATAAAATGACCTTTTTAAATAATTAAGAAAAATAGAAAAGGTGATTAGGGTTCATGTTGTATGCCCTGTTTTGCATTGTTCATGCTAGCATACTCATGTGCATGCATCATTGCATTCGTATAGTCACCGAAGAAGGAGTCAAGATCGAGGCAGCCGCCGACGAACCTGTCCCCGAGGCTACCCCGAGCTCCGACAACTGCCCTGCCGCCCTCGAGCCTGCCCTCTTTGCTCTTCAAGGCAAGCCCCGGTGCATTTAACCCTTCCTTGAATTTATAAAATTTTCCTTAAATGCTTTTGAGTTAAATTATTGCATTAGGTTATAGGAGTTGTGTGCTATCCTAATTGATGCACTACCCACCTTGACCACTGATACACCCGATACCTGCTTTTCAAAAAAGTATTTGAAAAATGCTTAGCAATGCTTATTGAATTAGACTTTGCAATAAAATGCCATTTCAAAAGTGTGATCACTTAAAGAACATTTATGGGAATTTGGCTTTTTACTCCCCGCCTTTGGCTAAGTATCTGATCCGTACCTAGTCAAAGCGAGGAGAGGTTGTCCGAGCGTACGGTGCCGTCATGTTGTAGTCCGGGACTCAACAGTTGACACCGACCGGGACAGGGTTGAAAAACTGACAGGACTATTACGCTTGGGTGAGATATAACCAAGGTATAGTTCTGGCTGGAAAATTAGGGACCATCCGTATGGGGCCCTGCTGGTCAAGACTTGTAACTATTCACATACTTCGGAAAGCTCTGGCTCCGAGGAATCCTTGATTGGACCGACAACCGCGCACTGGGAGTGGAGAGATGGCGGAAGTAGCATGTACCCACGTGGTCGTCGTACCTGGATAGGAGTGGTGTACTGTACTTCCGGGTGGCGTAGGACCGGGTCCAATCTTGGAGGAATCGTGGTAGACGAGTTGGCATATGCAAGCTTGGGTGCTACATATGCAGTGTGGATAGGGATCCTCAGCTGAGTATTATTTATCCGGATTAACGTTGCTCCTCGGTTATGGAGACTTGGTCACTGACTGTCAACGGAGAGTGGTTCTCAACTAGGAATGTTTTGAAATGTAAAATGAATCATGAACGATGAAGAATTGAGGAATACTGAATCTTTCCAAAATAAAATAAGGTTTACAAAAATGCTTTTCTGCAAAATACTTGATCTTGCTTAAACCTTACCTTGACTACCCTAAGCCTCTCATTCCTGAGTCTTCTCCCTTTTTCTTAGTCGGGTAAGTCTTGTTGAGTACCCCAGTACTCAGGGTTTTTACCCATGCTGCAGGTATGACAGAATCCCCGATGTGTCTTGCACCCTGCTGTGTGACCATCGTCCAGGAAGAGGCCGAAGAATAGTTGTACACCCTCGGGCTGGGTGATTATAAGTATCTTTGCTGTTCTCCACTATGTTGCCTATGTCTATTTCTATTATCAGAACTTGGTTTGTAATAACTGCACCTTAATTTCTATTTGGAACCCTGCTTTGTAAAACTATTGTTATTTAAGTCTTCCGCTCTTTATTCCGATATTATTTGTAAAAGTATGCAATGCTGTAACCGAATTGTGAGATGATCCTGCGGACATTGGGCGCTGATGTAGCCCAGTGATGGACAGTCTTAATTAAGTGGAACATGGGATCGGCTGTCAGAGGTTGACAGGGACCTGTGGGCCATGAGATTAGGGCCGTTCCGTCACAGAGTGGTATCGGAGCATCTCACTTTAACGTTGCAGTGTTTGTTTTTGCGAAAACTTCAAAAGACCTTTTGAGTCCAAACAAACTAAACTTGACTATTTTGAGTCCAAATTGCTTCTCTCATCTTGTCTCTCATATGGCAACACTAGCTAGTGGAACAACATGTTTTAAGCCCTATGTACCTTATTTATTTATTGCATTGCTTTGTTCCGTAGGAACGATTCATGCATCATGTCATAATCACTTAAGTTAAACTTCCTCTCTAAGTTCGTTGGGTGGAATGCCTTTACCTTTTCTTGCTAGCCTTCTGATCCTCATCCATCTAATCTTGTCCAGACATGGCCCGTATCAAGCTGACTGCTCGCAAGTCGACTGGACCCAATGGCGTGCCGCGCCACCAGCTGGCACCACGCGTTGGAGAAGAGACTGCCGAATCTTCCAATGGTCGTCGCTTTCCCCGCCGCACCCGCAAGAACCTGAAGGAGGAAATCAAGAATCTGAAGGCTGAGCTGAGAACATGGAGCATGACTTCTACCATTCACGCCTGGAGTTTTATGAGGCACGAGCTTCCCTGGAGCAGGCCAACCGAACACGGTTCGCGCTATCGAGCAGCGCAATGATGCTTGGACCCGCGAGGACGTCACCAGAGCCGAGCTCCACGGACTGCAGCAGTACACAGCTCAGATTGAACAGTTCAATGATATGCTTCATGAGGAAGTGCATCAGCTGTATGATCAACTTCACCCCTTGGTACCCCGGTTATGGAGGACCCTGAGGACGGAGTAGTGGAAGAACCCGATGTGGAACAAGAGCCAGACGTGGACGAAGAAATTGAACCTGCTGAGGACGTCCACGCTGAAGACGAGGACGAGGAGGTAGAGCCTGAGCTCATCCTCGAGAAGAAGACGACGACGAAGAAATGATCATCATCGATGAGGACTAGACCCGTCTTTAGTAGATGGAGTTCCCATGTGTCTGTACCACCTGCTTACCTAAAACCTTAGTCTAGGTTTGGGGGCGTTAGTCTGTCTTTGCCAAGTCAGTCTTATCTTTCTTTCTTTTCGTATCTTTTTCCCTTATCGGTCGTTTGTATCTGTCAGTCATCTTTATCAAGTATCATCCCTTTGTATCAGAAGAAGCTATCAGTCAGTTGTTTTCAGAACTCTGTCTATGAATGCTAAGTTCCAAGTTGCTTAACAGATGCCTGTGAACACTCGCACTGGAGCTGGAGGTTCTGATGGTGCCAACCTTCCAAACCCTCCACCTGTCCCAGCTACCCTAGCAGATGCCATTGCAGCCTTGGCCGCCGCTGCTAACCAACCTAATGGCTCAAACCAAGGCAACAATAATTTCACCGTGGTCGCCACACATCAACAACGAGACCACCTATGTGGATTCACCGAAACTCGTCCACCGGTCTTCACCAAGGCCGATGAACCCCTCGAAGCTGATGATTGGCTCCGCACCATGGAGCAGAAGTTTGGTCTTATCAACTGCACCGACATCCAGAAGCCACGGTTCGCTTCACAGCAGCTTCGTGGTCCGGCAAGTGCTTGGTACGCCAACCTGTTGGCTGCCCAGCCAGAAGGTCATCAGTTGACCTGGGAGGAGTTCCGCACTGCCTTCCGTGCTCATCACATCCCTTCCGGATTGATGAAAATGAAGCTTGATCAGTTCCTGGCTCTCCAACAGAAAGACTCCACAGTCATGCAGTATGTGGGTCAATTCAATCATCTCAGCCAGTATGCCTCAGAGTATGTCAACACAGATGAGAAGAAGAGGGATTGTTTCCTCAGAGGACTGCACCCAAAGATCCGCAGGAGCTTGTCCAATAACCTGACTGGGTCTTATCACGATGTTGTTGACCGGGCTGTTGCTTTTGAAGAAAGCAATCGCCAGTACCAGGAAGAGAAGAAGAAGAAGAAAGCAGGGTCAAGCAGCTTCTCTGGCGGTCACAAACGCCAGAGAGTCATCTATCACCCCAGCCACCACCACAATCGTCTACCTTACCCCAACCAGCAAGTGGTCGTCCGTACCGCGGCCACCACCCATAATGCCAACCAGCAAAGTGCCACACAGCCGAACGCCCCAGGTGTTCGTATCACCACTCCACAAACAGCCTACAACCATCCCTGCTACAACTGCGGCCAGCTTGGTCACTGGTCTCGTGAGTGCCCAAAGCCCAAGAGGTATGCTCAGAATGCTCAGAAGAATCCCGGAGGATCTCAGCAGCAGCAGCACCGTGCCCAGCAGCAACATGCCCAGAAGGCAGGATTGTCAAGAAGCACGGGCAAGTCTACTACACCACTGTCGGCGACATCCCAGAAGGAGAACCCGTCATGATCGGTAGGTTTCCTGTTGCCAATCACCCTGCAGTTGTGTTGTTTGATTCTGGTGCATCGCATTCCTTCATCAGTCGTACTTTTGTCATCAAGCATGAGATATCAATTGAGGATTTAAAAGAAAGTTTCTGCATATTTTCGCCTGGAGGGCGTATAAGTACTAAGGAAGTGGTTCGCAAGTATACCAGTAATGTTGGGGAACATGTATTCCCACCACCATGATAGTGCTTCGTGATCAGGAGATAGATGTCATCCTAGGCATGAATTGGATGTGTCAGTATAAGCCATGATCGACATCTTGAATAGAGTTGTGAGAGTGGATATTCCTAACAGTACCGCCAAACTCCTTCTCCAACTTCCATGCCCTCAAAAACCAGCAGCCACTCAAATAAATACCGCCTATGTTCTGGAAACCAGAGATATCCCCGTGGTTTGTGAATTCCCTGATGTTTTTCTGAGGATTTGCCTGGTCTGCCTCCTGACCGTGATGTTGAGTTTGCCATTAGAGCTAAAGCCCGGGACTGCTCCTATATCCCGCAGAGCTTATCGAATGCCTCACAGAGAGTTGGCAGAACTAAAAATCCAATTACAATATTTGTTGGACAAGGGTTTCATTCGCCAAGCTCGTCTCCTTGGGGCTGTCCCTGCAATCTTTGTAAAGAAGAAAGACAAGACTCTCAGAATGTGCATTGATTATCGCCCACTCAATGAGGTCACCATCAAAAATAAATATCCCTTGCCTCGTATTGATCTTCTCTTTGACCAGTTAGCTGGAGCCAAAGTATTCTCCAAGGTCGATCTCAGATCTGGCTACCACCAAATAAAGATTCGTCCTGAAGATATTCCTAAAACAGCTTTCACCACCAGATACGACCTATATGAGTACTTGGTCATGTCCTCGGTTTGACTAATGCCCCCGCTCATTTCATGTACCTCATGAACTCTGTGTTCATGCCAGAGCTTGATAAATTCATGGTCGTTTCATTGCCGACATCCTTGTCTACTCAAAAACCCCTGAAGATCATGCCGAACATCTTCGTATCATCATCCTATCCCGTCTTAGAGAACATCAGCTGTATGCCAAGTTCAGTAAATGTGAGTTCTGGTTAGATCAGATACAGTTTCTTGGTCATGTCCTATCCGCTGAAGGTGTGTCAGTTGACCCTGGTAAAGTGGTAGACATTCTGGATTGGAAGCCACCTACCACTGTTCATCAAGTCCGCAGCTTTATGGGAATGGCAGATATTATCGTCGATTCATCCCAGATTTCTCAAGAATCGCCAAGCCTATCACCGAGTTAGTAAAGAGTTCTGTGAAGTTTGTCTGGTCACCCAGCCTATGAGCAAGCCTTTCAAACTCTGAAGAAACTATTAACTACATCACCAGTGCTAGCCCAGCCGACATCGAAAAGCCCTTTGATGTCTACTGTGATGCATCTGGTACTGGTTTGGGCTGTGTTTTGATGCAAAGAAGGTCGAGTGATCGCATATGCCTCCCGACAGCTTAAGCGACATGAGAGAATTATCCAACTCATGATCTCGAGTTAGCAGCAAGTAGTGCATGCCTTGAAGATCTGGCGTCATTATCTGTTGGGCAGTACCTGTAATGTGTACACTGATCACAAAAAGCCTGAAGTATATCTTCACTCAAGAAGCTGAATATGAGACAGAGAAGATGGCTTGAGTTAATTAAGGACTATGATCTTGAAGTGCATTACCATCCGGGTAAGGCGAATGTGGTCGCGATGCACTCAGTCGCAAGTCTTATTGCAACTGTCTGATGAAGAAACCCTATGATTCTTCTTTGTGTATGAGCTGGAAAAGTTGAATATTGAAATGATTCCGCAAGGAACTCTGAGTAATATCAGAATAGAAACCCCTATCAGAGAGCAGATCATCGTTGCACACAAAAAGAAACCCTGGAATCAAGCATAATCATCGAAAAGGTCCAATCCGGAAAGGCTGATTGTTTCAGGATTAATGATGCAGGGGTAGTATGGTTTAAGAATCGGTTAGTAGTTCCTAAAGTGCCTGAGTTAAGAAAGTTAATCCTTGATGAAGCACACTTGACTAGATTCTCCATCCACCCCGGCAGCAACAAATGTACCAGGATTTGAAGCAAGCAGCAATTCTGGTGGACAAAGATGAAGATTGAGATCGCCCGGTATGTCGCTCCGTGTGATACCTGCCAGAAAGTCAAAGCCGTGCACATGAAGCCCGGAGGAGAAATGCAACTTTATCTGTACCTGCTTGGCAATGGGACGATATCAGTATGGACTTTATCAATGGTCTACCCAAGACATCAAGAGGTTTGATTCCATATGGGTGATCGTGGATCGCCTCACTAAGCAAGCTCACTTCCTGCCAGTGAAGACCAGTTACACCGTCCCCACTTATGCCACTTGTACAAGAACAACATAGTAAAACTCCATGGCATACCCAAAACCATTATCTCTGATCGTGGTAACCAGTTTGTCGCAAAGTTCTGGAAAGCGTTCCATGCCTCACTTGGAACCAAGCTCTTGCATAGTACAGCATATCATCCACAAACAGATGGACAAACTGAGCGAGTCAACCAAGTGTTAGAGGATATGTTGAGAGCATGTGTGCTCACCTTCGCAGATACTTGGGATGACTGTTTGCCATTGGCAGAGTTCTCATATAATAACAGTTACCAAGAGAGCATCAAAATGGCACCCTTTGAAGCACTGTACGGCCGCCGTTGTCGTACACTCTCAGTTGGTCTGAACCCGGAGAAAGGGAATTCTTTGGAGTTGACCTAGTAAAGATATGGAAGAAAAGTCAAGCAAATACAAGAGAACATGAAGATTGCACAGTCTCGACAGAAAGTTATGCTGACAAGAGACGTCGACCTCTGCAGTTCGAGATCGGGGATTATGTGTACCTGAAGGTCTCACCCACCAAGGAGTCACTCGTTTTGGAGTCAAGGGAAAGCTAGCACCCCGCTACATTGGCCCGTTTGAGATTCTGGATCGTCGTGGCAAGGTCGCTTACAAGCTGAGTTTGCCCGATCATCTTTCAACAGTTCATAATGTGTTCATGTCTCCCAACTCAAGAAGTGTCTCCGAGTACCTGAACATGTGGTTGAAGTTGAAGGCGTTGAGCTAGAACCCGATCTGTCATACACTGAGTATCCAGTTCGCGTGTTGGATCACAAGGATCGTGTTACCCGAAGAACCACCACAAGATGGTACAAGATCCAGTGGAACCAACACTCTGAAGAAGAAGCCACATGGGAATCCGAAGACTTCTTGGCGAGGAACTATCCTGACTTTCTCGAATCTCTGTAGCTGTAAGGTTTTGCCTTTTCCTTCTTAAGACGTGGAATCTCGGGGCGAGATTTCTTTTAGGGGGAAGGCTGTAACAACACCTCTGGTGTTTTAAAGTGTAATAAACCTGACATGTCATCATCATTAGTCATTAATCATTCTTGCCTTGCATTTATGTTTGCTTAGTACTGGTGTAGCAATCTCTTTTCAAAACCCTAAAAGCCCTAACCTTCCTATAAGGGCAAAATGGTAATTTCACCTCTGTGCCTAGCTTTGTGTAATTCTTGTTCAGTTGGATGTCTTGAAGTTTTGTTGTGTTGGCCAAAGTTCAAAAATCAAATCAGATTTCAAATCCCTTTGCAAAACCCTGATTTCCAAACCCTGGATTTTATCCCTCTTTTTTGTAATTCAAAATTATTCAAAGTTTGGGGTTGGTCCAAAAAGCAAAGTTGTAGATCTGGCCAAGAGAAACAACTTTGGTATTTACAAATTTTCAAGTTTCTGTACAAAGTTTGAAGTAAATCCAAGTTCATTCAAATTCCAGTTTTTGTCCCCTTTTCAGTTTTCAAATTTATTCAAAAACTATTGAGTTTCAGAAAAAGTGCATATTAGCAAAGTTGTAGGTTTTGATAAAAGGAACAACTTTCATATTTGCAGATTTCCAACTTTCAATGTAAAATCAAAAGTAATTTTGAATTTATTCAAATCCCAAAGTGTTCCCTTTTCTGATTTCAAATGTGGTTCAAAACTATTTGGATTTTGAAAATGTTCATATTGACAAAGATGTAGATCTCTTTTTTCTGCACAACTTTGGTATTTTGAGTTTTCCTATGCAGTTCAAATTTTGGGAGAAATTTGCAAAATACAGAAAGTCAAACCTAGACCTAGCCCTGTTCATCCCCTACCTCTAGCCGGCGCAGAGCAGGGGGGGGGCCGGCCATGGCGCCTCGCCGGCGCTGCGCACGCCGCGTGCCTGGCAGCCGCACGCGCGCCTCCAACCTGCCGCCGCTGACCGCCTGTGATCATTTCGCACCCGCTCGCGAGCGCTGACCCTCGCCCCCGTCCCCTACAGTGCCCAGGGCGTCGCCGCCGCGTGGCCGTCAGCGGCGAGCCTTCGCCCAGGCCCTGGGTGCACGCCCGTCCTTCCCGCCAGCTTGCAATCGAGTGCGCACGCCTCGGCCGAGCTCATCCACACCATCCCGTGCTCTCTACCGTCCACGACCGTGGCCTATAAAAGGGGTCGCCGGAGTCCGAGCTCCTCACTCGTCTCCGCCGCCGTCGCCAGCCCACTCCGAAGCTCCCGCCGCCCAACCAACTAGCCCAACAGCTCCGTCTTGAGCTCGTGAAGCTTCCCCCCCCTCAATTTGGTCTCTACCGCCTCCTATCGCCCGGCGTAGCTCGCCGTTCCCATCTCCGGCGAAAACCCGGCGAGCTCGGGTTCGTCAAATACTACCTCTCCGGCCACGATCATCTTCCCCTGACCCCTGTGTCAGCTTCCTTGGCTCCGTGCGACTCTAACCAGGCCCTTGCGGTCTCGTGTGTTGCGCAGGGTCGTCGGAGCGCGCCGATCGCCGCCGTGAACCGTCCGTCGGTCACCGTCGATCATCCTCTCCGTCCCTTCCCTCACCTCGCCGTGCTCCTTAATCGACGCCGGTGAGCTCCCTGAAGCTTCCATGCTTCCTTTGGTTCGTCTGCCGAGCCTCGCCGTGGCCGGCGCAGCAGCGCCGCCGCCGTCGGCCGGCCGCCGGCGACCGGGAAGAGCACAGTGCTCTTTTCCCTTTCTTTCAAAAATGTGAATAGTATTGTTATTTCATCTTTTTGTATGATTTTCTGTATTCCTCTAAAAATTCTAAAATTTTACAATTGACTCTCTATACCATGTGTGTTTTAGAAAAATATGAAACTTGACTTTTCTGCAAGAATTTGAAAATGTAAAATCCCTCTTTTAATTAATAAATGGATGGTTTTGGATTTTTAGAAAATCATTTATAACTCCAAAAATCATGAGATAAATTTTTGTGAGCTTCCTATGCCATGTTTAGTCTCTGGTGAAATTTTGAAGTCTTTTGAAAAAAGTTGATTTTTGAGCCTTTATTTTAATTGTTAAATAGTGTCGTTTTGTTAATTGATGTCTGATTTTATTTGAGCACCTTAATGACCTCCAAAAATTATGAAATTTGTTTTGCCAGCTATCTACACCATAGTAAACTTATGTGATTAATTTGGTAATTTTTGGAGCAACTGCATAAAATGACCTTTTTAAATAATTAAGAAAAACAGAAAAGGTGATTAAGGTTCATGTTGTATGCCCTGTGTTACATTGTTCATACTAGCATACTCATGAGCATGCATCATTACATTCGTATAGTCACCGAAGAAGGCGTCAAGATCGAGGCAGCCGCCGACGAACCTGTCCCCGAGGCTACCCCGAGCTCCGACAACTGCCCTGCCGCCCTCGAGCCTGCCCTCTTTGCTCTTCAAGGCAAGCCCCGGTGCATTTAAACCTTCCTTGGATTTATAAAATGTTTTCCTTAAATGCTTTGAGTTAAATTATTGCATTAGGTTTATAGGAGTTGTGTGCTATCCTAATTGATGCACTACCCACCTTGACCATTGATACACCCGATACCTGCTTTTCACAAGTATTTGAAAAATGCTTAGCAATGCTTATTGAATTAGACTTTGCAATAAAATGCCATTTTCAAAAAGTGTGATCACTTAAAGAACATTTATAGGCATTTGGCTTTACTCCCTGCCTGTTGGCTAAGTATCTGATCCATACCTAGTCAATAGCGAGGAGAGGTTGTCCGAGCGTACGGTGCCGTCATGTTGTAGTCCGGGACTCAACAGTTGACCGACCACCGGGACAGGGTTGAAAAACTGACAGGACTATTACGCTTGGGTGAGATATAACCAAGGTATAGTTCTGGCTGGAAAATTAGGGACCATCCGTATGGGGGCCTGCTGGTCAAGACTTGTAACTATTCACATACTTCGGAAAGCTCTGGCTCCGAGGACTTCTTGATTGGACCGACACCGCGCACTGGGAGTGGAGAGATGGCGGAAGTAGCATGTACCCACGTGGTCGTCGTACCTGGATAGGAGTGGTGTACTGTACTTCCGGTTGGCGTAGGACCAGGTCCAATCTTGGAGGAATCGTGGTAGACGAGTTGGCATATGCAAGCTTGGGTGCGACATATGCAGTGTGGATAGGGATCCTCAGCTGAGTATTATTTATCCGGATTAACGTTGCTCCTCGGTTATGGAGACTTGGTCCACTGACTGTCAACGGAGAGTGGTTCTCAACTAGGAATATTTTGAAATGTAAAATGAATCATGAACGATGAAGAATTGAGGAATGCTGAATCTTTCTAAAATAAAATAAGGTTTACAAAAATGCTTTTCTGCAAAATACTTGATCTTGCTTAAACCTTACCTTGACTACCCTAAGCCTCTCATTCCTGAGTCTTCTCCCTTTTTCTTAGTCGGGTAAGTCTTGTTGAGTACCCCAGTACTCAGGGTTGTTACCCATGCTGCAGGTATGACAGAATCCCCGATGTGTCTTGCACCCTGCTGTGTGACCATCGTCCAGGAAGAGGCCGATGAGGCCGAAGAATAGTTGTACACCCTCGGCTGGGTGATTATAAGTATCTTTGCTGTTCTCCACTATGTTGCCTATGTCTATTTTCTATTATCAGAACTTGGTTTGTAATAACTGCACCTTAATTTCTATTTGGAACCCTGCTTGTGTAAAACTATTGTTATTTAAGTCTTCCGCTCTTTATTCCGATAATTTGTAAAAGTATGCAATGCTGTAACCGAATTGTGAATGATCCATCGCGGACATTGGGCGCTGATGTAGCCCAGTGATGGACAGTTTCAATTAAGTGGAACATGGGATCGGCTGTCAGAGGTTGACAGGGACCTGTGGGCCATGAGATTAGGGCCGTTCCGTCACAGCAAAGTTCTCAATCTTTCCATGAAGAAGCTCTATGTTGCACTTCCTCACACTCGCATCACCCTCATATGATATCCTGAGGGTATCCAAATCTTCTTGGCATTCTCCATTCCATGTACCTTGTTGCTTTCTTCAGGCTTTAGGCATGATAGAATCAATGATGCGGCTTGAACATTTTGTTGAAACTCAAACACATCATTGTCGGTGAACTCTTGACCTTCAACATGACTTGGTCAATTGTCAACAATCTCCCAAACTCTTGCGGCAAGAAGGTGTAGCTTCATCTTGTGTGCCCAATCATTGTAGTTGATTCCATCAAAGGCAGGTGGTTTGCCTAGATTGACGCTAGGCAATTGCATGACCTTGCCCATATGGCTATAGTCATATGGCACTCTAGTGAACTCGGTGTCTTTCTTGCCTTTCTCTTCATCTCCTTCTTCTTGTCATCACTTCCGGATGATTTGGCTTTGTTGTCCAAAGCTCGCCTCAAACTCTCCATCTCATCTTTCATTCTCTTCATCTCATCTTCATGCTTCTTTGCTTGATCTTGAATTATCTGAGCAGTAACCTTCTTGACAATCTCATCAAGCTGTTCTTGACTTATGGTAGACATGATTCTCCCTTACGCGGTGAAGCGCTAACACAAGGGTTAGGCTCCGATACCAATTGAAAGGACCGAATCAGCCTAGAGGGGGGTGAATAGGTGATTTTTGACTATCTGAAACTTCACAAACTATAAGATGTAGTTAGATAGCTACCGGAGAGGTCGGTTTGTTGGGTAGGTACTACCGGGTGTGAAACACCGGTACTACCGACACAAACAAACGACACAACCGAGATCCTAAAAGAAACTACAAATCCGATGAATGTAAGCTATGAAGATAATACAAGTTTCTGGCCCACTTTCCTAAGAATGATATATGGTAAATCTACTCTCACAAAACCTTGGTTGCTCCCCTTGATGTAGATCGAGCCTTCCCAACCTAAGAAAGAGATAGGGATAGGAAGAACACGAAGAACACAATAACAAGTGAAGTAGAGAAAATAGGGACAACAACACAAGCACAAACACGGGACACGCGATTTATCCCGAGGTTCGGCCAATCCACTAAGGAGTGCCTATTTCCTCATTGTTGAGGTGACCACAAAGGTCGGAGTCTATTTCACCTCCTCGCCTCACTCAAGCAACCACAAAGGCTACAAGAGTATCTCTACTAGAAATCTCAGGGTAATACAAACGCTTCGGGGAGCCCTCACAAGTAAATCAATACGGGCTACCACAAAGAACACCTAACCGGCTAGAGCTCAAAGAGCTCAAGAGTAAAACACAAAGCAAGCCGGCAAGATGGAAACCAAGTGCTCAAGTCGAAGATTGATGCTTCCCACTCTCGAATCTCACTTCCCCAGCTCAAATCTCGCAAGGGAATGAATCTAGGAGCAAAGGGGGAGAGAGAGGGGTGAGTCAATGCTTGGAGAGTGTTTGTCTCGAGTTTGGTCAGCAATAAGTGTATGGAGTGAGTTATTTTTTGGTGAAGAGTGAAGAGGCGAGGCATTTATACTCCCTCAGTCCTGAGGCTGGTCGGTTTCCACGACCACCCCTGGTCAGTACCACCGACCACCCCTGGCCGGTACCACGACCAGTTCACAACGGTCGAAAGAATCCAGATCTGACCAAACAAACACACCACCTCACCGTCACGTCGGTACCACCGCGGCGGTAGTACCGAGGTTATGGCGGTACTACCGCCAGGCCAAATTGGCCGCGAACAGAGAGCATCTCTCACAAAGGGACTTGGTCCCTCGGAAACTACCGCCCAAAGGTCGGTACCTCTCCGAGGTCGGTGGTACTGAGGTTATGCGGTACCACCGCCAGGCCATTTTCAACTCAACACAGAGAGCTTCGCGAAACCAAGATACTACCGACCTCAGTCGGTACCACCGCGGGCGGTACGACCGAGGTTATGGCGGTACTACCGCCAGGCCATTTTCAATTCTACACAGGGAGCTCTGCAAAGTTGGTTACCACCGCCTTGGGTCAGTAGCACCGGGGGCGGTACTACCGAGGTAATGGCGGTACTACCGCCAGGCCAAATTCAGCGCGGACAGAGAGCCTTGCAAACTTGGAAACTACCGGCCATGGGTCGGTACCACCGCGCGGCGGTAGTACCGAGGATATGGCGGTACCACCGCTAGGTGAAATACAACTCTACACAGAGAGGGTTGCAAAACCAGGTTACTACCGACCTTGCGTCGGTACCACCGCGGGCGGTAGTACCGAGGTTATGGCGGTACTACCGCCAGGTCATTTTGACCAACACAGGGAGGGTGTTTGAGCGCTGCGCAGAGAAGCCGTGGTCGGTACCACCGACCACCCATGGTCGGTACCACTGACCATATGAAATTACCCTCTACGTGTTCGTGATTGTGCGGTGTCTCTCAAGCGAACTAAGGTTAGTCGATTTGAGCACTTTTCTCCACATCTAGCCAACTTACTTTGTGACCCTCTTCATAGTCCGGCTTACCTATAACTCAAGTTTAAAATTGAAATTTTAAACTACCACTTGAGCTAGGCATCTTTATGTCCAAAAATATCCTACGTGCTTTGTTCATGAGATTTCAACGTTTCAAATCTTTCAAAGGACTAACACCTGCATACATGCTTTTATAAACTGGTTAGTCCCTAATTTGATTGTCATTAATTAGCCAAAACCCACATTGGGGGCGAATGCACTTCACTGTGCTTCTTGGAAGCATCCACCCTACATCTAGGGTTGTGGACACTTGCAAGCTCTAGGTTTGCTCTTGAGGTTGATTCTTGGGACAGAGGCAACAAGTTTCCGAAAGGAAATTTGGAGATCCCATTCACCCCCTCTGGTCGCTTTCTGGTTGCACTTTCGGTGCTTCAATTGGTATCGGAGCGGGTTAAGGATCTTCCACCTTAGCCGGTTCCAGATCCACAGAAGGCGACATGGATCACGGCGTGGGCAACCGCCGTTTTTCGATGGGACGAACTATGCGTATTGGAAGATACGCATGTCGGCCTTTTTGCAGAGTATGGGTGCTTCCATCTGGGATATTTGCAACTCTGCTGATTACGTGGTCTTGGCTGCTCGTGTTACTCAGCGTCAGATCGATGATCATGATGCCAATAGCCGAGCCCATAATGCTCTTTTCTCATGCTTGAGCATGACTGAGTTTGATCGCCTTTCTCACCTCGCTACGACTCAGGAGATTTGGGCATCCCTCATGCGTTTCCATGAGGGAACCTCTCAAGTCAAAACCCGTCTCTACGAATCGCACAAGCGAGAGTACGAGAACCTTCGACATATGCCTGGCGAGAGCATAGAGAGTTTATTCGCTCGCTTTCAGGTGATTGTCAACAGGATGAGGGCTAATAAGGAGTTGTTGCCTTTCGACGATCATGAGAGAGCTTTGAAGCTTTTGCATACTCTTGATCGGTCGATGTGGGATTCCAAGGTTCAGGCGATCATCGAATCGCCTAACTATGAGACCCTCACGTGCGACGAGCTCTTCAGTAAGCTCAAGTCCAGTGAGATCAATGCCATGGCGAGGGCTTCTTATGAAAATCCTTCTGGCCCGTCGATGGCTTTGCTTTCTGGCTCTTCCACTAACCCCTCTGGAGGCTTTGCTTTGTCTTCACTTCTGTCTGTCACAGAGGAGCAACTGGAGTTCATGGGGGATGACGAGCTGGCTATGCTCGCCAACCGGTTCTCGCGGTTCCACAACAACCGCATGAACCGTCGCCGCAGAGGAGGACGCTCGGGATGCTTCAAGTGCGACGACCCCAACCACTTCATCATCGCCAATTGCCCGAAGAAGAACAAGCACACCTTCGGCAAGGCGGATCATGGGCACAAGTACGACTCCGGCAAGCGCAAGGAGAAGTACGTCCCCGCGAAGCACAAGCGGAAGGGCGGCTTCGACAAGGAGTACATCAAGACGAAGTACTTGGAGAGGCCCAGCTGAGCAGCGTGCGTTCTTCGCCACGCTCAGCGACGTCGACGACTCGGATGACGACTCTGCTGCCTCAAGCGACGACGAGTCCGAGAAGAAGAAGAGGATCGAGGACAAGCTGAATGGCCTCTGCTTCTTTGCCGCCGACCACGGCTTCTGCACCATGGCCCTCGGCAAGGAGGTCGACGGCGAGCTGGAGGACACCCCTCGGAACGACGACGACACCTCCCAGGTATCTCAGACCCTCGACGAGCTTTCTGCTGAGGTCGAGAAACTTACTGCCGCGCTCCTTAGTCAGGATAAGTTGCTTAGGCGTGCTGCTAGAGAGCGCAAGGAGTTTAGGCAGAAGTGCAAGGATACGGTGAAGGAACTTGAATATGTCAAGTCCACCATAGTTGTTACCGAGGAGTGTGAGATGTGCACCACACACATGACTGATCTTCTCACTTTGAGAAGCAAGTATGTTGTGTTGGTAGGAGAGGTGGATGAGCTGAAAGCTAGATCCTCGCTGTTGGGTGCGTGCAAGTCCTGCGCGAGCTTGCAATCTGAGTTGGCAGAGAAGAATGCCAAGATTGTGTCTATTGAAGAGGCCAACTCAGGTAGCACATGTGTGGCTAGGTGTGTTCTTTGTGAGGGCTTGGAGATGGAGATAGCCAATGTGAAGCATGACAAGATGCAAACTGAGGAGGAAAACACATACCTTCGGACCTTCTTGTCATGGGTGTCTAGTGGTGAGCCACAGCTCGGGATGATGATCTCCCAATTCAAGCGAGCTGCTGTTTGGTCCCGGTGTTGGTTTTGTTCAGGGTGTTGATGTTTCGTCTTTTGGAAGATTGGAGAGTCGAGTGGTCTTAACCCATGTGAGAAGCCCAACTCCACCACTACTCCCAAGCTTACCAAGATTCCACCAAAGAGCCTCTCTAGCCTAACACCGAGGACGGGGTCTTTGTTGAACCTCCAAGAGCTCCACCAAAGAAACAATCTTGGGCTCCCAAACCAAACCACCTCAAGAACAAGCTGGACACAATGCCACCCATCCAGGAGGAACTTATGCCACAGAAGGGCGAAGTGATCCACACCCACTACCGTGAGTACCAACAACCCCCTATGAGAGCGGTGAGGTACCATTGTGAGCACTATGGGAGAGATGGACACTTGAGTGAGTTTTGCTTTCGGCGCAAGAGAGAGGCGCGTCGCGCAAAGGAGATGAACAACACGGACATGTACCATCCTTTCCAAGATGTACATGTGCCGAATGTTCAGAGGCGTGCTGCTAGGCCCAGAGGTCCAGAACCTCAAGTTCCTAGGCCTAGGCAGAGGAGAGGACGTGCCCGGCGGGATCCTAGTTTTGCAGGATATGGACCCCGTGGCGGTGGCTTTGTTGTTGAGCGTTTTCCCCCATCGCGTTTTGAGTATCGCGATGGACCCTCTTCCCTTAGCGGACCACGTTTTCCTCAACGTGGTGATCGCTCTTCCCGTAACGTGCTAGGAATGGTTTTTCTACTAACCGTTCTTTTGAGCAGCCGACCCAACACTGGTATTCTTCCTACTTCACTAACCCAGTGTTGGACCGTATGCTCACCCTATGTCTTTTTATTGATGTAGGTAAAACGATTGGAGAACGTTTGGTTGGTGGATTCCGGGTGTTCGAGGCACATGACCGGAAACGCCAAGTGGTTCTCCAGTCTTAGTCCGGTCGCCCGAAAGGAGTTTATCACCTTCGGCGACAATAGCAAAGGTAAGGTATTGTCTCGTGGGTCGGTGCGGTGTCGATTACATTTGCTTTGCTTTGTTGTTGCGCGATGTGCTCTTGTTTCTAACTTGCATTTTAACCTTCTTTCTGTTTCGCAACTTTTGATGATGACTATGAGATTCGTTTTAAAACCGAATCTCAGTCGCATTTTGGACCCTCAGGGCAATCTTGTATGTTTGATTTTGCCCTTTGGAAAAGTCTTTCGTGTGAATTTCTCGGAGTCGTTTGGATTTCTCGATGTCTTTTGGCTGGACCCTCCTCCTCTGATCTTTGGAAGTGGCATAGGAGACTCGGTCACCTGAGCTTCGACTTGCTTGCAAGACTTAGCTCACTTGGCTTAACCCGAGGATTGCCCAAGTTGTCCATGGAGAAGGATCTTGTTTGCCATTCTTGTAGACATGGGAAGATGGTAGCTGCTCCCCTCCATCCAGTGACTCAGGTCATGACTAAGCGCCCTGGAGAGCTTTTGCACATGGACCTTGTTGGTCCGGCTCGGGTGAGCTCGGTTGGGGGAAAGTGGTATGTGCTTGTTGTTGTTGACGATTTTTTGAGATATTCGTGGGTTTTCTTTTTAGCTGAGAAAACTGAGACCTTCTCCTTTGCTCGCAATCTGATTTTGCGTCTTTAGAATGAGTTTCCTTTGAACTCGATGCGAGCTATTAGGAGTGATAATGGTTCCAAATTCAAGAATTCGGCGGACTTTGAGAAGTTTTGTAACTCTTGGGGTTGGAGACATCAGTTTTCTTCCCCCTACACACCGCCACAAAATGGTGTTGTGAGAGAGGAAGAATTGGCCCTTGTAGAGATGGCCAGGATGATCTCGATGAGCATAAGACTCTAGGCGATATTGGGCCGAAGCTATGAGCACTGCATTGCTACAGCTCCAATCGCATTTTTCTTGAGCTTTCTTGAAAAAGACTTCTATGATTGCGTTTTGGAAGACAACCCAAAGTGAGTTATTTTAGAGTTTTTGGTTGCCCATGTTTTATACTCAAGAAAGGCAACCTGGACAAGTTTGAGTCTCGTTCTTCGACAGTGTGTTTTTGGGTTATGGCACTCATACTCATGCTATCGTGTACTTAACCTGACACTAACCGAGTCATGGAGACATCCGATGTCACCTTCGACGAGACCATGGTTTGTCCTTCTTCTCGTTTTGGCGTGCAGGTGATCATGAGGTTGGTGAACCTCTTTTTGATGACGAGGACGAGGGGCCGAAGGTAGGGACGATCCAGCACTTACTCCACCTGCTGATCCTAGTGGGACGACTCGACCACGACTGCACGCGGCCCCGACCCTTCTTCCTCTACTACATGGGGGCCGTGTGATCCGCACCTCGGGCTGTACGCTTGTACCCGAGGAGGCACCAGCTGCTGGTTGAGGGGGGCGAGACCATTCGACAAGGGAGGCGCCACGACACATTCAGTGCCAGCACCCGCCTCAATAGATGATCGGCGACATCAACGATCACGTCACTCGGTCTAGGCAAAATCTCTCACTTTGCTCATTCTGCATTTGTTGCTGATTTGAACCCTGAGATGTTGGACACGCTTTGACGGATCCAAATTGGGTAAATGTCATGCATGAGAAGTTAGAAATTTGAAAGAAATGGGGTTTGGGGGTTCTAGTTCTCCTCCCTCTGAGGGTCACCCAATTAGGACAAATCGGTTTTCAAAAACAAACAAGGAGAGGATGGCCATGTTGTGAGAAACAAGGCCAGACTTGTAGCCCAGGGGTATAGTCAGAAGGAGGGAATAGACTATGAGGAGACTTTTGCTCCTGTAGCTCGTTGGAGGCTATTAGGATACTCTTGGCTTTTGCTGCATCCAAAGGGTTTAAACTTTTTCAAATGGATGTCAAGAGTGCCTTCTTAAACGGCTACATAGAAAGAGGAGGTGTATGTGAGACAACCCCCGGTTTGAAAATCCCAAGTTTCCAAACCATTTTTTTAAACTTCACAAAGCTTTATATGGTTTGAAATAAGCCCCTAGAGCCTGGTATGATAGATTGAAAACCTTTTTTCTTGCTAAGGGTTTTAAAATGGGATGTGTTGATAAAACGCTCTTTCTCTTCAAGCAAGGCAATGATACTTCTTGGTCCAGATTTACGTTGATGATATCATTTTCGGTGGTTCTTCTCACGCTTTGTTGCCAAGTTTGCAGATACTATGAGCAGTGAGTTCGAGATGAGCATGATGGGTGAGTTGACGTTTTTCCTCGGGTTGCAAATCAAGCAATCCTGAGAGGGGATGGTGCACCAGGGCAAGTACACCAGAGACATTCTGAAGAAGTTCGATATGAGTGAGGCCAAGCCTCTTCCAACACCCATGTCAACCATGACGGCCCTGGATGCGGACAAGGAGGGAGAAGCTGTGGACCAGAAGGAGTACCGGAGTATGATCAGGTCGCTGCTGTACCTGACGGCCACACGCCCGGACATTCCGTTCGCGGTGTGTCTTTGCGCGCGATTTCAGTCGTCGCCGCGCACTCTCATCGTCAGGCGGCGGTCAAGCGCATTATGGGTACTTATCCTTCACTCCAGAATTGGATTGGTATTCTGCTTCCTCCACTCTCTCCTTTGCGGTTATTCCGATGCCGATTTGTGGTTGCCGTATTGATCACAAGTCCACTTCTGGGACTTGTCAGTTTTTTGGTTCTCTTGTTTCGTGGTCTTCTCGCAATCAGTCTAGTGTCGCCCAGTCTACCACGGAGGCTGAGTATGTTGCTGCGGCTAGCTGGTTCCCAGTTGCTCTGGATGATGGCCACTTTGCGTGATTTTGGTCTGAGCTTTTCTCATGTTCCTTTGCTTTGTGACAGCACGAGTGCGATTAGCGTTGCTAAGAACCCCGTGCTGCACTCTAAGACCAAACACATTGGGTGCGCTTTCATTTTCTGCGAGACCACTATGAGAAGGGTGATATCGACCTTCGCCATGTCGATACTCATCATCAGTTGGCTGATATTTTCACCAAGCCTTTGGACCAATCAACTTTTGCTAGGTTGAGAGGTGAGCTTGGTGTGTGTTCCTCTTTTAGTTGGGGGAAACATTTTGGTTCTTGTTCTATAGACTGACTTTTTTCTTTCTTTGGTTTCATCATGCATCTTTGCATGTCATACTGCATATTTCCATTCAGAGCTTCATTAATATAATCCTTAGAATGGGGCTATGCTCTGTTTAGTGTATGCTTCGATGCTATTTAATGATGCTAGTAGCTTATGCTCTTTCTGATCACTAATACATGTTATGAGCTGAGCTATTTTACGAATGGTGAATTCTGCTTAATGACATAAAACTTGAAAAATGTTCACCATGAGATATGCACCTAGCATGTGTAGAATGTGTTTAAATCACTTGTGTTTTTCATATATGCTAGGTTGCTATGTCTCTAGTTCTGAGTCATTCACTTGTTTGGTATGTTCATATGCTGTTTTAAAATTTGAACCAAGATAAGTGATTTGGAAAGATCAAGATGGGATTGCTTGTCCGCATATCACAGTTTCGAGACTGTTTCTCATTGCACTTTGAGTTAAATTTGAGCTGTGTAGTGTATGACCGAAACTGTTGCTTTAAGCTTCTGATTGCTTTGCATAGGCTTCGCACAGTTGAAAAGTTAGGCAATGACAAGTTTTCAACTCTCGCAATCGCATGCTGAAATTTAAACTTGTGTAATTTAACTGCTGCAACTCCGATAAAATTTGGATACACAAGTATGTTTCATTCTATAGCATGATGATTGAACTGTGCTAGGGGTAGTTCACCTAGTATACATGTTTAGCACATGTCTGACTTCCTGTCTATACATGTTTAGTGCTATTTTGATGGTGAATACCTTTTTGGCTTAAAACTGTTCACTTTGCTCACATGTTCATATTTCGCATTTGGTGATCAGTTTGAGCCTTTGCTAGCGTTTTGTGCTTATTATTGAGTCATCAAATCAGCACTTTGTCCAGCATCTTCCTATTCTATTGACCATATTTCTGAAGCTGCTAACTTGCATTTTGACTCATGTGCATTTGGAGGGAGAGTTCTTCTATCAAGGGGCAGAAATTTTGGTTGATAGTGCATTTTCAACTAAGGGGGAGAAATTCTCCAAATCATAAGATCAACTAAGGGGGAGATTCCCTAGTTGTGTGCACTATTGGAGGGGGAGCTTGAGTTGGAGTTTGCTCGGTTTTTGAGGTTGTTTGAATCTCCCAATTGGTTCGAAGCTTTTCTGCTAGTTGTGTTGAGCCTCTGTGCCTCTGTCTTGAGGGACTAGCGATTTGGCTTTGTTGTCCAATTGGTTCGGAGCAATTTTGGTAGCTAGTTGTGTTGAGCCTTTGCCTCTTTCTTGAGGGACTAGCAACCTTGTCTTTATGCTATTTCAGTTGGTATCGAGTTCTCTCGCTAGCAGTGTTGAGCCTGTTCTGCCTCTTCTTGAGGGCTAGTTTTGCTTTGCTTGGTTGCGTCGAGCCGTTGCCCATGTCTTTGGGAACCAAGTTGTGTTGCTCTTTCCACTTGACCTTCTTCGGCTTGGATATGCTTTTGGGTCAGTTGGTCGAGTTCTCTCTTCTTCTTCCTTCCTTTTTCTATTTCATTATGATTTGTGTTGGTAGTTGACAATGCACTCATCAAGGGGGAGATGCGGATACATGGGTGTATGCCGAGTCTCTGAGTGATGAGTGATTGTCAACTGGGATAATGCGCATGGTCTTTGGCTTGTGTTGTGCAGGTGTCGAGCACAGATACAGTGATCAAAAGGCAAGGTGAAGGTAAAGTAGAGACGTGCCGTGGTGATGGACCGAGAGTGGCGAAGGGCGGACGTGAGGCTTGGACTGAGGGACCGGTGGCCCGAGGATCAGCTGTGGGTGCTGACAGCCTGGGACAGCGACGAGCGAAGACTTGAGGGCATGGTGTTGCCTGAGTCGAGGACTTGGGGACACGTGCCGGTGGACGGGGTGCACGGGCGATGCATCCCCTCTACGACTCGGTTTGGTGGTTGAGCCACAGAAAAACCATCGAGTGGACGGTTCTAGGGTTTGGGCCTCGAAACCTGGGTGCTGACGGTTTCCGAGTTTGGCCACAAAACTCGGGCTGAGGACGGTTTCCAGGTTTGGGCCTCAAAACCTGGGTGCTGCGGGTTTGCTGAGTTTGGGCCTCAAAACTCAGGCCATGGATGGCTGGTTTCCCGGTTTGGGCCTCAAAACCAGGGGTTGGTCGTGAAGGCTGGTTTCCCGGTTTGGGCCTCAAAACCGGGGGCGAAGTCCAGGAAAAGGACGAGCGGAGCGGTGGCGGCACGTGGCGGCAATCGGTGAGGTTGCGTCGAGGCAACGCTACTAGTTGTGCGGGCGTGGCCGTCGGATCACCAGCATCTTCGAGTTGGTCCAGAATAACCCTAGGGTTTAGCTGGCTCGCTCTGTAAGTAGTTAGGGGTAGAGTGGGAATTAGAATTAGGATAAGTAGGGGGAGACACCCACCTCCCCATTTATCTCAGCCATTTGCTATTTTCAGTCTAGGGTTTCCTGCTCTCCCACATCCCTGCTATAGCTACTGAGATCCGTAGAGACGGTGAACAATACCTCTGTGTATTTGCTTTTTGAGGAAACGAGACCGTAATCTCGTTGTCTCCTCTTGGGGACGAATTTCGGCTGGCAATTCATGGTTCGATTCGTGTTTGGACTTGTTCTTCGCGTTCTTCGTTTTCTCCACGATTTTCCCGTCACTAGTTCTCTCTCCACATTGAGTCTTTCGTGATTCCGTTCGAACTGAGTTGTGCTAGATCATGAGGCACTTCTTTCCACCGAAGGAATTTCCTCTAACCTCATGAGCTAGTAGATCGGTCGATTTTCGTTTCGGGTCAAGTTTTTGTCCCTTCCCTGAATTTCTTCGATTCATCGATTTGGAGATAAGTTCGAGCCATGATCTCTTAGAGATAGCTCACTATCCTCCCTATGACTCATCTCACCAAGTTTGATCCCTAGAGGATTCGTTTTAGGTGGGATCAAGTCGAATCGGTGGATGAACGGTGAATGAAGTGGGGGTGACCGGACGCTGGGCACAGGTTGATCGGACGCTGACCCTGTGCGTCCGGTCGTTGAATGGTCATCGTGTTCTTTCCTGCGACTTGACCGGACGCTAGTTCCTGTAAGTGACCAGACGCGACTCTTCTACTGTTCACTGCTCGACTGTTCTTGACCGGACGCTGCGGACCTGACCGGACGCACCGTTTACCAGAGTCGGTCGAAGACAGTAAGGTTCCAGAGATTTTTCTCTGACCGGACGCGTCTGGTGCTCACCGACCGGACGCAGGCCAGAGTCCGGTCAGGTCACTTCTGTGAGTTTTCGTCCGCAGTGTGTTCGTTCGTTAACGGATTTGGTTTCCGTCTGTTGCGTTAGGTTTCTAGGGTTGTTTAGTGTTCCGCTGTGCTTCTCGGAAGCATCCACCCTACATCTAGGGTCGTGGACACTTGCAAGCTCTAGGTTTGCTCTTGGGGTTGATTCTGGGACAGAGGCAACAAGTTTCCGAAAGGAAAATTTGGAGCTCCCATTCATGCCCCCCTGGTCGCTTTCTGGTTGCACTTTCGGTCCTTCATTGTCAATTACCATGGGTTCACGAGTGACTCACAAGACGGAAATCGTCATCAAAACTCGCGCCCAAAGCTACCATAACATGCCACATCAACGTTCATGCCCGGTACCATAACATGCCACATCAACGTTCTTTTTAAGCAAGGAGATTGAGCAATTGATACATAAACAAGTTTCAGGCTCAAATTATTGTGAATCACTAATGAATAAGATTTAAGTCAAACATTAAAAATATAAATTATCAATAAATTTTTAGTCATTGAGTTTAAAAATATGACAACTACATGAATAGATTCGTCTTTGTTGGGAGCACACTTGCCTTACCCCCGCACACGTGCAGAGGAGTGGCGAAGGTGGCCGATCGTCAAAACCGAACGCGAGGGTACAAAGAAAGCAGGAACAGTGGTGCCGTAGCTCTATTCCCAAGACCCGTCTCTATTACACTGTTCATCCCCTGGTATTTATAGGGGATACCAAGGGGCACTGAGCAATTACAAAAGGGCACAAGAAAGATTTCTTACTTAGCTATACAACGGAAGGGCAGAATCGTACAAATACAGACGGTACAGAAACCCTAGCTAGCCTTCCATATGTCCGCTGCCACCCGGCTCGCGCTTACCCTCGCGAGAACGCGAGGGTTGACCTCCGGCTTGTGAAACCATCCCTCAAGTCTCGAGGTCTGCGTCCGCTCGCCACCCGTTGAGCCTAAGCCTCCTAGCGAAGGTGTGCGGGACGCGCGAGGGTCGCTTCCAGTGTTCTTCACGCCCTTTGCCTGCACGAACTGTTAAACATCCCGAGGGTCGGGCCAGTACTCGAGGGTTAGAAAGGTGACTCGAGAGACTTAACAAATAACAAGGGTTTTCACGAAGGCCCGCGGGGCACCCGAGGGTCGTTTCCTGATTCAGCCTGCATGACGTCACTGCCGAGGGTCCTTTCCCCCAACAGTCTTGAAAAATACTTTTATAAAAGTATACATATGTCATTTTATCATAAATTTTTTTTATAGAAATAAGAAATTAAGTTATACTTTAGAGACTACGTCACTATCCAAAAGGACTTAGAGTTATTTATAATTTGTATTTTTAATGTTTGATTTAAATCTTTTTTAAAATGATTTTCTTTACGTGTATGGATGATCTTGATACGACGAGAAAACTTTTATCTGGTGAGTCAACGTGTGTACAGTTGCCAGTATTATAGCAGATATACAGTACTTTATTAGCCGTGCTCTGCTAGTAGTTTTCTCGTGTTTGGCCGGTCGTCTGCATGCTTGTCTGTCTGTTCCTCTGTCGGCACTCGGCAGGATGCCAGGATATCGATCAATGCACGCAGATGCAGCGCCGAAGAGGATCGATCCTGGCTTGCAAGCAGGAAACGGCGCTTGGCCATGTTTGTCAAAAGATTTTAAGATTTCCTATCACATCGAATCTTTAAACGTATGTATAAAATATTAAATATAGGTAAAAAAATAACTAATTATACAGTTTGTCTGTAAATATCGAGACGAATCTTTTAAGCGTAGTTAGTCCATATTTAGATAAAGTTTGTCAAATAACAACACTACAACATAATTGGGCTTTAGCCCCGGTCGACAGGGCCTTTAGCTCCGGTTGCCGAGCCGGGACTACGCTTCTGGTTGTGGTAATACCAGTCGGGACTAAAGGGTCCCCTGGTTTTTCCTTTTTATTTTCATTTCAGTTCTGTTTTAGTTTTGTTTATTTATTTAATAGGTTTTTCAATATATATTCTTTGCTGCTAATATATATAATTTATATATATTAGCAGCATAACACAATAAGCTTATTGCATGCATATATAATTGAACTATAGAACTACATATATATATATAAAATATATGTATATAAAATTACAAGCAATATACATATAGAAGTTGTCCAAATATCTATCTACACAAGCTGTACTCCAAAGTTAGTACTGTAAACCTATTACAAGTTGTACTCCATCTAACGATCTACGGGGCATACAAATGATCATCATTGTTTGGAATCAACGACTCGTTGCTATTATAGTAGAACTCGCCGTTTGGATTTATGACTTGTTCCCGAAGAAATCCTGCTATTGTCTCTTGTATTGCTTTCAATTGGTCTTGTAGCATCACTTTTTACTTCAACCAGGCAGTCTTCAATTGGAATTAAAGAAGATATTAGTTATATCTATATTATCAATATTAAGTCTATAAAAAATGAAAAGAAACATGTTACGGTTGATGATTTCTTCAGGAATTCTATTTGATTCTATCATCATGTACTCGCAAACATAGAATACACATAAGTTGCTACCCTGTTTTTGTCTCAAAATCCACTGTAGATTGAAAAGATTCATCTCGTAATAAAGATATGATATATGACATGATATAATAAAGATACACGTACATTGACGAAGGTGTAAACTTACTGGTAGTCGTGGCTTTATTGTAAGTGAGGCCTTACATTGACTCATATGTTCCCGAGCAATCAATTTTCTCAAACCCTAATCCGACCAATGAAACATTAATAGTTGGATCATTATTTGATTAGTATACATATATACAAGCTTAGTATATACTTTAAGCATGCAAGCTAGGGATCGAAAAATTACCTTTGGAGGATGTCTATCATATCTTGGCAATCTTCTTGCGGTTTGCTCAATGAGTCATAGATTAACACATTGCTGTGTTTGAGATCGATGACCATCAGTATCCAGTGATAGCTGTTCATACACATGATTCATATATATATATATTATTAGGGTTAAGTAAAATAAAATGTGCACATTATTAACTATATATGTCTCACGCACTTAAAGTTGTATGAGAAGAAAATTCTTTCTCTATCTTTTTGGTTCACGAAGAACCTCATGAGATTCGTACACGACTCATCGCTCCAAGTCGCTGAAGGGTTTAGAGCCTTGAAAACAACATATGGATCAACAAACCCAACAGAATTGTCATGTTTATCTCTGAGCTGAATCATCTAATACCTGCAAAATATCGAGTTGAGTCGATACTACGTACTATATACACATACTAGAAAGTTCAATGAAAACTATAAAGGAAACACTTACAAACAATAGCAGCTAAGGAGCGATTTGTCCAGTACGTCCATATGACATAGCTGGTGTAATTCCTCCATCTGGACTAAGATCGATTAGGTCATCGCCACGGAAGTAGTGGTGGTTCCGAATTCGGACAGAAATCCAATTAACATCACCGTCTTTAGAAGCCTCCATGCACCATTTGTTGATTGCAAACATCTGCGTATGTCACACCCCAAAATTTTTGATTTTGGGTTGTGAGTAGAAAATACTAAATAGAATAAATAATTTTAATATTTGTATAAAATTGATCAATTTAGTTTGAGTTAGCGCCACATTAGTTGTTGTAAAATGATAATTTTTATTTTTTCCTAAACTAACTTGATGGTTTTTTGCTTGAGTGTGTTGCATGTTGTTTGAGCTTGTGTTATGAGTCCGTATAGTTTTTAAAATGCGTTTCTTTATCTGGCCTGTTTCCGTCTGTTTCTAAAAATCAAATTTATCGTTCCCTAGTCCATCCTCTTGTTGGATTTTTCCAAGATTATTATTTTCCTTTCTCCAAAATCAGTTCTTTGATTTATCATCATCGGTCGTCCATCGTTTTCTTTATTGTTTTGGAACGGCTGCGGTCATTTTGGGCCATGGAGCAAGAGGCAACCATGCCCCTTAGTGCCTCGTGTCCCTAACATGTAGGACCTGTGCTGCTACTGGCCCGTGGTCAGGTGAATCAACTTGAGTTTGTTTGACCTGTGCCGGCATATCTGATCCGAAGTAAGCACATGCTAAGGTCTTGCCTGTTGTCACCCTGCATATAAATATCTGGCCCTAAGCCTTGGTACCTTTTCCCTAGAAAGCAAATCGCACATCTCGTGACCTAAGCCAGAGCGCCTCCGCGAAGTCTCCTGGCTCTGCCGTGACATACACCTTCTCGTCGGCCGCCGATGCTTGAGGAATTTGCCGTGACGCCTCATCTGCAACCAGCGAAGCCGGCGATGCCATGATGGGTGAGACTCTGCTGCTGCCCATCATCCATCTCCTCTTTTCAGCTCCGTGTTTCTCCTGCAGTATGCAGCTTGCATCTCCTACCAAAGTGCTTTTGCAGTTCATGCAGCACCACGACAAGTGCTTTTGCTGCTGAAGCTTAGCCATGCTAGAGAAGCCATGTCCCGGCAGTAAGCATGCGACATCACCGTCTCCAGTGTTTTCGGCATGGCCACACCATGCGTATCTATTCCTGACAAAGATGAACTCTGTACAGTGGTAAAATTAAATACTCACAATCCTCATCTAGCGTAGCTCCTTGCTTACTGCTATATATCTATGTCTAAATTTATATTCTTTCATTCCAGTTCCAAGCAATCTCAATCTGTTTGTTGAGCCAAATAATCATATTATGTAGCCAGAGATTTATAAACAAAATATTATATGATTAAGAGCTAATATGAATATGTTTCTAAAATTATAATTTGCTTAGCTTAAACACGTCGCATATGTGACAAGCTCGATTAGTTGCTCTCACATGCATTTTTGTTTTGCAAAAATAAACTTTAACTTGATTAAATTATATAACAATATTTATGAATAAAATATGATTAGTCTAACCTGATTTTAGAATTAAAATATGCTAATCTAAATTAATCACTTTCATATAATTTTGGTCAATTAAAATAGATCAAGCATGTAGTCTTTTTCTTCTTTTATATAATATAAAACTCTCGTAGACGTGTCTTTCAGCAACAACTCTGTTTTAGTCGTTTTGTACGATCTTGCAATCGTAGCAACAAGCTCTCTTTGAGTACGTTGTTTCGTCTCGTGTTGTGTGGTCCTTAGTTCGTCCTTAGTTCTCTTCTTGTTTGTTTGTATGTTTGTCTATGTGTGGTGCTTGCTGCGAGTAGACGTGAACTGCTTGTCGGCGCTGAAGATCAGAAGGTGATGACCGAAGGCTTGTGCGAGAGAGTTGAGCAAGTTTATACAGGCAAGTATAATATGGGATCTTCCTTGTTTCCTATTCACGATAATTCACTAAATTCATTCTGCATGTGTCTACCTTGATAACCAAAGGAACAACCTAGTCTTGTTGACTTATACCTTGTCACCTTGGGTTGTGCATTGGGTAGTTATTGCTAGTGCTCAAACGGATGATTATGATCATGTAACTTGATTAATGGTATATGCAACGAACAACTAAAAGATGCTTTTTGAGAAACATAACCTATCTGTAAGTGGATTCCCCCAGGACTTACAGTGCAACCGTGAGGGCTATATGGCTCTGGCTTTAGCTTAGTATGATGATCTTTTCTAGCTTGTTAGTGGTTACCTTTGTGGCACAAGAGGGGTGTGTTCCGGGTCGGGTATAGTGTGGCTCCTTTCCACATGAGTATAGGCTGCGTGTTGTTGTGCCATCTGGAAGGAGGGCTCTACACCTGTAGGCCACAGAAACCTAGCGGCCCTAACTTGTTAGACGAACTTTTGAAAGGCTTCATAGTGAACCCTGCCGACCTTCCTCGGAAGTGGGTCAAGAGGCTGATCACCTCAGATAAATGGGTAAATCACGACTTGCTGGTAAAGATGTACAACCTCTGCAGAGTGTCTTTAAACTGATATATCAGCCGTGCTCTCGGTCAAGAGCGGCCTGGGCTCCTTATGGAATAATAACTTGTGAAATTGATTATTAATTGTTTATGTTCTTGCTATACGTTATTCATGTTTACTTAATCATATGGTTATTTGGGCTGGTGCTTAACTCGTTGTTACTCAGCTGCTTATTAATATGACATAATTAAAAGCAGACCACAGTTAAACCTGTGTCGACCTTTTGAGCCTTATGAACCCCATGTTGTATTTGCCGAGTACGATATGTGCCCACTCTTGCTATTTCCCCCACACCTCAGTCTCCATCAGAGTCGCGCAACGGAAGCGTGGTGAAGACAAATAAGTTCCTAGAAGATTGATGGAAGTGCTTGTGAGAACATATATGATGAATGATTGACATTGATGAGGAAGGTTTGAGGCTTTTTCCGGTTGAGTCTATATCTGTTTATGCGCTTAATGCTTATGACTAACCGGTGGCGTTGAGTTGTGGTGTTTCTGTGTTGGTGTGCGTGTGCAACATGTGTCTCTTGGCTGTGTTGATGTGCATGTGTGGAGCTCGGATACAGTGGTCGATGGCGAGGTGAAGGTCAAGTAGAGACGTGTCGTGCCGACGGACCGGGAGCGGTGAAGGATGGGCGTGCCGTGCCGCGGACGTGCCATGCCGATGTACCCAGAGCGGTGAAGGGCGGACGTGAGGCTTGGACCGACGGACCATGAGGCCGGAGGACCAGCTGTGGTAGCTGGCACTTGGCATTGGCGAGCGAGAGCACATGGGGATGTGCGATGCATCGGCCGAGTCAGGAGGAAGACGATGGCGTCGTGGCACTTGGCGGGAGGTCGGACACGGGCTTGCGTGCGGCGCAAGTGCCATCAGCCGAGTCAAGAAGGAAGACGAAGGCGTTGTGCCCGGCGTGGAGGCTGGACATGCATCGGCATCGGTGCTAGTGGTCGGGGAGTGCGAACCACATCCCGTCTACGGCGTGGGTTCGGTAGCTGAGCCTCAAAAAGCTACCCTCGACGGTTTCCGAGTTTGGCCTCAAAACTCGGGTGGCCGGTTTCCGAGTTTGGGCCTCAAAACTCGGGATGGACGGTTTCCAGGTTTGGGCCTCAAAACCTGGGCTTGCAGGTTTCCGAGTTTGGGCCTCAAAACTCGGGGTGGACGGTTTCCAGGTTTAAGCCTCAAAACCTGGGCTGGCAGGTTTCCCGGTTTGGCCTCAAAACCGGGGAAGGTCCAAAAGGACGGTCGACGCGTGGCGGCACCGAGAGGCTTGCGTTGCGGCGAAGCTATCGGTGAGAAGACACGGCGGTCGATGGTGACGGCACATGGCGGCATCCTGGAGCTTGCGTCGAGGCGAAGCGAAGGATGAGAAGGCGCGTGGCCGTCGGATGAAAACTGCTAGGGTTGGACAGTTTTACCCCTGGGGTATTTGGGTTGAGTACTTCATGAGAGGGCGTTTTGGTCTTCGGACATGCGCCTATATATATGAAGGGGGCTGGTTAGGGCAGCCCATCCTTGGAGGTGTCACTCTCATTTTGTTCATTTGAGAGGAGGCTAGGGTTAGAGGAGGAGTGGCTCTTGTTCTTGAACTTTTCGCCATCCACGCTTTGTTGTTGCGAGGAGTGGCTTGTAACCCGACACAGTGTGCTACACAATTCATCATCCCGTAGAAATCCAAGGATCAATTTCTTACTCCTCTTGTGTTGGCTGAAATTTGGATCGATTCGCGTTTTTGTTCTTCGCGTTTCGGTTTTCCCCTCCCGGAGATTTGCCTCGTTCTCCCTCTTCGAGAGGTGGTTTTCGATTCCGCTTGAACCAACTTGTTCTAGATCGTGAGGCGCATCTTTTCACCAAAGGAATTCACCTCTAACCTCACGAGCTAGCAGATCGGTCGAATTCGTGTTCGTTCTTCGTTTTTCTCCTTTTGCCTGTTCACCTTCGATTCTCTTTGATTCTGCAATCTATATTTAGGTTCAATCCATGGTTTCTAAAAGATAGCTCACTGACCTTGTTGTGAACACCTCTGCAAAATTTCAGATTTTTCGGAGTTCATTTGGTTGAGTTTTGGATTCGAATTCAGAATTTTCTGGAGCTTCAGCGCAAATACCAGACGTGTCCGCTATGATCCCGGATGTGTCCGGTACACTTAAAATTTGAATTTCGAGCTGAAATTTTGTGGAGATCTTCCCTTAGGTGTCTTCTAGCTCTGGTTAAAATTTCATAATTGTTGGACACTGTTTGACAGGGTTTTGGATTTTCTCTCAAAACTGGTCTGAGCAGTGAATACCAGACGTGTCCGGTGTGAATCCCGGACGTGTCTGGTATTTACACTTTGGAGTTTTGAGCTGCAAGTTTTGGGAGACCTTCCTGGGTGTGTCTAGTACCTGTGGTTCAAATTTCACAATTTTGGACTCCGTTTGGTACTCCTTTTGGTTTTTCTCCTAGGATTGGTCACTGCAGTTTTCAATTTGCTCCGAGGCTCTTTTGAGTTCGAGTAGTGTCCCGCTGTGCTTCTTGAAAGCATCCACCCTACATCTAGGGTCGTGGACACTACTGAGTCCTTGTCTTGCTTTTGGGGTGACTCTCTGGGACAAGGGCCATCGATTTCTCGAGAAGAAATTTGAGGCTCCCATTCACCCCCCTCTTGTCGCCAATTCGGTCCTTCAATTGGTATCGGAGCTAGTTAAGGATCTCTCTACCTTAACCGGTTCCGGATCTGTGAAGGCGACCTTTTAGAGTGGTTTTGCTTCCGACGTAGTTTGCCGAGGTGTTGAGCTTTTGTCTTGCTAACACTAACAATGCTTTGTGAAATGGCACCAATTTCCTCTTCTTGCATGTCTTTGTCCTCAGGTTGGAATCATGGACATGTGATCGAGGATGACATTGTGAGAAGGAGGAGTGAGGCTCTGGAGGCAGAACATGAGGTGGACGTTTTGCTGGACTTTCTAGGGGATGATGAGCATTCGACGGAGGATCGTATACGTGAATTTGGCAAGGCCAAGAAAGGTACACTTTATGCTTGTCTTGGGATTATGTCTCTACAATTTAATGATTGTCGTGATGACAACAGTAGATATGATGAGCTTTGTGATACCTTGCATAGAAAGATCAAGAAGTTGAAATGCTCTTTTGCTCGGTTGAGATGTGGTCTTTCTCATTGGAAGTCTAGTGCGTCTTTACCTTGCACCTCTTGTAGTGACATGGTTAGGAAGAATGATGAGCTATGCTTTTCTCTTGCTAGCTTAAAATCTGAATATGACATGTTGACATCCAATGCCTACAAACCATGTCTAGTTTGCATTGACTTACGCAAGGATCATGATTGTGCTAAAACTGAAATAGCCTTGCTTAAGTCAAATGCTTTGTTACCATGTGTTTCTTGTGAGTCTTTACATGCTGAAATTAATAAATTAAAATTGACTCACACCACATGTGTAGATGAACTTAAGCATGCTAGGGCTGAAATTGATGAGATAAATGCTAGGCCTTGTAGCTCATGCTCTTTGAATAAAAATGCTTTCCATGCTTCTAGTGATACTCATGATTCTTTGCTTGATGTGAATGGTGTTGTTTCTTCCACCGATTTCATGTGCACATCATGCATTGATTTGGAAAAAGAGGTTTGGCTTTGAAAGTTTTGCGCGATGATATGAGCGCCAAGTTGGTTGAGCACAATGATATGAGTGCCAACCTTGAAAAAGAAAATGAACTCTTGCGTACCACATATGCCGAGTGCATTAGAGAGCAGATGGACAATCTAAAAAACACTCCTTGTGGTACTTGTGATCGCCTCATGTTTGAGAATGAGGTTTTAGCCAAAAGATGCAAGAGTCTTTGTGCTAAGTCTTTTGAGTCACGCATTTCTTGCAACTCCGATGTTGATATTTCACGGTTTGCATCTTTGCAACCGGAGTTGAGTTCTTGTGCTGCGTGTGAGTCTCTTTGTTGACACTTGCTAACGCTACTTGAATACTAGGTTGTCATCCCCAGCATGGCACTAGCGTGTACTATGGTATTTATACGCACACAGATAAATCCGTAAGCGCACGGATACCGTTGTAGCTTTTACCCGGTTAAAGGTTTATCGTATCCACAGGGAAACAGGAGAACCAACGACGCTCTAACTTAACCAAGATAGATAGGTGGGTGTAAAATAGGAAATATGGTAGAATCAGATAAGAACAATATTAAAGGTAAGGTAACAACGGGTGATAATATGGGAATAAAGAGTAGAGCAATCTAATATATGGGCGATAATAGGAGAATAGAGAGGATAACTAGGGTTTCTCTACTTCAAAGGGGTATGTCTGTCTGTGGCGTACCATGAATATAAAACAACACAGAGGATGCTTTTACCCAAGGTCGAGGACTCCTACCAGTCCTTCTAATGGGAGGTGGACTACAGAGGACAACGTAGCTGTCACCTACGCGGCCTACACACGATCCGACTAGACAAGGGATATCCACAAGTAATCTAGGTCTAAGCACCACGCTTACAACTATACTACAACTCTAACCTATAGGGTCCTATAGATTAAAGTACTCAAAAGAGTTGTGAACCAGATCATACATGAATAGTAATTGCATAATGAAATAGAAGTAGATTACCAGAGTCATCCCATGAGCAAGCTTGATTAGAGCTTGATCATGGCGAAGTACAACCGGAGGAGGCACCGACACGCCGGCCTCTCCTCCAATCCTCCCTCGCTCTCCATCTTGCTACTATCTAGATCTACTCTAGTTTAGAGAAGAGAGGAGAGCTCTCATCTCCAAACCCTAGCTTTTGCTCTGTCTATGAATAATGAATAGGGATGCCTCCTCCAGGGGCCAGGGGCCCTGCTTATATAGCCCCCTCAAATGAACGTGGACCGTCGGATCAAACCGACCTTAATCGCACGGTTTTCCTTGATCCCTTAGGTCGGTGGAGCATGATCCGCGAGACGGGCTCTGATTGGCCCCGAGACCTGGGCGGGCGCCCAAGGGGGGAGGGCGGGCGCCTAGCCCCCGGGCCCGCTCGGCCTCTCGCTCGTTCCCGTGGCTTCTGGACTCTTCTAGATGTTGGATAATTGCCGCACACGTTAATATCTCTATGTAAACCCGACGTGTGGGCCTTTCCTCCATATTTCCTGATAACCCCCTGCAGAAATAGACAAACACCAAAACTCGTGGAATTCTGTCAGATAAAACCCTAAGTCTGGGTGTTGGTTGCATTTGGATCCTTTTCTTTATTTATTTGATGGTATATTTGGTACTTAAGGACCGTCAACAAACTCCCCCAAGCTTACCTCTTGCTCGTCCCTGAGCAAGGATAGACTCAGTGATGGATCAGAAGTTGCTGTAATGCCCTTGAACGTTGAAGGTACACATGCTTTCAAACGAGGTCTCATCTCTGAGTTAGAGTAAGCTGTCAAGACTTACAACTTACTCATTTTACCTTTCACCATGGGGCTTGCAACCGTCACTTATGTCTTGAGCAGTTAAAAGATAGAACGGTCTAGTCAAGCGCCATGTCTCTTATTCTTGATCAGCTATAGCTCTGGAGTTTTTGCAGATTTTCAAATAAAACTCAGAGATTCCTTTGTATGACTCTCTCAGATCTCTCTTTTGTGGTATTTCTGGATCCTTACCAAGGCAGTGATGGTATATGCCTTCTCTCAAAGTATGTGGTATTTTTGGTATGAGGCATAGTGACATTGCCTTCTCTCTCACCCTACTCTAATAAGGTTTTGATATCGGGAGCTCATAGGTGGGAGATAGCTAATACATACTTACAAGAAATTTATTGCATAGTCAAACCATGGATCCAGAAGAACAAGTCAATAAGTTAAATCAAGATGTGCATGTGTGGCGAATGAATGGTGTATGGTGATAATAATGGTGAAAGTCTAATTCTACTTTTGCTCTTTTGAGGGGATACATACCTTTCTTGCACTTGAGGAGGATGAGATGCTTTATATTTTCTTTTTCCTTTCTCTAAGGTGGGTATCTTGTACCCCTAATTCTACTGTCGCACACTTGTCCATTTTTACCTCTCTTCTCACTTTTTCTTTTCTTCGAGGTTCCAGGCACTTGCCCCTTTTATTCCTCGTATATTTTTTTCTCGAGGTTCAGGCACTTGCCCTTTTTATTCCTCGTATTCATATATATATATATATATATATATTTTTCAGAGCACTCATCCTCCTGGGATAATATAGCAAGTGGTAGTAACCAAAAAACTGGAGCATTTATTTCACAGGGAATAACAGGGATAGAAAAATGTTTTTGGCTATTCTCTGCTGGATAGGAGTAGAATAATTTTAGGTGAATCTGAGATGAATTGAGTGGATATGTGGATATATGGAGTATTGTTTGAACGTCAGTGATCTTGACTGCATGACAGCTCCTAAGGACAGTAGCTATAGCAGAAGTAGTGGAAGTCTAATAAGCATGTAACTGGTAGGGATTTAAATCTCATCATGAATCAATGCTAAATGTAGGACTAATGGTACTCAATGCTGAATGCATAATAATAGTATAGAGATGTGAATGTTCAGTGAATATAATTAATGAGTAGATAAATGCTCATCATGATGAGTAAATTATAGATTCAAGAAAGATAAAGTCTAGATTATAGTAGAATATAAAAATGCATAAGCAGATACATATATACGTTGTAGTTAATGATATCTAATATAGACTCTAACTTGAACAGGTTAAAGATTATATAACGAAAGAATATTAGCAATACTATGATTCAGAGAATTTCTGAGAATTCTAGAAGCATCTCTAGCAGAGAATCGCATCTCTAGGAACAGATAAACAGCCGCTCAACCTTCCCATATCATATCCGTTAACGACTTAGACTTTAGATCAAGTACTTCCCACAAGTTCAGGTTCAGAGCAAATCTTAATTCATAACAGTCATGCCTAAACTTGAGAGAGATTTGAATTTTGAGAACTAGTCATGGCAGAGCACTATTCATTATTCCATGTGAGAGCTTATCATGAGGGTTCATAGCAAAATTTATTTATTTATTTATTTAGCAAACTAAGCAAAGATATATACATATAAGCACAAAATCTTTATTTGGGTTTTTATGATTATGCGTCTTTTATTATTTGAGTAAAGTATAAACGAGTAGAGACGAAACACTTAGCTTGATAAATGGGGTGCTTCCCCCAAGCTGGATTTTGACGTTAATTTCTTTTGATGTAGCTAGCAGGTGGCGGAGGGTATTTGAATGTCGGCCAACCCTGACAGCGATTAGGATGCCCTCCGTCTGCTTCTTCTTTGATCCTTGAATTCTTTCGGTGAGGGTTCAATGTTTTAAGTCTTCTGAACAAGACTTTCAGCTGTTTCATCCTTTAGGTGCATCTTGATTCAGGTGTGGACCTTGACACTGCACCTCTTGATACGGTGTCACCCATGTTCTTCGTTTGCCCGCAGTTCAAAGTGTGGCGTTAAGTGTGGGAGCTGGCAGCATCTTGTCAGTGTGTTTGTGCTCGTAGATCCAGGTTCTTCACTTAGTAGAGTCTGGGGGTTGAAAACTCCATGTTTTGCTCGAAGTGTATCCTTAATCGAAGAGTGATAATGCAGTATCACCTTGTGAAAGCTTTCCTTTCTCAGTGGTTGTGTGTCTTGTTTGTCTCCTTCCATGGATCATCTCTCTATGGATATGAGTTATGTCTTCCTTGTGCAAATCATTTAAACTTCATGTGTCTCCTTCTTTATCCCAATGTTAGTTTGTATCTCAAGACTTCCCGGGTGGGATATTGAAAGTTTTCCTGTAGGGGTTAGTCCGACAAAATATACCAATGTCTACACAAGCAGGTTTTAGTTCAATAACGAACTAGACTCCATGTCTAATCAGATTAAGGAAGGCTGGTTAACCTAAGCACCATGCTTAATTTTAAAGCCAATAGAAGTATGTGCAGTACTTCCAAACTAATACTTACTAGGATAAACAAAGGTAGCCTGATGGCATTCATAGAGATCTACTCAAGTGAGATGAAGTAGTGTGATTAGTGTTTACAAATTGAACATGTCTCAAAGGTTAGGGACAACCAACATAGCCAACATGGCAATGGATATTTTTATGTAAGGTACTCCCCCAAGCTTGAATTTTGCAAAATTCAAGTTGGATGAATTTAATGTTGCACGATGATTGGTTGGACATACCTTATGTCTGTCATTCCTTTGATCTTCTTGCTCCAATCCTGGAAAGGTTAGTGACAAGAATACCCGAAGATATTTTTACAATTATCCTTATATGCTCAATACACAAGGAATGTTGTAAATAATTAAAAGCTCATGTTACGATCTGATCAGTGCTTATTTAGGACACTAAGCTTGTCTTGGGAAACCATCAATTTATGTTGGCGAAGTGGTTTCCCCTCCAACGCCAACCTATCTATATCAAGATCAACTCAACGAGATCTGCAATATTTATTAGACATATGCATCGACAACTGCTCTTTGAAGTTTTATAGATAGAAAGGAAGAGGGGGTTGGAGATCTCAATGTGGTGATGTTGGCAGGCGAGACCAATAAATGGGGAGATGTTTCATATGAGCATGGAGTAAATGAAGTGGCTATGAATAGATTCCATGCTCATTGATGTTATCTGTTTTCCAATCTGAATGTTCAGAATTCTCTCGGATTGGTTTCGTCTGAGTCTTCTTCTATAGATGGATGAATCTCATCTTCAAAGGGAGTTAAAGAACTCACCATTGAAATTGAGACAAGGTCAGATCCATTAAGGCTTCTTCCTTGTCCATTCCATTCTACACATTCCAGCCATTTAGAACTTGTGATCAAGACAGGAAAGCTGATAGAATCTTCTATATGGCTTAGCTCTCCTTCTATGGCATTACTTGACATGCCATCCTTATGGTCTTCATGACTCCTATGGTTTGGTCGTCTTGGTGGAATTGCTAGGATCCTCATGAGACTGGAAAGGAGAGGGATAAGAGGGATTTCTAAGGTCAAGGATGGTTTAGAACTTGTCTTCTATGAGGGTCAGAGGGATGACGTTTAAGGTCAAGGATGGTTGAGAACATGGAAGGGGAGAAGATAGATTTTCTATATGGCTGAGGCTCTCCTTCACTTGATATATCATCCTCGATTTCTTCATAACAGGAACCAGGACATTCTCTAAGAGAAACATTATTGCAAGGATTTGAAATTCCTGCTGAAGGTCTCTTATGGAACCAGAAGTCTAAACCATCAGCATCTGAAAGACTCAAGGTTGGAATTCTTCCTCCTTGGAGAATTTGGAGTATTGATGGCTTAGGATCGATAGCTAAGGATAGAAGTGGTTGTGATCTGGGCTATCGAAAACTTCTTCTTCTGTCCAGGAACTGGTTCTTTATCTTTCTCAGGGATCTGAATGCTAGGAGACTTTCCACTCATTAAATCAATCAAATTCCAAGCTTCACTAGCGGACAGGCGGTGGAAGGATCCTCAGGGCCGCATTAAGGGTTTGCTATTTTCCCTAATAAGGCCCTTAAAAAGTGAATTAGAAGAACTTCTCCAGAATAGAAAGCTTTGGGCCAGTGAGAGTAAGGTCAATAAAGCGGTCCCATGATTCGCCAAGAGATTCTTCTTTTAGTTGTCTAAAAGAAAGAATCTCGATCCGAAGATCCATCACTTTGGAGATTGGGAAATATTTAGACAAAAATCATTGGATAGCACCTCCAATCTCGTGAGCACTTCCTACGTTGAGTTTATAGCAATGTCTAGCTTTTCCCATTAAAGAGAACGGAAAGAGCTTCATTGAATGGTCTCATCGGACATGCCTTCTATGCGAAGGAGGTCACAGATTTGTCCAAACTCTTCTAGGTGTGTGTTTGGGTTTTCCACACCTTCTCCTGAGAAAGGCTGTTTTTGAAGAAATTCTATGTATTCGGGCTTATCTCAAAACTAGATGTCATGATAGGCTTTGAAGATTTGGTAGTTCGAGATGTGTGCCCGTAGGTCTATTAACTGGTAGATAGACATGTTTGCATTCATAATAGACCAGAGATCAAGGATTAGAAAGAAGAAAGAATAGCAGAGATGAGGCAAAGGATAAAAGGAATATATATATATATATTAGAAAAAATGATTAAGCTAGTTTGTAGTCAACTCAGCAACCGTTTCCCGGAAACGGCGCCAAAAAGATTGTTGACACTTGCTAACGCCACTTGAATACTAGGTTGTCATCCCAAGCATGGCACTAGCGTGTACTATGGTATTTATACGCACACAGATAAATCCGCAAGTGCACGGATACCATTGTAGCTTTTACCCGGTTAAAGGTTTTATCGTATCCACAGGGAAATGGGAGAACCAACGACGCTCTAACTTAACCAAGATAGATAGGTGGGTGTAAAATAGGAAATATGGTAGAATCAGATAAGAACAATATTAAAGGTAAGGTAACAACGGGTGATGATATGGGAATAAAGAGTAGAGCAATCTAATATAGTGGCGATAATAGGAGAATAGAGAGGATAACTAGGTTTCTCTACTTCAAAGGGGTATGTCTGTCTGTGGCGTACCATGAATATAAAACAACACAGAGGATGCTTTTACCCAAGGTCGAGGACTCCTACCAGTCCGCTAACGGAGGTGGACTACAGAGGACCACGTAGCTGTCACCTACGTGGCCTACCACACGATCTGGCTAGACAGGGATATCCACAAGTAATCTAGGTCTAAGCACCACGCTTACACCTATACTACAACTCTAACCTATAGGGTCCTATAGATTAAAGTACTCAAAAGAGTTGTGAACCAAATCATACATGAATAGTAATGCATAATGAAATAGAAGTAGAGTACCAGAGTCACCCATGAGCAAGCTTGATTAGAGCTTGATCAGGCGAAGTACAACCGGAGGAGGCACCGACACGCCGGCCTCTCCTCCAATCCTCCCTCGCTCTCCATCTCACTACTATCTAGATCTACTATAGTTTAGAGAAGAGAGGAGAGCTCTCATCTCCAAACCCTAGCTTTTGCTCTGTCTATGATAATGAATAGGGATGACTCCTCCAGGGCCAGGGGCCCTGCTTATATAGCCCCTCAAATGAACGTGGACCGTCGGATCAAACCGACCTTAATCGCACGGTTTTCCTTGATCCCTTAGGTCGGTGGAGCATGATCCGTGAGACGGGCTCTGATTGGCCCCGAGACCTGGGCGGGCGCCAAGGGGGAGGGCGGGAGCCCAGCCCCCGGGCTCGCTCGGCCTCCCGCTCGTTCCCGTTGCTTCTGGACTCTTCTAGATGTTGGATAATTGCCGCCAACGTTAATATCTCTATGTAAAACCCGACGTGTGGGCCTTTCCTCCATATTTCATGATAACCCCCTGCAGAAATAGACAAACAACCAAAACTCGTGGAATTCTGTCAGATAAAACCTAAGTCTGGGTGTTGGTTGCATTTGGATCCTTTCTTATTTATTTGATGGTTATATTTGGTACTTAAGGACCGTAACACTCTTGACGATAGCACTTGTGCCAAGGTTTCGGATAGCTCTTTCATAGCTACTTCTAACCTTGCTGTTTCTTCGAGTGATGTCCAAGGGACTCTCTTGACAAAGGTGCTTCTCACATTTTTGGGACTCGTGTTCCAATCCGGTTTTCCATTGCACTTTTGCAAGAAGGATGGACATTCATTCGATTTTGGTTTCCGCCGTGTCAAACACGAGCGACGTATTCGAGCTAAGGCTTTTAGGAAGCCACGTAGCCTTTCCCATGCATGTGTGCTCTGAGTGTTGGCATCAAGTCTGTTGTTGATGCTTATGTTCTAAGTCCCAAGGACTTATCACTTGTCAGATAATGGTGTGCCTCCAGTAGGCCTTTGTACCATTGCTCTTTTTGTGAGAAAGATGGGCATCAAGAAACTTTTGCTATCAGCGTGTCAAACGCTTGCGCCGAGCTCGATCTTCTAGGAAGATGGTGGTTCATAGCCCTTCCCATGGCATGAACGCTTGTGCTCCTAGTAAGAAGCCCCTTTGTTGATGGGTTTTATGACTCCTTCTCTAGTGGGTTAGCTCATGATCGTGGACAGGCCTCTAGTGCTCTTCTCTTGGTCCACGTCATGCTCTCATGATGCTTCTATTGGTTCTTCTACAAAAACTTGGAAGATGTTTGCCTTTTCCGTGGTACGACTCGTTCTTCTCCTTGAGTTGTCCTTTTGAGGAATGCTTCCAAGGGTGTTTCATAATTGCATTTGAACCAACATTTGCATCATGCTAACCCACAAGATAAGTTGAGTTTGTGACCAAGTCTTGGGTTCCCAAGTATATGCTTGCTAACCCTTCGGGATCCAAGACTCGGGTTACTTTGTCTCTTGTGTGTAGATATGAGGACACGGGGGGAGAACATGCGCCTGATGGGACTTGGTCTTTTAGATGTGGCCAAGATTTGCTGGTTCTCTACACCCCGCTTAGAATTGCCTCCAAAGAGGTTTGCAGTTTGGTGAGCTTTCGTATACACTCATACCTTGTACATCCATGATTATGTCTTGTGGTATGAGATGGTCTTTCATGCCCTCACTTGTATAGTTCTTGCATGTACATTTTCTTTTGTATCATGTTTGTTTTAGTCTAGCATGTGCTATCTTGTATATCATGTCATGCTAGCTTTGTGTAAGCTTTGGTGGCTATTCCACTTTCATGCTAGTTGGTGATCCTTATGAATATTATGCCATGCTTACCATACTTCTCCATGAGCTTTACTTGTAGAGGGGTGATGTTCATTAGGTGTCACTTTTAGGTGCTAGTTTTGGTTAGCTACATGTATCCTGTTGATATGTTTAGTTCGAGCACTAGTCTTTTCCACAATTTTATCATGTTACATGCTTTGGATCTATTGCTATCATTATCTGCATTGTAGCATGTGTTGAGGTTTAGGTGTGTTTGAGTTGATCATGTCTTTAGGCTGCATTTGCTATATAGTGCTTTATCTGTTGCATGGTAGTTTGACTAGTTTGAGTTCAGATCTCCTTGCGGTATCATTCATAGGTATTGCTCTTTTGTTGAGTGTTCACCTTATGCTTATTATGTGACTTACCGTTTTGTGGAGACCTTGAGGGTCACACTGGACGAGACGATACCTTGTGTTTTCTCTGCTTTTGAGTGTGCAGGAGAACAGAAGCCTGGAGAGAGCATTTTGGCTCACGGACCCGATACCACTTCTTCCACGACTTGGGGTTCCTTTCGAGCAGTTCTCCAGCAAGCACTAGTTATACCTGTGGGAGCGACAGCATCAGGCGAGGGGGAGACGACTTCGGCGAGGCAGGCGCCCCGGAGTTCAGCAGATTTAGGCGTCCCCTTGGGTTCACAGCAGCAGGCGGTCATGCGCTTCATGAGGTATCTCCGACACTCTTCTGAGTTGGGGTTTTGGTTATTCTTCTTCGACCTCTTTCTGTCGTGTGGTCTTTCCGATGAGGATTTTGCTGGCTGTTCGCTTGAGCGTCTCTTGGCTCTTATTTGTGAAGTTGGTGTGGTTTCCATTTTAGTTGGGGAAGCATTTTGCTTGTTGTATCTTAGTGGACTTTCTGATATCGTTTTGTTTGGGTTTTCCTTTTTAAGCTATTTGCTTTGTCTTTGATATACTAGCTTTTGCATGCATTTCATCATGTATATCTTGCATTTAGAGCTTCATGTATTAGTAATGAGAATAAGATTATGCTCTTTTTGGTATGCCCCGTTTATTCATGATGATGCTTGTAGCTTAGGCTCTTTTGATCACTTGATACATGTTATGAGCTAAGCTATTTTTGGCAAATGGTGAACTTGACTAATCAACTATGAAATCTTTAATTTGTTCACCATTGAGATTGACAACTAGTATGGGTAGGATGTGTTGAGATCATGTGCTATCTTTTGTATGCTGGGTGCATCTCTCTTGCACTGAGTCATTCACTTGCTTGGATGTTCATATTTACCGTGTGCTAAAATTTGATCCAAGTCTAGTGAAATGAAAAGATCAAGATGAGATTGCATGTGTCAGCACCTCACGGTATCAAGACTGTTTCTCATTGCACTTTTGAGTTAAACTTGAGCCGTGTAGTGTAAGACCGAACCGATGCTTTAAGCTTCTGATTGCTTTTCTTGCATAGGCTTAGCCCGGTTGAAAAGTTAGGCAATGACCATGCTTTCAACCCTCGCAATCACATGCTTTAATATGAACTTGGTTAATACCGCTGCAATCTCTGATAAAAATTGAAAATAACACAATTTATGCTTCATTCAATGGCATGATGATTGAACTTTGCTAGGGGTAGTTCACCTTTTATACTTGATTAGCACTTGGTTGATTTCTGTCTATTCATGCTTAGTGCTATTTAGTGGTGAACTCCTTTTCAAATGGCTTAAAACTGCTCATATGCTTAATTGTTCATATTTCGCTCATTTGATCAGTTTGAGCCTTTGCTAGCATTTGTATTGGTTGCTACAATTCAGGGCAGCACCCTTTTGAGCATCTTTTCATTTAATGCCTATACACTTGAAGTTGTTGCATTAGCATATCATGCAGTTTTAGTAGTGTACATACCCCCAGCCCGATACACTTTGTGGCACTTTCAATGCTTTTATTGCCACCATATGCTTTTGGTAGTGATAAATGTCTTGTGTGTGTCAAACTTTGTGGAGAAATGTCAAACTCCCCTCTGCAATGGGTTTCCCATTAGCAAGGGGGGAAAAGGCAACATGCTGAGGGGTTTGACATTCTCCACAAAGTTGACACAAACACAAGACAAGTCATCAACCAAAAGCATATGGGGGCAATGAAAAGCATTGAAAGTGACCACAAAGTGTATCGGGGCTGGGGGTATGTACACTAAGCTAAAAATGCATGATATGCATAATGCAACAACTTCAAGTGTATAGCAATTAGAATGAAAAGATGCTCAAAAGGGTGCTGCCCTGAAAGTGTAGCAACCAATACAAATGCTAGCAAAGGCTCAAACTGATCAAATGAGTACGAAATATGAACAATTAAGCATATGAGCAGTTTTAAGCCATTTGAAAAGGAGTTCACCACTAAAATAGCACTAAGCATGAATAGACAAGAAATCAACCAAGTGCTAAATCAAGTATAAAAGGTGAACTACCCCTAGCAAAGTTCAATCATCATGCCATTGAATGAAGCATAAATTTGTGTTATTTTCAAATTTTATCAGAGATTGCAGCGGTATTAACACAAGTTCATATTAAAGCATGTGATTGCGAGAGGTTGAAAGCATGGTCATTGCCTAACTTTTCAACCGGGCTAAGCCTATGCAAGAAAAGCAATCAGAAGCTTAAAGCATCGGTTCGGTCTTACACTACACGGCTCAAGTTTAACTCAAAAGTGCAATGAGAAACAGTCTTGATACCGTGAGGTGCTGACACATGCAATCTCATCTTGATCTTTTCATTTCACTAGACTTGGATCAAATTTTAAGCACACGGTAAATATGAACAATCCAAGCAAGTGAATGACTCAGTGCAAGAGAGATAGCAACCCAGCATACAAAAGATAGCACAAATGATCTCAACACATCCTACCCATACTAGTTGTCAATCTCAATGGTGAACAAATTAAAGATTTCATAGTTGATTAGTCAAGTTCACCATTTGCCAAAAATAGCTTAGCTCATAACATGTATCAAGTGATCAAAAAGAGCCTAAGCTACAAGCATCATCATGAATAAACGGGGCATACCAAAAAGAGCATAATCTTATTCTCATTACTAAATACATGAAGCTCTAAAATGCAAGATATACATGATGAAATGCATGCAAAAGCTAGTATATCAAAGACAAAGCAAAAATAGCTTAAAAAGGGAAAACCCAAAACAAAACGATATCAGAAAAGTCCAACTAAGATACAACAAGCAAAATGCTTCCCCAACTAAAATGGAAACACACACCAAATTCACAAATAAAGAGCCAAGAGACGCTCAAGCGAACAGCCAGCAAAATCCTCATCGGAAAGACCACACGACAGAAAGAGGTCGAAGAAGAATACCAAAAACCCGAACTCAGAAGAGTGTCGGAGATACCTCATGAAGCGCATGACCGCCTGCTGCTGTGATACCCAAGGGGACGCCTAAATCTGCTGAACTCCGGGGCGCCTGCCTCGCCGAAGTCGTCTCCCCCTCGCCTGATGCTGTCGCTCCCACAGGTATAACTAGTGCTTGCTGGAGAACTGCTCGAAAGGAACCCCAAGTCGTGGAAGAAGTGGTATCGGGTCCGTGAGCCAAAATGCTCTCTCCAGGCTTCTGTTCTCCTGCACACTCAAAAGCAGAAGAAAACACAAGGTATCGTCTCGTCCAGTGTGACCTCAAGGTCTCCACAAAACGGTAAGTCACATAATAAGCATAAGGTGAACACTCAACAAAAGAGCAATACCTATGAATGATACCGCAAGGAGATCTGAACTCAAACTAGTCAAAACTACCATGCAACAGGATAAAGCACTATATAGCAAAATGCAGCCTAAAGACATGATCAACTCAAACACAACCTAAACCTCAACACATGCTACAATGCAAGATAATGATAGCAATAGATCCAAAAGCATGTAACATGATAAAATTGTGGAAAAGACTAGTGCTCGAACTAAACATATCAACAGGATACATGTAGCTAACCAAAACTAGCACCTAAAAAGTGACACCTAATGAACATCACACCTCTACAAGTAAAGCTCATGGAGAAGTATGGTAAAGCATGGCATAATATTCATAAGGATCACCAACTAGCATGAAAAGTGGAATAGCCACCAAAGCTGTACACAAAGCTAGCATGACATGATATACAAGATAGCACATGCTAGACTAAAACAAAACATGATACAAAAGAAAATGTACATGCAAGAACTATACAAGTGAGGGCATGATGAAAGACCATCTCATACCACAAGACATAAATCATGGATGTACAAGGTATGAGTGTATACGAAAGCTCACCAAACTGCAACACCTCTTTGGAGGCAATTCTAAGCGGGGTGTAGAGAACCAGCAAATCTTGGCCACATCTAAAAGACCAAGTCCCATCAGGCGCATGTTCTCCACCCCGTGTCCTCATATCTACACACAAGAGGACAAAGTAACCCGAGTCTTGGATCCCGAAGGGTTAGCAAGCATATACTTGGGAACCCAAGACTTGGTCACAAAACTCAACTTATCTTGTGGGTTAGCATGATGCAAATGTTGGTTCAAATGCAATTATGAAACACCCTTGGAAGCATTCCTCAAAAGGACAACTCAAGGAGAAGAACGAGTCGTACCACGGGGAAAAAGGCAAACATCTTCCAAGGTTTTGTAGAAGAACCAATAGAAGCATCATGAGAAGCATGACGTGGACCAAGAAAGAAGCACTAGAGGCATGTCCACGATCATGAGCTAACCCACTAGAGAAGGAGTCATAAAACCCATCAACAAAAAGGGGCTTCTTACTAGGAGCACAAGCGTTCATGCCATGGGAAGGGCTATGAACCACCATCTTCCTAGAAGATCGAGCTCGGCGCAAGCGTTTGACACGCTGATAGCAAAAGTTTTCTTGATGCCCATCTTTCTCACAAAAAGAGCAATGGTACAAAGGCCTACTGGAAGGCACACCATTATCTGACAAGTGATAAGTCCCTTGGGACTTAGAACAATAAGCATCAACAACAGACTTGATGCCAACACTCAGAGCACACATGCCATGGGAAAGGCTACGTGGCTTCCTAAAAGCCTTAGCTCGAATACGTCGCTCGTGTTTGACACGGCGGAAACCAAATCGAATGAATGTCCATCCTTCTTGCAAAAGGTGCAATGGAAAACCGGATTGGGAACACGAGTCCCAAAAATGTGAGAAGCACCTTTGTCAAGAGAAGTCCCTTGGACATCACTCGAAGAAACAGCAAGGTTAGAAGTAGCTATGAAAGAGCTATCCGAAACCTTGGCACAAGTGCTATCGTCAAGAGTGTTGACGGTCCTTAAGTACCAAATATAACCATCAAATAAATAAAGAAAAGGATCCAAATGCAACCAACACCCAGACTTAGGGTTTTATCTGACAGAATTCCACGAGTTTTGGTGTTTGTCTATTTCTGCAGGGGGTTATCAGGAAATATGGAGGAAAGGCCCACACGTCGGGTTTACATAGAGATATTAACGTGTGCGGCAATTATCCAACATCTAGAAGAGTCCAGAAGCAACGGGAACGAGCGGGAGGCCGAGCGAGCCCGGGGGCTGGGCGCCCGCCCTCCCCCCTTGGGCGCCCGCCCAGGTCTCGGGGCCAATCAGAGCCCGTCTCACGGATCATGCTCCACCGACCTAAGGGATCAAGGAAAACCGTGCGATTAAGGTCGGTTTGATCCGACGGTCCACGTTCATTTGAGGGGGCTATATAAGCAGGGCCCCTGGCCCCTGGAGGAGTCATCCCTATTCATTATTCATAGACAGAGCAAAAGCTAGGGTTTGGAGATGAGAGCTCTCCTCTCTTCTCTAAACTATAGTAGATCTAGATAGTAGTGAGATGGAGAGCGAGGGAGGATTGGAGGAGAGGCCGGCGTGTCGGTGCCTCCTCCGGTTGTACTTCGCCATGATCAAGCTCTAATCAAGCTTGCTCATGGGATGACTCTGGTAATCTACTTCTATTTCATTATGCAATTACTATTCATGTATGATTGGTTCACAACTCTTTTGAGTACTTTAATCTATAGGACCCTATAGGTTAGAGTTGTAGTATAGGTGTAAGCGTGGTGCTTAGACCTAGATTACTTGTGGATATCCCTTGTCTAGCCAGATCGTGTGGTAGGCCACGTAGGTGACAGCTACGTGGTCCTCTGTAGTCCACCTCCCGTTAGCAGGACTGGTAGGAGTCCTCGACCTTGGGTAAAAGCATCCTCTGTGTTGTTTTATATTCATGGTACGCCACAGACAGACATACCCCTTTGAAGTAGAGAAACCCTAGTTATCCTCTCTATTCTCCTATTATCGCCCATATATTAGATTGCTCTACTCTTTATTCCCATATATCACCCGTTGTTACCTTACCTTTAATATTGTTCTTATCTGATTCTACCATATTTCCTATTTTACACCCACCTATCTATCTTGGTTAAGTTAGAGCGTCGTTGGTTCTCCCATTTCCCTGTGGATACGATAAAACCTTTAACCGGGTAAAAGCTACAATGGTATCCGTGCACTTGCGGATTTATCTGTGTGCGTATAAATACCATAGTACACGCTAGTGCCATGCTTGGGATGACAACCTAGTATTCAAGTGGCGTTAGCAAGTGTCAACAATCTTTTGGCGCCGTTCGGGGAAACGGTTGCTGAGTTGACTACAAACTAGCTTAATCATTTTTCTAATATATATATATATATTCCTTTTATCCTTTGCCTCATCTCTGCTATTCTTTCTTCTTATCTAATCCTTGATCTCTGGTCTATTATGAATGCAAACATGTCTATCTACCAGTTTAATAGACCTACGGGCACACATCTCGAACTACCAAAATCTTCAAAGCCTATCATGACATCTAGTTTTGAGATAAGCCCGGAATACATAGAATTTCTTCAAAAACAGCCTTTCTCAGGAGAAGGTGAGGAAAACCCAAACACACACCTAGAAGAGTTTGGACAAATCTGTGACCTCCTTCGCATAGAAGGCATGTCCGATGAGACCATTCAATGGAAGCTCTTTCCGTTCTCTTTAATGGGAAAAGCTAGACATTGCTATAAACTCAACGTAGGAAGTGCTCACGGAGATTGGAAGGTGCTATCCAATGATTTTTGTCTAAAATATTTCCCAATCTCCAAAGTGATGGATCTTCGGATCGAGATTCTTTCTTTTAGACAACTAAAAGAAGAATCTCTTGGCGAATCATGGGACCGCTTTATTGACCTTACTCTCACTGGCCCAAAGCTTTCTATTCTGGAAGAAGTTCTTCTAATTCACTTTTTAAGGGCCTTAGTAGGGAAAATAAGCAAACCCTTAATGCGGCCTCTGGAGGATCCTTCCACCGCCTGTCCGCTAGTGAAGCTTGGAATTTGATTGATTTAATGAGTGGAAAGTCTCCTAGCATTCAGATCCCTGAGAAAGATAAAGAACCAGTTCCTGGACAAGAAGAAGAAGTTTCGATAGCCAGATCACAACCACTTCTATCCTTAGCTATCGATCCTAAGCCATCAATACTCCAAAATTCTCCAAGGGAGGAAGGAATTCCAACCTTGAGTCTTTCAGATGCTGATGGTTTAGACTTCTGGTTCCATAAGAGACCTTCAAGCAGGGATAATTCAAATCCTTGCAATAATGGTTCTCTTAGAGAATGTCCTGGTTCCTGTTATGAAGAAATCGAGGATGATATATCAAGTGAAGGAGAGCTAAGCCATATAGAAAATTCTATCTTCTCCCCTTCCATGTTCACAAGTTCTAAACCATCCTTGACCTTAGAAATCCCTCTTATCCCTCTCCTTTCCAGTCTCATGAGGATCCTAGCAATTCACCAAGACGACCAAACCATAGGAGTCATGAAGACCATAAGGATGGCATGTCAAGTAATGCCATAGAAGGAGAGCTAAGCCATATAGAAGATTCTATCAGCTTTCCTGTCTTGATCACAAGTTCTAAATGGCTGGAATGTGTAGAATGGATGGACAAGGAAGAAGCCTTAATGGATTCTGACCTTGTCTCAATTTCAAATGGTGAGTTCTTAACTCCCTTTGAAGATGAGATTCATCCATCTATAGAAGAAGACTCAGACGAAACCAATCCGAGAGAAATTCTGAACATTCAGATTGGAGACAAAGATAACATCAATGAGCATGGAATCTATTTCATAGCCACTTCATTTACTCCATGCTCATATGAAACATCTCCCCAGTTTATTGGTCTCGCCAACATCACCACATTTGAGATCTCCAACCCCCTCTTCCTTTCTATCTATAAAAACTTCAAAAGAGCAGTTGTCGATGCATATGTCTATAATAAATATTGCAGATCTCGTTGAGTTGATCTTGATATAGATAGGTTGGCGTTGGAGGGGAAACCACTTCGCCAACATAAATTGATGGTTCCCAAGGACAAGCTTAGTGTCCTAAAATAAGCACTGATCAGATCGTAACATGAGCTTTTAATTATTTACAACATTGCCTTGTGTATTGAGCATATAAGGATAATTGTAAAAATATTCCTTCGGGTATTCTTGTCACTAACCTTTCCAGGATTGGAGCAAGAAGATCAAAGGAATGACAGACATAAGGTATGTCCAACCAATCATCGTGCAACATTAAATTCATCCAAACTTGAATTTTGCAAAATTCAAGCTTAGCTTGGGGGAGTACCTTACATAAAATATCCATTGCCATGTTGCTATGTTGGTTGTCCCTACCTTTGAGACATGTTCAATTTGTTAAACACTAATCACACTACTTCATCTCCACTTGAGTAGATCTCTATGAATGCCATCAGGCTACCTTTGTTTATCCTAGTAAGTATTAGTTTGGAAGTACTGCACATACTTCTATTGGCTTTAAAATTAAGCATGGTGCTTAGGTTAAACAGCCTTCCTTAATCTGATTAGACATGGAGTCTAGTTCGGTTATTGAACTAAAAACTGCTTGTGTAGACATTGGTATATTTTGTCGGACTAACCCCTACAGGAAAACTTTCAATATCACCCGGGAAGTCTTGAGATACAAACTAACATTGGAGATAAAGAAGGAGACACATGAAGTTTAATGATTTGCACAAGGAAGACATAACTCATTTATCATAGAGAGATGATCCATGGAAGGAGACAAAACAAGACACACAACCACTGAGAAAGGAAAGCTTCACAAGGTGATACTGCATTATCACTCTTCGATTAAGGATACACTTCGAGCAAAACATGGAGTTTTCAACTCCCAGACTCTACTAAGTGAAGAACCTGGATCTACGAGCACAAACACACTGAGCAAGATGCTGCCAGCTCCCACACTTAACGCCACACTTTGAACTGCTGGGCAAACGAAGAACATGGGTGACACCGTATCAAGAGGTGCAGATGTCAAGGTCCACACCTGAATCAAATGATGCACCTAAAGGATGAACACGCTGAGAAGTCTTGTTCAGAAGACTTAAAACATTGAACCCTCACCGAAAGAATTCAAGGATCAAAGAAGACTAGCAGACGGAGGCATCCTAATCGCTGTCAGGGTGCTGCCGACATTCAAATACACCTCCGCCACCTGCTAGCTACATCAAAAGAAATTACGTCAAAATCCAGCTTGGGGGAGAGCACCCCCATTTATCAAGCTAAGTGTTTCTACTCGCGTTTATACTTTACTCAAATAATAAAAAGACGCATAATCATAAAAACCCAAATAAAGATTTTGTGCTTATATGTATATCTTTGCTTAGTTTGCTAAATAAATAAATAAATAAATTTTGCTATGAACCCTCATGATAAGCTCTCACATGGAAATAATGAATAGTTGCTCTGCCATGACTAGTTCTCAAAATTCAAATCTCTCTCAAGTTTAGGCATGACTGTTATGAATTAAGATTTGCTCTGAACCTGAACTTGTGGGAAGAGTACTTGATCTAAAGTCTAAGTCGTTAACGGATATGATATGGGAAGGTTGAGCTGCTGTTTATCTGTTCCTAGAGATGCTAGAATTCTAGAGAATTTTATCTTTGAAAATCATTAAAATATTGCATGATGAGTTCCAGTATGATGAGAGTTTAAATCCCTACCACAGCCATATATACATGCTTATTAGACTATGAACCACACATTTACTTTTTACTGCTTATGAGCATTGAGTGTGGTCAAGCTGTGTAGACCCTTAGGAGCTTGTCATGCAGTTAAAATCAAGATTCACTTGCACGTTCACTCATACATGCTACTTCTACTCCGGAAGTACGCATCCACATACATCCACTCAATTCCATCTCCAGATTCACCTAAAATTATTCTACTCCTATCCAGCAGAGAATAGCCAAAAACATTTTTCTATCCCTGTTATTCCCTGTGAAATAAATGCTCCAGTTATTTTGGTTACTACCACTTGCTATATTATCCCAGGAGGATGAGTGCTCTGAAAAATATATATATATATATATATATATATGAATACGAGGAAATAAAAAGGGGCAAGTGCCTGAAACCTCGAGAAAAAAAAATATACGAGGAAATAAAAAGGGGCAAGTGCCTGGAACCTCGAAGAAAGAAAAAGTGAGAGAGAGAGGTAAAAATGGACAAGTGTGCGACAGTAGAATTAGGGGTACAAGATACCCACCTTAGAGAAAGAAAAAGAAAATATAAAGCATCTCATCCTCCTCAAGTGCAAGAAAGGTATGTATCCCCTCAAAAGAGCAAAAGTAGAATTAGACTTTCACCATTATTATCACCATACACCATTCATTCGCCACACATGCACATCTTGATTTAACTTATTGACTTGTTCTTCTGGATCCATGGTTTGACTATGCAATAAAATTCTTGTAAGTATGTATTAGCTATCTCCCACCTATGAGCTCCCGATATCAAAACCTTATTAGAGTAGGGTGAGAGAGAAGGCAATGTCACTATGCCTCATACCAAAAATACCACATACTTTGAGAGAAGGCATATACCATCACTGCCTTGGTAAGGATCCAGAAATACCACAAAAGAGAGATCTGAGAGAGTCATACAAAGGAATCTCTGAGTTTTATTTGAAAATCTGCAAAAACTCCAGAGCTATAGCTGATCAAGAATAAGAGACATGGCGCTTGACTAGACCGTTCTATCTTTTAACTGCTCAAGACATAAGTGACGGTTGCAAGCCCCATGGTGAAAGGTAAAATGAGTAAGTTGTAAGTCTTGACAGCTTACTCTAACTCAGAGATGAGACCTCGTTTGAAAGCATGTGTACCTTCAACGTTCAAGGGCATTACAGCAACTTCTGATCCATCACTGAGTCTATCCTTGCTCAGGGACGAGCAAGAGGTAAGCTTGGGGGAGTTTGTTGACGGTCCTTAAGTACCAAATATAACCATCAAATAAATAAAGAAAAGGATCCAAATGCAACCAACACCCAGACTTAGGGTTTTATCTGACAGAATTCCACGAGTTTTGGTGTTTGTCTATTTCTGCAGGGGGTTATCAGGAAATATGGAGGAAAGGCCCACACGTCGGGTTTACATAGAGATATTAACGTGTGCGGCAATTATCCAACATCTAGAAGAGTCCAGAAGCCACGGGAACGAGCGAGAGGCCGAGCGGGCCCGGGGGCTAGGCGCCCGCCCTCCCCCCTTGGGCGCCCGCCCAGGTCTCGGGGCAATCAGAGCCCGTCTCGCGGATCATGCTCCACCGACCTAAGGGATCAAGGAAAACCGTGCGATTAAGGTCGGTTTGATCCGACGGTCCACGTTCATTTGAGGGGGCTATATAAGCAGGGCCCCTGGCCCCTGGAGGAGGCATCCCTATTCATTATTCATAGACAGAGCAAAAGCTAGGGTTTGGAGATGAGAGCTCTCCTCTCTTCTCTAAACTAGAGTAGATCTAGATAGTAGCAAGATGGAGAGCGAGGGAGGATTGGAGGAGAGGCCGGCGTGTCGGTGCCTCCTCCGGTTGTACTTCGCCATGATCAAGCTCTAATCAAGCTTGCTCATGGGATGACTCTGGTAATCTACTTCTATTTCATTATGCAATTACTATTCATGTATGATCTGGTTCACAACTCTTTTGAGTACTTTAATCTATAGGACCCTATAGGTTAGAGTTGTAGTATAGTTGTAAGCGTGGTGCTTAGACCTAGATTACTTGTGGATATCCCTTGTCTAGTCGGATCGTGTGGTAGGCCGCGTAAGGTGACAGCTACGTTGTCCTCTGATTCCACCTCCCTATTAGAGGACTGGTAGGAGTCCTCGACCTTGGGTAAACGCCATCCCTCTGTGTTGTTTTATATTCATGGTACGCCACAACAGACATACCCCTTTGAAGTAAGAAACCTAGTTATCCTCTCTATTCTCCTATTATCGCCCATATATTAGATTGCTCTACTCTTTATTCCCATATTATCACCCGTTGTTACATTACCTTTAATATTGGTCTTATCTGATTCTACCATATTTCCTATTTTACACCCACCTATCTATCTTGGTTAAGTTAGAGCGTCGTTGGTTCTCCTGTTTCCCTGTGGATACGATAAAACCTTTAACCGGTAAAAGCTACAACGGTATCCGTGCGCTTACGGATTTATCTGTGTGCGTATAAATACCATAGTACACGCTAGTGCCATGCTGGGGATGACAACCTAGTATTCAAGTAGCGTTAGCAAGTGTCAACAAAGAGACTCACACGCAGCACAAGAACTCAACTCCGGTTGCAAAGATGCAAACCGTGAAATATCAACATCGGAGTTGCAAGAAATGCGTGACTCAAAAGACTTAGCACAAAGACTCTTGCATCTTTTGGCTAAAACCTCATTCTCAAACATGAGGCGATCACAAGTACCACAAGGAGTGTTTTTTAGATTGTCCATCTGCTCTCTAATGCACTCGGCATATGTGGTACGCAAGAGTTCATTTTCTTTTTCAAGGTTGGCACTCATATCATTGTGCTCAACCAACTTGGCGCTCATATCATCGCGCAAAACTTTCAAAGCCAAAACCTCTTTTTCCAAATCAATGCATGATGTGCACATGAAATCGGTGGAAGAAACAACACCATTCACATCAAGCAAAGAATCATGAGTATCACTAGAAGCATGGAAAGCATTTTTATTCAAAGAGCATGAGCTACAAGGCCTAGCATTTATCTCATCAATTTCAGCCCTAGCATGCTTAAGTTCATCTACACATGTGGTGTGAGTCAATTTAATTTATTAATTTCAGCATGTAAAGACTCACAAGAAACACATGGTAACAAAGCATTTGACTTAAGCAAGGCTATTTCAGTTTTAGCACAATCATGATCCTTGCGTAAGTCAATGCAAACTAGACATGGTTTGTAGGCATTGGATGTCAACATGTCATATTCAGATTTTAAGCTAGCAAGAGAAAAGCATAGCTCATCATTCTTCCTAACCATGTCACTACAAGAGGTGCAAGGTAAAGACGCACTAGACTTCCAATGAGAAAGACCACATCTCAACCGAGCAAAAAGCATTTCAACTTCTTGATCTTTCTATGCAAGGTATCACAAAGCTCATCATATCTACTGTTGTCATCACGACAATCATTAAATTGTAGAGACATAATCCCAAGACAAGCATAAAGTGTACCTTTCTTGGCCTTGCCAAATTCACGTATACGATCCTCCGTCGAATGCTCATCATCCCCTAGAAAGTCCAGCAAAACGTCCACCTCATGTTCTGCCTCCAGAGCCTCACTCCTCCTTCTCACAATGTCATCCTCGATCACATGTCCATGATTCCAACCTGAGGACAAAGACATGCAAGAAGAGGAAATTGGTGCCATTTCACAAAGCATTGTTAGTGTTAGCAAGACAAAAGCTCAACACCTCGGCAAACTACGTCGGAAGCAAAACCACTCTAAAAGGTCGCCTTCACAGATCCGGAACCGGTTAAGGTAGAGAGATCCTTAACTAGCTCCGATACCAATTGAAGGACCGAATTGGCGACAAGAGGGGGGTGAATGGGAGCCTCAAATTTCTTCTCGAGAAATCGATGGCCCTTGTCCCAGAGAGTCACCCCAAAAGCAAGACAAGGACTCAGTAGTGTCCACGACCCTAGATGTAGGGTGGATGCTTTCAAGAAGCACAGCGGGACACTACTCGAACTCAAAAGAGCCTCGGAGCAAATTGAAAACTGCAGTGACCAATCCTAGGAGAAAAACAAAAGGAGTACCAAACGGAGTCCAAAAATTGTGAAATTTGAACCACAGGTACTAGACACACCCAGGAAGGTCTCCCAAAACTTGCAGCTCAAAACTCCAAAGTGTAAATACCAGACACGTCCGGGATTCACACCGGACACGTCTGGTATTCACTGCTCAGACCAGTTTGAGAGAAAATCCAAAACCCTGTCAAACAGTGTCCAACAATTATGAAATTTTAACCAGAGCTAGAAGACACCTAAGGGAAGATCTCCACAAAATTTCAGCTCGAAATTCAAATTTTAAGTGTACCGGACACATCCGGGATCATAGCGGACACGTCTGGTATTTGCGCTGAAGCTCCAGAAAATTCTGAATTCGAATCCAAAACTCAACCAAATGAACTCCGAAAAATCTGAAATTTTGCAGAGGTGTTCACAACAAGGTCAGTGAGCTATCTTTTAGAAACCATGGATTGAACCTAAATATAGATTGCAGAATCAAAGAGAATCGAAGGTGAACAGGCAAAAAGGAGAAAAACGAAGAACGAACACGAATTCGACCGATCTGCTAGCTCGTGAGGTTAGAGGTGAATTCCTTTGGTGAAAAGATGCGCCTCACGATCTAGAACAAGTTGGTTCAAGCGGAATCGAAAACCACCTCTCGAAGAGGGAGAACGAGGCAAATCTCCGGGAGGGGAAAAACCAAACGCGAAGAACAAAAACGCGAATCGATCCAAAATTTCAGCCAACACAAGAGGAGTAAGAAATTGATCCTTGGATTTCTACGGGATGATGAATTGTGTAGCACACTGTGTCGGGTTACAAGCCACTCCTCGCAACAACAAAGCGTGGATGGCGAAAAGTTCAAGAACAAGAGCCACTCCTCCTCTAACCCTAGCCTCCTCTCAAATGAACAAAATGAGAGTGACACCTCCAAGGATGGGCTGCCCTAACCAGCCCCCTTCATATATATAGGCGCATGTCCGAAGACCAAAACGCCCTCTCATGAAGTACTCAACCCAAATACCCCCCAGGGGTAAAACTGTCCAACCCTAGCAGTTTTCATCCGACGGCCACGCGCCTTCTCATCCTTCGCTTCGCCTCGACGCAAGCTCCAGGATGCCGCCATGTGCCGTCACCATCGACCGCCGTGTCTTCTCACCGATAGCTTCGCCGCAACGCAAGCCTCTCGGTGCCGCCACGCGTCGACCGTCCTTTTGGACCTTCCCCCGTTTTGAGGCCCAAACCGGGAAACCTGCCAGCCCAGGTTTTGAGGCTTAAACCTGGAAACCGTCCACCCCGAGTTTTGAGGCCCAAACTCGGAAACCTGCAAGCCCAGGTTTTGAGGCCCAAACCTGGAAACCGTCCATCCCGAGTTTTGAGGCCCAAACTCGGAAACCGGCCACCCGAGTTTTGAGGCCCAAACTCGGAAACCGTCGAGGGTAGCTTTTTGAGGCTCAGCTACCGAACCCACGCCGTAGACGGGATGTGGTTCGCACTCCCCGACCACTAGCACCGATGCCGATGCATGTCCAGCCTCCACGCCGGGCACAACGCCTTCGTCTTCCTTCTTGACTCGGCTGATGGCACTTGCGCCGCACGCAAGCCCGTGTCCGACCTCCCGCCAAGTGCCACGACGCCATCGTCTTCCTCCTGACTCGGCCGATGCATCGCACATCCCCATGTGCTCTCGCTCGCCAATGCCAAGTGCCAGCTACCACAGCTGGTCCTCCGGCCTCATGGTCCGTCGGTCCAAGCCTCACGTCCGCCCTTCACCGCTCTGGGTACATCGGCATGGCACGTCCGCGGCACGGCACGCCCATCCTTCACCGCTCCCGGTCCGTCGGCACGACACGTCTCTACTTGACCTTCACCTCGCCATCGACCACTGTATCCGAGCTCCACACATGCACATCAACACAGCCAAGAGACACATGTTGCACACGCACACCAACACAGAAACACCACAACTCAACGCCACCGGTTAGTCATAAGCATTAAGCGCATAAACAGATATAGACTCAACCGGAAAAAGCCTCAAACCTTCCTCATCAATGTCAATCATTCATCATATATGTTCTCACAAGCACTTCCATCAATCTTCTAGGAACTTATTTGTCTTCACCACGCTTCCGTTGCGCGACTCTGATGGAGACTGAGGTGTGGGGAAATAGCAAGAGTGGGCACATATCGTACTCGGCAAATACAACATGGGGTTCATAAGGCTCAAAAGGTCGACACAGGTTTAACTGTGGTCTGCTTTTAATTATGTCATATTAATAAGCAGCTGAGTAACAACGAGTTAAGCACCAGCCCAAATAACCATATGATTAAGTAAACATGAATAACGTATAGCAAGAACATAAACAATTAATAATCAATTTCACAAGTTATTATTCCATAAGGAGCCCAGGCCGCTCTTGACCGAGAGCACGGCTGATATATCAGTTTAAAGACACTCTGCAGAGGTTGTACATCTTTACCAGCAAGTCGTGATTTACCCATTTATCTGAGGTGATCAGCCTCTTGACCCACTTCCGAGGAAGGTCGGCAGGGTTCACTATGAAGCCTTTCAAAAGTTCGTCTAACAAGTTAGGGCCGCTAGGTTTCTGTGGCCTACAGGTGTAGAGCCCTCCTTCCAGATGGCACAACAACACGCAGCCTATACTCATGTGGAAAGGAGCCACACTATACCCGACCCGGAACACACCCCTCTTGTGCCACAAAGGTAACCACTAACAAGCTAGAAAAGATCATCATACTAAGCTAAAGCCAGAGCCATATAGCCCTCACGGTTGCACTGTAAGTCCTGGGGGAATCCACTTACAGATAGGTTATGTTTCTCAAAAAGCATCTTTTAGTTGTTCGTTGCATATACCATTAATCAAGTTACATGATCATAATCATCCGTTTGAGCACTAGCAATAACTACCCAATGCACAACCCAAGGTGACAAGGTATAGTCAACAAGACTAGGTTGTTCCTTTGGTTATCAAGGTAGACACATGCAGAATGAATTTAGTGAATTATCGTGAATAGGAACAAGGAAGATCCCATATTATACTTGCCTGTATAACTTGCTCAACTCTCTCGCACAAGCCTTCGGTCATCACCTTCTGATCTTCAGCGCCGACAAGCAGTTCACGTCTACTCGCAGCAAGCACCACACATAGACAAACATACAAACAAACAAGAAGAGAACTAAGGACGAACTAAGGACCACACAACACGAGACGAAACAACGTACTCAAAGAGCTTGTTGCTACGATTGCAAGATCGTACAAAACGACTAAAACAGAGTTGTTGCTGAAAGACACGTCTACGAGAGTTTTATATTATATAAAAGAAGAAAAAGACTACATGCTTGATCTATTTTAATTGACCAAAATTATATGAAAGTGATTAATTTAGATTAGCATATTTTAATTCTAAAATCAGGTTAGACTAATCATATTTTATTCATAAATATTGTTATATAATTTAATCAAGTTAAAGTTTATTTTTGCAAAACAAAAATGCATGTGAGAGCAACTAATCGAGCTTGTCACATATGCGACGTGTTTAAGCTAAGCAAATTATAATTTTAGAAACATATTCATATTAGCTCTTAATCATATAATATTTTGTTTATAAATCTCTGGCTACATAATATGATTATTTGGCTCAACAAACAGATTGAGATTGCTTGGACTGGAATGAAAGAATATAAATTTAGACATAGATATATAGCAGTAAGCAAGGAGCTACGCTAGATGAGGATTGTGAGTATTTAATTTTACCACTGTACAGAGTTCATCTTTGTCAGGAATAGATACGCATGGTGTGGCCATGCCGAAAACACTGGAGACGGTGATGTCGCATGCTTACTGCCGGGACATGGCTTCTCTAGCATGGCTAAGCTTCAGCAGCAAAAGCACTTGTCGTGGTGCTGCATGAACTGCAAAAGCACTTTGGTAGGAGATGCAAGCTGCATACTGCAGGAGAAACACGGAGCTGAAAAGAGGAGATGGATGATGGGCAGCAGCAGAGTCTCACCCATCATGGCATCGCCGGCTTCGCTGGTTGCAGATGAGGCGTCACGGCAAATTCCTCAAGCATCGGCGGCCGACGAGAAGGTGTATGTCACGGCAGAGCCAGGAGACTTCGCGGAGGCGCTCTGGCTTAGGTCACGAGATGTGCGATTTGCTTTCTAGGGAAAAGGTACCAAGGCTTAGGGCCAGATATTTATATGCAGGGTGACAACAGGCAAGACCTTAGCATGTGCTTACTTCGGATCAGATATGCCGGCACAGGTCAAACAAACTCAAGTTGATTCACCTGACCACGGGCCAGTAGCAGCACAGGTCCTACATGTTAGGGACACGAGGCACTAAGGGGCATGGTTGCCTCTTGCTCCATGGCCCAAAATGACAGCCGTTCCAAAACAATAAAGAAAACGATGGACGACCGATGATGATAAATTCAAAGAACTGATTTTGGAGAAAGGAAAATAATAATCTTGGGAAAATCCAACAAGAGGATGGACTAGGGAACGATAAATTTGATTTTTAGAAACAGACGGAAACAGGCCAGATAAAGAAACGCATTTTAAAAACTATACGGACTCATAACACAAGCTCAAACAACATGCAACACACTCAAGCAAAAAACCATCAAGTTAGTTTAGGAAAAAATAAAAATTATCATTTTACAACAACTAATGTGGCGCTAACTCAAACTAAATTTGATCAATTTTATACAAATATTAAAATTATTTATTCTATTTAGTATTTTCTACTCACAACCCAAATCAAAAATTTTGGGGTGTGACATACGCAGATGTTTGCAATCAACAAATGGTGCATGGAGGCTTCTAAAGACGGTGATGTTAATTGGATTTCTGTCCGAATTCGGAACCACCACTACTTCCGTGGCGATGACCTAATCGATCTTAGTCCAGATGGAGGAATTACACCAGCTATGTCATATGGACGTACTGGACAAATCGCTCCTTAGCTGCTATTGTTTGTAAGTGTTTCCTTTATAGTTTTCATTGAACTTTCTAGTATGTATATAGTACGTAGTATCGACTCAACTCGATATTTTGCAGGTATTAGATGATTCAGCTCAGAGATAAACATGACAATTCTGTTGGGTTTGTTGATCCATATGTTGTTTTCAAGGCTCTAAACCCTTCAGCGCGACTTGGAGCGATGAGTCGTGTACGAATCTCATGAGGTTCTTCGTGAACCAAAAAGATAGAGAAAGAATTTTCTTCTCATACATACAACTTTAAGTGCGTGAGACATATATAGTTAATAATGTGCACATTTTATTTTACTTAACCCTAATAATATATATATATATGAATCATGTGTATGAACAGCTATCACTGGATACTGATGGTCATCGATCTCAAACACAGCATGTGTTAATCTATGACTCATTGAGCAAACCGCAAGAAGATTGCCAAGATATGATAGACATCCTCCAAAGGTAATTTTTCGATCCCTAGCTTGCATGCTTAAAGTATATACTAAGCTTGTATATATGTATACTAATCAAATAATGATCCAACTATTAATGTTTCATTGGTCGGATTAGGGTTTGAGAAAAATTGATTGCTCGGGAACATATGAGTCAATGTAAGGCCTCACTTACAATAAAGCCACGACTACCAGTAAGTTTACACCTTCGTCAATGTACGTGTATCTTTATTATATCATGTCATATATCATATCTTTATTACGAGATGAATCTTTTCAATCTACAGTGGATTTTGAGACAAAACAGGGTAGCAACTTATGTGTATTCTATGTTTGCGAGTACATGATGATAGAATCAAATAGAATTCCTGAAGAATCATCAACCGTAACATGTTTCTTTTCATTTTTTATAGACTTAATATTGATAATATAGATATAACTAATATCTTCTTTAATTCCAATTGAAGACTGCCTGGTTGAAGTAAAAAGTGATGCTACAAGACCAATTGAAAGCAATACAAGAGACAATAGCAGGATTTCTTCGGGAACAAGTCATAAATCCAAACGGCGAGTTCTACTATAATAGCAACGAGTCGTTGATTCCAAACAATGATGATCATTTGTATGCCCCGTAGATCGTTAGATGGAGTACAACTTGTAATAGGTTTACAGTACTAACTTTGGAGTACAGCTTGTGTAGATAGATATTTGGACAACTTCTATATGTATATTGCTTGTAATTTTATATACATATATTTATATATATATGTAGTTCTATAGTTCAATTATATATGCATGCAATAAGCTTATTGTGTTATGCTGCTAATATATATAAATTATATATATTAGCAGCAAAGAATATATATTGAAAAACCTATTAAATAAATAAACAAAACTAAAAACAGAACTGAAATGAAAATAAAAAGGGAAAAACCAGGGGACCCTTTAGTCCCGACTGGTATTACCAACCCAGAAGCGTAGTCCCGGCTCGGCAACCGGAGCTAAAGGCCCTTGTCGACCGGGGCTAAAGCCCAATTATGTTGTAGTGTTGTTATTTGACAAACTTTATCTAAATATGGACTAACTACGCTTAAAAGATTCGTCTCGATATTTACAGACAAACTGTATAATTAGTTATTTTTTTACCTATATTTAATATTTTATACATACGTTTAAAGATTCGATGTGATAGGAAATCTTAAAATCTTTTGACAAAACATGGCCAAGCGCCGTTTCCTGCTTGCAAGCCAGGATCGATCCTCTTCGGCGCTGCATCTGCGTGCATTGATCGATATCCTGGCATCCTGCCGAGTGCCGACAGAGGAACAGACAGACAAGCATGCAGACGACCGGCCAAACACGAGAAATAACTACTAGCAGAGCACGGCTAATAAAGTACTGTATATCTGCTATAATACTGGCAACTGTACACACGTTGACTCACCAGATAAAAGTTTTCTCGTCGTATCAAGATCATCCATACACGTAAAGAAAATCATTTTAAAAAAGATTTAAATCAAACATTAAAAATACAAATTATAAATACTCTAAGTCCTTTTGGATAGTGACGTAGTCTCTAAAGTATAACTTTAATTTCTTATTTCTATAAAAAATATTTATGATAAAATGACATATGTATACTTTTATAAAAGTATTTTTTCAAGACTGTTGGGGGAAAGGACCCTCGGCAGTGACGTCATGCAGGCTGAATCAGGAAACGACCCTCGGGTGCCCCGCGGGCCTTCGTGAAAACCCTTGTTATTTGTTAAGTCTCTCGAGTCACCTTTCTAACCCTCGAGTACTGGCCCGACCCTCGGGATGTTTAACAGTTCGTGCAGGCAAAGGGCGTGAAGAACACTGGAAGCGACCCTCGCGCGTCCCGCACACCTTCGCTAGGAGGCTTAGGCTCAACGGGTGGCGAGCGGACGCAGACCTCGAGACTTGAGGGATGGTTTCACAAGCCGGAGGTCAACCCTCGCGTTCTCGCGAGGGTAAGCGCGAGCCGGGTGGCAGCGGACATATGGAAGGCTAGCTAGGGTTTCTGTACCGTCTGTATTTGTACGATTCTGCCCTTCCGTTGTATAGCGTAAAGAAATCTTTCTTGTGCCCTTTGTAATTTGCTCAGTGCCCCTTGGTATCCCCTATAAATACCAGGGGATGAACAGTGTAATAGAGACGGGTCTTGGGAATAGAGCTACGGCACCACTGTTCCTGCTTTCTTTGTACCCTCGCGTTCGGTTTTGACGATCGGCCACCTTCGCCACTCCTCTGCACGTGTGCGGGGGTAAGGCAAGTGTGCTCCCAACAAAGACGAATCTATTCATGCCATGTCTGTAGTTGTCATATTTTTAAACTCAAGACATCTAAAATTTATTGATTAATGTATATTTTAATGTTTGACTTAATCTTTAGTCATTAGTGATCACAAAATCATTGAGCTGAAAACTTGTTTATGTATCAATTGCCTCATATCCTTGCTTAAAAGAACGTGATGTGGCATGTTATGGTACATGTGCCTTATGAACGTTGAGGTGGCATGTTATGGTAGGTTTGGGCGCGAGGTTTTGATGACGATTTCCGTCTTGTGAGTCACTCGTGAACCATGGTAATTGACAATGAAAGGACCGAAAGTGCAAACCAGAAAGCGACCAGAGGGGGCATGAATGGGAGCTCCAAATTTCCTTTCGGAAACTTGTTGCCTCTGTCCCAAGAATCAACCCCAGAGAGCAAACCTAGAGCTTGCAAGTGTCCACGACCCTAGATGTAGGGTGGTGCTTCCGAGAAGCACAGCGGAACACTAAACAACCCTAGAAACCTAACGCAACAGACGGAAACCAAATCCGTTAACGAACGAACACACTGCGGACGAAAACTCACAGAAGTGACCTGACCGGACTCTGGCCTGCGTCCGGTCGGTGAGCACCAGACGCGTCCGGTCAGAGAAAAAATGTCTCTGGAACCTTACTGTCTTCGACCGGACTCTGGTAAACGGTGCGTCCGGTCAGGTCCGCCGGTCCGCGTCAAGAACAGTCGAGCAGTGAACAGTAGAAGAGTCGCGTCTGGTCACTACAGGAAATAGCGTCCGGTCAAGTCGCAGGAAAGACACACGATGACCATTCAACGACCGGACGCACGGGTCAGCGTCCGATCAACCTGTGCCCAGCGTCCGGTCACCCCCACACTTCACCGTTCATCCACCGATTCGACTTGATCCCACCTAAAACGAATCCTCTAGGGATCAAACTTGGTGAGATGAGTCATAGGGAGGATAGTGAGCTATCTCTAAGAGATCATGGTCGAACTTATCTCCAAATCGATGAATCGAAGAAATTCAGGGGAAGGGACAAAAACTTGACCCGAAACGAAAATCGACCGATCTACTAGCTCATGAGGTTAGAGGAAATTCCTTCGGTGGAAAGAAGTGCCTCATGATCTAGCACAACTCAGTTCGAACGGAATCACGAAAGACTCAATGTGGAGAGAGAACTAGTGACGGGAAATCGTGAGGAAAAACGAAGAACGCAGAAGAACAAGTCCAAAACGAATCGAACCATGAATTTGCCAGCCGAAATTCGTCCCCAAGAGGAGACAACGAGATTACGGTCTCGTTTCCTCAAAAAGCAAATACACAGAGGTATTGTTCACCGTCTCTACGGATCTCAGTAGCTATAGCAGGGATGTGGGAGAGCAGGAAACCCTAGACTGAAAATAGCAAATGGCTGAGATAAATGGGGAGGTGGGTGTCTCCCCCTATTATCCTAATTCTAATTCCCACTCTACCCCTAACTACTTACAGAGCGAGCCAGCTAAACCCTAGGGTTATTCTGGACCAACTCGAAGATGCTGGTGATCCGACGGCCAGCCCGCACAACTAGTAGCGTTGCCTCGACGCAACCTCACCGATTGCCGCCACGTGCCGCCACCGCTCCGCTCGTCCTTTTCCTGGACTTCGCCCCCGGTTTTGAGGCCCAAAACCGGGAAACCAGCCTTCACGACCAACCCCTGGTTTTGAGGCCCAAACCGGGAAACCAGCCATCCATGGCCTGAGTTTTGAGGCCCAAACTCAGCAAAACCGCAGCACCCAGGTTTTGAGGCCCAAACCTGGAAACCGTCCTCAGCCCGAGTTTTTGTGGCCAAACTCGGAAACCGTCAGCACCCAGGTTTCGAGGCCCAAACCTAGAAACCGTCCACTCGATGGTTTTTCTGTGGCTCAACCACCAAACCGAGTCGTAGAGGGGATGCATCGCCCGTGCACCCCGTCCACCGGCACGTGTCCCCAAGTCCTCGACTCAGGCAACACCATGCCCTCAAGTCTTCGCTCGTCGCTGTCCCAGGCTGTCAGCAACCACAGCTGATCCTCGGCCACCGGTCCCTCAGTCCAAGCCTCACGTCCGCCCTTCGCCACTCTCGGTCCATCACCACGGCACGTCTCTACTTTACCTTCACCTTGCCTTTGATCACTGTATCTGTGCTCGACACCTGCACAACACAAGCCAAAGACCATGCGCATTATCCCAGTTGACAATCACTCATCACTCAGAGACTCGGCATACACCCATGTATCGCAATCTCCCCCTGATGAGTGCATTGTCAACTACAACACAAATCATAATGAAATAGAAAAAAGGAAGGAGAAGAAGAGAGAACTCGACCAACTGACCCAAAAGCATATCCAAGCCGAAGAAGGTCAAGTGGAAAGAGCAACACAACTTGGTTCCCAAAGACATGGCAACGGCTCGACGCAACCAAGCAAAGCAAAACTAGCCCTCAAGAAGAGGCAGAACAGGCTCAAACACTGCTAGCGAGAGAACTCGATACCAACTGAAATAGCATAAAGACAAGGTTGCTAGTCCCTCAAGAAAGAGGCAAAGGCTCAACACAACTAGCTACAAAAATTGCTCCGAACCAATTGGACAACAAAGCCAAAATCGCTAGTCCCTCAAGACAGAGGCACAGAGGCTCAACACAACTAGCAGAAAAGCTTCGAACCAATTGGGAGATTCAAACAACCTCAAAAACCGAGCAAACTCCAACTCAAGCTCCCCCTCCAATAGTGCACACAACTAGGGAATCTCCCCCTTAGTTTGATCTTATGATTTGGAGAATTTCTCCCCCTTAGTTGAAAATGCACTATCAACCAAAATTTCTGCCCCTTGATAGAAGAACTCTCCCTCCAAATGCACATGAGTCAAAATGCAAGTTAGCAGCTTCAGAAATATGGTCAATAGAATAGGAAGATGCTGGACAAAGTGCTGATTTGATGACTCAATAATAAGCACAAAACGCTAGCAAAGGCTCAAACTGATCACCAAATGCGAAATATGAACATGTGAGCAAAGTGAACAGTTTTAAGCCAAAAAGGTATTCACCATCAAAATAGCACTAAACATGTATAGACAGGAAGTCAGACATGTGCTAAACATGTATACTAGGTGAACTACCCCTAGCACAGTTCAATCATCATGCTATAGAATGAAACATAGACTTGTGTATCCAAATTTTATCGGAGTTGCAGCAGTTAAATTACACAAGTTTAAATTTCAGCATGCGATTGCGAGAGGTTGAAAACTTGTCATTGCCTAACTTTTCAACTGTGCGAAGCCTATGCAGAAGCAATCAGAAGCTTAAAGCAACAGTTTCGGTCATACACTACACAGCTCAATTTAACTCAAAGTGCAATGAGAAACAGTCTCGAAACTGTGATATGCGGACAAGCAATCCCATCTTGATCTTCCAAATCACTTATCTTGGTTCAAATTTTAAAACAGCATATGAACATACCAAACAAGTGAATGACTCAGAACTAGAGACATAGCAACCTAGCATATATGAAAAACACAAGTGATTTAAACACATTCTACACATGCTAGGTGCATATCTCAATGGTGAACATTTTCAAGTTTTATGTTCATTAAGCAGAATTCACCATTCGTAAAATAGCTCAGCTCATAACATGTATTAGTGATCAGAAAGAGCATAAGCTACTAGCATCATTAAATAGCATCGAAGCATACACTAAACAGAGCATAGCCACATTCTAAGGATTATATTAATGAAGCTCTGAATGGAAATATGCAGTATGACATGCAAAGATGCATGATGAAACCAAAAGAAAGAAAAAAAGTCAGTCTATAGAACAAGAACCAAAATGTTTCCCCCAACTAAAAGAGGAAACACACACCAAGCTCACCTCTCAACCTAGCAAAAGTTGATTGGTCCAAAGGCTTGGTGAAAATATCAGCCAACTGATGATGAGTATCGACATGGCGAAGGTCGATATCACCCTTCTCATAGTGGTCTCGCAGAAAATGAAAGCGCACATCAATGTGTTTGGTCTTAGAGTGCAGCACGGGGTTCTTAGCAACGCTAATCGCACTCGTGCTGTCACAAAGCAAAGGAACATGAGAAAAGCTCAGACCAAAATCACGCAAAGTGGCCATCATCCAGAGCAACTGGGAACAGCAGCTAGCCGCAGCAACATACTCAGCCTCCGTGGTAGACTGGGCGACACTAGACTGATTGCGAGAAGACCACGAAACAAGAGAAGAACCAAAAAACTGACAAGTCCCAGAAGTGGACTTGTGATCAATACGGCAACCAGCAAAATCGGCATCGGAATAACCGCAAAGGGAGAGAGTGGAGGAAGCAGAATACCAAATCCCAAATTCTGGAGTGAAGGATAAGTACCTCATAATGCGCTTGACCGCCTGACGATGAGAGGTGCGCGGCGACGACTGAAATCGCGCGCAAAGACACACCGCGAACGGAATGTCCGGGCGTGTGGCCGTCAGGTACAGCAGCGACCTGATCATACTCCGGTACTCCTTCTGGTCCACAGCTTCTCCCTCCTTGTCCGCATCCAGGGCCGTCATGGTTGACATGGGTGTTGGAAGAGGCTTGGCCTCACTCATATCGAACTTCTTCAGAATGTCTCTGGTGTACTTGCCCTGGTGCACAAACATCCCCTCTCAGGATTGCTTGATTTGCAACCCGAGGAAAAACGTCAACTCACCCATCATGCTCATCTCGAACTCACTGCTCATAGTATCTGCAAACTTGGCAACCAAAGCGTGAGAAGAACCACCGAAAATGATATCATCAACGTAAATCTGGACCAAGAGAGTATCATTGCCTTGCTTGAAGAGAAAGAGCGTTTTATCAACACATCCCATTTTAAAACCCTTAGCAAGAAAAAAGGTTTTCAATCTATCATACCAGGCTCTAGGGGCTTATTTCAAACCATATAAAGCTTTGTGAAGTTTAAAAACATGGTTTGGAAACTTGGGATTTTCAAAACCGGGGGGTTGTCTCACATACACCTCCTCTTCTATGTAGCCGTTTAAGAAGGCACTCTTGACATCCATTTGAAAAAGTTTAAACCCTTTGGATGCAGCAAAAGCCAAGAGTATCCTAATAGCCTCCAAACGAGCTACAGGAGCAAAAGTCTCCTCATAGTCTATTCCCTCCTTCTGACTATACCCCTGGGCTACAAGTCTGGCCTTGTTTCTCACAACATGGCCATCCTCTCCTTGTTTGTTTTTGAAAACCGATTTTGTCCTAATTGGGTGACACTCAGAGGGAGGAGAAACTAGAACCCAAACCCCATTTCTTTCAAAATTTTCTAACTTCTCATGCATGACATTTACCCATTTGGATCCGTCAAAGCGTGTCCAACATCTCAGGGTTCAAAATCAGCAACAAATGCAGAATGAGCAAAGTGAGAGATTTGCCTAGACCGAGTGACGTGATCGTTGATGTCGCCGATCATCTATTGAGGCGGGTGCTGGCACTGAATGTGTCGTGGCGCCTCCCTTGTCGAAGTGGCCTCCCCCTCAACAGCAGCTGGTGCCTCCTCGGGTACAAGCGGTACAGCCCGAGGTGGCGGATCACACGGCCCCCATGTAGTAGGGAAGAAGGGTCGGGGGCGCGTGCAGTCGTGGTCGAAGTCGTCCCACTAGGAGCAGCAGGTGGAGGAAGTGCTGGATCGTCCATACCTTCGGCACCCTCGTCCTCGTCATCAAAAAGAGGTTCACCAACCTCATGATCACCTGCACGCTCAAAACGAGAAGAAGGACAAACCATGGTCTCGTCGAAGGTGACATCGGATGTCTCCATGACTCGGTTAGTGTCAAGGTTAAGTACACGATAAGCATGAGTATGAGTGCCATAACCCAAAAACACACTGTCGGAAGAAGAAGAACGAGACTCAAACTTGTCCAGGTTGCCTTTCTTGAGTATAAAACAGTGGCAACCAAAAACTCTAAAATAACTCACTTTGGGTTGTCTTCCAAAACGCAACTCATAAGAAGTCTTTTTCAAGAAAGCTCAAAGAAAATGCGATTGGAGATGTAGCATGCAGTGCTCATAGCTTCGGCCCAATATCGCCTAGGAGTCTATGCTCATCGAGCATCATCCTGGCCATCTCTACAAGGGTCCAATTCTTCCTCTCTACAACACCATTTTGTGGCGGTGTGTAGGGGGAAGAAAACTGATGCTCCAAACCCAAAGAGTTACAAAACTTCTCAAAGTCCGAATTCTTGAATTTGGAACCATTATCACTCCTAATAGCTCGCATCGAGTTCAAAGGAAACTCATTCTAAAGACGCAAAATCAGATTGCGAGCAAAGGAGAAGGTCTCAGTTTTCTCAGCTAAAAAGAAACCCACGAATATCTCAAAAAATCGTCAACAACAACAAGCACATACCACTTTCCCCCAACCGAGCTCACCCGAGCCGGACCAACAAGGTCCATGTGCAAAAGCTCTCCAGGGCGCTTAGTCATGACCTGAGTCACTGGATGGAGGGGAGCAGCTACCATCTTCCCATGTCTACAAGAATGGCAAACAAGATCCTTCTCCATGGACAACTTGGGCAATCCTCGGGTTAAGCCAAGTGAGCTAAGTCTTGCAAGCAAGTCGAAGCTCAGGTGACCGAGTCTCCTATGCCACTTCCAAAGATCAGAGGAGGAGGGTCCAGCCAAAAGACATCGAGAAATTCCAAACGACTCCGAGAAATTCACACGAAAGACTTTTCCAAAGGGCAAAATCAAACATACAAGATTGCCCTGAGGGTCCAAAATGCGACTGAGATTCGGTTTAAAACGAATCTCATAGTCATCATCAAAAAGTTGCGAAACAGAAAGAAGGTTAAAATGCAAGTTAGAAACAAGAGCAACATCGCGCAACAAAAAGTGCTCATTAACTCGCACCGACCCACGAGACAATACCTTACCTTTGCTATTGTCGCCGAAGGTGATAAACTCCTTTCGGGCGACCGGACTAAGACTGGAGAACCACTTGGCGTTTCCGGTCATGTGCCTCGAACACCCGGAATCCACCAACCAAACGTTCTCCAATCGTTTTACCTACATCAATAAAAAGACATAGGTGAGCATACGGTCCAACACTGGGGTTAGTGAAGTAGGAAGAATACCAGTGTTGGGTCGGCTGCTCAAAAGAACGGTTAGTAGAAAAACCATTCCTAGCACGTTTACGGAAGAGCGATCACCACGTTGAGGAAAACGTGGTCCGCTAAGGGAAGAGGGTCCATCGCGATACTCAAAACGCGATGGGGGAAAACGCTCAACAACAAAGCCACCGCCACGGGGTCCATATCCTGCAAACTAGGATCCCGCCGGCACGTCCTCTCCTCTGCCTAGGCCTAGGAACTTGAGGTTCTGGACCTCTGGCCTAGCAGCACGCCTCTGAACATTCGGCACATGTACATCTTGGAAAGGATGGTACATGTCCGTGTTGTTTCATCTCCTTTGCGCGACGCGCCTCTCTCTTGCGCCGAAAGCAAAACTCACTCAAGTGTCCATCTCTCCCATAGTGCTCACAATGGTACCTCACCGCTCTCATAGGGGGTTGTTGGTACTCACGGTAGTGGGTGTGGATCACTTCGCCCTTCTGTGGCATAAGTTCCTCCTGGATGGGTGGCATTGTGTCCAGCTTGTTCTTGAGGTGGTTTGGTTTGGGAGCCCAAGATTGTTTCTTTGGTGGAGCTTCTTGGAGGTTCAACAAAGACCCGTCCTCGGTGTTAGGCTAGAGAGGCTCTTTGGGTGGAATCTTGGTAAGCTTGGGAGTAGTGGTGGAGTTGGGCTTCTCACATGGGTTAAGACCACTCGACTCTCCAATCTTCCCAAAAGACGAAACATCAACACCCTGAACAAACCAACACCGGGACCAACAGCAGCTCGCTTGAATTGGGAGATCATCATCCCGAGCTGTGGCTCACCACTAGACACCCATGACAAGAAGGTCCGAAGGTATGTGTTTTCCTCCTCAGTTTGCATCTTGTCATGCTTCACATTGGCTATCTCCATCTCCAAGCCCTCACAAAGAACACACCTAGCCACACATGTGCTACCTGAGTTGGCCTCTTCAATAGACACAATCTTGGCATTCTTCTCTGCCAACTCAGATTGCAAGCTCGCGCAGGACTTGCACGCACCCAACAGCGAGGATCTAGCTTTCAGCTCATCCACCTCTCCTACCAACACAACATACTTGCTTCTCAAAGTGAGAAGATCAGTCATGTGTGTGGTGCACATCTCACACTCCTCGGTAACAACTATGGTGGACTTGACATATTCAAGTTCCTTCACCGTATCCTTGCACTTCTGCCTAAACTCCTTGCGCTCTCTAGCAGCACGCCTAAGCAACTTATCCTGACTAAGGAGCGCGGCAGTAAGTTTCTCGACCTCAGCAGAAAGCTCGTCGAGGGTCTGAGATACCTGGGAGGTGTCGTCGTCGTTCCGAGGGGTGTCCTCCAGCTCGCCGTCGACCTCCTTGCCGAGGGCCATGGTGCAGAAGCCGTGGTCGGCGGCAAAGAAGCAGAGGCCATTCAGCTTGTCCTCGATCCTCTTCTTCTTCTCGGACTCGTCGTCGCTTGAGGCAGCAGAGTCGTCATCCGAGTCGTCGACGTCGCTGAGCGTGGCGAAGAACGCACGCTGCTCAGCTTGGGCCTTCTCCAAGTACTTCGTCTTGATGTACTCCTTGTCGAAGCCGCCCTTCCGCTTGTGCTTCGCGGGGGACGTACTTCTCCTTGCGCTTGCCGGAGTCGTACTTGTGCCCATGATCCGCCTTGCGAAGGTGTGCTTGTTCTTCTTCGGGCAATTGGCGATGAAGTGGTTGGGGTCGTCGCACTTGAAGCATCCCGAGCGTCCTCCTCTGCGGCGACGGTTCATGCGGTTGTTGTGGAACCGCGAGAACCGGTTGGCGAGCATAGCCAGCTCGTCATCCCCCATGAACTCCAGTTGCTCCTCTGTGACAGACAGAAGTGAAGACAAAGCAAAGCCTCCAGAGGGGTTAGTGGAAGAGCCAGAAAGCAAAGCCATCGACGGGCCAGAAGGATTTTCATAAGAAGCCCTCGCCATGGCATTGATCTCACTGGACTTGAGCTTACTGAAGAGCTCGTCGCACGTGAGGGTCTCATAGTTAGGCGATTCGATGATCGCCTGAACCTTGGAATCCCACATCGACCGATCAAGAGTATGCAAAAGCTTCAAAGCTCTCTCATGATCGTCGAAAGGCAACAACTCCTTATTAGCCCTCATCCTGTTGACAATCACCTGAAAGCGAGCGAATAAACTCTCTATGCTCTCGCCAGGCATATGTCGAAGGTTCTCGTACTCTCGCTTGTGCGATTCGTAGAGACGGGTTTTGACTTGAGAGGTTCCCTCATGGAAACGCATGAGGGATGCCCAAATCTCCTGAGTCGTAGCGAGGTGAGAAAGGCGATCAAACTCAGTCATGCTCAAGCATGAGAAAAGAGCATTATGGGCTCGGCTATTGGCATCATGATCATCGATCTGACGCTGAGTAACACGAGCAGCCAAGACCACGTAATCAGCAGAGTTGCAAATATCCCAGATGGAAGCACCCATACTCTGCAAAAAGGCCGACATGCGTATCTTCCAATACGCATAGTTCGTCCCATCGAAAAACGGCGGTTTGCCCACGCCGTGATCCATGTCGCCTTCTGTGGATCTGGAACCGGCTAAGGTGGAAGATCCTTAACCCGCTCCGATACCAATTGAAGCACCGAAAGTGCAACCAGAAAGCGACCAGAGGTGGGGTGAATGGGATCTCCAAATTTCCTTTCGGAAACTTGTTGCCTCTGTCCCAAGAATCAACCTCAAGAGCAAACCTAGAGCTTGCAAGTGTCCACAACCCTAGATGTAGGGTGGATGCTTCCAAGAAGCACAGTGAAAGTGCATTCGCCCCCAATGTGGGTTTTGGCTAATTAATGACAATCAAATTAGGGACTAACCAGTTTATAAAAGCATGTATGCAGGTGTTAGTCCTTTGAAAGATTTGAAACGTTGAAATCTCATGAACAAAGCACGTAGGATATTTTTGGACATAAAGATGCCTAGCTCAAGTGGTAGTTTAAAATTTCAATTTTAAACTTGAGTTATAGGTAAGCCGGACTATGAAGAGGGTCACAAAGTAAGTTGGCTAGATGTGGAGAAAAGTGCTCAAATCGACTAACCTTAGTTCGCTTGAGAGACACCGCACAATCACGAACACGTAGAGGGTAATTTCATATGGTCAGTGGTACCGACCATGGGTGGTCGGTGGTACCGACCACGGCTTCTCTGCGCAGCGCTCAAACACCCTCCCTGTGTTGGTCCAAAATGACCTGGCGGTAGTACCGCCATAACCTCGGTACTACCGCCCGCGGTGGTACCGACGCAAGGTCGGTAGTAACCTGGTTTTGCAACCCTCTCTGTGTAGAGTTGTATTTCACCTAGCGGTGTGGTACCGCCATATCCTCGGTACTACCGCCCGCCGCGGTGGTACCGACCCATGGCCGGTAGTTTCCAAGTTTGCAAGGCTCTCTGTCCGCGCTGAATTTGGCCTGGCGGTAGTACCGCCATTACCTCGGTAGTACCGCCCCCGGTGCTACTGACCCAAGGCCGGTGGTAACCAACTTTGCAGAGCTCCCTGTGTAGAATTGAAAATGGCCTGGCGGTAGTACCGCCAACCTCGGTCGTACCGCCCGCGGGGTGGTACCGACTGAGGTCGGTAGTATCTTGGTTTCGCGAAGCTCTCTGTGTTGAGTTGAAAATGGCCTGGCGGTGGTACCGCCATAACCTCAGTACACCGACCCGGAGGTACCGGTACGACCTTTGGGCGGTAGTTTCCGAGGGACCAAGTCCCTTTGTGAGATGCTCTCTGTTCGCGGCCAATTTGGCCTGGCGGTAGTACCGCCATAACCTCGGTACTACCGCCCGCGGTGGTACCGACGTGAGGACGGTGGTTGTTTGTTTGGTCAGATCTGGATTCTTTCGACCGTTGTGAACTGGTCGGTGGTACCGGCCAGGGGTGGTCGGTGGTACTGACCAGGGGTGGTCGGTGGAAACCGACCAGCCTCAGGACTGAGGGAGTATAAATGCCTCGCCTCTTCACTCTTCACAAAAAACTAACTCACTCCATACACTATTGCTGACCAAACTCGAGACAAACACTCTCCAAGCATTGACTCACCCCTCTCTCTCCCCCTTTGCTCCTAGATTCATTCCCTTGCGAGATTTGAGCTGGGGAAGTGAGATTCGAGAGTGGGAAGCATCAATCTTCGACTTGAGCACTTGGTTTCCATCTTGCCGGCTTGCTTTGTGTCTTTTACTCTTGAGCTCTTTGAGCTCTAGCCGGTTAGGTGTTCTTTGTGGTAGCCCGTATTGATTTACTTGTGAGGGCTCCCCGAAGCGTTTGTATTACCCTGAGATTTCTAGTAGAGATACTCTTGTAGCCTTTGTGGTTGCTTGAGTGAGGCGAGGAGGTGAAATAGACTCCGACCTTTGTGGTCACCTCAACAATGAGGAAATAGGCACTCCTTAGTGGATTGGCCGAACCTCGGGATAAATCGCGTGTCCCGTGTGCTTGTTGTTGTTGTCCCTATTTTCTCTACTTCACTTGTTATTGTGTTCTTCGTGTTCTTCCTATCCCTATCTCTTTCTTAGGTTGGGAAGGCTCGATCTACATCAAGGGGAGCAACCAAGGTTTTGTGAGAGTAGATTTACCATATATCATTCTTAGGAAAGTGGGCCAGAAACTTGTATTATCTTCATAGCTTACATTCATCGGATTTGTAGTTTCTTTTAGGATCTCGGTTGTGTCGTTTGTTTGTGTCGGTAGTACCGGTGTTTCACACCCGGTAGTACCTACCCAAACAAACCGACCTCTCCGGTAGCTATCTAACTACATCTTATAGTTTGTGAAGTTTCAGATAGTCAAAAATCACCTATTCACCCCCCCTCTAGGCTGATTCGGTCCTTTCAATTGGTATCGGAGCCTAACCCTTGTGTTAGCGCTTCACCGCGTAAGGGAGAATCATGTCTACCATAAGTCAAGAACAGCTTGATGAGATTGTCAAGAAGGTTACTGCTCAGATAATTCAAGATCAAGCAAAGAAGCATGAAGATGAGATGAAGAGAATGAAAGATGAGATGGAGAGTTTGAGGCGAGCTTTGGACAACAAAGCCAAATCATCCGGAAGTGATGACAAGAAGAAGGAAGATGAAGAGAAAGGCAAGAAAGACACCGAGTTCACTAGAGTGCCATATGACTATAGCCATATGGGCAAGGTCATGCAATTGCCTAGCGTCAATCTAGGCAAACCACCGCCTTTGATGGAATCAACTACAATGATTGGGCACACAAGATGAAGCTACACCTTCTTGCCGCAAGAGTTTGGAGTGTTGACAATTGACCAAGTCATGTGAAGGTCAAGAGTTCACCGACAATGATGTGTTGAGTTTCAACAAAATGTTCAGCCGCATCATTGATTCTATCATGCCTAAGCCTGAAGAAAGCAAAAGGTACATGGAATGGAGAATGCCAAGAAGATTTGGGATACCCTCAGGATATCATATGAGGGTGATGCGAGTGTGAGGAAGTGCAACATAGAGCTTCTTCATGAAAAGATTGAGAACTTTGCTGTGACGGAACGGCCCTAATCTCATGGCCCACAGGTCCCTGTCAACCTCTGACAGCCGATCCCATGTTCCACTTAATTGAAACTGTCCATCACTGGGCTACATCAGCGCCCAATGTCCGCAGGATCATCTCACAATTCGGTTACAGCATTGCATACTTTTACAAATTATCGGAATAAAGAGCGGAAGACTTAAATAACAATAGTTTTACAAAGCAGGGTTCCAAATAGAAATTAAGGTGCAGTTATTACAAACCAAGTTCTGATAATAGAATAGACATAGGCAACATAGTGGAGAACAGCAAAGATACTTATAATCACCCAGCCCGAGGGTGTACAACTATTCTTCGGCCTCATCGGCCTCTTCCTGGACGATGGTCACACAGCAGGGTGCAAGACACATCGGGGATTCTGTCATACCTGCAGCATGGGTAACAACCCTGAGTACTGGGGTACTCAACAAGACTTACCCGACTAAGAAAAAGGGAGAAGACTCAGGAATGAGAGGCTTAGGGTAGTCAAGGTAAGGTTTAAGCAAGATCAAGTATTTTGCAGAAAAGCATTTTTGTAAACCTTATTTTATTTTAGAAGATTCAGCATTCCTCAATTCTTCATCGTTCATGATTCATTTTACATTTCAAAATATTCCTAGTTGAGAACCACTCTCCGTTGACAGTCAGTGGACCAAGTCTCCATAACCGAGGAGCAACGTTAATCCGGATAAATAATACTCAGCTGAGGATCCCTATCCACACTGCATATGTAGCACCCAAGCTTGCATATGCCAACTCGTCTACCACGATTCCTCCAAGATTGGACCGGTCCTACGCCACCCGGAAGTACAGTACACCACTCCTATCCAGGTACGACGACCACGTGGGTACATGCTACTTCCGCCATCTCTCCCTCCCAGTGCGCGGTTGTCGGTCCAATCAAGGATTCCTCGGAGCCAGAGCTTTCCGAAGTATGTGAATAGTTACAAGTCTTGACCAGCAGGCCCCCATACGGATGGTCCCTAATTTTCCAGCCAGAACTATACCTTGGTTATATCTCACCCAAGCGTAATAGTCCTGTCAGTTTTTCAACCCTGTCCCGGTCGGTGTCAACTGTTGAGTCCCGGACTACAACATGACGGCACCGTACGCTCGGACAACCTCTCCTCGCTATTGACTAGGTATGGATCAGATACTTAGCAAACAGGCAGGGAGTAAAGCCAAATGCCTATAAATGTTCTTTAAGTGATCACACTTTTGAAAATGGCATTTTATTGCAAAGTCTAATTCAATAAGCATTGCTAAGCATTTTTCAAATACTTGTGAAAGCAGGGTATCGGGTGTATCAATGGTCAAGGTGGGTAGTGCATCAATTAGGATAGCACACAACTCCTATAAACCTAATGCAATAATTTAACTCAAAAGCATTTAAGGAAAACATTTATAAATCCAAGGAAGGGTTAAATGCACCGGGGCTTGCCTTGAAGAGCAAAGAGGGCAGGCTCGAGGGCGGCAGGGCAGTTGTCGGAGCTCGGGGTAGCCTCGGGGACAGGTTCGTCGGCGGCTGCCTCGATCTTGACGCCTTCTTCGGTGACTATACGAATGCAATGATGCATGCTCATGAGTATGCTAGTATGAACAATGCAAAACAGGGCATACAACATGAACCTTAATCACCTTTTCTGTTTTTCTTAATTATTTAAAAGGTCATTTTATGCAGTTGCTCCAAAATTACCAAATTAATCACATAAGTTTCTATGGTGTAGATAGATGGCAAACAAATTTCATAATTTTTGGAGGTCATTAAGGTGCTCAAATAAAATCAGACATCAATTAACAAACGACACTATTTAACAATTAAAATAAATGCTCAAAAATCAACTTGTTTCAAAAGACTTCAAAATTTCACCAGAGACTAAACATGGCATAGGAAGCTCACAAAAATTTATCTCATGATTTTTGGAGTTATAAATGATTTTCTAAAAATCCAAAACCATCCATTTATTAATTAAAAGAGGGATTTTACATTTTCAAATTCTTGCAGAAAAGTCAAGTTTCATATTTTTCTAAAATACTACATGGTATAGAGAGTCAATTGTAAAATTTTAGAATTTTTAGAGCATACAGAAAATCATACAAAAAGATGAAATAACAATACTATTCACATTTTGAAAGAAAAGGGAAAAGAGCACTGTGCTCTTCCCGGTCGCGGCGGCGCCGACGGCGGCGGCGCGCTGCTGCGCCGGCCACGGCGAGGCTCGGCAGACGAAACCAAGGGCATGGGAAGCTTCAGGGAGCTCACCGGCGTCGATTAAGAGCACGGCGAGGTGAGGGAAGGGACGGAGAGGATGATCGACGGTGACCGACGGACGGTTCACGGCGGCGATCGGCGCTCCGACGACCCTGCGCAACACACGAGACCGCAAGGGCCTGGTTAGAGTCGCACGGAGCCAAGGAAGCTGACACAGGGGTCAGGGGAAGATGATCGTGGCCGGAGAGGTAGTATTTGACGAACCCGAGCTCGCCGGGTTTTCGCCGGAGATGGGAACGGCGAGCTACGCCGGGCGATAGGAGGCGGTAGAGACCAAATTGAGGGGTGGGGAAGCTTCACGAGCTCAAGACGGAGCTGTTGGGCTAGTTGGTTGGGCGGCGGGAGCTTCGGAGTGGGCTGGCGACGGCGGCGGAGACGAGTGAGGAGCTCGGACTCCGGCGACCCCTTTTATAGGCACGGTCGGGGACGGTAGAGAGCACGGATGGTGTGGATGAGCTCGGCCGAGGCGTGCGCACTCGATTGCAAGCTGGCGGGAAGGACGGGCGTGCACCCAGGGCCTGGGCGAAGGCTCGCCGGTGACGGCCACGCGGCGGCGACGCCCTGGGCACTGTAGGGGACGGGGGCGAGGGTCAGCGCTCGCGAGCGGGTGCGAAATGATCACGGGGTCAGCGGCGGCAGGTTGGAGGCGCGCGTGCGGCTGCCAGGCACGCGGCGTGCGCAGCGCCGGCGAGGCGCCATGGCCGGCCCCCCCCCTGCTCTGCGCCGGCTAGAGGTAGGGGATGAACAGGGCTAGCTTCTAGGTTTTGACTTTCTGTATTTGCAAATTTCTCCCAAAATTTGAACTGCACAGGAAAAACTCAAAATACCAAAGTTGTGCAAAAAAAAGAGATCTACAACTTTGTCAATATGAACATTTTCAAATTCCAAATAGTTTTTGAACCACATTTGAAATCAGAAAAGGGAACACTTTGGGATTTGAATAAATTCAAAATTACTTTTGATTTACTTTGAAAGTTGGAAATCTGCAAATATGAAAGTTGTTCCTTTTATCAAAACCTACAACTTTGCTAATATACACTTTTTCTAAAACTCAATAGTTTTTGAATAAATTTTGAAAACTGAAAAGGGACAAAAACTGGAATTTGAATGAATTTGGATTTACTTCAAACTTTGTACAGAAACTTGAAAATTTGTAAATACCAAAGTTGTTTCTCTTGGCCAGATCTACAACTTTGCTTTTTGGACCAACCTCAAATTTTGAATAATTTTTGAATTACAAAAAGAGGGATAAAATCCAGGGTTTGGAAATCAGGGTTTTGCAAAGGGATTTGAAATCTGATTTTGGTTTTTTGAACTTTGGCCAACACAACAAAACTTCAAGACATCCAACTGAACAAGAATTACACAAAGCTAGGCACAGAGGTGAAATTACCATTTTGCCCTTATAGGAAGGTTAGGGCTTTTAGGGTTTTGAAAAGAGATTGCTACACCAGTACTAAGCAAACATAAATGCAAGGCAAGAATGATTAATGACTAATGATGATGACATGTCAGGTTAATTACATTTTAAACACCAGAGGTGTTACAGCCTTCCCCCTAAAAGAAATCTCGCCCCGAGATTCCACGTCTTAAGAAGGAAAAGGCAAAACCTTACATCTACAGAGATTCGAGAAAGTCGGGATAGTTCTTTGCCAAGAAGTCTTCGGATTCCCAAGTGGCTTCTTCTTCAGAGTGTTGGTTCCACTGGATCTTGTACCATCTTGTGGTGGTTCTTCGGGTAACACGATCCTTGTGATCCAACACGCGAACTGGATACTCAGTGTATGACAGATCTGGTTCTAGCTCAACGCCTTCAACTTCAACCACATGTTCAGGTACTCGGAGGCACTTCTTGAGTTGGGAGACATGAAACACATTATGAACTGCTGAAAGATGATCGGGCAAACTCAGCTTGTAAGCGACCTTGCCACAACGATCCAGAATCTCAAACGGACCAATGTAGCGGGGTGCTAGCTTCCTTTGACTCCAAAACGAGTGACTCCTTTGGTGGGTGAGACCCTCAGGTACACATAATCCCCGATCTCGAACTGCAGAGGTCGACGTCTCTTGTCAGCATAACTTTTCTGTCGAGACTGTGCAATCTTCATGTTCTCTTGTATTTGCTTGACTTTCTCTTCCATATCTTTTACTAGGTCAACTCCAAAGAATTCCTTTCTCCAGGTTCAGACCAACTGAGAGGTGTACGACAACGGCGGCCGTACAGTGCTTCAAAGGGTGCCATTTTGATGCTCTCTTGGTAACTGTTATTATATGAGAAATCTGCCAAGGGCAAACAGTCATCCCAAGTATCTGCGAAGGTGAGCACACATGCTCTCAACATATCCTCTAACACTTGGTTGACTCGCTCAGTTTGTCCATCTGTTTGCGGATGATATGTCGTACTATGCAAGAGCTTGGTTCCAAGTGAGGTATGGAACGCTTTCCAAAACTTTGCGACAAACTGGGTACCACGATCAGAGATAATGGTTTGGGTATGCCATGGAGTTTTACTATGTTGTTCTTGTACAAAGTGGCATAAGTGGGGACGGTGTAACTGGTCTTCACTGGCAGGAAGTGAGCTTGCTTAGTGAGGCGATCCACGATCACCCATATGGAATCAAAACCTCTTGATGTCTTGGGTAGACCATTGATAAAGTCCATACTGATATCGTCCCATTTCCAAGCAGGTACAGATAAAGGTTGCAATTCTCCCGGGCTTCATGTGCACGGCTTTGACTTTCTGGCAGGTATCACTGAGCGACATACCGGGCGATCTCAATCTTCATCTTTGTCCACCAGACCTTTGCTTCAAGTCCTGGTACATCTTGTTGCTGCCGGGGTGGATGGAGAATCTAGTCAAGTGTGCTTCATCAAGGATTAACTTTCTTAACTCAGGCACTTTAGGAACTACTAACCGATTCTTAAACCATACTACTCCTGCATCATCAATCCTGAAACAATCAGCCTTTCCGGATTGGACCTTTTCGATGATGTGTGCTTGATTCCAGGGTTATCTTTTGTGCAGCGATGATCTGCTCTCTGATAGGGGTTTCTATTCTGATATTACTCAGAGTTCCTTGTGGAATCATTTCAATATTCAACTTTTCCAGCTCATAACACAAGAAGAAATCATAGGGTTTCTTCATCAGACAGTTGCAATAAGACTTGCGACTGAGTGCATCGGCGACCACATTCGCCTTACCCGGATGGTAATGCACTTCAAGATCATAGTCCTTAATTAACTCAAGCCATCTTCTCTGTCTCATATTCAGCTCTTCTTGAGTGAAGATATACTTCAGGCTTTTGTGATCAGTGTACACATTACAGGTACTGCCCAACAGATAATGACGCCAGATCTTCAAGGCATGCACTACTGCTGCTAACTCGAGATCATGAGTTGGGTAATTCTCTTCATGTCGCTTAAGCTGTCGGGAGGCATAAGCGATCACTCGACCTTCTTGCATCAAAACACAGCCCAAACCAGTACCAGATGCATCACAGTAGACATCAAAGGGCTTCTCGATGTTCGGCTGGGCTAGCACTGGTGATGTAGTTAACAGTTTCTTCAGAGTTTGAAAGGCTTGCTCACAGGCTGGTGACCAGACAAACTTCACAGAATTCTTTACTAACTCAGTGATAGGCTTGGCGATTCTTGAGAAATCTGGGATGAATCGACGATAATATCCTGCCATTCCCATAAAGCTGCGGACTTGATGAACAGTGGTAGGTGGCTTCCAATCCAGAATGTCTGCCACTTTACCAGGGTCAACTGACACACCTTCAGCGGATAGGACATGACCACAGAAACTGTATCTGATCTAACCAGAACTCACATTTACTGAACTTGGCATACAGCTGATGTTCTCTGAGACGGGATAGATAGAACGATACGAAGATGCTTGGCGTGATCTTCAGGGGTTTTTGAGTAGACAAGGATGTCGTCAATGAACACGACCACGAATTTATCAAGCTCTGGCATGAAAACAGAGTTCATGAGGTACATGAAATGGGCAGGGGCATTGGTCAAACCGAAGGACATGACCAAGTACTCATATAGGCCGTATCTGGTGGTGAAAGCTGTTTTAGGAATATCTTCAGGACGAATCTTTATTTGGTGGTAGCCAGATCTGAGATCGATCTTGGAGAATACTTTGGCTCCAGCTAACTGGTCAAAGAGAAGATCAATACGAGGCAAGGGATATTATTTTTGATGGTGACCTCATTGAGTGGGCGATAATCAATGCACATTCTGAGAGTCTTGTCTTTCTTCTTTACAAAGATTGCAGGACAGCCCCAAGGAGACGAGCTTGGGCGAATGAAACCCTTGTCCAACAAATCTTGTAATTGGATTTTTAGTTCTGCCAACTCTCTGGGAGGCATTCGATAAGCTCTGCGGGATATAGGAGCAGTCCCGGGCTTTAGCTCTATGGCAAACTCAACATCACGGTCAGGAGGCAGACCAGGCAAATCCTCAGGAAAAACATCAGGGAATTCACAGACCACGGGGATGTCTCTGGTTTCCAGAACATAGGCGGTATTTATTTGAGTGGCTGCTGGTTTTTGAGGCATTGGAAGTTGGAGAAGGAGTTTGGCGGTACTGTTAGGAATATCCACTCTCACAACTCTATTCAGGATGTCGATCATGGCTTTATACTGACACATCCAATTCATGCCTAGGATGACATCTATCTCCTGATCATGAAGCACTATCATGGTGGTGGGAAATACATGTTCCCCCAACATTACTGGTATACTGCGAACCACTTCCTTAGTACTTATACGCCCTCCAGGCGAAAATATGCAGAAACTTTCTTTTAAATCCTCAATTGATATCTCATGCTTGATGACAAAAGTACGACTGATGAAGGAATGCGATGCACCAGAATCAAACAACACAACTGCAGGGTGATTGGCAACAGGAAACCTACCGATCATGACGGGCCCCTTCTGGATGTCGCTGACAGTGGTGTGTAGTAGACTTGTCCGTGCTTCTTGACAATCCTGCCTTTCTGGGCATGTTGCTGCTGGGCACGGTGCTGCTGCTGCTGAGATCCTCCGGGATTCTTCTGAGCATTCTGAGCATACCTCTTGGGCTTTGGGCACTCACGAGACCAGTGACCAAGCTGGCCGCAGTTGTAGCAGGGATGGTTGTAGGCGGTTTGTGGAGTGGTGATACGAACACCTGGGGCGTTCGGCTGTGTGGCACTTTGCTGGTTGGCATTATGGGTGGTGGCCGCGGTACGGACGACCACTTGCTGGTTGGGGTAAGGTAGACGATTGTGGTGGTGGCTGGGGTGATAGATGACTCTCTGGCGTTTGTGACCGCCAGAGAAGCTGCTTGACCCTGCTTTCTTCTTCTTCTCTCTTCCTGGTACTGGCGATTGCTTTCTTCAAAAGCAACAGCCCGGTCAACAACATCGTGATAAGACCCAGTCAGGTTATTGGACAAGCTCCTGCGGATCTTTGGGTGCAGTCCTCTGAGGAAACAATCCCTCTTCTTCTCATCTGTGTTGACATACTCTGAGGCATACTGGCTGAGATGATTGAATTGACCCACATACTGCATGACTGTGGAGTCTTTCTGTTGGAGAGCCAGGAACTGATCAAGCTTCATTTTCATTAATCCGGAAGGGATGTGATGAGCACGGAAGGCAGTGCGGAACTCCTCCCAGGTCAACCGATGACCTTCTGGCTGGGCAGCCAACAGGTTGGCGTACCAAGCACTTGCCGGACCACGAAGCTGCTGTGAAGCGAACCGTGGCTTCTGGATGTCGGTGCAGTTGATAAGACCAAACTTCTGCTCCATGGTGCGGAGCCAATCATCAGCTTCGAGGGGTTCATCGGCCTTGGTGAAGACCGGTGGACGAGTTTCGGTGAAATCCACATAGGTGGTCTCTTGGTTGATGTTGTGGCGACCACGGTGAATGTTCTGCTGTCCTTGGTTTTGAGCCATTAGGTTGGCAGCGGCGGCCAAGGCTGCAATGGCTCTGCTAGGGTAGCTGGGACAGGTGGAGGGTTTGGGAGACGGTCATCCCAGCACCTCCGGCTCCGGTGCGAGTGTTCACAGGCATCTGTTTAAGCAACTTGGAACTCAGCATTCATAGACAAAGTTCTGAAAACAACTGATAGATAGCTTCACTGATACAAAGGCAGATGACTTGATAAGGTGACTGACAGATGATACAGACCGATATAAGGGAAAAGATACGAAAAGAAAGATACATGCCAGACTTGGCAACAGACAGACTAACGCCCCCAAACCTAGACTAAGGTTTAGGTAAGCAGATGGTACAGACACAACGAGTCTAGTCGTCGTCGATGATGATCATGTCTTCATCGTCATCTTCTTCTCGAGGATGAGCTCAGGCTCTACCTCCTCGTCCTCGTCCTCGGCGTGGACATTCAGCGTGTTCAGGTTCAACTTTCTCGTCCTCGTCTGGCTCCTGTTCCATTTCTGGTTCTCCACTATTCCGTCTTCAGGATCCTCAGCAACAGGTGGAGCCACGGGGTGAAGTTGGTTGTGTAGCTGGTGTACCTCCTCATGAAGCATATCATTGAACTGCTCAATCTGGGCGGTGTACTGCTGCAGTCCGTGGAGCTCGGCTCTGGTGACGTCCTCGCGGATCCAAGCATCATTGCGCTGCTCGATAGCGCGAACCGTGTTCCGGTTGGCCTGCTCCAGGGAAGCTCGTGCCTCATAAAACTCCAGGCGGGAAAGGTAGAAGTCATGCTCCATGTTCTCCATCTCAGCCTTCAGATCTTGATTTCCTCCTTCAGGTTCTTGCGGGTGCGGCGGGGAAAGCGACGACCATTGGAAGATTCGGCAGTCTCTTCTCCAACGCGTGGTGCCAGCTGGTGGCGCGGCACGCCATTGGGTCCAGTCGACTTGCGAGCAGTCAGCTTGATACGGGCCATGTCTGGACAAGATTAGATGGATGAGAAGAAGGCTAGCAAGAAAAGGTAAAGGCATTCTACCCAAACGAACTTAGAGAGGAAGTTACTTAAGTGATTATGACATGATGCATGAATCGTTCCTACGGAACAAAGCAATGCAATAAATAAATAAGGTACATAGGGCTTAAAACATGTTGTTCCACTAGCTAGTGTTGCCATATGAGAGACAAGATGAGAGAAGCAATTTGGACTCAAAATAGTCAAGTTTAGTTTGTTTGGACTCAAAAGGTCTTTTGAAGTTTTCGCAAAACGAACAACACTGCAACGTTAAAGTGAGATGCTCCGATACCACTCTGTGACGGAACGGCCCTAATCTCATGGCCCACAGGTCCCTGTCAACCTCTGACAGCCGATCCCATGTTCCACTTAATTAAGACTGTCCATCACTGGGCTACATCAGCGCCCAATGTCCGCAGGATCATCTCACAATTCGGTTACAGCATTGCATACTTTTACAAATAATATCGGAATAAAGAGCGGAAGACTTAAATAACAATAGTTTTACAAAGCAGGGTTCCAAATAGAAATTAAGGTGCAGTTATTACAAACCAAGTTCTGATAATAGGAATAGACATAGGCAACATAGTGGAGAACAGCAAAGATACTTATAATCACCCAGCCCGAGGGTGTACAACTATTCTTCGGCCTCATCGGCCTCTTCCTGGACGATGGTCACACAGCAGGGTGCAAGACACATCGGGGATTCTGTCATACCTGCAGCATGGGTAACAAACCTGAGTACTGGGGTACTCAACAAGACTTACCCGACTAAGAAAAAGGAGAAGACTCAGGAATGAGAGGCTTAGGGTAGTCAAGGTAAGGTTTAAGCAAGATCAAGTATTTGTGAAAAAGCATTTTTGTAAACCTTATTTTATTTTGGAAAGATTCAGTATTCCTCAATTCTTCATCGTTCATGATTCATTTTACATTTCAAAACATACCTAGTTGAGAACCACTCTCCGTTGACAGTCAGTGACCAAGTCTCCATAACCGAGGAGCAACGTTAATCCGGATAAATAATACTCAGCTGAGGATCCCTATCCACACTGCATATGTAGCACCCAAGCTTGCATATGCCAACTCGTCTACCACGATTCCTCCAAGATTGGACCGGTCCTACGCCACCCGGAAGTACAGTACACCACTCCTTTCCAGGTACGACGACCACGTGGGTACATGCTACTTCCGCCATCTCTCCACTCCCAGTGCGCGGTTGTCGGTCCCAATCAAGGATTCTCGGAGCCAGAGCTTTCCGAAGTATGTGAATAGTTACAAGTCTTGACCAGCAGGCCCCCATACGGATGGTCCCTAATTTTCCAGCCAGAACTATACCTTGGTTATATCTCACCCAAGCGTAATAGTCCCGTCAGTTTTTCAACCCTGTCCCGGTCGGTGTCAACTGTTGAGTCCCGGACTACAACATGACGGCACCGTACGCTCGGACAACCTCTCCTCGCTATTGACTAGGTACGGATCAGATACCTAGCCAACAGCCGGGGAGTAAAGCCAAATTCCCATAAACATTCCTTAAGTGATCACACTTTTGAAATTGGCATTTTATTGCAAAGTCTAATTCAATAAGCATTGCTAAGCATTTTTCAAATACTTTTGAAAAGCAGGTATCGGGGTGTATCAGTGGTCAAGGATAGTGCATCAATTAGGATAGCACAAACTCCTATAAACCTAATGCAATAATTAACTCAAAAGCATTTAAGGAAATCATTTTATAAATTCAAGGAAAGGGTTAAATGCACCGGGGCTTGCCTTGAAGAGCAAAGAGGGCAGGCTCGAGAGCGGCGGAGCAGTTGTCGGAGCTCGGGGTAGCCTCGGGGACAGGTTCGTCAGCGGCTGCCTCGATCTTGACTCCTTCTTCGGTGACTATACGAATGCAATGATGCATGCACATGAGTATGCTAGCATGAACAATGCAAAACAGGGCATACAACATGAACCTAATCCCTTTTTCTATTTTTCTTAATTATTTAAAAAGGTCATTTTATGCAGTTGCTCCAAAAATTACCAAATTAATCACATAAGTTCATTATGGTGTAGATAGATGGCAAAACAAATTTCATAATTTTGGAGGTCATTAAGGTGCTCAAATAAAATCAGACATTAATTAACAGAAGGCACTATTTAACAATAAAAATAAATGCTCAAAAATCAACTTGCTCCAAAAGACTTCAAAATTTCACCAGAGACTAAACATGGCATAGGAAGCTCACAAAAATTTATCTCATGATTTTTGGAGTTATAAATGATTTTCTAAAAATCCAAAACCATCCATTTATTAATTAAAAGAGGGATTTTACATTTTTAAATTCTTGCAGAAAAGTCAAGTTTCATATTTTTCTAAAATACTACATGATATGAGAGTCAATTGTAAAATTTTCAGAATTTTAGAGCATACAGAAATCATACAAAAAGATGAAAATGAACACTATTCACATATTTGAAAGAAAAGGGAAAAGAGCACTGTGCTCTTCCCGATCGCGGCGGCCGGCTGACGGCGGCGGCGCTGCTGCGCCGGCCACGGCGGGCTCGACAGACGAAACCAAGGGCAGGAAGCTTCAGGGAGCTCACCGGCGTTGATTAAGGGCTCGGCGAGGTGAGGGGATGGACGGAGGAGGGTGGTCGACGGTGACCGGCGGACGGTCACGGCGGCGATCAGCGCTCCGACGACCCTGCGCAACACACGAGACCGCAAGGGCCTGGTTAGAGTCGCGCGGAGCCAAGGAAGCTGACACAGGGGTCAGGGGAAGATGATCGTTGCCGGAGAGGTAGTATTTGACGAACCCGAGCTCGCCGGGTTTTCGCCGGAGATGGAACGGCGAGCTACGCCAGGCGATAGGAGGCGGGGTAGAGACCAAATTGAGGGGTGAGGAAGCTTCACGAGCTCAAGACGGAGCTTGGGCTAGTTGGTTGGGCGGCGGGAGCTTCGGAGGGGCTGGCGACGGCGGCGGAGACGAGTGAGGAGCTCGGACTCCGCGGTCCCTTTTATAGGCACGGTCGGGGACGGTAGAGAGCACGGGATGGTGTGGATGAGCTCGGCCGAGGCGTGCGCACTCGATTGCAAGCCGGGGGAGGACGGGCGTGCACCCAGGGCCTGGGCAAAGGCTCGCCGGGACGGCCACGCGGCGGCGACGCCCTGGGCACTGTAGGGGACGGGAGCGAGGGTCAGCGCTCGCGAGGCGGTGCGAAATGATCACGGGGTAGCGGCGGCTGGTTGGAGGCGAGGCGTGAGGCTGCCAGGCGCTCGCGAGCGGGTGCGAAATGATCACGGGGCAGCGGCGGCTGGTTGGAGGCGCGCGTGCGGCTGCCAGGCACGCGGCGTGCGCAGTGCCGGCGAGGCGCCATGGCCAGCCCCCCCTGCTCTGGCCGGCTAGAGGTAGGGGATGAATGAAGGGCTAGGTCTAGGTTTTGACTTTCTGTATTTTGCAAATTTCTCCCAAAATTTGAACTGCACAGGAAAAACTCAAAATACCAAAGTTGTGCAGAAAAAAGAGATCTACAACTTGTCAATATGAACATTTTCAAAATCCAAATAGTTTTTGAACCACATTTGAAACCAGAAAAGGGAACACTTTTGGATTTGAATAAATTCAAAATTACTTTTGATTTTACATTGAAAGTTGGAAATCTGCAAATATGAAAGTTGTTCCTTTTATCAAAACCTACAACTTTGCTAACATACACTTTTTCTGAAACTCAATAGTTTTTGAATAAATTTTGAAAACTGAAAAGGGGACAAAAACTGGAATTTGAATGAATTTGGATTTACTTCAAACTTTGTACAGAAACTTGAAAATTTGTAAATACCAAAGTTGTTTCTCTTGGCCAGATCTACAACTTTGCTTTTTGGACCAACCTCAAATTTTGAATAATTTTTGAATTACAAAAAGAGGGATAAAATCCAGGGTTTGGAAATCAGGGTTTTGCAAAGGGATTTGAAATCTGATTTTGGTTTTTTGAACTTTGGCCAACACAACAAAACTTCAAGACATCCAACTGAACAAGAATTACACAAAGCTAGGCACAGAGGTAAATTACCATTTTGCCCTTATAGGAAGAAGTTAGGGCTTTTAGGGTTTTGAAAAGAGATTGCTACACCAGCACTAAGCAAACATAAATGCAAGGCAAGAATGATTAATGACTAATGATGATGACATTCAGGTTAATTACATTTTAAACACCAGAGGTGTTACAACTCCCCTTTACTTAGTCAATGCTCATGTCTCAAGTTTAGTTCTAAACATACGTTCTCCCATGATACTTAAGCATGGCATACATCACTTTATTCATTAAAAGACTTATGATGAGAGCGTTTCATTTATTGCTATTATTTATTATATTTATATATATTAATTAGCTACAAATTAACTAAGATAAAACACAAATTTAAATTACTGAAATAATAATAAAAACTGTGAGTAATAAAGACGGCAATGATACTTACCTCTTTGACGGGGTCCTCCCCCAAGCTGGCTGTTCGCGTGGTTGGGTTACATCCCTCCCTGACGACGGTACATGTCGTCCCAGTTCTGCTGCAGGAGAGAAGAATATTACCCAGTTCTCCGCCAGTTTCCTGGTGGAATACCTGGAAATTTTGGTTCATTTCGTTCATGTCCTGACGGATTTCGGCAGTATCCATAGTGAGTCCATCCATTTGGTGCTGAAGATATCCCATATCGCGCATCCACTCGTCTTGGTGAAAGGACGAATGGCGAGCGGCCTGTGGTGAGATTCCTCCAGGGAAGAACTCATCACCACGGCCAGTGTACCAGGTAGATCCTCCTATAGAATGGGATGAACTCCCCAACTGGGATGAGTGAAAGGACGCCTCATGGCCGTATCCCCACTGCGGATGTTGCGGTTGCTGCCAGTTCGACCCCCCTGCTTGGTGCAAGCCAGGGGGGGGTGACAAATGACCATGGCGTGCTTCTCCTACATACTGCTATGCATGAAAAGGGTCAAACTCCGGTGCCGCTGCTGCGGCTCTTGCTGCCTCTTTTGCTGCACGGGTCTGCGCTCGCGTCCTCCTCTTGGGAACCTGCATGATGTTCTCTCAAGCCAACCTGCGGTTTCGTTCTGCCTCGGTTTCCAGGGCCAAAAGTAACGTTGGTGCATTCACCAACCAAAGTGACATGTCAGGAAGAGCAATTTTATTCACATAATCTTGGTAGATCATGTGAATCTCACCGGTCTCCGGGTTCTCATGCAAGAGGTGTCCTTGCGAGAAGTGTTCCATGGTCAAAAGGTCTCGGTCACCAGGAATGTAAGAGTATATAGTGGTGTTCAACAGACCCATGTTTAAAGCCAGTCTAGTTATCTATGATGTCATTTCGATATTTCCAGTGCGTTGATCAAATTTAGACCAGTAGTCCGCCATGGCTTTGGCGGGTGATACTTTTATGTTTTATTAGAGCATAAAGTAGCAGCATTTCGGGCTTTTTAATTGGTCTTAAGTTAGGTCTTGGAAAGAGTGTGATACTAATATATTTGTGAAAAAACCTGAGCGTGGGGTTGTGGATATTACTTGTACGGGGCAAGCCTGGGTTTCTGTTCCCAGCAATACTTTCCAAAATTCATTTCTATTAAATCCTGTACAGGCAGATTCCAAGCTCAGCAAGCATGAATCATCAAAGTTTTTAAATTCTTGCTGAACTGCTTCCATGTTAAAGTATGTTCTTCATAAAAAGCCGAAATTTTATGTGATTAGCAGATATTTGCATTGTGGCCAGAAATTCCATTGTGAGGGGAAGGATTCCCTCCTCATTAACCTTCCATGCGTCTTCCCATCCCAAGGTTCGAAAAATATAGAGAAACTCATTGTCCATACCAGTGCGACATAGCAAGTCATCGTCGATGTGGCGGGTGTGAACGAACTCCCTCTCACTGAGGATGTTCCGGGCCTGCCGTTCCCGATCACTCTGCTAGATGATATCATCGACGGAATTCAGGACGTGGATGGTGGTCGGTCCAGCCTGGTGTGTGGGCGGAGAATTCCGATCCACCGGCATCTCGTTGGTGGATGGAGAGTACCCCTCCCGGCACTCTCCTCATCACTCCCAGCGAAGCGATTGTGAGTGTTTGCCTCGACGAACTTCCCTCACCCTTACTCTTCTTCTTCTTGCCGGTGGAAGAAGTTCTTGAGAGGGCCCATGACCTCCTCGCTAGTGCTCAAGGTGGCTGGTGTTTTTGTGTTTTGAGTGAGGTGTAGGAACTTGCATGGGGTGTGGGTAGTATTTATAGGCTGAGGATGGAGGGGGAAGGCTGAAAGCTTCACCCACCTGGCGGGCGCCACCAATAAGTGGCGGGCACCACCCCTACTTGCCCATTTCTGTCTCCAACCAACACATGAGGTTTCCCTCGTAATGTCCATTGAAATTCTAAGTGGGGAATAAAGTGGTAGTGTCGGTGCAAAATGCAAAGAGTGTAACCTCCTAAATGGGGTAAGGGGCTGAAAATTTCAAAGACCACTTCTTCATCCTAGTCATACTTTATACCAAGGATGGTGGGAAACTTACTCAGGTGCAGCTTCGTGGAGAAATGTGGAAATTGAGGTGGCGGGCGCCACCCCTTTATGGGTAATTCCCACTCAAAGCCACTCCTTCTTTCACTTGTGCTCTCCTCATCACTCCTCACCAGAATTTTTGAGTGGAGAAGTGTCCAAAAGATGGAGTGAAGTTGAAGAGAGAGGAGGAGACATGGGAGTGAATGAGTGCATTGAAAAGAGCAAAGGCATGGGTCTCTCCTGGTGTTATTTGAGACTATGAGCTAGGGATGATAGTCTAGTTGATTGGCTAAGTGAAAAAGGGCGTATAGGGTGGCGGGCGCCACCCCTAAGGCTGCCCTAAGCCCCCTAGGCTTCACCTAATCTCCCTACTAAGCATCTATTTGCAGAAAATTAATTTGCTTAAGTAAAAACAAAAATTTAAATGGGGATAAAGACTTACCTTAGCCTAACTTACCTTGGTTAGCCGCTTTGGATTGCCGATTAGTGTCGCCTTCATGGTGGTTGTGGCTGAATATTTCCTTCACTGGCTTTGTTTGGTGGAGTGTCGGCACCGACGAACTTTGATGACAGGTGTTTTTCCGGTCGCGGTGTGAACTCGAATTTTTCCTCCTTTCCACTGATGTGGAGCTGAATTTCTCTATCTCCTACATCAATAGTGGCTTTTGCAGTGCTCAAAAATGGTCGTCCCAAGATCAATGGCGTCCGGTGGTCGGGATTAATATCCAGAACCACAGAATCCATCGGGACAAAGAGATTCCGGATTTTCACCGGAATATTCTCTGCTATTCCCGCGGGATATTGGAGCGATTGATCGGCTAGCTGCAGACACATAGATGTAGGGGACAAAGTATGATGATTTAATTTATCATATATTACCTTGGGCATGACGCTGACGCTTGCTCCCAGATCACAAAGTGCATGCTCGAAGTGCTGCTCTCCAATTGAACATGCGATCATTGGGTTCCTAGGTCCTTCTTCTTTTCTGGGAGTTGGATTAAAATGACCGCACTGCAATCTTCGATCAATTTAACCACATCCCTACATGGAATTGGTTTCTTTTTTTGAGCATGTCTCTCAAATATTTTGCATAAGTTGGAACCTGCACAGCGTCAATAAATGGCACATGTATATATAATTTTTGAATTACCTCGACGAATTTCTTGAATTGGTCGTCTTCCGTCGGATTTCTATTTCGATCTGGAAAAGGTAATACATGTGTATCATAGAATTCATGAGGAGCAGTTCGTACCTTGGATGAAGGTTCAGCTGGGGTCTCTCTTCTTTGTCTTTTTCAACATTAACAATATTTTTCTTTGCAGCAGAATTGCTACTAGGATCTAAATTAGGATGAGGTGGATCATGTGTGGATTTGCCACCTCTCGTGGTTACAGCTTTTAATTCCTCATAGTATTTAATTTGAGATTTAATGTTATCTACTGTTTGCTCTAATCTCTTATTAAAATTAATTTGTTTCTTAAATGCTTCAAAAAATCATTCAGTTTAGCATAAATCCCTTCTAACATTTTATCATGTTCAATTAATTTATTATTTATGCTATCATTAATTCTACCTTGATTAGAAACTAATTTTCCAATAGGAGAATTGAATACAGAGGTTTGAGGCATACCTTTATTATTCCATTGTTGGATCATTGTAATTGGAGGTTCTGTGTAGCCAGCATTATTAAGAAGGGATTTTGCATCCTCTTTCTTAATTCTTCTTGACCTTCACTTGGTGAAGCAGCTCTTTGCTTGGCGTAGTACTCCATTGCAGCACGATCTCTCTTCTCATTTATTCTTTGCTCTCGCAATTTTACCAAAGTTTGCAGGGTAACAGAATCAACTTGCTTAATTTCAGACATACCTCTAGCACGTTTTTCTGTCCATCCTTGATTCGCCACCATTGTCTCGAGTTTGTTGTTGCCTTCTCTACAGTGAGAGAGAGGTATGCACCTCGGCGGCAGCATCAATGTGTTGTCGAGATTCTTGCTGGAGTCCATGGTGGAAGCTCTGGATCAACTACCAGTCTTGCATACCATGGTGGGGACAGTCTACAACATACTCTTGTAGTCTCTCCCAAGCTTCAGTGATTGTTTCTTCGTCTCCCTGTCCAAAGTTAGAAATCTTGCTACGAAAAAGAATAGTTCGACTTATCGGGCGGAACTTGTTGAGGAATTCCGCGCATCTCAGCCATGTCAGTAGGTGTCCAGAGTTGAAGAGGAACCACTGCTTCGCTTTTTCCACTAATGAAAATGGAAAAAGACGAAGTCTAATGGCATCCTGCGAAACTCCCTGCACAGAAATTGTACTATATCTCTCCAGAAAATTCCGGACGTGAGCATTGGCATCCTCGGAAGGGTTACCATTAAATGCAATAGCTTGAGCCATACATATTAGGTGAGGTTTAAGCTCAAAATCTACATTACTAGTAGAAGGTAACACTGGAATGTGAGCAAGAGTAGGCATGGAATACTCACGGAGTGTTTTGGTCGACGTTGATGTTGATGACGATGTCGGCGTTGGTGTTGATCGATCGGGGAGCAGCTAGGTTCGTCAGTCATTTTTGACTGGGATTCTTGTCTTGACGAACTCTTCTCGCAAAACTTCAGGTTCTTCCTCGGAGGAGTGAGATTAGCTCTCGCTCTCCTAAGAATGGCCTCAGGATCTTCTTGATAGTTGCTCGGAAGATTGAATCCGGCCATGGCTACTTGAACGATCACAAACAACGAACAATATATATACCCGCTAGAACTACGGGGGTAATTCAATAGAAATCGCAAAGAATTAATTCTAGCCAATTGCTTCCCCGGCAACGGCGCCAGAAATGCTTGTTGACACTTGCTAACGTCGTCACTAGGAGTAGACTATGGAATCTATCCCTGGAAACGGCGCCAGAAAGGCTTGTTGGTACTTCTTAATGTAAGAAGTATAACTAACTATTCGTATATGACTATTGGTAAATTCTGCAAGCGCACAGAATAAGTCAATTGTAGCACTTCACCCGGGAGTAACCGAGTATCGTATTTATTTCCACAGGGAAGCTACTGTGGCAGAACTAACACTAGGACTGCTATGAACAACTAGTGATTCTAGCAAGGTTGATCGAAAAGTATGAATGGGGGTTGATTCCTACTACTACTAAAAAGAAAGAAAAACTAACTATTACTAAACTAAATCGACGGGGTCTGGCCGATGAACAGATTAATGTTTATCTACACACTTACGAACACAACTAACTTAGCAATAATGATTTTATCTAGTTCTTCGAACCCAAACATACACACCTCTAGACTATTTACCTCAGACGTGCACAATGAGGTTTGTGATTTAAAACTAACCCAACTACGTGGTGGAATTCGAGGCTCCCAGGGCTGTCACCAACTGTTTGCTACCACAGCTATCCGGGGGGCTAGCCACAAACTAAGGTATAATTAGTCTAAGCACCGCGCTTACACTATATATACTACTCTAATCTTGCGTCCAAAACTAGAGCACTGATTACTCAGCGAAGAACCCAAACTAGATACAAACTAAATACTAAGTTATCTATGATCGAAAGCACTCAACAAGAACAATAAGTAAAGAACTTAAAGTAAATGCAGAAAGTAGAAGAACGTTCAGATAAATGAAGAAAGACATGGAATTATACCAGAGACTCTGGAAGATCCTCTATTACAACTCCAGCTCTTCTCTTCGACACTCTCGCTCTAACTCTAAGTCTCTCAACTAGTGTGTTACTTCACCAGAGCTTCGCTTACAAAAGAGTGGGACTAATGAGGTCAGGTCTGAGTACAAATGAGCTCGGGGGTTCTATTTATAGCCTAAGGGACTAGGGTTAGGTCAGGGGGGTGAGTGAGGTGGCGGGCGCCAGCCCTAGGTGGCGGCAGCCAGTCCCCTGACCGTTGGATCCACCGTCATTGCTTCAACGACATCCAGGAGCTCCAGGGAGGCGGTTCCAAGGTCGGTTGCATGTCCAAATAACCGTCACATGGGCAATTAGGTCATGATCCACGTGACATCTCTTCTTAGCCCGTGGATGCAATGACCTAAGTGATCAATGAATGCAAATGAGTGTGGCACGCCTCCCCTGGATCAGTGACGTGGCAGGGGAGGAGTTTGGGCCTCACTCCCCTGGCGGCCGCCAGCTAGGGGTGGCGGGCGCCACTCCAACTTGGCCCAAAGTGAGCCTAGGTGAGTGTGCTTGCCCTCCTGGCGGTTCCTCGTGGTCATTTTGCTCAAAACCCTACAATTACCTACATTCAAATAAAACTCAAGGAGAAGTGGAAATCATTAGTTTATCTTAAAAGGTTTTTGGTTGATTTTAAGTCCTTGTGTTGCGTTATATGACCTTGTTAATGCTAAGAATATGATACTTAGTGAGAATCAACAATGGCTTTATTTATGTGTAGGTCAGAGAAATGCATTTTAGAAAAAGTGTCTTATATGAAAGTTGTAGAGAAAATTATTTTAAGCAACTTTTGTTTTTAGGTCAAAGTCTAGTTTTGAGTTTTGAAACTGTTTTGGAATGGTCAAAGTTTGGAAAAAGAAAAAGGGTTTTTATTTTTCCCGCGCTTCACTTTCGGCCCATTTGTCCTTTCGGTCCAGCCCACGCAAACCGCGCCCGCACCGTGCCACGCCGCTCCCGCGCTGTGCCGCGCCGGCCGCCCGACACGGCCGCACCGTACGCCGGCCAAAGTCGCCGCGTGGCCGCTCTTTTCTGTCGCGAATCCGCACCCGCCACTCACCGCGCGATCTTCTTCCACTCGATCACGCCACGATCTTGCTCGCCCAGTCCCCGCGCGTCTCGGCTGCCGCGCACTGCTCTGCCGCCCGCGCATCGCACGTCGGCCGTGGCCCCCGCCGCGACCGCCCGTCCGGCCAAGCCTGAGGGCAAAACCAAGCGCTCTGCACTCCCCTCTCTTTCACTCAAACTCGCACACCCTCGCTCTCGCCAGCTCCCGCTCTCTCTCTCTCTCTGTCGCACGAGAACGACACCCGAACGTCGTTCGCCACCACCACTCCCCTCGCCGTTCCAGCCCTAACCGAGCCACCGCCGGTCGATTAACCCCGACCACCGCTCCGCCCTCGCGTGGAACACACGGTGCGCGCATCCGCACCCCCAGCCGAGCTCCACCGGCACCGGAACGCGCAGCGCCCCCTTTCGGCCGCCATCGACGCCAAGGAGTGCTCGTCGCCGTTCCGTCCCAACCGAGTCTCCGCTGAGCCCCATCTTCCCCAAAGCTCTTCACCGCACCAAAGCAAGGTGAGAACAACCCTCAGCCTCAACGCTACCGCTCCCTATCTCCCTCTTTCACCCGGCCGAGCGCCATGTCCGCCGCCGTGGCCCTCGCACGTGGCCAAGCTCCTATGGAGCTTCACCGGCCGAACCAACCCTTCTAGTAGCCTCCCTAGGGTTCACTTAAGCTTTCGCCTACGTCAATTTCACCGGCGACCGCCGGAGATAGCACGGTCGAGCCACACCGCCGTTGCCATCCGCCATTGCTCGACGCCGGCGAGATACGGCCGTCCTCTGGCCAAACCAACCCCACCACCCGAACCGCCTAGTCGAGATGAGCACACCGAGCCTAACCTCACCGCCGGTGACCTCACCGTCGGCAAGAACCGTGCGGTCAAACCCGTCCTCTGTTCTGCTCTGGCCGACAAGTGGGTCCATTGACCCCGCTGGCCCCGCACGTCAGCCACTCTTGGTCCATGGGCCGAGTCCACGCAAGTTTGGGCCGGGAGTTTCAAAATGTTTTTCTTTTCCTTTTATTTTCCAGAAAAGCTTGTTTATTTTGTGTAGCACGTTTTATTGATCCAAATGAAGTGCTTCTAGTTTTGTTAACTTGTTAATGAGTAGATCTTGCAGGGAAAAATGTAAAAGTATTTTTGGTGAAAATTTATTGTACTGTTCTTATTTATTTCAGTTTATGTGCTCTATGCTAAATAAATAGGTTTATATGTTTTCTTGTTGAATTAATTCATGGCAAAAATTGTATAGGTTTCTTATCATATTATGTATCTGAGAAAAATTTATGAGGACCTATTTCTGTAGAAAAAGAATCTGTTTAGGTTTAAATTCCTTTTAAGCTGTTTTCTTAAAATATTTGTTAGGAGAAATATATGTGGAAATACAATATGGGAAAATTTATACAGTCTCTATGTGTTCTTTTTAAGCTAATAAAATTGTTAAGTATAGGTTGTTATATGGAAAAATAAGGAGTTTCTATGTTTTTCTTAGGAAATTCATGCAGAAAAGAATATAATGTTTCTGTTCATGGAACTTTCTTGATAAATATGAAATATGGAGTAGAATCTGGAAAAAATATGAAAATAAGGATTGCACCCTTTTCCAGTAGGGTTGCAGTTCAAAGGGTTTATTTGAAATAAACTTGTTTATTTTGTGTAGATTTATATGTTCATGCTTTAGCAGTAAGTTTTCTGCAGTGAAGTAATATAGGTAGATGAAGCTAGGAAAAATATGAAATCTGCTGTTTGACACTTTTCAAAAGAAAAGTTAGTTCAAAGCACCTTTTTGGCAGTTATTTCATCTTTTATTATCTGTTGTTCAGTAATTTATTTCTTGATGAAATATGTACAAGGGAGTCCAGTAGATGTGGATTACCTACTGTAATTTTTGTGGATTTTTGGAACTCAGAAAAATGCACTTGTTGTTCAAACCTAGATTTGTTTCGAATAAGTAGGGAAATATTCAAAATAATGGTTTTGTTTAATGCAGTCATTAAGTGCTTTCCTCAATGTCAAAAGTTGTTCAACAAGTTGGTTTTGTTGGTTTGCAAAACAATGTTTACATTTCATACCACCATTTTTGCACCACACATTATTTATTTATATACCGCATTGCAGTGGGATCGACAACCCCGGAGACCGAGCAAGAGCAGGAGACAAACGTCGAGCAATAGATTCTGGAAGTGCTCAGGAGCGAGGAAGCTGAACCCACAGCGGAAACTAACTTGCCTGAGTGCCCCTCTCACGAGGCATCGGTCTTCTCCCAAGGCAAGCCCCGGAGCATTCTAAGTCTCCCAGTTTTACAATTAAATTACTTGAGTATTTTTATACTGTGATGCATTAGGTATAGGAGTTGATTTGAATCCTACTTGCTACATTATCATTCCTTGATTATTGAATATACCTGCCTTGTTATACTGTTATTATTTATAATGTAGAATTGCTTAGCCTGCTTAATAAAACTAGTAGTTAAGGATGTTCCCATAATACCCCTGATGGGTATTTACCGGATCACGGTTGGCTATATTTGCTATCGTGGAAAAGAACATGAGTAGTAATAAAATATGGTCAACTGGAAGGCAAGGCACCAAGTTGGAACTTGGGGCAGCTCGTCCGTTGGATCGTGTAGGTTTGTATCGATGTTGGCCCTCGTTCATTTTTGAAAGCGCCCTTTTACTTAGGGATTGTCGGTGCTGTAATCGCCGACCCAAAGCCGGTTAGACGTTGTTCGGGCCGGTCTCAACCCGTGTCGCACTCTCTAGTATGGGAACACGATCTGCCACAGAATGGCCATCATATAGTTCCAATTGGGTGGTCCGTGCTGTGAGCCGCGACGATTACCATGACGAACATGTATCGAGCGATTACCCAACGCATGGACCCGACGGGGAAAGTGTGGGTTGGTATTAAAGGTTTCTCGCCAGCTGGTTTATAATTCGATTCGAGTCGCCGTCTCCCCCGGTTAGTGGGAAACTATGTCGAGCTTCACCACGATACAACTCCATGTGATGTTTAAGGTTCAACTAAAATGTGGATAAGTCAACTGGATATGGTTTATTCTATTGATTGCTAGATTCAAGTGGATGCTGTAGATAAGGTGCAAACCTAGACTAAGAGATAGGCTTAAAATTGGACTGCTCATCTATACAATTAAATATTACTTCCCTTAAATCAAGCTTTTCGCAAGTAAAATTCTAGCTCCACCAAAAAGTCCTTGCATACCCTTGGTGTCTTTATTTTCAGTTGGACGGGTAAGTCTAGCTGAGTACATTCCCGTACTCAGGGTTTATCCCGTTGTTGCAGATGGCCAAGTCTACTACGGCTATTGTAAGCACTGTATCGTGGGTCATCTAGAAGCTTCTCCTTTGCTTTTGCTGGACTGAGACTATTGGTGGCACATTATTTGAAAAAGGAGTGAGTTATCAAAAACATTGTTTATTGGGACCACATATGTGGTGGTCGTGTTTCAAACTTCTTTAACCTTCCGCACTTTTAAACTCCGTATTGTAATAACTTTTATTTTGCACTCTGATGATAATTTTGCACTCCGTATTGTTTGAAATCCGTCAAGATTTCCAGACTACCAGAGTTATATGGGTTCAAGTATGAGTTGAAGTCAGTCGAATTTGGCTAAGACGGTACTTGAGCTCTAATAATTTGGACGGTTCCACCACAGCTGGTATCAGAGCATGGTTCAAGTTATTGCGTCCGTAAGGAGCTATTTTCGAACTAATTGGGTATTTCAAAACTATTTTCAAAACTATTTTCAAAACTATTTTGATATTTTAAGTGTGCCTAGTCTTGTCCTTAAGCCCTATACTAGGATTCAGGTAGTTTAACTGCTAACAGGGTTCAGGGATTTTGCTTCATGCTGGATCTTTATTTGCTGGTCCATTCTCGAGGGAAAAGAGAATGTGTTGATCGCGAAAACATGCATAAAATGATTTGGTGAGATATGAGAGCATGACCGTCCAACCGTCGGTCTAGGGTGGGAGTAGTTATACCAAGTATGTGCGAGCTCTACGCGAACATATACGAGGGTATCCAATGTTGGGTATGTTTCTGGATTGGTGCATGGTGTTTAGTATTGGTTTCTATGTATTTTCGTACGTATGAGCCAATACTCCGTTATTTTATCATTGGGATTTTGCTTGGGCGGAAATGAATCTTCTGCAGGTACACTAACTACGTGACCGAGTAGAACGAGTAGATAACGCATCAGAGATCGTTATTGCCACTGACTAGAACGTTAGGACTTACGAGTCATTATTAGTGAGTGAGAACGTAAGTATGATCATGCATCATGTTTATATTCTTGCACTAGCATTACCTCCCCTTAATTAAAAGTTGTTCCTTTGCCTTATAAAAATTTGCCAACTTAAATATGTGTCTCACGAGAGTCGAAACCTCTTTGTTTCTACAGATGGCCCGGACTAAGTTGACAGCTCGCAAGGCCACCGGAGGCAGAGGAGTTCCACGTAATTGCTTGAACACGAAGTTGACCAAGAACACATTCTTGTCTTACTTCGAGGTGCCGACCATCCTTTGGAGGATTCTGCAGGCAGTGGGATATGAGGAAGGATAGGAGCCCCGGTATTCTTGGCAGAAGGATATCTACGTGCAGGACTCGTTGGTTATGGTGCACGTCAAGGTCAAAGCCTTGGCTAGCAAGCCCCACTGGTCAGGATGGACAGAGATCACCAGAGGTAGTTGTGCCAAGGATGGAGCCAACAGGGCAGCGTATTTGGTGCTGAAGGACATCATCGCCCGCTTCCCCGCTGACCTTGCTAGTGCTATGGCAGGAGTGTTCTCTCGTGGATCACCTTATCCATTGCGCTGGAGGCAGACTTTGGACTCGATTCTGACAGGAGGTGCAGAGGACAGGTTCTACTGTGAGACGTCTGCGTTGAGCGCCACATGAGCCTTGGTGGGTGTATGTGAGAGTTTGGAGCGCGGCCTGGAGAGTGTGTCCTTTACCCTCACCGCCGCCTACCAGAGTAAGAGGAAGCTGTAGGAGGAGTTCGACGCTGAGGTAGCCCGACTGCAGGAGAGGTTGCACCAGGTCACTCTAGAGCGTGATGATGCCCGTGCCACAGCAGGAGTCGAGACCACCGCCAGGACTGTCGCCGAGCAGATGTACCTAACGACAGCTTTTCAGCGAGATGAAGCCCGCACAGCGTTCGACCAGCTCAGGGAAGGTGCCCATCACCTGATGCAGCAGGTGCACGAGCAACAAGCTTACATCGACCAGCTCCACGAGGCGATCCACCAGATGCACCATCAGGCACAGGAGGCCGCCGCCCCAGCAGCAGACGAGGCCCCTGCAGATGAGGCCCTGGAGCCCCAAGACGGGGTAGTGCTTGGTCCAGAGCCTTACTCAAATGACGAGGACCATGCCGACGAGCCGATGATGGACGCCGATGAGGAGGATGCCGCATCCGCCGCCAGAGACGCTTGAGCGCTAGTTTCGTTAAGAGTCTCTTTCTTTTGTATAGCTTGAGCATGCTCGCTTTTGATGTAACCCAGACATGTGTTGGTTTTATGTTTTAAGTTGTATGATGGCATGTACGGCCTTTGGACAAAGTCCAGACTTCGATCTGGCACCTTTTTATGGAAATCCGTCGTTTGCATTTCTTATTTTCGAGCAATTATTATATGATGTTGTATGGAAATGAGTATTTATACTTGGTTGTGTGCTAAATTTCCGAATTTTGTACAACACAGTATTTATTCATGATCAATGTGACACGACCTAATTGTTGCTCATTAATGGGATATGCAGATGTCGGCACACACCCGCAGCCAGCGTGGACAAGGGTCAGGACAGGAGGAGAATCTGCCACCACCTCCACCGCCGCCGATGATGCCGGAAGCGTTCTTCGGGCTGTTTTGGGCAGCCAAAGGAACATGGAGGAGATGCATAGGCATATGGAGGCCACCCTCCGTAATATTGCCAACAACACCGCGCAGCAGCATCAGCAGCGTCAAGGACCCGAGCCCAATTAGTATAGCTCGTACCGTGACTTCTTGGAAACTCGTCCCCCAGTGTTCAAGGAAGTTACTGAACTGCTCGAGACAGACGAGTGGCTGAACTCCATCACCCAGAAATTCCATCTCCTTCGTTTGACTGAAGAGCTCAAGGCGGAATATGCCGCCCACATGTTGGAGGGACCCGCAGGCTTATGGTGGTCCCAGCACCGTGCATCCCTGCCAGCCAATGCGCCTGTCACTTGGGATTAGTTCTCCACTGCTATGCGCAACCACTACATTCCTAGTGGTTTGATGGAAATGAAGGTCACAGAGTTCATGAGGCTATCCCAGGGAACCAGATCCATGTCGGAATATCTCCATAGCTTCAACAACATGTCTCGTTATGCCCCAGACTTCGTGAACACAGAGGCCAAGAAGATTGCAAGCTTCAAGCGTGGCATGAGTGCCACCATGCTCTCTAAGATGGGAAATAGTCACCGCACCACCTTCAGTGACTTTGTCATTGACTTCTTGAACCAGGAGGCCAATGACAGTAGGCTGGCGACAGAGACTCGCCGCCGTGCGAACGAAGGAGGTTCGTCTCAACAGAGAACCCCTTTAGGAGCACACGCCCCGTATCGCCCGCCGGTTGCAGGAGCAAGGTTCTGTCCCCCGCAGAGGAAGATAACTACCAACCGCCCTCGTCCAAGTTTCCAGAAACCCTACACTGCTCCCCTGAAGCAGAATAAAGCAAAGGCAGGAAGTTCAGGAGGTCCCAAGAACCCGTATGTGATCGGGCCGTGTTACAACTGCGGTCAGACCGGACACCTGTCGCGTCAGTGTCCCCAGCCAAAGAAGTAGTACACCCAGCCTCGACCTCGCACGGGCAATGTGCACTACACCACTGTTGAGGAAGTGCCAGAAGGAGAGCCTATCACCGCTGGTACGTTTCTTGTTAACCAATACCCCGCAGTTGTGTTGTTCGATTCCGGAGCATCGCATTCTTTGTTGAGTTAGTAGAGTTGGATCGGGGTTATCACATAAATTCAGCAGGAACTGTTCTCTCCGCCTGTAAAATGGCTAAAGGAGTGGAAATGACTTTTGGGGACAAAAAGGCCATAGTGGATCCTATAGTAATCCCTGGTCTAGGTTTGGATGTAATCTTGGGTATGGGATGGATGAAACTCTGGAAGGTCAATCTTGACGTCGCAGAGCGAGTAGTTTCCATGGTTAGTCCCGAAGTGGGTTTTATTTCCGGTTCAAGTTATCCTGAAACCCTCACGAGATAGGAGTGTTGTTCAATATCACGACAAAGCAGATAGTTGAGATTTCGGTAGTGTGTGAGTTTCCGGATGTTTTCCTGATGAGTTGCCAGGACTACCACCAGATCGGGATGTGGAGTTTGCTATAGAGTTAGTTCCCGGAATGGTGTTGACGATAGTTATAGCATAAAAATACATATCAAAATAACGTCAAGAGACTCGAAAATAGAGAAGAATGACATGACATAGACATGTTTTATCAATAAAAGGTTCCACTTGTACTCTTAGTATTTGATTTGCAGGTATAACAAAATAAGAAGGAAATGGACACCTGGACCCACCCAAGGTGGGGTCGGCCGACCCCACCATGGGAGCTCCTCGGGCTTGGTGATGTGGCACTATCCAAGTGAAGCTTCACCGAGCTACTTTCCACCATCAGATTAGAAATGTGTTTCATTCAACGGTGAAAGATGAGAAGCACATGGATCCATGGGCCCACACAAGAAAGCAAATGCAACCAACGTATGACACCATGCTCCATGACATGTGGGGACATCAGGGGACGCAAGTTTGTGGGCCAGCCCTGTCATAGGGGGGTCGGCCGACCCCCCCCCCCTTGGTGGGCCCTGGCTACACTATTCAGCCTGATGACATCAGCACCTTCTAGAAGCAAAGTGGTGGGCCCACCTGTCATTGGCTGGGGTCGGCCGACCCCAGGGTGAAACTCATCCAATGTCAGTTGTTTGCACATGTTTCACACGTGAAGGAATCAAGGCCATCCATCCATGGCGGTTACAATGACGGTGGATCCAAGGGATGAGAGATGGGGAGCACACGGATCGATGATGTGGCGCGGAGTAGCCCCTACTCCACCTTCCCCTATAAATAGAGGCTTCATCCACCCTCTCAAGACATGGTTCATTAGAGGATTCACTTCATATGAGATACAAGTGTTAGCCTTCTAGTTGTAGTCTAGTGTGGGAGTTAGAGTGAGTCGAGCAAGCTCGGGGTCTCCGGAGTCGTCTTCTGGGAGTCTGGTATTGCTCTTGTATCGTTCTCTTTCCAGAATTATTTATATATATATTCTTCTTCTGCATTTCAAAGTGTTATCCTTTGTGCAATATTATTCTTGCAATAGTATTGTAGTGCTCTAGTTAGTCTTGTAGTAGTTACGTACTAGATTGTGATCCTTACACAAACATCTTGGTTGTTTATCATCGCCTGTAAAACGGTGCTTTAGTTAATCGTATATTAGCTAGAGTAATAAGGATTAGCATAAGCGTGGTGCTTAGGCTAAGACTTATCTTTGGTTGCCGCCGGCTTGCACGGATAGTAGGGGCGCATGGGCAAAAGGTGACAGATTTTGCCTGGCTACCTAGATCCCCTCACGTGAACTCAGGCTAGTTTTTAAAAGGTAAGGCGTCCATAAGCCAAATATCCGCTTGAGTACTAGGTCAGGTGAACAACCTTCTATCGATTTACTCTCTCGTTTATCCCTAGCAACCAAGTTGAAGGTAATCAATCCTAGTTGTATCTACTATTTGATTAATTAGAACACGGGAGTGGATTAAGAATTTCACAGGAACCTTTCTCACTTGTTGTCCTCCCACCTAGCTATACTACACTAGTTATCTTTAATTATCTCATCTAATTATCCTGAATCATCACCTTCCTTTTACCCTTGTTTATCACCTTCTACATTAGTTGTAGCTAATCTAAGATAGGATCCCTTTTCTTGTTAGTCTTTCTAGTCATCGCTTCCTTTGGGATAAAATAAATACGATATTGGAATACTCCCGGGTGAAGTGCTACATCGGTAATTTTTGTGCGCTTGCGAAATTAATCCAATAGTCATTAGTTTTACCAACAAGCATTTCTGGCGCCGTTGCCGGGGATAGATTAAAACTCTATTCTTAGTAGCGACGCTAAGAAGTGTCAACAAGCATTTCTGGCTTAGTTGCCGGGGAAGCATAACCTAGAAATTTTTAATAAGAACGAATCCGGAAATCTATTAGTTTAGTATCAATTAGTTGTAGGGGGTTTACCCCTCTGCCTTTGATTCTCTATATTGTGAAGCAAGGTAGTGTATGAGTGAGTACCAATTCCAGGCAACCACATTAGAAAATCCTGAGATATCCCGAAGGAGAATTAGACGTCGTCTAGCGTCCCCTCGGAGATTCAGCTCACACTTGGATTCACTCAAGGAAGGAGGCTCAGCACCATCGTTCAAGCAGCCAATGGCTAACCCTTAGTCTCTGACTTCTCATCTCCCTCAGTCACCCAAATAACTTTAGGACGGAGAGTAGAAGTAGAAGAAGTAGACTTCGAGCTTAAGCCATCGCTAATCTCTATGGTGCAAGCCAGTACATTTATTGGAAAGCCACATGAGGATGCAAATGCACATCTCCAGCACTTTCTAGAGGTGTGTGGCACCATTGCCATCAAAGGGGTCACAGCTGACGCCATCCGTCTTCGCTTATTCCCATTCTCTTTGATTGGGAAAGCGAAGCAATGGTTTTACGCTCAACCCGATGATGTTAACACCTGGAGAAGGTGTGCCAATGCATTTCTCACAAAATTCTTCCCAATGGGCAAGACATCTGCTCTACGGGCCAAGATTTCGAGCTTCCAACAGCAGGCAGACGAGACTATTCCCGAAGCATGGGAACGTCTTCAGGAGTACATCCGAGAATGTCCACATCATGGAATCAAGGAATGGCTCCTGATTCAAGGTTTCTATCATGGGCTAACTCCAGTAGCCCGTAGTCACCTTGATGTCGCTGCAAGAGGATCGTTCACCTCCCTGAATATCACTCAAACCAAGAATCTCATTGAGAACATAGTGTCAAATCAAGGGTGGAGTGGAGAACGTCCTCAACCTAAGAAGAGAGGCATGAACACCATTGAAGAAGTGAATGCCATCTCCAACAAGATGGAGCTCTTGATGTAGAAATTGGACGAACCAGCCAACATCAAGAAAGATCGAGAGGCCATCCAACAGTACGCCTCAGCACATGCATACAAATCGAATCAAGAGAGCGAGGTGCAAAATGTAAGCCATGAAGTTGTGTATGCCACCAACAACGGGCAACCTCAACAAGGAGGAACGACTTCGCGCTTCAAAGGCCAAGGTAACCCCAATTGGCCTTCACTTAAAGATCTTGTCATAAAGCAAGCTAAAATCAATGAAGAAATGAATAAAAGATTGCTAGCTAATGACAAGGTTCTTGAGTCTTTATCTTCTAAAACTGATTCTCTTGCTTCTTCTGTCAAAGATCAATTGAACTTTAATAAAATATTAGAGTCTCAATTAGCACAAATAGCTGCTACTATTCCATCTTCTGTAAATTCTTGCAACACCTTAAATGCGGTGACCACGAGAGGGGGTAAGACCACTCGTGATCCACCAAATCCTAATATAACAACAAGGAGGAGTGCAAGAAAAGACAAGGAAGATGAGGCAGAAGAAGAAGAAGAGGAAAACCATCCAAGGAAGATGACACCATGTTCCATGGAAGGACAGGCTCCACACGAGTTCTACGACACCAGTAGATTGTTGCCCTTTCCAAGGACGAGGAAACAAACAACCGACGAACAATTCGGCAAATTCATCGAGGTAATTCGTCAGTTGTATGTCAATATTCCATTACTTGATGCAATGCAGGTTCCAACCTATGCCAAGTACCTAAGAGACATTCTCAACAACAAACGCCCGCTGCCCACAACTGAGGTAATTAAACTAACCGAATAATGCAGCGCGGCTATATTAAACCAAGTCCGAAAAGAAGAAGGATCCTGGGTGTCCCACCATTGAATGCTCCATTGGAACACAGCACTTCGAGCATGCACTGTGCGACTTGGGAGCAAGCGTCAGTGTCATGCCAAAGGTAATCTTTGATAAGCTAAGCCATGCTGTTTTGTCCCCTACATCAATATATTTGAAGTTAGCGGATCAATCAATTCGCCATCCGGCGGGGATAGCGGAGAATATTCCCGTCAAGATACGTGAATTCTTCATCCCCGTGGATTTTGTGGTACTAGACATGGAAGTAGAGAAGAAGAATTCACTTATCCTCGGAAGACCATTTCTCAACACCGCCAATGCACATATTGATGTTGGAGCCGGAGAAATTCAGTTCAATATTAATGGGACCCAAGAGAAATTCAACTTCAAACCCAAGCTTGCACAATGCTCACTAATCATGGCCGTGGACGTGGAGGTAGTCAGTCTCATGTATAGTACAAGAAGAAGGCCAATCCAAAACCACGAGCAAAAAGCAAGCGAATATGGAAGAAAAAGGTGACACAACCGGCAACACTTCCGAAGAAAATTCCTGCCCCGGTCCAAGGACCTGCTACAGGAACCTGAGGAAATCACTCTTCCATCAAGGTAAGTACACTAACACAAATTTAACTTTCATTTACTCCATTTTTTCCTTAATTTATCACTATCTTTTTCTGTTGACTTTAATTAAAATATAAAACTAACTTAATCATCTAGTTTAACACCACTGAAACTTGGACACCAGGTGGGCCCAAGTGGGGTCGGCCGACCCCACCCTGGTGACCATCACCTGTCTGCCAACTTTGTCTATGTTAAATCTATGCCATGCCTTGATGCTGCTTCGTAAATAGCCAATCACATAGCATGTCACTTCACTTAGCCTTTTTGATCTTCAAATGAACCTAGCATGGCAACCTCTCAACTTGTTTTCCCAAAGCATACACATGTCTTAGTGCACCTAGATTATGGACAACATCTCACAGGGTGTATGGTGGGGTCAGCCGACCCCACCCAGGTGCTTGTCACCTACCCACTTGCATGTCATGAGATGCCCCCATGCAACATTTGTTACATCCACGACAACACTTAAGAAATTGCATGATAATCACATTGCTCTAATTGAACATGTAAATAAAGCTATGCTAATCTTTCAAAATATTTTCAGTCACTCTGTGTGCGCTTTCATATTCTAGTACTAGTATACTCTGCTCAGAACAATTTAAGTGGGGATGATGGGGTCGGCCGACCCCATGGTAGGCCCCACCTCATCTCACCTTCTCGCATGAGCCATCTAGACAGAATGCAAGAATCAACAGACATATACTTGTCGACTTTCATTCTAGGACCTAGAATAATGATCCCTCTCTCATCTCTTGCTTAAATAAACTTGATGAGAGGAGTGCACATACTCAATCATTCATGAGTAACCTGAGGAAGTAGGTAAGTCTCTCTTCCTAATTTCACTCATTCTACCACTCCTTGCCAACCTTGGTTAAGACATTTGCTTAACTCCTTAAGCAAACCACCATTTGGACAATGCACCCCGTGAGCACACCATGCACATCATGCCAACTAGCCAAGGTCATGTCTTGCTCCCTCCTTTTGTTCTTTCTTCCACCCATCACTCACTTCAAGAAAGAAGAGCAAGCATCCAAGGAGACATTTTTTTGCAAAGATGCTAGGCAAGGATTGACACCCAATAACTCAAGCTTGGCACATGCAAATGGGGGAAGTACCCGGGGTCGCCCGACCCCATGTCTTGCACCTGCAACTCTCTCTCTTCCCTCCTTTTTATTCACACACTCCTTCCTATGTTGCTTCACAGAGCCACCAGCAGAAAATTTTGACACCCTCGTTCGTTGTTTCAGTGATCAACACTCAATGAAATCAAGAGAGGTAATTGGCAGGTAAGAAGGGTTATCACTTACCACTAACCTCTCTTGCTCGATTAGTGTTCATCATTTTACCAGGCATGAAGAACCCACTCAAATCCGCTGCGAAGAAAATGCGCGCAGCTCTCAGCAGGAGCTCATCATCAAGACCCTCTCAACCCACTAGCTCCAGTGGGCAGTCGGTGCATGACACAGAGGACTCGCAGCAACAACCCGACGAAGAGGCGCAGCCCCTGAGGATTCAAGACCCAGGAACTGGGTTATGGCTAACCGCTCAAGAATTAGCCACTTTCAACTCCATCCGCAACCGCAACTTCGAGCACACCAAGGTATTCGATCCCGATCTCCTCTACTGCACAGGTATGGATGAGGAGTTCTCCGATGTTTTTCTGCAATAGGTTGGGGTGATTTCTGGGATTTTTCTCAGTATCCGGGCAGCAAGCTTCTTACTCTAGAATTCATGAGCACCGCAAAAATAACTCAAACTACCATCTATTTCCGGTTGTGCGGTAATGAATTTAATTTTAGCTGGGATCAATTTGCAACATGACTGGGCTTTGTTAACTGTGCAACAAATATTGAGCTAGCCACGCCAGACTTTGACAAATTAGAGTTTTGGTATAATATAACTAGGGATAACATAATTGGGAAAGCACAACCACGCACAAGTCATATTTGTCACCCCACTTTAAGATTCATGCATAGGTGGATAGGCATCACGTTGTTTCCTAGAGATGACATAAGAATTGTTAGGGAGATTGATGCTAGGATTCTATATGCCATGGTTAATCAAATTCGAATAGCTCCGGTAAAAGCCATGGTACAACATTGGTTAAGTGCACCATCAAGATTAGGATCTTTTGATTTCACATCCATAATCACAAAATTTGTAGTCATGCAAACATTCTTGATGGGTTTATGATTTCATAAGAACTCCTAGAACCATCTTAAGAAAGGAGCACTTCATCCAAGCACTTGTCATTGCGAGTGGTCCCAACAACACCATTGAATTTAAGTTCCGTAAATCGGAAACAAGACTTACTTTGCCATGTCTAGAATTAAAATTATGTGGGGCCAACCGCTAATCCCTAACATTCCTGGAGTGGGAGGTCGTCAAAGTTTTTCAGCACCATACACACGTGGGAAGTCTCAGGCAGCTCAACGCCAAGACTCTGATGATGACAGCGACTACGAGAGAGACGCCATGCACACTTCACAGCCCGGAAGTAGACGCAGGTCTGGGGTACAGAGTGCCCGAGTTTCTATGTCTTCTTCGCAGGAAACCAGGTCCCACAGTGAGCGTCATGACATGGAGCTGCTCAATAACCAGTTCGGCATGCTGCGCACCAGCCATGAAGCCATACACAACACTGCAGTCCAAACCTAGCAGCAGCTCATGAGTCTAGGAAGCTAGTGGCCGAAACTGGGCCAACCTTTATGCACACCACAATATCCCCGTACCACCATATATTCCCCAGTATCCACCACAGCATCCACATCCATACCCGCCTCCGCAATATCCTCCACAGTATCCTCCACAATACCCGCCATACTATCCACCATATCCACCCCAGTAAAAAACAAAAATCATAACAAAGAGACAAGCTTGGGGGAGATTCTCTCCCCCACTAAGGTAAGTATTCTATCTTAGCATTTTTATTATTTCTTTTATCGTATCTTAATAATATAAATAAATAAATAATAAGAAAATGCCAAAAAAAAATTCTCATGCTTATTTATGTTTTCTCATATGTCATGCATGTCTACTTTTCTTGGAAATGATGAACAGTTGCTCTGTTAATATTTCCTTAGTACCCAGTATACAGGTTGCTATTTTCTAAGTATGGATCACTTAGCTCACATAAGACCGCCATGAACTTGAACACTTTGTGGGTAGTAAGTGCTAGAACTAAGTCTAAGTTGTTGTGAGACATCATATAGTAAAACAAGAGCTGCTATGATATTATTCTAAGCATACATGATTACCGGAGAATTTATTCTTAAAATGATCAAAATCTTAATTGTTCCTCAATGATGATAATTCCTACCACAGCCATAGATGCTTTACATGTTTACAAACCTTCTACATAGGCTATTTGCTTTGTATTGAGTATTGTCAAGTCTTGTTGACCGTTGTTAAGAGACTTTTCATGCTCCTAAGATCAAGATCACGTACACACCTCATATACATGCTGCTTCTACACTGGAAGTACGCAAAAACATGCCTTTCATTTCCACCAAATAGGTTGCTTCATACTCCAAGTGTTAAGAAATCTCTCTCAATTATTTAGTAGATGAGACTCAAAAGGCTAGGCAAAATAAAGATGAAAAAAAGAGATGGACAAGTGAAAGTCCATGAAAAAAGAACAAAAAAAAAAGAAAAAAATGCTAGCCATGTCTCATTAGAAAAGAGAGAAAAAGAAAAAGAAAATAGAGAGATAGATCTTATCAAATAAAGAAGCAATCTAGTCCATCATGCACCACACACTTGCACATCTTGATCTGGGAGTATGACACTTCTCTTCAAGGATCCGAGCTTTGACTTCGCAACAAAATGCAAGTATGCCATCTCCTTTCATCTCTACCTTGAGCTACACATAAGCCTGTTTAGAAATAGGATGAAATAAAGAAGGCAACACTTATCATATGCCTTGGTGAGGAATCATACACCATTTGAGCGACATGAGAGAACCATATGAGGAACATTAAGATTTCTTTTGAAAATATTGCAAAAATCTCCGGTATGAAACTTGCAAAGAATGAGAAAGTAGTGCTCAAGTTTAACTGTTCTGTCTCTCAACTTCCTAAGACAAAGGAAAGGCCATAAGCCCCACGAAAGACTAAGGTAATATGGGTGAGTTTTACCTAGCTAAATTTTCCATGCTTAAGAGAAATATCTTGTTGCATACATGGTACTCTTGAAATATAAACATTGTAGCAACTCCTGATCCACCGAGACTAAGTTTGATTATTTGCTCGGGACGAGCAAAGGTTAAGCTTGGGGGATCTTGTTGACGATAGTTATAGCATAAAAATACATATCAAAATATCATCAACAGACTCAAAATAGAGAAGAATGACATGACATAGACATGTTTTATCAATAAAAGGTTCCACTTGTACTCTTAGTATTTGATTTGCAGGTATAACAAAATAAGAAGGAAATGGACACCTGGACCCACCCAAGGTGGGGTCGGCCGACCCCACCATGGGAGCTCCTCGGGCTTGGTGATGTGGCACTATCCAAGTGAAGCTTCACCGAGCTACTTTCCACCATCAGATTAGAAATGTGTTTGCATTCAACGGTGAAAGATGAGAAGCACATGGATCCATGGGCCCACACAAGAAAGCAAATGCAACCAACGTATGACACCATGCTCCATGACATGTGGGGACATCAGGGGACGCAAGTTGGTGGGCCAGCCCTGTCATAGGGGGGGTCGGCCGACCTCCCTTGGTGGGCCCTGGCTACACTATTCAGCCTGATGACATCAGCACCTTCTAGAAGCAAAGTGGTGGGCCCACCTGTCATTGGCTGGGGTCGGCCGACCCCAGGGTGAAACCCATCCAATGTCGGTTGTTGCACATGTTTCACACGTGAAGGAATCAAGGCCATCCATCCATGGCGGTTACAATGACGGTGGATCCAAGGGATGAGAGATGGGGAGCACACGGATCGATGACGTGGCGCGGAGTAGCCCCTACTCCACCCTTTTCAAATAGAAAGAGAGGATCATAGAGACAGAATGAAAGAATGGGTCAAGAGGGAGCCAAGATGAGAGGGAGTTGGGGAGTCGGAATAGCCGAGAAGGAGAGGAGTGGGAGAGCAATGCCGGTCATCTCCCTTACCTCTTCACCTCCTCTTGCAATATATCTTCCAGTACCTTCTATCTGCCCACTCCAATAAAGCCTCATTCCATTCTCCTCTCTGCCAGTTATCAGCTCCGAAATTGAATTGCTTGAAAGTAAATGCGTAAGTAAGGGAGTAGAGATGACAAGACAATCTTTTTAACGAGGTATCGAGGTGTCGGCACACCCCCCTAGTCCTTGTTGGAGCACTCGCGCAAGGGTATCGCTCCCCCTTGATCCGCGCAAGGATCAAAGTCCTCACTATAGCTGATTCTTAGCCGCTCCGGCCCGGTGAATCGCTCACTACCGGTCACAAGCTTGCTTGGGTCATCCACAATGCCACCGGATGCTCTCCAAGCTTCACGATCATCACCAAGCCGTCTAGGTGATGCCGATCACCAAGAGTAACAAGCTAGAACTCTCACTTAACCAAGACAAGGCCAAAGAGATGGATGGATGCACACTTGCTACTCAATTCTCACTAGGAGGTCACTAATTCTCTCAATTAGCAATTCTCTCAACCTCACTAGGGCTCTTGCTCTTTCTCACACTCACAATGTATTTCTCAGCAGAGGAAAGTGGCAAGAACGCTCTAATGGAGGAAGGGGAGGAGTATAAATACTCCCCCAACCGGCCATCCAAAAGAGCACTGAACAGGGCGTTTTTGGGGGCATCGGACGCTCTGATGCCTGGCATCGGACGCGCTGATGCCCTCGACCCAACGGTCAACTATACCTTCTGTCAGACTATTTAAAGGAGCATCAGCGTCCGATGCCCTCGCAAAGGACGCGTCCAATGCGAAACAGACCTCTCTGGAACCTCTCTGCATGGACATCGGACGCTGGCCCTCAGCGTCCGATGCCAGCGTTCGATGTGCCCCTCAGGGCACCCTCTCTGCAACAGTGGCACAGGCGCGTCTGATGTGACAACATCGGAGAGTCCGATGCCACCTGACCAGCATACTCAAGTCTAAGTGACATCGACGCGCGTCCGATGCCACTAAGGCCAGCGTCCGATGCCCAAAACAGGGCCGAAACGACTTCTGATCGCGACACTGCCTTAACAACTTTTCATCCTCGTGACACAGGGGCTCTCTCAAAGCTACTAGGGCTATGAAATAACAAGTGTGCACCACACCTACCTCAATAGACTCATCTAGGTCAAGCTACTGATTCACGCTCCCCTTTATAGTACGGCCAAAGGAAAAATAAAGACCTAAGACTACCTGAGTGTCCTCCAACACCATATGACATTTAGCCTAGTCTACCACCGTCTTCGTCGTCCGTCCTTTGAAAACCTAAACGATTTCCATCGTCATGGGACATGAACTCCATATGCCTGTATCGTCGCCATTACCGTGACCTAACTCATCCCTGTTTCTGCAAAACACACGTTAGTCACAGTAATCTTGTGTTTCATCATCCAATCACCGAAACACACTAGGGGCTAAGATGCATTCAGTGGTGATTCTAGCCTGACGAATCCAACAACAGTGTCACGCGTGCGAAGACACTGTGCCAACCACCTCATTGCCCGGCAAGCCTGTTTTCCGCCTCGCCCGAGGCCTCGAGCTTAGGCCTCGGACGAACCTTTCTGCTTCTCCCAAACAACTCGCGCTCCGGCCTCAGTTGAACCCTACATTCTCTGCTTCGACCGAGACCTCGCAACCAGGTCTCGCTCGTTCCTTCGATCAGGGGCCTTGACACAAGACGACAAGCGGGAGGTACGACGAAGACCCGCGAGTCCCAGGCCACTTATGACTTTCCCAGCACGCCTGTCCCGCATGGGTTGGGACGTGACACGTGACTCGCTCCATCCCATCAATCAGCATGATAGGACGGAGGTACTCGACGCTGCAAGTAACAGTGTAGATTCGTCCGATCACAAGGAAGAGGACGACGACCATACTGTCGCTATAGGACTACGACGATCCACCTCCGTCTTCTTGACCAAGATAAGAACACTAGTACCGCTCCCTCTATGTAACCCGGTGCCCTCCTTGCGGCTATAAAAGGAGGGGCCGGGACGCCTTAAGGCAAATGACCCCAGAACACCGAGATCACACACCAGCAACGCAAGTTGCAATCTCGCCTCCTCCATTCTCACGAGACTTGGGGAGCTCTCCCTCTCTCACCCGCATGTAGCCCCTACTACGAGCACCCCAGTGCAAGAAACATGACCTCCACTCTTCTCACTACTGGACGTAGGGCCTCCGTTTGTCCGAACCAGTATAAACTCTTGTGTTCTTCTTGCATCACTACCTGGAGCTAGAAACACGCAAAATAAATTCACTCACTCGTGTTATGACCTCCCGTTTTCGAAACACCACGAACAAACTACGTTCTCGCCACGACCAACCTCCGCGTCGCGCGCGCCTTGGTTGTGGAGGCCAGCTCAGGGAGCCCGCTGGCCGTCGGCGGCGTGGCGGGCAGCAGCAGCATGGCCGTGCACGGCCACCGGCTCTCGACCGTGGTGTCGGGCTCGGTGACCGGGGAGGAGGTGGTGAACTACGAGCTGGCGGACGCACGACTTGCTCCCACAAGCTCACTACCTCCGCCGGGTGCACGTGTTCCGCGCGCTGACGAACCGGCGCGGCGGGGCGAGGGCGACGTCATCGTCGCAGCGGCGCTCACCATCGGGGAGCTGAATGAGCCCATGTTCCCGTGGCTGGACATGTACTTCCCCTTCCCCGTCAGCGGAGGGCTCCGGCGGCGCCATCGTGCACCGTGACGCCAGCGGACCGCCTCGTTGCCGCGATCCGTGACGCACTGTGCGTTGCCTGACGTTGATGATCTTGCGTTGAGCACTCTTGTGGTTTTCAGTACTTTTCACGCTCAATAAAAATTAAAAGATCTTATAGGATGTAATCTTTAGGGGCACCTCTGACCTCTTTAATAAAAATATTGGATCACCAATTTGCACCCACGTGGTTTTCCCTGCCAACCGATGCCAGTGTGCGTGTGTTTATGAACTTCGTAGACGTTGAAGCTTTGACTTCTATGTAATGCGTGTTTATGAACTTTTGTACCCACTACCCAAGTTGATAGACTGTATATCATACTCCCTTTGTCCTTAATTGACTGTCGTTGTTGGTGTGCGTACCACAAGTTTGACTTAGAGGATGTTTGGTTGGCAGCCAAGCCTACCATGCCATGTGTGGCGCTGCCAAGCATTTGCTTTCCTAACTGTGGCTCGCCACCGTTCAGCCACGACCACGCCAAACGTTAGGTGATGAATTTGGCCGCCATAGGTGTGGTGTATTTTTGTACTAGAGTATTCTCTGGCAGCCACAACTTTGATGGAAACCAAACAGCAGCCGCGTATCGGTGGCCGCCATACTCCGTGGCGTGGCATGCGTCGCAAGAACCAAACACCAACCTTAACTCTTTGTGGCAGCCGCATGTGTGGCGTGGCACTCGTCGGCCAGCAACCAAACACGCTCTTAATTTGTAGCAAATGTGTGCAACATTTGTATCTCTAAATAATTTTGTTAAAAAACTAGATTCAAATATCTATCAAACAATACTAATTATGTATCATACATATTAATATTTTAATATATATTTAGTCAAAGTTATTTCTTGGGAAGTGCAAACGACAAACATTTAGGGACGGAGGAAGTATTATTTATCTTCAACTTTTTCATTTTTCTAAAATTATTTATTGCTATATTGAATATATAGGGTTTATTCATATATTTGTGCTGTGATGGAACTTGGGCAAAGGACTATAATTGCTTTGTGTATAATTTTTTCCTCTACAAATTTCAGAGATATACTATGGATTATTGCTCTTGTACGTTGTTGGCTCCCTTTTTGTTCGTGCGTGTTTGTAGCCTGTTTTGATCCTGGAATTTGGCCCAAGACGTTTTTACTACTCTTTAGAGCCATGAAAATTTGTCCCAAACGCTCACAAATTCTTGCACTTGGGGTGCAGGAGGGCTGGAGTCGGGACGGTCGTGTGTGGTGTGTCCCAAACACACAAATCATTCACTGCTTTGAGCATTCTGGTATGACTAGTGATTGAAAGTATAATATTGTTCACTAGCAACCTAATACATGAAGCAAGGCATCTCAGCTGTATGCCTGTTCTCCATGCAGATTGTGAGGCATTGGAGAATCAAATTAAGGCAAGAAGAAGGCTCGAAGAGGCACCATACTTCTGACTATTTTTCTCTCTCTCTCTTACTTTAGTTTTGATTATCAGGTTATAAGTCTAGCTTAGGTCAACATTTTTCTTGCAGAGTGTAGTTCCACATCTGCATGTGCACCATGATCTTATACTAATTCTCAGCCTCTCAGGACTCTTATATCGCTCATTACGTGATATCGTACATGCACAACATGATTTCCCATATATGTATGCCACATCATGGCTCTCGGTCTCTCTTTTCTAGCGGCATTGATGAAAAGAAAATATTTTACTTGAAACTACAGAGAATTTCGAGTATAGTTCATTGATTTTTGTTAACGTTTGTAATATGTTTGCTTAGCTTTTGTAGAGGAATTGGTTATGATAAAAAAAAACATAGATATCACGTTCTTAAATCGCCATTTGCATGTTCTGTAATTATTTACCATTTTCTTTATTGAAAGTTTTGAATATCTTTGAAGGATGAATGGATACTTGGAAAGTTGGAGTAGTAATCATCGATTTTTATGAACCACTTGTATCTTCTTCAATCTTATACTTGTACCTGAAACCATGTATTAGTTTTTTTTTGTAGCAGCACATGCTCCCTCTGTACACATAAAAGTTATCGTTTAGGACAGCGACATGTTCTCCAAAGCTGGTTTTCTATAAAAAATTTATAGAAAAGTGATATATATATATATATATACTTTTATAAAAGTATTTTTCAAGACAAATCTATTCATATAATTTTTTTTATATTTTCAAACTCAACAACTAAAAAGTTATTGATGATTTATATTCTCAATGTTTGATCTAAACCTTGTCAAAAATGACATATTTATGAGTATGGAGGCAGTATATACGGAGTAGATCATTCTGAATTTTCTAGTTACATATCTAGATATGTAGCAAAAGCAATGTATCTGGAAAAACTAAAATGATTTTTCTTTTTGGGTGGAGGGAACTTTTTTTTAAGTTGTTAGACAAGTTTTGGCTTAGAAAAAAAAACTAGAACAAAAAAAATATATATCTCTGAAAAAATATCCTCGATCTGGTAGCTGTATGCGTCGATATTTCTCTAAGAATCGGACCCTTCTCGTGACATGACTGCATAGCATGTTGGTTTAAGAAAGATCACACTTTAAGATACCCGTAATGGTTGGTTTATAAGTTAGCTTAAGTATTATTTTTTATATCCAATAGAAAAGAGAAAAACTATTTTTTTGATAAAGAGCTAGACTCTTGTACATATTTAAGATCTTCTAAGAGCCTAACCATAATACAAGCTATTGTTAAAAGCTAGTACTACTCAGAGCTAGTAGCTGAATTATACCATTACATGTGTCGTAAGAGCATCTCCAAGAGTTCCCTATATCTCCTCTTCATCCTTGTTTTTTGGAAAAAGAGAAAACTCATCTTTTTAGAGTTCTCCATATTACTTCCTCATCTTTTAGCAATTGGCAAACAAAGCGATATCGTGTGTAAAAATATGCGGACCCTCTAGGCGCACATCCGCTCTTCCTCGCGTTGTGTCCTCCATCTTACACGGCAGCATCACGACGATTTCCTGCGCCTTTCTCTCCTCTACTGGCCACTGCATGGTACTGCTGTTGTTGATGCCTACGGGTGTGATTGGTTGCTCTTGAGATAGTGAGTCAGGATGAAGAGCTGGTCCAAGATGGTGAGATACACGTTTAAACCATGCAAGCAGTCGTGTTTGGTTCTCTTTGTTGTTGCTACAGTACACTAATACAAATTTGGTCTTCACACCTGGCGTATCACTACTGTTTTCAAAGAACTGGCTCTGATGTACACTTCACAACCGGTTTTTATCTAAAATCGGTAGTGATATGACCAACCGGTAGTGATATTTGGGTCATCACTACCGCTTTTAGCAATGAACCGCTAGTGATATTAGGCCATCACCACCGGTTTTAGCCATGAACCGCTAGTGATACCATCACTGTCGGTCCGTTGCTTCAACCGGTAGTGTTAGGCTGCATGAAAACTTCATAACTTCCTCATATGATGTTTGATGAAGATGAACTTTGTATCAAAGTTGTAGTACTCGACGAGATATACAATTTTGTAGTTGACAACTTTTTCATTTGAGATTGTCTTGATGTAAAAATATTCAATTCTTAAGATTATATAGAGTTCATACAAAGGAATCCATATCTACATAGTCATAAATGAGTTATGCAGCTTAAACATGTAGTAGTAGAGAATGATCTCGAATGAAGAAATAGCGTAAACAAAACTTGTAGATCTCAAAAATTATGCAACTTTGTAGTTTACAACTTTTTCATTTGAAATAATCTATCCAACTAAAATTACGTTTGAATTCTCATATTTGAAATTCAAATTTTTCAAACTACATGGAGAAATGACCATACAAAACTTATAGATCTTGAAAAGTTATGCAAATTTGTAGTTGACAACATTTTTATTTGAATTTATTTATGTAAGAAAATTATGTTTGAATTTCTGATTCTTCAACGACCTCAGATGGAGAAATGACCAAAACGGGAGTTGTAAATCTCGAAAAGTTATAAAACTTTATAGTTGATAACTTTTTGATTTGAATTCATTTAGGGTCCCAAATAATTATTTCAAAACCGAATGAAGATAGAACGTGAAGGATGAATATCGTGTCTTACAGGTGGAGTGGTTAGGAGACGAATGCACGATGCCAGAGGTCATGAGTTCAAATGATGTTGGCCTCCTAACTACTAGGGGCTGGCCCGGTGCGAAATATATTTATTTGGCTATGTTTCAACCGTTTTTTTTTTTTCGGGAAACCTCGATCACTATCGGTTGTAAGAACCGGTAGTGAGTCTACTGACTCATCGCAATTGTTTTTCTTTTACTGGTTGTATTGGGTTTTTCAATCGGTTGTGAATCTCTTATATGCAGTAGTGGTATAAGACGAGATCTTATTTGGTTGCATGCATCGATAAGAGTTGAGTGTCTGACACATGGACCCTACACTATATATGCATGTATCGTGTGTCCTGGCATCCTGCATCGTGAGGGAATGAGAAATCGAGAAAACAGAGCTATGCGGGATAGTGGAGGATAGAGGAATGAAACGATATAGGCAAATCATACGAGAAGAACCAAACATGAATGAATTGAACCAGGCAAATGATACAAGCACGATTTAGTTGGGGAAAATTTGAAGACTGTCATTATAATTTTGCAAAATTGGAGATATTTCATCCTGGTCCATATATCATTGACTCATGTGTGCCCCACATGTCAGTGAGATACCAATAACATATTCCTAACATTACAAAATTATAATACTACCGTTCAAAATGTCCTTAGTTGTTGGGGCAACCAATCACCCCATACGCGCTTCTGCTGGCAGACAAGTACAACTGCTGCTCCTCATACCTAGTAGTACTCCCTCCGTTCTATTAAAAATATCGTTAGAAAACCATGTCTCCCTCACATTCATGTTTCCCGGACGACACTCTCAGTGAGAGGGAAGGGAGGGAGTATGTGCTACTGGTGGTGTCGGCCGACTGCAAGTTCTTCGGTCGAGGCAAGGTTGGACGGGCTGCTGCGCCTGACGGCGGCCCAAGACGTTGGGCAGCTAGCTAGGAGGACAGCAGGGAGAGCCACCTGTGCCTGCCTGGCGCCGGTTCCTAGTCGTCACTGGTCGACGGGCGGCAGGGGCGGACCCACAGGGTATGCCAGGTGGGCCACGGCATACCCTGTGGGACAGCCTTTCATCAACTTAGCACTGAATCATAATTACTTACATAACAAAATCTGCCTAATTTTTCGATGCATACCATTCTAGTCCAGTGGTGATCCGGTTGGGTTGCAAGTTCGATCTCATGTGCTGATTTGCATGATTATTTTCTGTTTTTTATTTATCGGATAGTTTTCCTAATTTTTTAATCTCCTATTGCTACGTCTACGAGACTCCATTTGTCTTTATTTTTCTTTTTTCAATTTTGTAATCCCCTCTGGATATTATAACCATGACAATATATCCTATCCTTTATTTAGCAATTGTTCATCCCAACCTACTATGTGAGATACCCATGAAATGGAATGGAAATTAAAAAGTCCGCACTCCACATTATTAGTTGTGCATCAAGAAAATTAGACAGATAAGTGGTTAAAGATTATTTCGTAGTTTGTCCAATATTAATATTAAAAGATAACATTATCATGTGATTCTTTATAATTGATATGGTTTTTACTGGTGGCAACAATAAATGCTGAAAGGATTTTTTTTTTGCATGGCTACCGTGAAAACAAAGTTAAAGAATAAGCTAGGTGATGGTGTTTTGGATATTTGTCTAGTCATATTCATTGAGTGAGATATATTTGAACTATTTGTATTTCATTTAAACTAATTATATTCATGGTGTTTGTTTTTTTCTCCTCTTAAATTGTGACCGAAGATGTCACGTATAGGAGCAAAAGAGTCATTTTATACTTGGCTTGGTTTTCATGCCTAAATCTAGAAGTACAATATTTTTGCATGGAGAGACTACATAACAATTTTTTTATGGCATACCCTGCAGTAAAATCCTAGGTCCGCCACTGACGGGCGGTGAATACAAGCGACGACGACGTAGGTTCCAAGAAAGGGCTACGGTCTTATTGGTTCCAAGAAAGACTTTTTTTTAATGTTTTGCACAATAGAATGTAAAAAAAACCATATTTTTAGGGTGGTGATGAAACTATAGATCGACGTACTTACGTAGAATGCTTTCCATGCGTGTCAGTGTGTGGTTCTTATTAGGCAAGTTCGCAGTCTTCTTCAACAACAACAACAAACATGCATGCAGACCTCCTGCATCACATCATGCATGTTTTCCATGGCTTGGCAGCTGGTCCTGCTGACTCCTGACTAGGACGCGTGTCTCCATGCATTATGCATGCACCCACAGGCGACAGTGCTCCCCGGTGGTCCGTGGCCGGCCCAGTTCATACCAGTAGTAGTCTCGATCGATGACGCGGCCAGCCCCGCGCCATACACTCACACACACGTATGGATTGAAACTGAGTGCGAGGTTAATTAGTTTTAGAGGCCGTTTGGTTGAGCTGTGGCTATAAAAAAAAACGGTTGTGATTGTGAGCTGTGAAAAAAACTGTTGTGGACTGTGAGCTGTAGAAAAACTAAAAGTTATTTCGTTAAACAAGTATAAAGTATATCTTTTAGTTTTGTTTTTTTAAATAATTATAAAAATATTTTTTATTTCACCTATTTTGAAAAGCTAAAAGCTAAAAGCCAAAAACAGTGTCAAAGCAGCTTTCAAAAATATACTACGGAAAAACATCTGCTTTTGCAAAAGCCATCTCCAGCTGCAACTCGTTTGGTTGGGCTATGAGACATAGCTCTTATACGTCGTAGGCATTGATGACACGCGCACGCGAAACTTGCATTGTGAAACTAGCAGTTGTCTGATGAACAAGCAAAAATTTCTTTCTTTTTCTTTTGAAGTGTAGGAGATTAATAAACAAGCTGGCTATAGCAGCAAGGAACTAAATAATGCGAGATTGTTTTATTAGTTCTAGAAGCTGAGCGGTGCTGTGTGGGTGTGTGGATCTCGACGAAGATGCATCGCCATCGAGCATGTGTTCCCTAGAAGTGTGATTGCACTACTAGAAAACAGGTCTTTGGACGATATATCAACTGAGCTTTAATCTCGGCAAAATTTTGCGTCCGGGGCTAAAGGTAAATCTTTAGTCCCGATTAGTAATACCAACCGGAACTAAAGGTCCTGGACCTTTAGCCCCGGTTGCCTTTAGCCCCGGTTGGTGGTACCAACCGGGGCTAAAGGTCCTTCACGAGTGGATTCAAAAGGAAAACGTCCAGAACTGTATCACGTAGGTTGCGTAGCTCAGTTGGTAAGCGTGCCTGAGGCAAGCTGTGCCGAGTTCGAATCTCACACAACACACATTTATTTTTCCTCCCTGGACCTTTAGCCCCGGTGGGAAGCACCCGGGACTAAAGGCCGGGATCTTTAGTCCCGGATTCTTAGCCCCGATTGGCATACCCGGGGCTAAAGGTCCATTCTGTAGTACTGTTGGTTGGTCGTATCCGACCAACACAGGCCCGTGGAATGCAGCTTCCTAGAGATTGGTTGGCTGCACGCCCGTTGGGGCTTGGCCCGTTACATGCACCATGCCCCGCCGAGCTAGACCATGGGAAAACGAGAATCGATTATGTTTCCTCCGAGCCAGGCTATGCGTTTCTACTAGAGAGAACCGATATAGACATAAGTTGAAAAAAGACAACTAACCAAATTCTGCTAACGAGCCATGTGTGCCTCTGGAACCTCTCTCGAGTCGATCAGACATGCTTGATACATAGTGTCCAGTCGCCCTTGCAGCATCCGGTCACTCGGCTGCGCTGAAGAACAGTTGCACCGGTGTGTCTAGTCGCAACCTTCTCAACATCTGATCGATTGGACATTGCACTGCATGCTAGGGTTGCTCACTGGACACGTCTGGTCGCTCTTGAACAGCGTTCGGTCACTTATGTTCCCTGTCTTTCACTTGTTCTTGATGCTTGGTGAACACATCTTGGCCCCTAGTGGGTTTCGGTGATTGGATGAAACACAAGATTACTGTGACTAACGTGTGTTTTGCAGAAATAGGATTGAGTTAGGTCATGGTAATGGCGACGATACGGGCATATGGAGTTCATGTCCCCTGGACATGGATATCGTTTCGGTTTTCAAAGGACGGACGACGAAGACGGTGGTAGACTAGGCTAAGTGTCATATGGTGTTGGAGGACACTTAGGTAGTCTTAGGTCTTTGTTTTTTCCTTTGGCCGTACTATAAAGGGGAGCGTGAATCAGTAGCTTGACCTAGATGAGTTTATTGAGGTAGGTGTGGTGCACACTTGTTATTTCATAGCCCTAGGTAGCTCCGAGAGATGCTTTATGTCGAGAGGATCAAAAGTCGTTAAGGCCACGTCGCGATCCGAGTTGGTTTTGCCCTTGATATGGGCATCAGACGCAGGCCTGGTGAGCATCGGGTGCGTCTGATGCTCACTCAGACTAGGGTTTAGTCTGGTGTGTGGCATCGGACGCACCGGTGTGTTCACATCGGACGCGCCTGTGCCACTGTTCACCTGCGCGTGAACTGGAGGTTGCATCGGACGCTGGCATCGGACGCTGAGGGCCAGCGTCCGATGTCCATGCAGAGAGGTTCCAGAGAGGGTAAATCCACATCGGACGCGTCCGATGTGGTGGCATCGGACGCTGCCCAGCGTCCGATGCTCCTTTAACAGGTCTGACAAGATGGTACAGTCGACCGTTGGTCGAGGTCATCGGCGCGTCCGATGCCTAGCATCGGAGCGTCCGATGCCCCCGCAGAGGCACCTGTTTGGTGCAGTTTTGCATGACCGGTTGGGGGAGTATTTATACTCCTTCCCCTCATCCATTAGAGTGTTCTTGCCACTTCCATCTGCTGAGAGACACATTGTGAGTGTGAGATAGTGCAAGAGCCCTAGTGAGGTTGAGTGAATTGCTAATTGAGAGAATTAGTGACCTCCTAGTGAGAATTGAGTAGCAAGTGTGCATCCATCCATCTCTTTGGCCTTGTCTTGGTTAAGTGAGAGTTCTAGCTTGTTACTCTTGGTGATCGGCATCACCTAGACGGCTTAGTGGTGATCGTGAAGCTTGGAGAGCATCCGGTGGCATTGTGGATGACCCAAGCAAGCTTGTGACCGGTAGTGAGCGATTCACCGGGCCGGAGCGGCGAAGAATCAGCTCATAGTGAGCACTTGATCCTTGCGTGGATCAACGGGGAGCGATACCCTTGCGCGGGTGCTCCAACGAGGACTAGGGGGGTGCCGACACCTCGATACCTTGGCAAAAAGATTCTTGTCATCTCTACTCCCTTACTTACGCATTTACTTTCAAGCAATTCAATTCCGCATTATACTTGTTGTTCATTCACTATTGAATTGCTTTGCTAGAGTAGGAGTGGCATAGACTTGGTCTTTTGTGCGGTAGAATAGAGAGAAACACACTTCTAGGCACAAGGGGTTAATTGGCTTTATATGTTTTAATTCTTGCTAAAGTTTTAGAAAAGCCCAATTCACCCCCCCCCTCTTGGGCATCTTGATCCTTTCAATTGGTATCGGAGCCTCGTGCTCTCGATTTAGGCTTAACCGCCTAGAGTTAAGATGTCCGGAGGTGATGGACCACCTCCCATGTTCAAGGGAGATGACTTTCCATATTGGAAAATTTGTATGGAGTCGTACCTAGAAGCGGTTGATGTTAAATGCCGCGAAGCCGCCATAACCGGGTTCCCCAAACCCAAGGAGGGCACTAGCCTCACGCACATGAGGAAGAGAATGAGAAGTGGAATGCAAAAGCCAAAAATATTCTTTTTAGAGGCATTTGCAAGGATGTGTTTAACCGCGTCCGAAACCACAAGAATGCCCATGATCTATGAGATAACATTTGTGCTCTCCATGAGGGAACCAAGAGTGAGCGTGAGGAGCGCTATCATTTAGTTATGCAAAAGCTTCATTCCTTTGATATGCATGCTAATGAAAATGCAAATGAAATGTACTCACGTTTGAATGTTCTTGTAGAAGAACTCAATGGACTTGGCCTCACACAAATGCAACCATCCGATGTTGTGAGGAAGATTCTTTGTGTCCTCCCAATTGACAAATATGGACACATTGTGACGGTGCTACATCAAGGCGATCTTTCCATCGCTACACCAACTCAAATCTTGGAAAAGATCAATGCGCATGAGATGTACATGCACATCACACCAAGTGGTGGCCCTTCCACCGACAAGAAGAAGGACTTGGCCTTCAAAGCAAGCCATGACAAGAAAGGCAAGTCCAAGGCTATTGAGGTGCATCATGAAAGCTCAAGTGATGAAGAGGATGATTCCAACATCGCTCTCATGGTGAGAAGAACCCCAAGATGTTGAAGAAGCTTCACAAGAATGGAGTCAACTTTGACTCAAGAAAAAAGAAGTTCTTCACAAGTAGCAAGAGAAGGCCAATCTCCGAAATGGATTGCTACAATTGCGGTGAATTTGGCCATCTTGCTCACCAATGCACCAAGCCCAAGAAAGACAACTACAAGAACAAGAACAAGGGAAAATATGACTCATCAAGCGAAGATGAGAAGAGAAGTGAGAAGCCCTACAAGAAGGATGGCAAGAAGAAAAGCAATACCACAAGAAAGGTGGCAAGGCTACATTGTTGGTGATTGGCTCACCGACATTGACTCCTCCGGTGGTTCATCAAATGAAGATAGTGATGATGAAAGGAGAAGGTGGCCGCTCTAGTCATTGGCTCCTCTACACCACCACCTCCAATGTCACCATCATCATCTACACACCTATGCCTCATGGCTAAGGTGATAGAAAGGTACAAAGCGATGATGACTCTAGTGATAGTGATAGTGATGGTGAATTTGAGGCACCCTCTTATGATGAGCTTGTTACATTGCTAAACAACTACTCTAAAATCATAAGAAACTAGAGCTAAAAAATGAAAGCTTGTTCATGACAATGAAGCTCTTGTTGAAAAATATAACAATGCTACACATGCTAGTGATGAGCTAAAAATGAACTTGCTACTATGTCATCTCCATCAAGGAGCTCAAGTCCTCTAACAAGGAGCTCAAAGCTAGAAATGAAAAACTTGATAAGATGCATAGTGACCTTACCACTAGTTATGCTTTGCTCAAAGAACAATATACTCAAGTGAAAGTTGATTATGTACCCTCACCGTTGCTTATGATATACTTCTCATGAAACACATGATGCTCCTAACCTTGTTGTTAAGTGTGACATACAACATCTTGTGAGGACTTAGTTAGTGAGCATGATGAGCAAAGAGCTAGTGGCAAGGGCAAGAAAGTGGTTGTGGCCGATCACTATGATGACTACATCAAGATCAAGAGTGAGAATGCAAAGCTCAAGTGATCTAGAGAAGCTTGCAACCACAAAGCAAGTCACTATTGAGACTCATGATGATGACTATAGCATGTCACTTGAGCTAGACATGCTAAAAGAAGAAACAAGAGATTGAAGATGGAGAGGGATTGCAAAATGACACCATCTCAATTAGAGATCCAATAGAGAATGACAAGCTCAAGAAAGAGAAGGAGCATCTTACCACCGGATTGAAGAAATTCACCAAGGGTCAATGTCTTCAAAGTGAGCTACTCATGAACACCGTGATGAAGACAAATAGAAATGACATTGGCTTCCTTGAAGAGAAGATGAAGCAACGCAAGAGCATCACTAAGCCAAAGAAGAAGATTGGAAGATGCTATGAGTGTGGAAAATAAGGTCATTTTGCTCATGATTGTGAAGAGCCAAACCCACACCCTTGCCCAAGCATGCTAGGCCCTTTGCTTTCAATGCTCACTACATGCTTAGACAACTCTAGTGGCAAGATGAAAGTCATGTTCATGGGGCCTCCTAACAAGAATAGGCCAAAGCAAATATGGTTGCAAAGTCACTAGTTGAGAAGGTTAAGGGACCTCAACAAGTTTGGGTCCCAAAAGCTCAAGCTTGATTTCTTGTGTGTGTAGGTGAACTACAAGACCGGTGGATCTCATTGGTGATTGATAGTGGTTGCACTCAACATATGACCAGTGATCCCCGGATGTTCACCTCACTAGAAGAGAATGTCGATGACCAAGAAAGATTACATTTGGTGACAACTCAAAGGGCAATGTCAAAGGATTGGGCAAAGTAGCAATATCAAATGATCATACCATCTCCAATGTGCTTCTTGTTGCATCATTGAGCATCAACTTGCTATCCGTTGGGCAACTATGTGATCTTGACTTTCAATGTTTGTTCACCGACAAAGAAGTGGTTGTGACCAAGAAACATGATACACAAGTGATATTCAAGGCTTTAGATACAACAATCTCTATCTAGTGGATTTCTCCTCCGAAGATGCCAACTTAAAGACATGTTTGTTCACTAAGCAATCACTTGGTTGGCTATGGCATAGAAGATTGGCTCATGTGGGAATGAACACTCTCAACAAGCTATTGAAGAAGGATTTGGTTAGAGGCTTGAAGGATGTCAAATTTGAGAAGGACAAATTGTGTAGTGCATGTCAAGTCGGCAAGCAAGTTGCAAATACTCATCCAACCAAAGCCTTTGTATCAACATCAAGAGAGTTAGAGCTACTTCACATGGATCTATTTGGGCCAACAACATATGCTAGCTTGGGTGGAAATCTCTATTGCCTAGTGATTGTTGATGACTATTCTAGATACACTTGGGTATTCTTTCTTCATGACAAATCCGAAGCAACCCTTCATTCAAGAAGTTTGCCAAGAGAGCCCAAAATGATTTGACTTGAAGATCAAGAAAATTAGAAGTGGCAATGGAAGGAGTTTGACAACACCCACATTGAAGAGTATTGTGATGAAGTTGGGATCAAGCATGAAGTCTCCGCAGCCTACACACCACAACAAAATGGGGTAGTTGAGAGGAAAACCGGACACTAATCACCCTAGCAAGGACAATGTTAGATGAGTACACTACACCAGAAAGATTTTGGGTGGAAGCAATCAACACCGCTTGCTATGCATCAAACCGGTTGTTCCCCATCGTCTCCTTGGCTAGACCCCCTATGAGCTACTCAACAACAAGAAGCCGGATATATCATTCTTTAGAGTGTTTGGGTGCAAATGCTACATCTACAAGAAGCGCCAACACCTAGGGAGTTCCAACGCCGATGTGATATTGGTTTTCTTGTTGGTTACTCATTGAAGTCCAAAGTATATCGAGTATTCAACCATGCCACCGGATGGTAAAGAAACATATGATGTGGAATTTGATGAATCTAATGGCTCTCAAGGAGAGCATGAAAATCTTGATGATGAACCATTGAGGAAGCAATGAAGAACATGCCGGTTGGAGCCATCAAGCCTAAAGATGATGATGATGATGTGCAAGTCATTGACAAGCCATCCTCATCCAATGTACCACATGATGACAAAATGGGAGAGAGCCATTTGAAGATACTCATGTCTCCCATGAACAAATGGTGGTACAAGCTCAAGATGTTGATGCTCCTCAAGCGGCCCCTCAAGTGGTTGATCAAAGAACTACTCCTCTACTACAAGCTCATCCTCAAGATCTCATCATAGGGAGTCCAACAAGGGTGTAATGACTCGATCTCAATAACTTGCTTTATTTATTGAACATCACTCCTTTGTGTCTCTTGTTGAGCCTACCATTGTAGATGAAGCTCTAGTGATCCGGATTGGGTGAATGCTATGCATGAAGAATTAAACAACTTCACCCGCAACCAAGTTTGGACACTCGAAGAGCGACCCAAAGGCGCAAGAGTCATTGGAACAAAATGGGTGTTTAGAAACAAGCAAGATGATCAAGGCAAGGTTGTTAGAAACAAGCAAGGCTAGTGGCAAAGGGGTTCTCTCAAGTTGAAGGTTTGGATTTTGGAGAGACCTTTGCACCGTTGCAAGACTCGAAGCCATTTGTATCCTCCTTGCATATGCATCACATCATGACATTAAATTATATCAAATGGATGTGAAAAGTGCATTTTTAAATGGCTTCATAAATGAACTAGTCTATGTTGATCAACCTCCCGGGTTTGAAGACCCTAGATATCCTAATCATGTTTATAGGTTGTCCAAGGCGCTATATGGGCTCAAGCAAGCCCCTAGAGCTTGGTACGAGCGCCTCCGGGACTTCCTCATTGAGAAAGGCTTCACCATTGGGATGGTTGACACCACACTATTCACCAAGAAGCTTGATGGAGAAATCTTCATTTGTCAGTCTACGTTGATGATATCATCTTCGGTCAACAAATGAAGCCTATTGCAAGGAATTTGGTGACTTGATGTCGAAGGAGTTCGAAATGTCCATGATTGGAGAGCTCACATTCTTCCTAGGCTTCCAAGTCAAGCAATTGAAGGAGGGGACTTTCATATCTCAAGAGAAGTATACAAAACCTCCTCAAGCTCTTCAACATGGATGATTGCAAGCCTATCAAGACTCCAATGCCAACTAATGGACATCTCGACCTAGATGTGGGAGGTAACCCGGTTGGTAGCTTGTTATATTTGACCGCATCTAGGCCCGACATCATGTTTAGTGTGTGCATGTGTGCTCGCTTTCAAGCCGATCCTAGGGAATCACATCTTGTAGCGGTGAAAAGAATCCTTAGGTACCTAAAGCACACCCCAAGCATTGGTCTTTGGTATCCCAAAGGAGCTAACTTCCAACTCGTTGGGTATTCCGATTCGGATTACGCGGGTTGTAGAATTGATAGAAAGAGCACATCCGGAGTGTGCCATTTGCTTGGGAGATCACTAGTGTCTTGGAGTTCAAAGAAGCAAAATAGTGTGGCCTTGTCTACCGCCGAGGCAGAATACATAGTCGCGGGTGCTTGTTGTGCACAAATCCTTTACATGAAACAAACTCTTTTAGACTATGGTGTAGTTCTAGAAAGGGTACCATTGTTGTGTGACAATGAGAGCGCAATTAAGCTTGCTAACAACCCGGTTCAACACTCTCGCACAAAGCACATAGATATTCGTCATCACTTCCTTAGAGATCATGTTTCCAAGAAAGATATATCCTTAGAGGGAGTTAGAACTGAAGATCAATTGGCGGATATCTTCACAAAACCCCTAGATGAAAACACTCTTTGTAGATTGCGAAGTGAGCTTAATGTGCTAGATCTAAGTAACTTTGTCAAAAGGTGAAAGGGGGTTGTCTTTGCATTACATTGTATAATATGCCATGTTTAAATTATGCTATGCACATAGGCTTGTCAGACGTGGTTAAGATAACCGCCCTAAAAAGCGTGTGAAGAAGCTTACCCATGAGCAAACTTGACAAGCAACCTATATTCAAATTCTGTATTGCATTGCATATGCATGAGTGTTGCTTTGTCGTTTCCTTTCGATTTTGCTTTGAGCAACCGCTGTGTTCGTTCACCGCTAGGGGGAGCATTTGAGGCTCCTAATGGTTGAGTCCCCTATTTTTGGTGGCCACATGTTGTCTCCTTGGGATTTATCGCCTATTTTAACTAAAAATGCTATATAGCCTATGGCAAAATATTTATAAAATTGATGGTTTATGCGAGGATGCTCATACTAGGTTCCAACTGGTGTTTATTTGCCTCTTATTTGAGTTGGAACTTGGTTGGGGAGGGAGCCGCAACAGAAATCTTCAAAACACCCCAAAATACGGCATCAGACGCTGCATCGGACGCTCCCCCAGCGTCTGATGCCCTGCACTGTAGACAGCTCCGGCTGGAACAGTGTCAGGGTAGCGTCCGATGTGTCTCCATCGGAGCGTCCGATGCTCCATCGGACGCTGCCCAGCGTCCGATGCCAAGGCAAAGGACGCGTCCGATGTGATTTTGGCTGTTCTGGAGCTCTTTGGACAGGCATCGGAGCGTCCGATGTGTTTACATCGGCGCGTCTGATGCACCTTTAAGCGGCGCACTAAGGCTCTTTTCATTGACAGCTCGGCCCCACTCGTCATTTTCTCCCATCGTCTTCCTCGCGCGCCGCCACCGCCTCGCACCCGAGCTCTCCCCCACCCTAACCCTAGCCGTCCAGCTCGCCGGCCGTGCCCTGCCCCCCCCCCCCCGTGCTCGCGCCACCGAGACAGTCTGGGCCCTCGCCAAGCAGGAGCTAGCAGAGTTAGAGGGTGAGGACACCTACGTGGTCGACGACCCCACCGGCAGCTCTGACGAGGACTACCAGCTCCCGCCTCACTACTCGCCGCGTGCACACGACTCTCAGGCCGGGACTAGTGGTACTGCCTCCTCCGATCCAGCGCTTCTGGCTATTCTTGCACAGATGGAGGAGCAGTAGCGGACCGTCACGCAGGACGTATAGAGGTTAGCCCAGGAGCAGCAGCGTCTGGCTCAGCAGCTGGCCCTGGCGCAGCAGCAGGCCCAGGAGAGGTCAGATGCCCTGCAGCGCCAAATGATGGAGCTTCAGCAGCAGACCCTGAGTTTCATGGAGAGGGTCATGAGCGGATCACCTCAATTTCAGCAGTGGCAGCAGCCTCCACCGCAGCACCAGCAGATCCAGTGGCAGCCACCGGTACCACCTCAGCCGCAGCAGCAGTTTGGCCAGCCGCCACCGTTTCAGCAGCAGCTCGCGGGTCCCTCTCAGTCCTCTTGGTTCACTACTCCATCAGGAGGGGCCTCGCTCTTCAGTCCGCTTCGCACCGGCTTCACGCCTCGTCCGACAGAGTCACTGTTCGCGACGACTACTACTGTGACGCGTGACTTGTCTGCCAGCTTCAGCGAGCTCACCGGGATACCCACGCCAGACTTTCCCGGTTCAGCTCAGACGACGACAGCTCCAGTGACCTCCACTACTGAGACCCTTCCGAGTTCAGTGGCGTCTTCTAAGCAGGCAGAGCCCGTCCAGTCTGAGACTACCACTACAGCGCAGCCTGAGCTATCTTCGATACCAGAGCTTCCGCACTCCGAGGCTCAGGCGGCTACAGCTACACAGACTATGACGGCGACTGAGACTGTGACTGTGACAGAGACTGTGACAGAGCAGCCAGAGCAGGCAGAGCAGCCAGAGCCGACCCAGACCGCTTCGCCACAGCTGCCAGCTCCAGAGGGTCAGACTGCCGGCTCTTCTTCCTCAGACTCCGAGACGCTCCTTCACCAGTTCGAGTTCACTCAGCGTTCTCCGGAGACTGCACCTGGCTCGTCTGTACCACCTCCGCCCTCCGACGCTTAGTTTGGCCCTTGATGCCAAAGGGGGAGAGTGGTCGAGTATAGCGATAGGGGGAGCGATGTGAGAGGGTCTTTGATGTTTTGATGTGTTATGTTCACATACGCTCTTTACTTATCGCATCTTTTGCACATTACTTTGTCTTATATATGTGTTATGGACCATGTGACATGTTTGTGCTCACTATGATATTCTATATGACATGTCTTTTGTTTCACTCGTATACTTGCGCTAAATTCTCACTTGTTATGTATTCGAGCTCTTTACTCTTGCACTTGCTATTCACTCTAACTTGTTGAGTGTAAGATGATGGCATGATATGTATGAGCTTGCCTCTAATCTCTTTCTCTTATTCATTGCAATTTCATACATGTCATGATTTAAAAACTTCTTCTCTATACTCGATCTCGTGTTGTCATCAATCACCAAAAAGGGGGAGATTGAACGCATCTTGGCCCCTAGTGGGTTTCGGTGATTGGATGAAACACAAGATTACTGTGACTAACGTGTGTTTTGCAGAAACAGGATTGAGTTAGGTCACGGTAATGGCGACGATACGGGCATATGGAGTTCATGTCCCCTGGCGATGGATATCATTTCGGTTTTCAAAGGACGGACGACGAAGACGGTGGTAGACTAGGCTAAGTGTCATATGGTGTTGGAGGACACTTAGGTAGTCTTAGGTCTTTGTTTTTTCCTTTGGCCGTACTATAAAGGGGACCGTGAATCAGTAGCTTGACCTAGATGAGTCTATTGAGGTAGGTGTGGTGCACACTTGTTATTTCATAGCCCTAGGTAGCTTAGAGAGATGCCTTATGTCAAGAGGATCAAAAGTCGTTAAGGCTGCGTCACGATCCGAGTTGGTTTTGCCCTTGATATGGGCATCGGACACTGGCCTGGTGAGCATCGGACGCGTCCGATGCTCACTCAGACTAGGGTTTAGTCTGGTGCGTGGCATCGGACGCGCCGGTGTGTTCACATCGGACGCGCCCGTGCCACTGTTCACCTGCGCGTGAACTAGAGGTTGCATCAGACGCTGGCATCGGACGCTGAGGGCCAGCGTCCGATGTCCATGCAGAGAGGTTCCAGAGAGGGTAAATCCACATCGGACGCGTCCGATGTGGTGGCATCGGACGCTGCCCAGCGTCCGATGCTCCTTTAACAGGTCTGACAAGATGGTACAGTCGACCGTTGGTCGAGGTCATCGGCGCGTCCGATGCCTAGCATCGGAGCGTCCGATGCCCCCGCAGAGGCACCTGTTTGGTGCAGTTTTGCATGACCGGTTGGGGGAGTATTTATACTCCTTCCCCTCATCCATTAGAGTGTTCTTGCCACTTCCATCTGCTGAGAGACACATTGTGAGTGTGAGATAGTGCAAGAGCCCTAGTGAGGTTGAGTGAATTGCTAATTGAGAGAATTAGTGACCTCCTAGTAAGAATTGAGTAGCAAGTGTGCATCCATCCATCTCTTTGGCCTTGTCTTGGTTAAGTGAGAGTTCTAGCTTGTTACTCTTGGTGATCGGCATCACCTAGACGGCTTGGTGGTGATCGTGAAGCTTGGAGAGCATCCGGTGGCATTGTGTAACACCCTGATTTAATTTTTCCCCAATTTAATAAAAGGAATTAGAAATTAAATAGGTTGGCTAGTTTATTAGAGGAGGAAAATAAAATTTTATTTCTCATTTTCATGTTGCATTCATGCCATTGCATATTTTATTGTGTGGTAAATAATTTTATTAAACCCGTATAGGGCGAATCGGATTTATTCTATTTAGAAAAGCAATAAAAAGATTTATAAAAGTTTTGCGAAATCAAACTCAAAGTTTTATTTTCAAAACCTAGGGAAAATGTTTTCAAAACTTTACAAATATATTTGATTTTAAAACTGGTTTTGAATTTGATTTTAAAAGAGTTTGCTAAACCTTGAAAAAACAAAAAGAAAAGAAGAAAGGCAACCAGGCTCACCTCCTCTCTCTCCCCTTTTGCAGCCCAACCCATCCCTCTCCTCTCCCGGCGGCCCAAACCCAACCGGCCTGCTCCCCTTTCCTTCCTTCCCGGCCCGTCCCCTCCCGCCTCCTCTCCTTGGGCGCCGGCCCATCCGCTCACCGGCCCACCTAATCCTCCCTCTCACCGCAGGCCGCACGCGCCCTCGCCTCCCCGCCCCGCTGACAGCCATAGCCCACCGGCCATCCTCACTACACTCGCTGACAGGTGGGCCCCACATGTCAGGCTCGTCCCCAACCTCCGACCGAGTTCTCCGGAAAATGTTGCCGCCGCCGCCCCGCTTCTTCCGGCGCCTGGAGGCCTATCTAGTTGCCTGTAGCGTCTTAAATCGGAGCTGCCGCCACCTCCGCTCCTTTTCCTTTCTAGCTCAAGCCCTCCAGCCTCCGCCACCAAGTGTCTTCGAAACCCTAGCGCCGCCACCACCATTACCAAGCCGCCAAAGTCCACCGCCCACCCATCTCTCCATCCTCCTCTCCGGTTCGCAGTGGTGTCGCGGGCTCACGCCGCAGCTCCGTCGCATCGTTTCGGTGGCCGACTCACGCTGCAGTGCCACTCGGAGGAGTTCACCGTAGCTCCGAACCACAGGCCGTCTTCCCCGTCGCTGAACCCCCTCACCGAGCCACCACCGGCGACAAGAACGCCACAGACGAGCCCTCTGTAAGCTCCTCTTTCGTTTCCCCTACTTTACATCGTCTCTACCGCATCAAAGCGCCGTCCCCGCGTGCGCCGGCGAGTCCTTCACCGAGGGAGCCATGGCGCCGCCGCGTCCTCTCTGGCTCCGGCCGCCGCATGCTCTCCCTCTCACTTCCTGTCCGTCAGATCTTAGCGGGCGGCTCAGATTAGAAATTTCCCCGAAGGGTATGAGCCAAGTGTACCGTGCGGTGGACTCAGTCCACCACGCGCTCGCCCACCGCGTCCACAGCGACAGCTGGCACACCGAGCCAACCCCGCGCCGCCACGTGGCGCCAGCTCAGCAGCCAGCGCGTCCACGCTGACCGGCCGTGGCGAAATTGCAAAAGAGCCCCTGCCTTATTTGATAATCAACCCGCCGTCCCACTGCACCTGTTCACTAAGTCTTGCGAAAATAGCGTCCTAGCCCTTGATCTTTCGGAAAATGAGGCCCGGTCCAGCTGCAACACTTTTACAGTTTTAATTTATTTAAAGTACGAAAATGAGTTTGAATTATTTACAGATTTGCCACTCAACTTCAAAGCCCATAACTCTTGCGTTCTAACTCCGTTTTGACCCGTTCAACTTGCGTTAGTTTCGTCTCGTCGAGCTCTACGCGTTAGATCTATTTACGTTCTGTTTTCATACTGTTGATGTACTGTTATTTATATTGATTTGTTTGGGCCATGTTTGGTGTTTGATCCAGAGAGTGCGGAGTACGAGGACGCTCCAGACCATCCTTGCGACCCAGTTGATTCGACCCAGTCCGAAGGCAAGTGTTCTTGAACATTTTGCACCTACACTTTATTTTACTTTTGGTTCTAGAGTAGATGTGCAACCTCTGCAGAGTGTAAAACTGATATATCAGCCGTGCTCACGGTCACGAGCGGCTTGGACTTCTTTGAGATTAGTTGGTTACTGGTTGGTTTGGGTTCGGGTCATCTGATGGACTTCAGGTGTGGTTTGCCTGATGGACTTCAGGTGTGGGTGCTTGGTGCGACTCCAAGTGTGGTTGCTTGGTGGACTCCAAGTGTTGGTTGCTCGGTGTGACTCCGAGTGTGGTTTGCTCGGTGCGACTCCGAGTGTGGTTACTGTTACTTTTGGAGACTGTGGTTATAACCTAGTAAATAGGTGCATAGGAAATAGGATTTAATAGGGTGTGTCGCTTTAGGCGCTTGAGTCAAACAAAGTCAGCCTACCTTTGTTATAAGCCTCATAAGCATATATTTCCTACACTTGCGGAGTACATTTCGATGTACTCACCCTTCCTCTTTGTCCCCCCTGCTACCCCACCCAGACGCTGGAGACTACGTCTACGAGGAGCCGGAGTATCCAGAAGACGGAGGCTACGACCCTGACGACCTGTACTAGGATGGCGCAGCCCCCGGTCGACCTTCCTGTGGAGTGGAGTCCAGATCTTCCGCATCTTCGTCAGAGTTTACCTTAGAGTTAGTTTCATGAGAGACTGTACTTTTTATTTCAGACCCGAGGGTCATTTATGTAATAAAGTTCGATATTATTAACAAAGCATTGTTTTGATATTTACTATGATGTGGATATATGTATGAAAATTGATCCTGGCATACATATATTGTGCTCCAATTTTGTTCTTAAAATTGGGGTGTCACACATTGTGGATGACCCAAGCAAGCTTGTGACCGGTAGTGAGCGATTCACCAGGCCGGAGCGGCGAAGAATCAGCTCATAGTGAGCACTTGATCCTTGCGCGGATCAAGGGGGAGTGATACCCTTGCGCGGGTGCTCCAACGAGGACTAGGGGGTGTGCCGACACCTCGATACCTCGGCAAAAAGATCGTCTTGTCATCTCTACGCCCTTACTTACGCATTTACTTTCAAGCAATTCAATTCCGCATTATACTTGTTGTTCATTCACTATTGAATTGCTTTGCTAGAGTAGGAGTGGCATAGACTTGGTCTTTTGTGCGGTAGAATAGAGAGAAACACATTTCTAGGCACAAGGGGGTTAATTGGGCTTTATAGGTTTTAATTCTTGCTAAAGTTTTAGAAAAGCCTAATTCACCCCCTCCCCTCTTGGGCATCTTGATCCTTTCACTTGGCTTGGGTACAAATTTGTTATTGGACTTGCTTGATCTTGTGAGTCTTCTCCTTGTGTTTCTAAGGTTTTGCTTGAGGTATTGATCATCGGATCATCACGTCGCCGTCGTCCATGTCACGTTCACACCCTATTGGACTACAAAACAAATACTTGCAAACATGTTAGTCCAATTCGGTTGTGTTGGTCATCAAACACCAAAATCCAAAGTCACATTAGTTGAGGTCCATTTTTCTTACAACCCTCTCTACTACTAATCTTCTCTCAGTGATAATAACCTCGCTACTCTAAGGAAAAAAATATTAGGTGGGAGAGAGATAGTTATCTTCGTAGCCGCTATACTGATTTATAGGGATATTACACATTCCAAGACTATCCCTAGATATTTTTCGTGAGTCACTTGGTCACAGGTCAAAATGATCCTGTAAGGAAAATAGACCTCAACCCATTTATCTTTAGATTTTGGTGTTTGATGATCAACATAACCAAATTGGACTAATGTGTTTGCAAGTGTTTGTTTTGTAGTCTAATAGGATGCACATGTGACTTGGACAAAGGCAATATGGTGATCAAGTGATCAACACCTCAAGCAATACCCTACAATATGTATTGGAGGCTTACAAAGATCAAGCAAAGTCCAAGAGACAAGTAATAGAGGGCCGGACGCAAACAAAGTTGAGCCGCTCAAGCCGAGACAAGAGCTGATTGAATTGGAACTGTCTCATGATTTTGGATTTGCTCAAAATGACATGGCATTAGCATAAATTTGTAGAGCATTTCATTAGCTTTCCGAAAAGTCCAAGATCATCGAAATCGGAGTTCGGAGCTAAGAGTTATGCCCGCTCAAGCCGAGACAAGAGCTGATTGAATTGGAACTGTCTCATGTTTTTGGAGTTGCTCAAACTGACATGGCACTAGCATAAAGTTGTAGAGAATTTCATTAGCTTTCCAAAAAGTCCAAGATCATCGAAATCGGAGTTCGGAGCTAAGAGTTATGCCCAAAATACGAAAGTCTCTCTCTCTAAAAATGGAGCAACGGACGCTCTGATGCAGAGCAACGGACGCGCGTCCGATGCAGCGTCCGATGACCTCCAAAATCAGCCCAGAATGAATAGTGTGATGGTAGAGTCCGATGCCAGCGTCCAATGCATTACTGTAGCATCCGATGCCCCCGAAAAACAGGTCTAACAGCTAGTTTTCCAACGGCTACTCATCACATGAGCATAGGACGCGTCCGATGCCAACATTGTAGCGTCCGATGCTATACAGAAAGCTGATTTCACCCCCCCCCCCCCCCAATGGCTCTATTTGATTGGGGGCCTATATATACCACCTCGAACCGGCCAAATGAGGTGTGGAGGAGTAAGGAAACATACCAAGAGTGTTGCTACACCATATTAGTGCCTCCATATGCATAGTGCTTAGTGATTTACATGGTGATTAGTGTAGGTGCTTTGCGAAGTGCTTAGGCTAGTTAGACCACCGCTCATGCGCTTGCTCTAGGTTTAGGCCTAGTGTTTAGTGAGGTTTGCATACCTCTTGCTACTTGGTGCTTGCGTGCACCATTGTTGTACATTGGAGGGGCTTGTAGTCTTGCGAGACCACACCAACCGCGTTTGTGGTGTGGCCGCCATCGTGTACCGAAGGGAACAAGGCCCGCAGCGGTTCGGCCGGAAGCTTGATAGTGGAGACGGCGGGAAGCATCCGGGAGAGGCTTTGCCAAGAGTGGCTTAACCGGAGACCCACTTGTGCGTGGGGAACGACCGGAGCTATCCACGGAGTCACCCGACCGGGAGCTTGGCCCTTGCGAGGGATTCCTTGCGAGGGGCTCCAACGAGGACTAGGGGGAAGCTTGCGTGCTTCTCGATACCTCGGTAAAAATACCGGCCGGAGTCGTCGACGGGAGTTTGCATCTCTACCTTGTTCTTTAGCTTCCGCATTTACTTTGCTACCTTAATTATGTCTTTACCTTTCCTAGCTTAGTTGTTAGGTTAGTTGATAGGTTTGGAACCTAGGTCGCATAACTCTTTTGCGGTAGAGATAGCAACACACCTAGCAAAACCATAGTTGCTCTTTTATCTAGTTTACTTTCTTGCATAGGTTTTGACTAGGTGGTAATTAGAGGCCATAGTTAGAGTAAAGTTTCTAGTTGCCTAATTCACCCCCCCTCTTAGGCGTCACGGTCCTTTCAGATTCAACTTGGATTCCATGCATGACACGATCATGAGCCCATCATGAAGTCAATTCACTTCGACGTAAGCTCTCTGATGATGTCATGTGTCGCTTTGAGATCCTACCCCGGGTTTTGAGGATCAAATCCAGCAAACCTATCGCATGTGGTTTTAAGTCCCAAACCATTCAAGGTCACTTGGAGTCATGTAGCCACTCTGCCACCTTGATGATGTTAATGCATGTTTTATTTGTTCTCAACTGCTTGATCAACACTGTGGCGTTCATGGTTTACCCTTCTGCTCGCCTTCCCCAGGAGCTCGTCGTCCAGGGTCTACTCTTCTGTCCTTGGTCCCTCAATCAAGACTTCTGGTAGGCCCTTCATCGTTCTCGGTCCATCGTACAGGTACTCTTTTTATTAGTCGTGTGACAACACTCGTGTGTTCCAGGAGCTTAGAACACATGATTTTGGCCTTTTAGGGGCGTCCGATCCGCTAAAGAAGAAGGTGGAGGCCGTCTGATCGCCTGCGCCCGCGCCCGATGTCGCCCACCTCTTATTTACCAACTCCGACTAGGGCTTCGGTGAGCTCTCCCCCTCTTTCTTCCTCAAATTTTGTCTTTGTCCTTCTATTGAAAAAAAATTGTGCTCTATGATCTATGATCTATGGCGGGGGTCGACGACGGGCAACGACAATGAAGAGGAGCGATAGAGAAAAGTTGAGTGCTTCTCGGCCCTAGCTCGCCAGAGTCGGCTCAACGTAGGAGGAGGGGTGGGTGTGTGCTAAACGGAAGAGGAGGGGTGGGGTGGTGCTAAACAGAAGAGGAGGGTCAGATCCACAAGAAGGAAGAGGAGGAGGCCTGGACAATTTGCCATGTTTGCCGCAGGAGAGCTCATCACGGGTGGGCAGCGTGCGTAGGGAAGGAGCCAAATGCGAGGGAGGAGGAAAACACTAGAATTTTGTATAAACAGACTCTTCTATTATTATCGACGACTATCTCGCGCATTTAACACCTGCACATCATACAAAGACAAGAGACATGTTTGAACAAACGCTACTCATCACGTCATGGTGAGTTTCAGTACACTAAATCAAAGCTTCCCGATCACCTCTTGACAGTCACTTTGCAATAAAATATATTGTACATACTTTTCTTTGGTCATACTCCGTACCATAATATCTGCAATCAAACACACTTTTTTTAAAAAACATTATTAAGCTAGTACCCTTGACATATATATATATATACTCCCTTCGTTCCTATTTATTAGTCGTTTTGGCTATAGTTCTAGCTGTCTAGATTCGAAGCATCTTTTACATATATAGTATCTGGATATTGTGTGTGTCCTGATTTAAAGATTCGTTTGTGTATCAAGGAGGAGGCTCAAAGTCAAGTATGAACATAGACATACATACGCCAATGATGTATAAAAATCTCAGCACTTGGACCACGTACACACTTTCGTCGTGAAGCATCCGATCCGTCGTCGTGCAGTGCTGAGCGCGACACTACATACATACATACATACATACATACATACATACATACATACATATGTCGTGCTGTAGCTCGTGTATCACGCTCGCGCGCTACCTCCAAGCTACTAAGCTATAGTAGAATTGAGCAACGATCGAATGAAGCGCGTGCATGTATGTACGATCGAAGCGTAGACGAGCGAGCGATGATGGAGACGTGTCGTTTTAGTTTGGAACCGCGCATGCATATGCATGCACGCGCATGTGTAGTGGAACCGTACGTGTGTATACCGTGTTTATGTGCCCATCATGTGCATACAGTGCAGCGACGGCAGTATCCTTCGTCGTCTTTTCATCCGCGCGCGTGTGGTCGCTACCTCACCTCACCACACAAGTCTCAATCAGGGAGGGGACACCGTGCGCTAAGCACCAATGCAATTAATATCTAAAGTTTAATCAAAATTATAGAAAAAAGTACAAAGATTTATGCTACCAAATAGGTATACTGTAAAAATATAATTGATAAATAATCTAATAAAACGTAGTTAATATCATAATTAAATACTATTATTTTATTATAAAATTTAGTCAAATTTTAGATACTTTAACTCTCTAAATTTTTTAAAATGACTTATAGTTTGGAACAGAACGAGTAGTAGCTCTAGAGACGAGGCCTACATGTCCCAATCTCTCTCTCACTCAACCTGTATTTGTATTTTACTACATATGGAAAGTGCTATTTTTTTTTTGGTAGAACCACTACTACAAGAAAGCACTGTAATGGCAGGTCTAGGGACACTATAAGGGCGGCTTGCAAAAACGCCCCCGACCTCGTTTTTACAAATCAGACACTGTAGGGACAGTTGGGCAAATAAATAGTCTTATATGTCACCAGCTTTAATTACAGGCTAATAAAACTCAGGTCTGTATATTAAGTAACGCAACTGAAGCGACCGAGATGGGTCTCCTAGGAGCCCCAACTATTCTAATAGTTGCATCTGCGGAGCAGAGTTTTTTAAGGCTAAAGTTATTCAAGTTCTAAATGCGTAGTACAATAAGTCAATGACACAAGAAAGATTCAATGGGTTGGCAGCGATTGCGCTTGAAAATAATGTTTCAGAGAATATCAAATCAAATATGAAGATATAACTGAAGATTGTGTTTCCAAGAGCACTGGACGAATGATGTTTTTTATTAGAAGTTAAATAAATGTACTTACTTATATATTGGAATCTAAATATGTCATGATTATTTGTATTTCACTAGTATATTATATATAGAGTCCTATTTTCTTGGTTTCCTCCAGGGCCTCAAAATCTTTGGTATGCCCTGATAAAAACGTTTGGTAAAAACAACCTTTCCTAGTGGGTAAACATAAATACTGAAATGCTTTCATTGTCTCGATTTAATTTTCTCCTCTTTTCTTTCTTCACTAGGTAGCATGCCCGTGCGTTGCTACGGGATAACAAAACTTTTATAGTATAAATACACAGATTGCACAATAAGATAACAATATTGTAAAATTAAATATTACCGATGTTAATGTAATATTTAATCTGAAAAACAAATTTCATGAAACTAATAGCTTCAGCTGAACAGCCCCCCAGTCGTTGAGCAATGGGAAACAAATTAGCAGCTATCCTGGCTCGTTCTTGACTTACAAACTGTTGTAACCTACAGGATGCAACAAATTAGCAGACATCTGAATCAATAGAAGCATACAGACTGTTGAAATCATTACTGATGGCCTGATGCAGGCTTTGTTTTTTATCAAGTGACTTATTCTCAAATTCTCATACCCAACAATAGTTTGGAGCAAGGGTCAGGAAAAAAAAAACCTCACTGCATTTTGACGCTTTATGCAAGTCATTGCAGGAATATGAACATGTGCAATATTTGAGAAAATAATAGCAACTGTACATAAGAGAATTAATACTTGGGCACTGCTCACTATGGGGAACTCATTGTCGCTAGCCTGCTCTCTCGATTCGGGTCTCTAGGTCTTGAGAACATCCGCGCTGCTACAGTATCAGGATCAGCGATCACCTTGTTGTAGCCCTGACTCCCAATGTCTTGGCGATGGGAAGCAGCTGAGTGGGCCAATTCACAGTGGTTAGGATAGGCAGGAAAAAACACAAATAACAAGCTTAAGAATAGAAATTTGAATTTGTGCACATGAACTGAACAAATCAGCAACAACGCCTATGTAGTTATGGTAAACAAATAGACAAAAATTCTAACTACAGACTATCAATCATCAATTAGCATGATAAATTCTTAGATGACATCAATTTAACCATAACCCCAACAGAAAATTAGATTAATTTATTGGGCTATTATAACAGAACACAACATAACTTTGCTTAAAAAGGACCAAATCAATAATTTAGAAAGCTCCAATATTAGTATGAAAAGTAGGTTGCATGCTTGTAACATCTGAGATTGTCATAACATGGTCTGCACAGTGGGGATGCACACTGCCTTAAATCGACCCACACTAACGATGGTCTCCACTGTCTCTTTGTACCTACTGCCAAGAACCCAAATGATTTTGCCTGCCAAATTTCTCCAAAAGCACAGAGATAAAAAAGATGAAACACAAGTTGCAATAGTTGAGGTTGTGTGAGAAATTTCTAAATCAACAATATGGTTTTTTACGAAGCTCTCTGCTCTGATTGATGACCTGCAAAATAGTTACACAATGAACTGAAAGATATAGATCAATGTGGTACAGGGCATGCTCCCTAAAAAACAGAACATGACACTGCACTACTGCTTCTAACAACTTCTAAGACCCATCTGTTTTTTGTTGATATAGATCAATGAGAAGAGAAAGCGAGGCGAGGGAATAGACCAACAGGATCTGTCTTTCAGTGGTAATGGTTAAAAACTCTTCCATTATGAAGCTAGATGGATGGATGGATTGACGGACTAACTGACGGAGACAGGCAGAAGAATTTCCCAAGAATAATAGACAAGGTAGATGTGCCGAAATAAAATTTTAGAGCTAAACTAATTGTGAGAAAAATGAAATTAAGTAAATATTCACAAGTAGTGGCACTATTTTTTCAAGAGCCTCGTTATTCAAACGAAGAGTAAAAATGGTTCACATTTAGTGTACTTTTAGCAATACCGTGGCTTTGAAATAATGTGCCCAATAAATCTCTGACAAAAAAGTTAAATAGGTTGATAATGTCTTCCAGTTGCTAATCATCCGGAAGAAAAGGTGTCTATAAACCAAGAGAACAACCATGGTCTCTTCCTTTCAGCACACCTGCCCTGCTTTCAGCACACCTGCTCCAATGGCAGAACCTGAGTTGAGTAATGCAGCAACCAAAAGGTCATTATCGAAATATCTGGAACGAAGTTGCAGCGGTAAAAGCTAAGTGACGAAATATCTGGATTGTTCTCATAAGTCCTTGCTGATGGAGAGAAAAAGCAATACCAATCCATAAGAAACAAGAAGCTGTACTAATGCCAATATACCATAAAACACATTTTGAGTAAAAAAGAATTATGCCAACTATCCCGTTACAGGTGAGTAAAATTTATTTGAGAAATCACCTGCAAATGGAGTGCCAATATCTGCAGGACAGCAGCTGGAAACAAATGCCTTGATGAGCATGCGGCAAGCATGGTACTGGATAAGTGTCACCAACCATTGAGGCCACAAGCATATGTGCAATCTGCAATTGTTAATTAAAGGCAACTGAGCTAATACAATTATTATCATGCTCCTAAAATAAAGGTTAGATAAAGGAGTGGATGTTAGATAAAGGTTAAAAATGTTAGATAACGGTCTAAGAATCATGTTCCTGCTCTCGTCTGCACCATGCTAAATGCAGAAACAGAGCTAGCTCCTAAAATAACAGAAGGGGGACATCAAGAACACAGGGTAAATTCTCACCCGAACCAAATTATCTAGCCTAAATTTTCACCCAGAAACAATAATAAAGGTAAAAACGATTAATTCAAAAATATGAAGAATAGATACGACATCATAAATAACCAATTAATTGATTGCAAATATAATCCAACAATTTTATTTTTCAATCTCACAAGTCTTTGCAATACACGGGTCGCACGATAAGATAGCAATATTGTGATATTAAGCTGACTACCACGTGAAATTTATAATAAAAAAGAAGAGTCCGTGAATTTAACATAATCATTGTTTCACAACATTGCATACTCACAAACGCTATTGTATAGGTCTTTCCGTGATGCGACTAAGATAACGCTCCTTGGACCCTCTATCTACATAATTCAAAAAAATACCGGCTAAGGGATCAAAGAAAATTAAGAGTAGCAGTAGCATCTATTTTCATCTGCATTCAGTTTCCGCAATTGTCGAACTGCCAGTTTTATCGTGCAAATAGGTACTGCAATTTTCGAATTAACTTTTAGCATATTTTCTTTTGTAGTAAATTTACATTTGAAATCTGAATAACACAAGCTGTAGTTTGACAAAGGAAAAAAAATGGGACAAAAGGTAGAAAATAGAAGAACCACCAAATCATATCTCCCACAAATAAGAGTAAGAAATCATATCTCCCACAAATTAGAGTAAGAGAATGGGCACAACAAGTACCTAGCACTTTGAGCAACTAATCCAACAAGAACTGCAGGCCACGTGAAGCCTCTGAACTGCAAACGAAAAGAAAAGTTTAACTCTAAATAGATTGCAAAGTGATATGTACGTTATTAGCCTTTGCTTGTTGATTTTGACAGTTTTGCAATAAGCCTTCTTTGCTGAAAATGGATGCACGAGCAATCTGTGCCTTTATGTATTCTTCTCAGGTTTTGAACTGCCTAGACTGATACATTTAAACTCTTGAGGCTTAAGGAATATGTGCTATAATATGATGCATTGTTAACTTTTGAGCAATCTGTATTGTAAGATGCACAAGTCACGTCTTCATTTATCTATAAGCATTTCTTCATCATATAAACTCCGGGTTTACGTGTCAAGTATTTAGAGGGGAGTGGAAGCATAAATACCCGATGTTTATCTATAAGCATTTCTTCATTGGGAGTGGAAGTATAACTACCTGATGTTTATCTATAAACATTTCTCCATTGTGGAGAATAGATGGATTGTTTTTCCATATGGTCCCAAGCTTAGCATTAGCTACAAAGGATTTGGTCATGGCAGGATTAGCGAGTTTGGAGTAGATAGTAAGGAGGGAAAAGAGGAGCAATAAGAGCTTTGAATGATACATGGCTACAGAATATATCAAACCTAACATGTCAACTATTTTTTTTGGTATCAGGGAAGAACACCTGAAAGGATTGTAGTTTCAGAAAGTTTGTATGTATGGATTGGAAGAAAGGTGGAATGATCAGAAGACATGGTAATCCACCTTTGTATTACGTATATGATTGTGCATGTTATTTCAGCTGTGCTAGTCTCTTAGTGATTGGGAATTGGGTGGAGGGCATGAGGCCTAAGCCCTAAGGCACTTAGTGCCGTTTTAATAGCACAACAGATGAAAGAAGGATGCGAAGTTCTCTGAATTCTTCGTTTTCACCCAGCTGTCCATCAAACTACAGTTGGTTGTTTAGTCAAAGGGCCAACCTGGAATCAGCCATTACTCTTTCATTAGCTAGTATTTAGTTAATTTTTCTAATTCTCAATATGTTCTTTCTAGTGTTGCTGTTAAAGCACATTTAACTGAACAGACATTTGTTATCATCAACAGACCAGTGCAGAGAGTTATTGAGAAATAAAATGATTAAAAATACATAGAAATGATCACTGAACTTTTGCATTTAAAATAAAACTTTGTATGAGCAAGTTTGGAATTGCCCTCCTAATATTGGCCCCATTGTTCAATCAATCCTTCATTTTGGCAAACTATGTATGAGCATGCAGGGGCATAGGATGGCTAAGATCAAGGGTCGACTCTGTTTTCTAAGGGTTGTTTAGGTATATGTCACTATTAAGTTGTCAGTTTTGAAGTACGACACTGTAGATTTTCACAATTATTATACACTAATGCTAGTTTTGTCCACACATAACCAGGCACCGTCATCATCATTTAGAAGCATATATACACTACTATATTCTTCTGACCACAAGCTGTTGACTGATGTAAATACTGATAGTTGTATTACATTGAAGATAATACCATGACAGTGGTGGCACCAAGCAAATTTATAGAGACAACATAACCTACACAGATGACTAATTCAACCAAATGGCAAGGAATGAAGGGAACAATGATGAATGCAGCACCCCTTCCCTTGCACCTTTTATAGGTCTCAGCTTTAATCAAGACAAAATTGCTACTGTGGCAGTGTATAGTATCGCAATGGAGGCTTTGTTTTATTATCATGCTTTGTGATGTTAGAAATGATTTGAGGTGGCGACAGTCATCACTATTGTTACTGACTAATAATAGAAATATTGAAAGTTTTTTTGCCTCTTGTAACACGCGCAAAAATACACTGTGACATGAGGAACATTGCATTTAGAAAACCAAAAGATACACATGAATTGGGGCTGTAATCGGGAATGACCCAGAGTGATCAGAACTCAAAACAACACCGGCCAATTAGCTGAAGTTAAGGTGGGATGCTCAGTTTCGTACAGGAAGGGATGAGAAGGGGCACACCTGGTGGCAGCATCAAACGAAGGGTGAGAACCAGTTGCAGAGCGCGAGGGCCCCTCCTCCGCCTTCTGCGCTAGATCTTGCTATTGCTGCTTGACGGGTTGCGGCTGCCTCTGCAGCTCCGGCCGAGGGGGCGGGAGAGGTCCGGTTGTCGATGTTGAACAGGTGGCGGCGGGCGACGGTTCGCGGCAGCGTGGAGCTCTGGAACCTCGACACCGTGCTTCCAGATCCTTCGCCGACAGCGGGCTTCACCAGCGGCGCTTGCGACATGGCGAGCGGGCGCCGATTGAGCGGGTCCAGATCCTTCCCCGGGACGGTCGCGGCGATTCCGGCGAGCGGGCGCGGCACCAGCCGATTCCGGCGAGCGGCGCGGCACCAACTGAGCGATTCGTGGGCACGCCTCACAGGCAGATCGTGGGAGGTGGGCGGATCAGCGAGCGATTCGTGGGCGAACCCAGGGGGTTCTTTCCTTGCAGGCGGAGCGATGGCCGGGCGATGACAGGGGTCGCACGAAGGCGGTGTCCATCTTTCTTTCTTTTTATTTGTGAGAGATGAGAGATGAGAGATTTCTCCTTTCCCTTGTCGAAATTATCCCATGCGGCATTCTAAACCGTTCGCTTTTGGCCACGCTTCGATCTCTTGACGTATTCGCTTCGCCCGCTCATCGCTCGAGCGCATGGTGCTAGGAAAACTAAAATCGCGCGCATGCGTACGTACACGTACAGGCCGGGCTGGAGTCTTGGCAGCAACAGCAGCAGCACCTCTCTCTTCTACGACTAGTAGGCGAAAGCGGTGTTCGTGTTCTACTCCTATGGGGCCGGGAGATGGGAAAATAATAATGAAAGTCGTTGCGTTGTCACGTTGTGCCGTGCCGTGCCCACATCCAGAAATTGTGGCCGGCAGGCTGCAGGCACCAGAGATGCAGCACGAAGCACCCACCGGGTCGGGGTCGGGTACACCGTACACGTCGTGTACACTTTGGCTGTGGGTGACATTGGTGGAGACACGCGCGCATCGCAGGCACGCAGACTCCAGACTCGAGAGCAGACCACACAACACGAGAGTCGCGCGGGCCCGCAGCAGAGGGCAGATCATCTGGCCCACCACGGCCTTGGCGGCCTCTCCTCCAGCCTTCCAGGCTCAACGCGCCACCCGCTGACACGGCCGGCCCCACCTCGCCTCGCCGCGGCTATAAAGCAAGCGCGACCCTCCTGCGTCCTGCCTGAACTGAAACCATTTGATTCCCCAGAGCGAAATCTGCCGCCGCAGCCTCTCCTCTCCCTCTCGGCATTTCATTTCCAAATCCTCCTTGCACGGCCACAAGGGCTCAGTGCTCCCCGGATCCGATCCCCGATGGCTCCCACGGTGGCGGCTGAGGCGGCGGCGGCGGAAGCCAAGGGACGGCAGCAGCACACGGGGAAGGCGGCGGCGGGGCTCGCCGCGCACGACGCGTCCGGCCACCTCGCGCCGCTCACCGTCACCCGCAGGTACGCGCGTGCTCGCGTCTCGGAACCTGTTACGTGTGCATCGATCGTATATTACATTCGTACGCGAGATGATGTCCATCTAGAACGTTCTAGATCCCACGCCGTCCCGATCGAGGCCTCCGGGAGATCAAAAGGGGAGGACCACCGCGCTGACGCCCGGCCTGGGTCTCGATCGATGTATACGCCGGTGGCATGCGAGCCTGTGCCTGGGAGATGATGTACTACGTATACAGTGGCCTGGGTCTGCGCATAGAGCCCCCTCGATCTAAACTGATTGGCGCAGGCCACACAGTCCGCGCGGGGCCGGTCCTCCTCCTCCCTCGCCCAAACGGACGTACTACTACTATTTTTCACCCTGTCGTCCTCAACAGTCAACACACGTCTGACCCTTGCCAAAAATTAATTAATAATAAAAAAGCACGTCCTCTTTTGGCCCCTCTGTAGATTACACGGGATGGAGGTCGAGCAGTGAGACGACGTGCTTTTATTTGGATCTTTGCGTATCCACGAAATTAAACAGCACCTTATTTTGTAGGAGTATTTCCGTAATAAAAGTTCATTAACCACAGTTAATCCGCCTGCCTTTGTAACGGGAGCATTTCTACTAAATCATAGGAGTAGTATATATATATTGACTCTGTGTCACAGATACTGGGTGACCTGTAGTAGCTCCAAATTCGTCCCACAGATGGCCAACCAGAAGCCAAATGTACGTACTGTAGGTCTCCAGACTGCCAGGACCTAGGACGGGGATACTACTGTAGTATGTAATTTGGAGATGGCTCTAGCACCTCTCATTGTCGATTGTTATCTTCAGTATTCGCTATATATGGACGTCTCATTCGTAGCAAGTCCTATCACGGTCGGCCATACTGAGATGATGTGGTACCAGCAACTCGTGGCTCGATGGGTCCTCAACTTCCAGTCTTTTCAGCCTTTTCCAAATTATTACAGTAATTCATCGGGAAATTAAAGCAGATACCGATAACTCGGCAATAATTGACAGGCTGGATCGTGTCTTTTGCTCGAATAACCATTTTGGATGATTATATGTATATCCATTCATGACTAGTATATATATGAGCATGTGTTTTCTGCATTACTGAGTTAATAATTCTGTGACAGTACTACGGTACTATATACTCTCTCCTTCCAAAAAAAATATAATTATAGAAAACATATCGGTCAAACTATTTTCAACTTTGATCAAGTTTATAGTAAATATTATTAGTATTTATATTTTAAAATAAATTTATTATAAAAATATATTTTACAACTAATCTAATGGTGCTTATTTTGTCTCGTAAGTGTTAGTATTTTTTTATATAATTTTAGTTAAAATTTATGATGTTTGACTCCACTGGATATAAGAATTGCATTCTTTTGTAGATGAAGGGAGTACATATATACTACTACATACAGATAGTTGAATTACACGTGTAATTACTAGCTAATATTATGCAGGAGCACTGGAGACGATGATGTAGCGATAAAGATCCTGTACTGTGGGATGTGTCACTCTGACCTGCACAGCATCAAGAACGAGTGGCACAACGCAACGTACCCCATGGTCCCTGGGTGGGTCATCACTTTATTTCACTCCATGTCTACTAGTTCCTCGCTAGCTATACTTTTTTCACTTCCTAGTTGTAAAAACACTTTGAGCAATACTCCCTCCATAGTGAAAAACTTGACGTTTTGACAAGGTTTGGGTCAAACATTAGGAATATAAATCATAAATAACTTTTAAATTATTGAGTTTAGAGATGTAAAAATCATATAAATAAATTTGTCTTGAAAAGTACTTTCATAAAATATACATATATACCACTTTTCAATAAATATTTTTAAAAAAACAAGTGGTCAAAGTGATGTTTTGGAGACCGTGTCGTTGTCTGAAACGTAAGTTTTTCAATACGGAGGGAGTATAGTCATAACATACACTGGATAACTGGATCGTGCATATGGGTGATGATGCATGCATGCAGCCACGAGATCGCCGGAGTGGTGACGGAGGTGGGCAAGAACGTGACCAGGTTCAAGCCCGGCGACCGCGTCGGCGTGGGCTGCATGGTGAACTCGTGCCAGTCGTGCGGCAGCTGCGCCGAGGGCTTCGAGAACACCTGCGGGTCCATCATCTTCACCTACAACTCGGTGGACCGCGACGGCACCGTCACCTACGGCGGCTACTCCAGCAACGTGACGGTGCAGGAGCGGTTCGTGGTCCGGTTCCCCGACGCGATGCCGCTGGACCGGGGCGCGCCGCTGCTGTGCGCGGGCGTCACCGTGTACAGCCCCATGAAGCACCACGGTCTGGACGCGCCAGGGAAGCACGTCGGCGTGATGGGGCTGGGAGGGCTGGGCCACGTCGCCGTCAAGTTCGTCAAGCAGGCGTTCGGGATGAAGGTGACGGTGATCAGCACGTCACCGGCGAAGAAGCAGGAGGCGCTCGACCGCCTCAGCGCCGACGCGTTCGTCGTCAGCGCGGACGCAGAGGAGATGAAGGCTGCGGCGGGCACCATGGATGGCATCATCAACACGGTGTCGGCGAACATCTCCTTGGCGCCGTACATGCGCCTGCTCAAGCCCAACGGCAAGATGATCATGGTCGGCCTGCCCACCAAGGCTCTCGAAATCCCGCCCTTTGATCTCATCATGGGTACGTAGTATAGTAGCTCTAGCTCCGATCCTCGCGCGCGCCAAATCATCAATTCAAGCTGATCCATCACTTTTTTTCTCTAAATGATGAAACCGTCAATAAAAAAACTTTGCATGCATGCAGGGAACAAGACCCTGGCGGGGAGTTGCATCGGCGGCATGAGGGACACGCAGGAGATGCTCGACGTGGCGGCCAAGCATGGCGTGATGGCGGACATAGAGCTGGTGGCCGCGGACTACGTGAACACGGCCATGGAGCGCCTGGCCAAGGCTGACGTCAGGTACCGCTTCGTCATCGACATCGGCAACACCCTCAAGAGTTCAGAGTGAACCAGATCCGGCCTCTCACGCCACTGGCGAAACATTTACTGCTGCTTCTGCTTGTATCTTTCTTGGCTATATGATGGAACCGTTTAATTTTTTGTCAGTGATATTGTACCAACGACGGTCGGACGTAAATGTAGTACGATGATTACTTTCACATGCATGTTGAGGAGAGGGTGGATGCTTTGCATGTTGTTGCCGTAAAAAGAGATGCAGATGCATTTTGTTTTTGTTTGTATGTTTGAAGGTTGTTTGAGCTGATAGTGTCCAATTCAAGAGGTTGATTCACGATTGCAGATGCTTTGCTTCTTATTTTAGATGCATGTTGACTCATCTATCTATAAAGATATATACACGTGTAGATGTACCGATTACTGTTACCCTGTAGCACTTTGTTTTATCCTCCTTTCATTTCTCCTCTGTGCTTTCCTCACGCAGCCACAGGTTTCCAGCCCCCCCCCCCTCTCAGTTTCGATACGCTTCTTCTTCCTTCTCTCCCCATCCTGGCACGCCCTTTCCCCAACCCTACACGCCTCCACCGCGCTCACCCATGCCGATCCCCGCTGCTGCCCTTGCGTCGCTCGCGTCCCCGCTGCAACCCTCTCCAAATGTTGACACTGTCGGAGGCCCAAAGCGGGGCCACCTCCGTGTGCTTTGCACGGCCAGGTCGGCGAAGACCGACCTGCGCGGGCGCAGCCCCCTGGGGGGCCTGTCTCCCGGCACGGCGACGCGGCACAGCCGGCGCGCGCAGGCACAGTGCGACGCCGGCGGGCAATGACAGTTGTCGCGGCCGCCGGCTATTCCCCACTCTCCAACCGTCAACGTGGCTCCGCTTTTCCTCCATAAGCCGACTCGCTGGGTTGCTCTCTCTCTCTCTTTCCTTACTCTATGAAGTGAATCTTCCAACTGCAGTGTCATTGCTTTGATCGTCTGGATCTTGACAGTACCTACATGTTGTTCCATGCAGCTATGGTGTTTGACTCAAGGCTCTAAGGATGTTGCATTTCTGGCTCCATGGATCTCTCATAGGTGGTGATGCCTAATTGGCCATTGTAATTGCTTCATATTCCTGATTTGGTAACTGCCTAATTTTTAGTGACGTTGTATTACAGTTTGTCAGCATGACAAACTGTGCAAAACATATATAATGTTGCACGTACGACCAACCAGACCAGTGTCGCTAGCGGGAGTAGGGGCCACTGGTCAATATAATAAACATGCACCTCGCTGCCCTCTAACCGTTTCTATGTGAATTCAACAACCATGTTGTTGTTAGGCCGATGCACTCGGCGACACCGACCGTGCGTTAGGTCGCGGCATCGGACCGCGACCGACGACGGCCTATATAAAATGACCCACCGGCAAGCGCAACAGGACAAGATAGACACGGGTAGTCAAATGCTACGGAATCTAGCGGTGCGTACGTGTTGACGTGTTGGGTTGGGGATTAGAGCCGATTAGGGCACTTTTAATGTTATTACATCGAAGATATCGTAGATTTAGAGTCTAAATAAATAAGACTTGGAGTCTTAGTTTTTCTCTCTCACTAAGATAAATACACTGTCACATCAGCAAAATACAATAAATAGAAGTGTAATAAATAAGTTTAGACTCTACGATAGAGTCTGTATTGTGAGTGCCCTTAGTTTGTATACGGTGCAAATGATTTGCCCGTGCTTTTGGACACAATCACTAGATAAAAATATATGCACGTACGTGTGCAGGCGAGAGACTTGAAATGGATGACTGCAACTTCGTGTGTTGATCAGGTATGTATAGTAGAGACTAGAGAGGTTACCGAATCTTTTTTTAAAGGTGCAGACCAGTAGATAAAATGACAAAAGACCACCATGACATGCTTGTGCTAACCATTCAATAAGTAATAACCGTATACCTAATCACGTGTAAAGATGATTGATCCGTGCCAACGACATCCGATCCCACAGCCGTCGCTCCTGGCGCGTGAGTGAGCGCCTCCCTTCCATTCCGTAGACAAGTTAAGGATGTTGCAATAATGGTTACATACCATGTTAGAACAGTGTTATGGAAATTTAGCACTAAAAACAAAACTATCAACTCACTAGTCTAGCAAACAATGGAAGGCTGATGTGTTGAGCCCTGTTTAGTTGATAAAAACAATGATGTACTGGAATTCAATTCACGATTGTGATAAAAAAAAAGTACTCGGGCCCTGTCTAGTTGAGTTGTGACTTTTGAAAAAGCTGTTGTGAGTTGTGATTTTTACAAAAGCTGTTATGGAAAAGCTGATGTCGAAAAGTTGAAAGCTTGTTTGGTTGAATAGCTATGGTTTTTAAAAATGTTTCCCTCACTTACGAGTGGACCCCACACATCATAGACACAAAAGCTCATCTACGTCAGACACAAAGGCTCATCTTCTTCCTCATTCACCAGTCGGTCATTGGAGGACCTCGTCGTCCGCAAACAGAGGAGGGCAGGGGTGGGGGTTCGTCGATAGGAGAGGGCGGGGTTGCGTCTGTGACCAAAGGTAGGGAAGGGTGCCTGCCGAAGGCAGTACGGGCCCGCCCGCCGGACAGAGGCAGGGGTAGGGCTGCGCACGCACCCGCTCGCCGGAGTCGTGGCTGTCGCACCCGCGTTGGCAGGAGGCAGGGACCTGGCTACACGTCCACTCGCCCACCGGAGCCGAGGACGGGGGCCTCACTCGCACTCGCTAGAGGTAGGACAAGGTTGTTGAAAGCCTTAGTTTGATTTTAGTTAATTGATAAAATCTATTTGGTCTGATTCTATTTGCTAAGTATGTGTGTAGCTGTTAAGAACGGATTACGACCAATCCAAGTGTTGGAACTAGCAATGTGGCAACTATGGAGGATGATGATGGCCACATGGACTCAAGTGATTAAGTGCTCTACACTTGGTGAATTGGAAGAGAAGAGAAGAAATGGAGCAAAGAGGCCCAAAGGCAAAGGTATAATCTATAGGACTCTTTGTTTTGGTGATCAAGACACTTAGTGAGTGTGATCACATTTAGGATAGATAGCTATACTATAAAGAGGAGATAATTCACGTCTTACGTGGTGTTCAAGTGCCACTAGGCTCTAACATGTTGATGATATAGACCTAGTGAGAGACTAACACAACCCTTGGAAAATATTTTGCAAAATGCTAACACACGTGCACAAGTGGTGAAACACTTTAGTGTTAGCACATGGAAGCAAGGGTAGAAGTTAGGAAGTGAAAGGTGCTAAAAAAGAGGCATCGGACGCTGACCTAGCGCGTCCGATGGCAAACCCTATTTCCAGTCTGATGCAGAGGCTGCATCGGACGCTGGTCCGAGCGTCCAATGACAGTGACGTGGCGTGAGCTAACTTAGCAGGAAGCATCGGACGCTGGCCTACTTCGGATGAGGAAGCATCAGACGCATCTGATGTGTTTCTGACCTCTCTGTTCGCCCATCGAACGCAGGGGTATAGCGTCCGATGTTCAGGTCTTGGAGCATCCAATGTGACGCTGGTTTGTGCTGAAAAGTGTGTGCGGCATCGGAGTGTCCGATGCCCCGGCATCGGCGCGTCCGATGTCACTTTAACCGTGGCGCGAAGTAATATAACCATTGGGATCGAGCGGCTGATATTCATAGCAGGGGAACATGTGGCTTCATCGGAAGCATCAGACGCTGGGCAGCGTCCGATGGTCAAGCATCGGCGTGTCCGATTCCCCCGATTTTAGCCCAACGACTAGCCCGACTTGTGTGGGCTATTTAAGTGGTTTGGCCGGCTCACTTGAGTTCCCTCTTGCACATTTCCTAAGCATTCTTGTGAGCATAGCCAAGCCTCACCACTCATCTCTAGTGTTGATTTGATCATTTGCTAGTGAGATTGAGTGATCTAGTGCTAAGATTTGAAAGAGTTCATTCTAGTGGCACTAGTTTTTCGCATCGGCTTTGAGTTTCTTGTTACTCTTGGCATTTGTCGGTGCCTAGACGGCTTGGAGGCGATTAGGTGGAGTTGGCAGAATTGGTGATTGTTCTTGGCCACCACCGAGCTTATTGTGAGGGGTTTTTCGGGCCTAATCCCCGCCGAAGTGGCGAAAGGCACCCCTAGTGGATTGCTTGTGTCATTGAGCTACCTCTCTTGTGGTAGATTCTCGTGGGGCTTGTGTAGCTTGGCATGGTGCCAATTACCCACCGGATCCCCAAGAGTTGGTCGACACAACGGGGAGTAGTTCTTTCTCATATTGCTCCTCATTGATCCTAGTATATAGATTGTGTAGATTACTTTTCTAGTTTTATAGTTGTCGTGCCATATCTCTATATCTAGTGTAGTTCACTTTGTTTGTGTGACATAGAGATATTAGGTAGAATTATTGGATAAGTGGCTTGCAACACATATATTAGGCTAGTGCAAAAATCTTTGCTATTTGTGTTGCTCATAGTGTTTGCCTAAGTAATTTTGTAGATTTTTAATTGGGCTATTCACCCCCTAGCCAATTGGACCTTTCAGTTGTACGCCTGCCCGCCAGAGCTAGGTGCTCGTGTGCGACCGGGCATGGAGAAGGAGCTTGCGCACTGGGCATGGGGAAGGAACTCGCATCAGGCATGGGGAAGGAGCTCACGTCGGCCATGGGACCTTGTCGACTGGACCTGGAACCTTGCGATTGCGAGACTGGTGAGGGGCGGCGGAGCCCACGACTTCTATTTCTTTATATCAGGCGGGGATAGAATGAAATAAAAACAAAGCGGTATGTTTCATAACCAGCGGCAGGTTGGTAAATTTTTACCCAAAAACAACTGAAAGCAGGGTGGAGGCTGCTTTCAATTTTTTACATATGAAAAACCCAATATCTTTATTGTGTCAATAATATTATTCAATATTCAATTTTTTACATACCGGTCATATGTAATAATATTATTGCATCAATTTTTTACATATGTAATTTATCAAAGTATAATATTATTGTCAGATTATCCTGCAACTCAAGGCAAGCCCCAGATACATTTAATCTTTCCTTATGATTTATAAAGTTTATACTACTTATGATAATGATTTGGTACATTAAGTGTTAGGAGTTGATTGATAACTCATTTGTTGCATTATCGACCTTGTTATTCTACATATTATCCTTGTTACCGGATTATTTGAAAATACTTAGATATGCTTAGCCTTGCTTAATGAGATAGGTTTTTACTTAAAATGATCAAAGAAGAAGGGTGGTATATCCTTTGTATTAAGGAATAATAACTAATCTGAGACCAGATAGGTAACTTACATCAGGAATGAAGTTCTGGTGTAGTGTTTTCGTCTATGTCGGTTCAGGAATCATCCGTTGTTGACCCTTGGATCAAGTACATGTTATAGTATTAACCACATGCTCCGGTAAGCCCTACTTTGGCTATTCTCTTATGAGAATGGCTACTCGCGTATTGGGAGTGGAGAGATGATGAGAGAAGCGTGTACCTACCTGGCATGGGCTGGATGGTGGACTATTGTACTCTCGGGTGGCGTGAAACCAGTCCGGTATGAGAGGATCTGTGAGTTCGGTTGATATTAGGGATGAAATCAGACGTAAATGGACGAAAAACCGCTATTTCTACTTCTGTTTCTATATTTTTTAGCGGAAGACGAAACTAGGTTCGGAAAATGCGGGTTCGAAAACGGAATCCGAATATACGAACATACGGAAACGGATAAATACGGATGGTGAGCCAAAAATTAAATTTAGATAATATAATCTAATATTCTCAAAATATACGTATATGAAGTCATATAATAATGTATACAAAGTTTAATATTCATTTACATGCTATGTACATAAACATAACATGAGGACATGTAATTGTTCAACATATTGCACATAGATTAAAAATAGGATATATACGGGTCTATGCTGTATTAAAACGGGATTACTCGGAAACGGATGGAAAACACCCTTTTCTAGTTCTGCAAATACGAAAATGGGATCTCGCAAATATGGAAACAGACGAAAAATATAGAAAACAGAACGGGATGGTACGAGAAAAATTTCGTCTGTTTTCATCCCTAGTTGATATATGTAGGTTTGAGTCCTACATATGTCATGTGGTTGGGAAGCCCCAACTGGGTAGATTAAGGCCCTATTTGGTTGAGCTGTGACTTCTGAAAAAGCTGCTGTGAGCTGTGGGTTGTGGAAAAGCTGTTGTAAGCTGAGAGCTGTAGGAAAAGCTGAAAGACGTTTGGTTGTAGCAGCTGTAAAATTGTAGGCTGTGTAAAAAATGTCTATAATGCCCCTGAAGGCCTGAAGGACTGTTTATATGCAAAGTACTCGTAATTAACTGTTCTATTCACTTATCCGCATGTAAATTACTATTTTGTAAAGGGAAAAAATATTTCCAAGATTTTAATCATTCAAAGTGTTATGGTCTACAGAAATAGAACAATAGCATTAGCATTTTACTAAAGATAAAGGGTTCATACAATGATGTCATCCCTCAACATAACTATCCTCCTCTAGCACTAACCAAAGCATCAGCTATTCTACTGCGAATGTTATTCATGGTATCTTCATTCTCCGCATATTCATTGTCATGTCCTTCTGTTTGTGTCGCGGTACTTGTCTGTTGCACCAAGTATTCCTCGTCAGCATCACATCTCTCGAACTCCTTATCACGCAAATTGTTGTCACGGATAAAATTATGCAATGCCAAACAAGCAATAATGGTATGCTTCTGAGTACGAGTTGAGAAACTTGGTATGCCCTTCAAAATACGCCACTTCTCCTTCAATACTCCGAAAGACCACTCAATAACATTTCGAAGGGATGAGTGCAAGAAATTGAATACCTCATACTTCCCTTAGGGTGGTCCAGAACGATGATGAAATTCTGGTATATGGTACGTGCTTCCTTTGAAAGGGGCAAGGTAGCCTGTTCGGTTTGGATAACCGGAGTCCACGAGATAATATTTTCCTACAACATCAAATTGATGTAAAGAAATAATAATATAAGTATTGCTACCTTAGTAAGTATATGTGTATACCTTTAGGAGGCACGGGAAATGAAGGAAAATTAACCAATGCATGATTGAGGATACGTGTGTCATGTGCAGAACTTGGCCATCCAGCAACCGCAAAGATAAACCTCATATCAAAGTCACAAACAGCTAGCACATTCTGAGATGTATATCCATGCTGACATGTGTGATTAACCACTTCATCTAATGGTACTACCACTCGAACATGTGAACCATCTATTGCTCCAATAGCGCCTTTGAAGTAAGGCCAGAAACGGTCATCTTTGATTCTTTCATGTTCCAAAGAAAATGTAGCATCTCTCGGCTTAATATTGTCCTTAGCTAACTTACGTAAACAGTTCAGTACCTCATGAAACTTAACATGAACTGTCCAAAGTGATCGAGTGAAATGATTTTCAGCTTGTGAAAATGATTGTGGGCCTCCGACAATCCACAAGAACATCGCCAATGACTCAATGGATGAAACATTGTTAGTGGATGTCAAACAGTAGGTAGAGACTAGCAACTCATGTAGTGCCATGAAGACCTCAGTGCTCATTCGAAAAAATTTATAGAAGTACCTTGGACGAGCGAAGCACCTCATCACCCATTGAATTCCAGTTTCTGGTGTTACCCTATACTCACCTTTGTCAAAATAACGCTCAGTGTATTGTGCACCCATTTGACCAATAACTGCAGCATATTGGGAAAGCTCAGCTAGGAGTAGTGTAAGTGCAATCAAGCCCTATTTGTGGGTTTTGGTGATAATGACCACATGATTAGAGGACTAACGAGATTTATGAAGTTGATAAGCAGGTTATGATAAGAAAGGATGGTGTATATGCGTTGGTGGACCCCTCACACTACATTTTATCGATTCCGAGCTCAAAGTGCTTCAAAGATATTCTATTTTGATTACTTGAGTTTAGGAATGCCGTACTATTAAGGGGGAATGCAAATTCATTGATATGGCTGAATGACATGTGCTCAAACCAACTCAAACCATCCACATTTCCAACCAAAGACAGCTGCACCCATTGTAGATCTGTTCCTGTCTATTTGGTGGGCGCGGCAGTGCCGCTCTAGGCGCGGCAGTGCCGGGCCGCGGTACTGCCGGGCTAAGGCCGGCACTGCCGCGACTTGATTTGTCCGTTGGATGGCAGGGGGTATTTACTTCACCCCCTCTGCCTCCCAACGGTCATCCACGACCAGAACTCTCCACCTACCTCCAGACAAGCTCTCTCTTCTCCATTGAAGGCTCTCCAAGCTCCCAACCACCAAAATCTCTATTCCCATTGATTCCAAGTGGTTGAGAGGCTCAAACCTTCACCAAAGAGGAGCCCTAGCTGAGATCTACTGCCTAGAGCACTTGATTTGAGCCATAGCCGGTGGATTTGCTTCTATTACTCTTGGGTTCTTGGAACCCTAGCCGGCTAGGCGTCGCCCTAGAGCCTTGCCAACTTGTGTGGCGGCCTAGGGAGGTTTGTAATCACTTGTGCAGCTAGTAAGATTACCCCTCACCTCAAGGATTTGGTTCCTTGACTTGAGAACGAGGTTGAGTTGCAAAGCTCATGACCTAAGTGGTCAACCTCAACAACGTGGAGGTAGGCAAGCCTTGGTGGCGAGCTGAACCACGGGGTAAATCACTTGTCTCGCGTGCTTGCTTAGTTTCATTCTCTATGTTCATGAGCTTGTGATATATTCTAGGGTTTGACTCGATCTACTCTATCTTTCATATTTGGCTTGGAGTAGTTGTTTCTGCTGGTTCATATAGCCTTTTGTTACATTCCTATTCATATAGAATCTGCAGATTGTGGTTAGATTTCGAATTGCAGCTTCTGGTCCTCATCTGCGCGGCAGTACCGCACTGAGGCCGGCAGTGCCGGGGAGCGGCAGTGCCGGGCACAGGGCGGTAGTGCCGGGCATATCTAATTTGGTTTTAAGCTGTGATTTTTGACAGGCCTATTCACCCCCCCTCTAGGCCACACAGGTCCTTACAAGTGGTATCGGAGCCTGGTCTCTCAGCAGCACTTAACCGTGCGAGAGTATGGCCACTGACGGAGGAACGGGTAACGCTAGTGTTGTGCAACCCGAACCCTTTGTAGATCCGGATGTGCACACCACTAGCAGCAGCGAGAGTATCTCCACAGCTAGCGGAAGGACACTTCCACAATTGGTTGTGTCGGCCGGAGAGCTCGCAAGACGAAAGGAAGAAAGAAGGTTGAGAAGAGAAGCTAGAGCCAAAGCAAAAGAAGATGCAGCAGCTCTCAAAGCAAAGGAAGACAAGGCTCAAAGAAGAGAAGAAAGAAAGATTAGAAGAGAAGAAAGAGCCAAGAGAAGAGAAGAAAAGAAGAAGAAGGAAGAGCTCAAATCTAAGAAGAGTGTGCACTTGAGTGAAGACTCAAGTAGCACCGAAGATGGTGATGATGACATCTCCTATCATCTCAAGGATGACAAGAGGAAGAAGGAGGAGACCAAGAAGACATACAGAGCCGTATCCTACACTTATTCTTCTATGTCTAACCATGATTCTAGGCCTCTCATTAATGTACCCGCGGGCAAGTTGCCTCGTTTCGACGGGACCAACTTTGCCAAGTGGAAGCACATTATGAAGACCTATCTTATTGGTCTCCATCCAGGTATTTGGGAGATTGTGCACAATGGACTTGAAGCACCGGTTGATCCAAAGAACCCCACTCAAGATGAGTTCCGCAACATTCATCTCAATGCCCAAGCCACTAGTGTGCTACTTAGTGCCTTGGATGGTGATGAGTACAACAAGGTCATGGGAGTTGAGGTTGCAAAGGAGATTTGGGACACATTGCATATTGCTCACGAAGGGGTTGATAAAGTAAGGCAATCCAAGATTGATTTGTTGATGGCCAAGCTCAACCGGTTTGTGATTTGTGATGGTGAAGGTCCTCAAGAGATGTTTGATAGGTTGATGGTCATTGTTGGCAAGATTAGAGGGCTAGGTGGAAATGAAATCAATGATCACAAGGTAGTGAAGATTATGTTGGAAGCTTATTCACCAAGAAATGAGACCGTAGTGACATTGATTAGAGACAAGAAGAAGTTCGAGAAGTTCACACCTAGTGATGTGCTTGGGAGGATTATCACATTTGATATGCAAAGAGAGGAAGCTAATGAAAGAAGGAAGCTTGGAGAGTTGCAAGCAAGGCTAGATGGGATGAAGATCAAGGAAGTGGCACTCAAGGCAAGCAAGCCAACAAAACAAGCAACATCAAGCAAGTCAAGTTCAAGCAAGCAGGCCTCTACAAGCAAGCCCAAGCAACAAAAGAAGAAAATAGAGGTTGAGGACAGCACATCATCCTCTTGCAAGAGTGAGAGTGATGGTGAAGAGTTTGAGAAGATTAATGATATAGCTCTATTCATGAGAAGATATCGCAAGGGGCTCAAGAAAGAAGGTTACAAATTTGTAAAGAGGAAGTTTCCTAACAAGAAAAAGAGAACTTGCTACAATTGTGGTAGCACCGAGCACTTCATTGCTCATTGCCCAAATGAGAAGAAAGACAACAAGGGCAAGAAAGATGACAAAGCCACTTACAAGAAGCACAACAAGAGATACATGGGAGAAGCTCACATCGGACATGAATGGGATTCAACCGCACAAACCTCAAGTGAAGAAGATGAGAAGATGGCAACCATTGCATTCCAAAAGTCATCTCCTTCACCAAGGCTATTCAACAACTTGTCCGATGATGATGAAGGCAACTCCCACACTTGTCTCATGGCCAAGAAAGAGAAGGTGAAAAAGACTCATACTCCTAAACCTTCTCTTCCACTTAGTGACATCTCTAGTAGTGAACTTAGTGACTCTTCTAGTGATGATAGCTCTAGTGATGAAGAGATAAACATGATAACAAAGAACTTAGATAAGAAAACCAAACTCTTTATCACTAAGCTAATGGAGGAACTAGAGGGTGTACAAGCCGAGCTAGCAATAAGTGAGGATGCTCTTATCAAACAAGAGGATCTCTATATTGCTTGCAAGGAAGCTCTTGCATTAGAGAGAAGTGAGTTGGATGTCTTGCATGAGGCCTTGGCCAAAGAGCAAGATGAACATGCTTCCCTAAAGAAGGCTCATGTTGAACTCAAGAAAAAGTATTGTGACTTGGATGAAAAACACAAGGAACTTGAGCTGCAATATAATCCTCTTTGGGAAAGCAACTCAACTCTCCCTGAGGCAAATGTCACTTCTATTCCCTCCACTAGTGAAGGTTGTGGTAAATGCTATAATCTTGATTTGAATGTCTATTCCACTAACCTTGCAAACATGGAGGTCATGAGAAAAGAAATAGCAAGATTGACAAGTGTTATTGCAAGTGGTTGTGTCAAGTCTACTATAAGTGCTAGTGAGAAGACCCAAAGCAAGAACATGCCCAAGTTCAAGAACGGAAGACGTCCTTTCATAAAGGATGGGTTGGGGCATGTAAAGGGAGGCAAAACCAATGGAAGGAAGAAGGTGAATGGCTATGAGTGTGTGAGGTTTGAGAAGAAGGGTCACATTGGTACAGTTCAGCCTGCACAGACCGCGGTAGTGCCGCGCCAGAAGGCGGCAGTGCCGGGCCCCGGCAGTGCCGCCCCCAGGCCGGCAGTGCCGCGCCCCAAGAAAGGGAAGGCTACCAGTTCCCCTTCTGCTCAGTCTCACACACAGCCCAAGCAGATGCCAAATCAGAAGAAAGGGTCTCAGAAACCAAAGGAGTCTATTTGGGTAACCAAGAATAAGTTTATGCATCAACCCAAGATAGAAGCTCCAAGAATGAGCATGTCCTCTTGTTACTTTTTAGGACACAACAACAGTGGTAAAGTTGTTGCAAAGTATGTTGGTAATGACAAGAGGGCAGCCGACAAGTTTATTTGGGTTCCTAAGATACTTGTGACTAACATGCAAGGCCCCAATATCAATTGGGGACCTAAACCAAGGAACTAAACTTATTTTGCAGGCTTACTCCTCCGGTGGATCAAGTTGGGTGCTTGATAGCGGATGTACAAATCATATGACCGGAGAAAGGAGTATGTTCTCATCATATTCCCCAACTACAAATGCAAGTGAGAACATCATATTTGGTGATAACTCCAAGGGGGATGTGCTAGGTCTTGGTAAAGTTGCTATCACACTTGAACATTCAATTACTAATGTCTTACATGTTGATTCGTTAAGTTACAATTTGTTGTCCGTATCGCAATTATGTGGAATGGGTTTCAATTGTCTCTTTACGGATGAGGGTGTGGAAGTCTTTAGAAGGGAGGATTCCTCTATTGTCTTTACAGGTCGTTTGAAAGGGAAGCTTTACTTAGTTGATTTCAACAAAAGTGAAGCCAAACTTGAGACTTGTTTAGTGGCAAAATCTAGCATGGGTTGGTTATGGCACCGCCGACTAGCTCATGTTGGGATGAGGAATTTGGCCAAACTTCAAAAGGACAACCACATCCTAGGACTAACCAATGTTCATTTTGAGAAAGACAGAGTATGTGGAGCTTGCCAAGCCGGAAAGCAAGTAGGCGTACCTCACCCACCAAAGAGCTATGACACTACTACTCATCCATTGGAATTGATTCACATGGATCTCTTTGGACCGGTTGCCTACCTTAGCATCGGCGGTAACAAACATGGTCTTGTTATTGTTGATGACTTTTCTCGTTTCACTTGGGTATTCTTTTTGCATGATAAGAGTGTAGTGCAAGAGAAGGTGAAGATGTTCATACGAAGAGCTCAAAGGGAATTCGGTTTCAACATCAAAAAGGTTCGTAGTGATAATGGAACCGAATTCCGAAACACCCAAGTGGAAGAGTTACTTGATGAAGAGGGCATCAAGCATGAGTTCTCAGTGCCTTACACCCCTCAACAAAATGGTGTGGTGGAGAGGAAGAATAGAACGCTCATTGACATGGCAAGGACGATGCTAGATGAGTACAAGACGCCGGACATCTTTTGGGCCGAAGCCGGCAACACCGCTTGCCATGCAATCAACCGCCTCTATCTCCACAAGAGAAGAAAGAAGACCTCCTATGAGCTGCTAACCGGTAACAAGCCTAAGGTGTCTTACTTTAGAGTATTTGGGTGCAAATGTTTCATATTGAACAAGAAACCCAAAGTCTCTAAGTTCGCATCCAAGGTTGATGAAGGTTTTCTTCTTGGTTATGGATCAAACGAGCATGCCTATCGTGTTTTCAACAAGGCCTCCGGCAAGGTTGAAATAGCGATAGACGTGACGTTTGATGAAACTAATGGCTCTCAAGTAGAGCAAGTTGATGAGGTGGTTGTAGGTGATGAGGAACCTCCTTGTGAAGCAATCAAGCAACTAGCCATTGGTGATATAAGACCACAGGAACAGCAGGCTACTGGTCAGGATGGTCCTCAAGCTGAAGCTTCTGCTGGGACTGGTCAGATACAGTCCCCGGCAGTGCCGGGCTCGTCCCCGGAAGTGCCGGACCCCGGCAGTGCCGCGCGGAGCCAAGCAGTGCCGGGCACACCCAGAGCAGCTGCAGCTACTCCACTTCATGGAGTGAACCTACAACCCATCTTCGAGCGAGATGAAGAAGAGGAAGCCGAAGATGAACCAGAACCCATCGATCATCCAAGACTCAAGCAAACTATTCAACGAGATCACCCCGTTGATAATATTCTTGGGAGTCTACGAAAGGGGGTAACGACACGCTCTCATTTGGCAAATTTCTGTCAATATTACTCGTTTGTCTCCTCTTTGGAACCTCTCAAGGTAGAAGAAGCCCTGGATGATCCGGATTGGGTGATGGCCATGCAAGAAGAGCTCAACAACTTCGAGCGCAATCAAGTATGGTCACTCGTGGAAAGACCAAATACCAATGTCATTGGAACCAAATGGGTCTTTCGCAACAAGCAAGATGAAGAAGGTGTGGTGACAAGGAACAAGGCAAGATTGGTAGCTCAAGGGTTCACACAAGTAGAGGGCCTGGACTTTGAAGAAACATATGCACCGGTTGCAAGACTTGAAGCCATTCGGATTCTTCTAGCCTATGCAGCCCATCATGAATTCAAGCTATATCAAATGGATGTGAAGAGTGCATTCCTCAATGGCCCTATACAAGAGTTGGTATATGTCGAGCAACCACCGGGCTTTGAAGATCCCACGTTTCCCAACCACGTCTTCAAACTCCGAAAGGCGCTCTATGGGCTTAAGCAAGCACCTAGAGCATGGTATGAATGCCTTAAGGAATTCTTGCTCAAACAAGGCTTTGAAATAGGCAAAGCCGATCCTACTCTCTTCACTCATAAAGTCAATGGAGATATCTTTGTGTGCCAAATATATGTCGATGACATAATATTTGGTAGTACTAACAAATCCTTTTGTGATGAGTTTAGTAGGATCATGACTAAACGATTTGAGATGTCTATGATGGGTGAGCTCAAGTTCTTCCTTGGGTTTCAAATCAAGCAATTGAAGGAAGGGACTTTTCTTTGCCAAACCAAGTACACCCATGATATGTTAAAGAAGTTTGACATGGTGAACGCTAAGCCTATCAAAACACCCATGCCAACTAATGGACATCTTGATCTTGATAAGGAAGGAAAAGTCGTGGATATCAAGGTATATCGTTCCATGATTGGCTCCCTCCTTTACTTATGCGCATCTAGGCCCGATATTATGCTTAGTGTGTGCATGTGTGCTAGATTTCAAGCTAACCCGAAAGAGTGTCACTTAGTGGCCGTTAAGAGAATCTTGAGATATCTAGTTCACACTCCAAACCTTGGCTTGTGGTATCCTAAGGGCTCCAAGTTTGATCTACTTGGCTATTCGGATTCCGATTACGCCGGTTGCAAGGTAGATCGGAAAAGCACTTCGGGGACATGTCAATTCCTTGGACGCTCCTTAGTGTCTTGGAGTTCTAAAAAGCAAAATTGTGTAGCCCTATCCACAGCCGAGGCCGAGTATGTTGCAGCAGGTGCATGTTGTGCGCAACTACTTTGGATGAGGCAAACCCTTCGTGATTTCGGATGTAACTTTACTCATATCCCACTCTTGTGTGACAATGAAAGTGCCATAAAACTTGCAAACAACCCAGTGAGTCACTCAAGAACCAAACACATAGACATCCGGCATCACTTCTTGAGAGATCATGAAATCAAAGGAGATATCGCCATCAAACATGTGAGCACCGACAAACAACTAGCCGATATCTTCACTAAGCCTCTAGATGAGTCAAGGTTTTGTGCTTTGAGGAGTGAACTAAATATACTTGACTCTCGTAACTTAGTTTGAAACCTAGCATGATTGATTGATCAACTAGTTTGACCTAGGTAAAACAATTTCAAAAACTTTCATATTGTGTTTCAAAATCTTTGAAAGAAACTTGCTTGGTATGACCATTGTTCTGTATTGATTACTTGCTGCTGGTCATATCATGCAAGAGGTACCTGTCCACTCCAAGAATAAGCTGTAGTATCTTAGAGAATAACTCTCTCTGGTAACTGTCCGGCAGTGCCGGGCCAGGCGCGGTAGTGCCGGGCCCGGCAGTGCCGCGCCAGGCGCGGTAGTGCCGCGACTTACGATTCGGCTGAATCGGTCTGTTACCGAGTGGGGCCACTGGGAAAACTTTCCTATTCTACCCGTGACCCCCTCTCCTCTCTCTCCCTCATCCATTCACCGCACCCGTGCCTCTCTTTCACCTCTCTCTCTCTGGGCAAAAAGGGCGACCGCACCTTCCTCTCCTCACCGGCGTGCTCCCCGGCACTGCCGGCCACCGGAGGTGCTGCTCGGGATCGTCGTCGGTGCTGCTCGCTTTCCTCTTCACCAAGGGACTCCATCCCTCTTCTTCCTCTCAAGGTGAAGATTCAAAATCCTAACCCTAAGTTTTTCCCGATTTGTAAAATGCGCCATGGGTATTGTTTTAGAGGTTGTAGAAGGGTTTGTAGATGATAGGGAAGTGGTAGAGATGATGGATGTGGTGTTCCTTGGCTCAGACATGGCCTGCCTGCGCGGCAGTGCCGCGCCCATGCGCGGCAGTGCCGGGCCCCGGCAGTGCCGCTCCCAGAGCGGCAGTGCCGGACCATGAGCAGGGATTTGATCCAAGTAACACCTTATCCATCAAAATCTATCGCCTCACTATAACCTACCAGCCCTTATGCAGTCTTCTAATCCACAGTTTCCATGTTTTAGATGTCGGGCGGAGGTGATGATGAGAGGAGGACCAAGAGAAGGATGGATCCGCTCAGGGGGAGGAGCAAGCAGCCAGCCCGTCGTGGTGGCGCTAGCTCCCAAGGAGATGTGTCAGCTAGACAGCAGATCAGAGATGAGGCACGTCTCCAGATGCAGGGTCGTCAGATCAGGGAGGACCTTTACCCTGCCACCCTGAGCATTTGGCAGAGGTCAGCAGGGCTCATGTGCAGCCCTATGAGGAGGATGTCCAGGAGAGGCCACCGCAGGACACAAGGGCAAGGCAGCCTGTGTCCTACTATCAGCAGTTCACGTCAGTCAAGTCCCAGCGACAGCATAATCCATACAATGCTCCAAAGGATATGGGCATTGACTACAGGTTCTGGAATGAGTTCATTCTGACTTCTACCGCTCAGTCCTGTACAATGCCAAGAAGTCCAAGATTCTGAACAATGAAGTATGTGATTGGGAGCACCTAGAAGCAAAGACTGACCGTGATATCAACAGGGTGGTGGCTGCGTGCAAGCAAGGAACATGTATGATTGATGGGATTCAGCCACAACTGGAACACAGAGATTATCCACCAGTTCCATGCCACCCTGTATGTTGATAATGTGGTGGAAGAGATGCACTGGATGACGAGGGTCGCCACTACAAGGTCACTTATGAGACCTTTAGTAGGATCCTTGGCTTGGGCAGCGAGGACAGGGAGTTTGACAATCTACATGATGAGAGGACCCTGACAGAGAGTGAGATTGCCCACATGTATGAAGACCCTAGCAAGGCTGATGGGTTGGTGAAGGGGCTAAAACCTTTTTATTACATGCTCAACAACCTTTTCAGGCAGACGCTCAACCCAAAGAGTGGCTCGCACTCTAACTTATACGGATATGGCAGGAACATGTTGGCTAGGATGGCCCCTCAGGCTAATCCCTTTTCCATATCCAGCTTCATATGGACCGAGCTACAGGTTGCAGCTGAGGATGCTAGGAAGGCGGTTCTTTATGCACCCTACGTCATGTTCATGATAGAGATGGTCTCCGGACATTCTTTTCCTAAGGATGGGTTGCATGAGCCGTACAGGCCGAGAGAAGAAAGGGGAAGAGGAGGGAAGCAGGTTCCAGGGGCAGCAGCAGCAGATAGACCCGAGAGCTCCCTCCTTCCTATCAGAGGAAGAAGAAGAGCAAGCTAGCAAGATGGATCAAGGCCATCTTTCTCCACCTGCACCTACGCAGCCCAGACAGCGCACCAGGCACTTGTTGAGCAGCGCGCCGAGCGCGAGAGAGCGGGCGGGACGTTCGCCGTTACCTCCACCCCGCTCTCCACCTCGCTTCGACCTCTCCAGTCTTGACTCCGATGAGTTTGATGATGATGATGAGGAGGAGCAGGAGGAGATCGTGCCAGTGCCCCCTCGTCGTTCTACACGTGCCTCGACCTCGACCCGCTACACCAGTTCCACACACCGTCAGGGGAGGCCGTGGTAGAGTCCGATGACGACGATGATGATGAGGAAGAAGAGGAAGAAGAAGTTCGTGGGACAAGATCAGTTCGGATGATGATTGAGTGCTTGGACACTCTTCTCTTCTCTCTTTCTCTCCTTTTGGTGACTTGTTGCCAAAGGGGGAGAATTAGGTGAAGAGAAGGGGGTACATCCACTGTTTCTGCTTCATGTCCCCATCTTTAGTTGTAGTTGTGAGTTGTGAGAGAGTTTGATACGATCAAAACTCTATGTTATGTAATAATACTCTATGGTACTACTTCTTAGGCTTGGATGTGGACATGTATCTTACCTGCTTATTTAGCTTGTGCTATCCTGTTTAGATCAGTGTTGTTATATGCTTTGTGGTTACGTTTTCTGTCCGCTGCGTTTGCTGTCTATTGCCTGAGCGGCAGTGCCGCTCCAGGGCCGGCAGTGCCGGGCCCCGGCAGTGCCGCGCCCAGAGCGGCAGTGCCGCTCTGGCAGAAGACAGTAAACTTCTCTGTGTGTGTGCTTAAACTGTCATTCGCATCACGTATTATTATTGACACAGTTTAGTTGCACCCCACAAAGCTGTTAGATGTGAAACTGAACCTATTTCTCACTTTCAAATATGTGAATGTTGGCCTTTAATGCAAATTTGAGATTTCAGCTCTCATTCACACATTTAGGGGGAGGTTTCACACCTAAGCTTCAAAATCTCAGTTTTTATGCCCTTCTCTTGTAAGCTCTAATTGTGTTGTCACCAATCACCAAAAAGGGGGAGATTGTAAGTGCAATCAAGCCCTAATTGTGGGTTTTGGTGATAATGACCACATGATTAGAGGACTAACGAGATTATGAGTTGATAAGCAGGTTAAGCAGGTTATGATAAGAAAGGATGGTGTATATGCGTTGGTGGACCCCTCACACTACATTTTATCGATTCCGAGCTCAAAGTGCTTCAAAGATATTCTATTTTGATTACTTGAGTTTAGGAATGCCGTACTATTAAGGGGGAATGCAAATTCATTGATATGGCTGAATGACATGTGCTCAAACCAACTCAAACCATCCACATTTCCAACCAAAGACAGCTGCACCCATTGTAGATCTGTTCCTGTCTATTGGTGGGCGCGGCAGTGCCGCTCTAGGCGCGGCAGTGCCGGGCCGCGGTACTGCCGGGCTAAGGCCGGCACTGCCGCGACTTGATTTGTCCGTTGGATGGCAGGGGGTATTTACTTCACCCCCTCTGCCTCCCAACGGTCATCCACGACCAGAACTCTCCACCTACCTCCAGACAAGCTCTCTCTTCTCCATTGAAGGCTCTCCAAGCTCCCAACACCAAAATCTCTATTCCCATTGATTCCAAGTGGTTGAGAGGCTCAAACCTTCACCAAAGAGGAGCCCTAGCTGAGATCTACTGCCTAGAGCACTTGATTTGAGCCATAGCCGGTGGATTTGCTTCTATTACTCTTGGGTTCTTGGAACCCTAGCCGGCTAGGCGTCGCCCTAGAGCCTTGCCAACTTGTGTGGCGGCCTAGGGAGGTTTGTAATCACTTGTGCAGCTAGTAAGATTACCCCTCACCTCAAGGATTTGGTTCCTTGACTTGAGAACGAGGTTGAGTTGCAAAGCTCATGACCTAAGTGGTCAACCTCAACAACGTGGAGGTAGGCAAGCCTTGGTGGCGAGCTGAACCACGGGATAAATCACTTGTCTCGCGTGCTTGCTTAGTTTCATTCTCTATGTTCATGAGCTTGTGATATATTCTAGGGTTTGGCTCGATCTACTCTATCTTTCATATTTGGCTTGGAGTAGTTGTTTCTGCTGGTTCATATAGCCTTTTGTTACATTCCTATTCATATAGAATCTGCAGATTGTGGTTAGATTTCGAATTGCAGCTTCTGGTCTTCATCTGCGCGGCAGTACCGCGCTGAGGCCGGCAGTGCGGGGAGCGGCAGTGCCGGGCACAGGGCGGTAGTGCCGGGCATATCTAATTTGGTTTTAAGCTGTGATTTTTGACAGGCCTATTCACCCCCCCCCTCTAGGCCACACAGGTCCTTACAAGTGTAGTCCTTCTGCCTTGTTTGACTAAATCTTCAAGTTACATCCATCTAAAAGAATACACAATATTATTAAACAGATCAAAAATACAACAGTATATGAAAAACAATCTCACGTAAGGGTGAATCTCGTAAAAAGATATATTTTGACATAGGATATGATGTCATAGAAAAAAAATCTCACATAAGAAAATAGTCTCAGCACAAACAAACAGTTCCATCGTAAGGAAATATTTGTTACACCCAAACAACTAACAGCCTGACATAAGCACTAATCTCAGCCCAGGAAATAAAAATGGTTGACACCACAACAATAGAAATAAAAATTGCTTCACTGCTGCCTCATCATCTCCTTTCCATGCTCCCTCTCAATCAAATCTAGCCTTCCTTCATTTGTTTCTAGAGAGCTGCAGACTTCTCTAAATTCAGGCTTCATAATCAGGTTACTGGTTGTGTGCATTAGAGCAGTTCCTTCTTGCACCCCACACTCTTTCACCATCTTCATGGCCTCTCCAATGGTGGGGACTAGATTGATTGGAGGAGCTGATGATGCAGATACAGTTGAGGAGATCTTGTCCGCTGCCGTTTCTATCTTCAAACATGTGTTTTTGTACATCCTAAAAAATGGACTCTTCTCTTCTTTCTTCATTAGCAGTAGAGGAGCTCTTGCGTTTCTTTTTCCCTGGTTTCTTCAGAGCAGCCAGCTTGACATCATCATTATGTGGAGGTTTTGGTACCTCAGCAACATCATCATCACTTGCCTCACTAGCGGATATATCTCCAGGACAGGATGCAGTTTCCTCAGTCACATGTGCCTTGCCAAAAATTAGATGGAGGTCATCAAGATACTTCGGTCCTTGTTTTTTGAACCTCAAATGGTTGCATTTAAGTCCTTTCTCCCGATTATCACATCTCTGAAATTAAATGCAAAATTTTAGCAAGGCAGACCATATCATAGTATGGAAAAAAATATGAGCAGTGAGAGTATAGTTCTTACAGCAAGGTGTTCATCCCACCATTCTTGAGAGCAAACAATAGTTTGCTTTGCCTCATCCCATCCAAGTCCAGTGGCAAAATTTTTGGAACTCCATGAACCATGAATATTCCTTTTTAATGTTGTCTAATTTGTTCTTCAATTGTTTCCTGTTCTCTTGTCACCAGTTTTTCTTCAAACTTAGATACAAGATTTTTCCAACCAGTACTAGTGAATTGTCCCAGTGGCCTATTCCCACCTTCTATCTCTCCTTTGCAGACATCAATCAAATGCTTCAAAAAGAAATCACTCCAATCTGCCTTGTCACCCATTCTTAAATCAAACAAAAATTATTCAGCATGTCATCAATTTCATTATACACACAATATGTCAGGAGCATTCAGACATTCGAAGATAGTACATGCTCTTGCAATGAGATCAGATCGGATTAAAATAACCAAATAGCTTGTATTTGGGTGCTTGGTTGTACACAACATGAAAAAGTAAGATCAGATCCCATTAAAATAACCAAATAGCTTGCCTTTGGGTGCTCGGTTTTACACAGCAGAAAGAAGTTTGAGTAGATCCAATTGAAATAATCAAATAGCATGGCTTTGGGTGCTTGGTTTTGCATAGCAAGAATTAGATTCAATTAAAATAATCTCTTGGCCAGCTTTGGGTGCTCGATTTTGCACAGCAAGAAGGATAGAGAATGGATAGGCCCTTACCCGGTGGGTGCTCGTTGCCGGAGGAGGCCACACGAAGACCTGGCTGAGAGGACGGAGACAATGACGAATAGGAGCAGTGCTGAGGACTGGGTGGCTCCAGAGGAGGTCGGGGCAGGACTAGCGAGATGCGCCGCCGGCAAACCCTAGCGTCGCCTGCTTCGCCTCGACGGACGGAAGCGCCTATGACTGGAGCGGATGCGAACAGAGGGGAAAAGAACGAATCATTTTTTCTCATAACGGATGGAAGTGCGGGTAATTTCGGCGAAAGTCACCCCCTACAGCCCGTGAAAGCTCCTCTCCTTCAGCTGTAGAAAATGAACTACTAGGAAGCTGGCTTTGACAAAAGTTGATGGTCAAGTAGATGCCTTTTGGTTGGCTTTTGGGCTTTTAGGAGCAAAAGCTGCAGCCCAAAGCCAAACCAAACAGGCCCTAAGCGGTTCGAATCGTCGTTTGCTCCACGAGAGAAAAAAAATACTTGTTCCTCACACCCTCAACGTAGTTAACAAGTGAAACCTTAGTTTAAGAAGGTTAATGGTTTGAATAAGAAGTGCTTGATTTCGATAGGATCACTTACTTCATGAACAACGATGGGTAAATTTAAATATTAAAAGGTAGGATCCACTATTAGTAAGCTTTTATGCAAAAGAACCTTTTGATTCTTGATAAAACCTTTCCTTGAATCCCTCGAGACAACATTCCTGAGCCTTCTCCCCTTTTACGTCAGTTAAGTCTTGTTGAGTACTCCCGTGCTCAGTGTTCATTAACCCTTATTGTAGGTGACCCAAATAAACAAGTTTTCTTGGTCCATATTGTATGAACTAGCCCTGGGCATGAAATACCGAGAACCGAACCGAAAATACCGAGAATCGAACCAAAAATACCGAGAATTGAACCGAAAATACCAAACCAAAAATTTGGTTCCTGTTCGGTTCTCGTTTCTCAGGAACCAAATTTACCGAGGTAAGTACCGAACCGAATTACTGAATTTACCTGAAATGTGATAAGTTTGAGTGTTGTTATATTATTTATTGTATTGTTGTAGACTATTATATTATGTATTTTTGGCACTCACACTTATAGTCTTGTGGACTTTTACATGTATATATTTTTACACTATTATTATCTATGAAATCATGTCAAAATTAGTTTTTGAACATGCCATTACATCTTCTATATGATTAATTCGATACTGTTCGGTAAATACCGAAACCGAACCGAATTTACCGATACTAAACCGAACTGGTACCGTTTTTTTTTGAACCGATCGGTACCAATTTCTCAGGAACCGAAATTACCGATGTACCGAAGAACCGAACCGATCGGTTTGGTATTTACCGAATGTCCAGGCTGATGTATGACTGTCTTCCCTATGGAGGACGATGAGTAAAAGCCATAACCCTTAGGCAAGGTTTTGTTTCTGGTTGTTTTGTATAACTTTACTCAAGATACTGCACTATTGTTGGTCTGTAATAATCTTGTACTTAAGGTTTGTAATATTTGAAACTACTTATTTGTAAATTAAGGTTAAATAAGTCTTTCACTCGTTTCTTCGATGTAAATTATTTTATGATGACTGTTGTTATACTGCAATGATTATGCAATGAGATCCTGCTCGGAATAAAGAAGTGGATGGTTCGGGTTTCTCGAAGACACCTGACAATACTTTCCAGTTCGGTGGTACACATGCATAGTCGTAAGAGGTCACTAAGACAATGATAGGTGTATGTGGGCCATATAATTGGAAGATTCTGCCACACTTATCTTGATCTTCTCTACCTGGGCACATGACTCCATGTCATGTCTGATATGCAATAAGCTCCTGCATTAACACATAGGTGAGCATTAGCAACACATCCAAGCTATCTCCACCTTCATGGCTCAAGTTGCTCACACTAGGGTACCTATGACTAATCACTTGTGTATCTCATCATAAATACACATTAGTCCACCTAGGTAGTTACTCAATTACCAAAACCAAACAAGGACCTTTCACTTTGGACCTTATCTAAAAGAGTTCAAACCCTACATGACCTACATGAAAAGCATCACATGTAAAAAATTTGCACTAGAGCACCTCAAAAGAAATTGGCATGTTTTGTTAAGATTTAAACTCATTCTTATGCCTAACAATATAGATGTTACAATCATCAAAGTTATTTTTACTTTGAATTTATGGTGTTTTCGAGCCAAACTAAGTTTAAGCAATGGGTTAAGGTTCTACAATTTTAAAAACTATTGTTTAAATATATACAAATATATTGTAGTGCACTCCATCTAAAGATTTAATCTTACTGTTTTCTATATTTTCACTATTTAGGTTTCATGTGCATGCATTACTCACATTTGTTTATGGGCCTTTTAATAGGCTCATAGTCATAGACCTAAAGCATGGCACCTTCGTGTATACACTTTTGCATAATATATGCTCTACACAATTTTGATCTCTTGGGATTGAGGCTTCTTTGCAACAAATGAAAAAAATAGAGAAAATTTAGAGGATTTATACTATATAGAAACATTTCCTACAAAGCCCTTTGGAACAAAGGGTTGGATTGCTACAAATTCTATAAGTTTCCTATGGAATGACTTCTGTTAAGGAAAATGGACCTCAGACCATTTAACTTCGGATTTTGGTGTTTGATGAACAACATAACCTAATTGGACTAATGCGTTTGCAAGTGTTTGTTTTGTAGTCCAATAGGGTGCAAGTGTGACTTGGACAAAGGCTAAGTGGTGATCCGATGATCAACACCTCAAGCAAGACATTTGAAGCTCAATAGAAGACTCTCAAGATCAAGCAAAGTCCAAGGCACAAGAACGGAACCAAGACGGCGCAAGAAACCGCGAAGAAACGAAGAAGAAGGAGGAGTGACCGACGCTGCTTCGCAGTGACCGGACGCTGGCCTGGATGCGTCCGGTCAGTTCACCCAGCCAACAGCGCCACGTCAAAAGCGACCGGACGCTACGCCAGTTGGACCGGACGCGACGATGCGACTGTTCATCAGCGTGACCACGTGACCGGACCCTACGACGTCGACCGGACGCTGGAGCTCAGCAGAGTCCGATCGAACTCAGAGAGGTTCCAGAGGCACGAAAACGCGACCGGACGCGTCCGGTCGTCTGCGACCGGACTCATGCCAGAGTTCGATCGGTGCCTGTGCAGGCTGGAAACTAGCCGTTGGAGGGACCAGACGCGTCCGGTCAGGACGTGGAGTGCGTCCGGTCGATGGCAGAAAAGCCCATCCTTTTGCCCAACGGCTCTATTTGGTTGAGGCTCTATAAATACCCCCATGGCCGGCCAAAACAATAAGGTTGGAGCTTAAGGAAGTGTACCAAGTGTATAGACACATATTTAGTTGCTCTAGCCACCAAAGTGCTTAAGTGATATACTAGGTGATTAGTAGAGGTGCTTTGTGAAGTGCTTAAGCTAGTTAGACCACCGCTTTGCGCTTGCTCTAGGTGTTAGGCCTAGTGTTTAGTGAGGTTGAAAACCTCTTGACTACCGGTGCTTGCGCGCACCGTTGTTGTACATCGGCGGGGCTTGTAAGTCTTGCGAGATCACACCAACCGCGTTTGTGGTGTGGTCGCCTCCGTGTACCAAAGGGAACAAGGCCCGCGACGCTTCGGCCAGAAACTTGATAGTGAAGACGGCGGAGAGCATCCGGGAGAGGCTTTGCCACGAGTGGCTTAACCGGAGACCCACTTGCGCGTGGGGGGAAGACGGAGCTATCCACGGAGTTACCCGACCGGGAGCTTGGCCCTTGCGAGGGATTCCTTGCGATGGGCTCCAACGAGGACTAGGGGGAAGCTTGCGCGCTTCTCGATACCTCGGTAAAAATATCGGAGTCATCGACGGGAGTTTGCATCTCTATCACACTCTTTAGCTTCCGCATTTACATTGCTACCTTGTTTATGTGTTTACCTTTCCTAGCTTACTCTTGCTAGTTGATAGGTTGGAAACTAGGTTGCATAACTCCTTTTGCGGTAGAGATAGCAAACACACTTAGCAAAACCTTAGTTGCACATTAGATAGTTTACTTTCTTGCATAGGTTTTGCTTAGGTGGAAATTAGAGGCCATAGTTAAGAGTAGAAGTTTTAAGTTGCCTAATTCACCCCCCCCTCTTAGGCGTCACGGTCCTTTCAATTGGTATCGGAGCCGGTTGGCTCTCTTGTGGACTCTTGGCTTAATCGCCTTCGAGCCGACGCCCCGAAGAGAGGTTGGGATGGATACCTCTAGGCCTCCACACTTTGACGGCACTAACTTCCCTTACTATAGTGCTAGGATGGCTTGCTTTTTAGAAGCCGTTGATCTAGGTGTTTGGAGAGTCACCCGCGACGGGATGAAACCCATTAAGAATCCGAGAGAAGCCTACCGCGGGTGATGAAAAAAAAAATCATCTTAATGCTAGAGCTAAAAATTGCTTGTTTGAATCTATTAGCATAGATGTCTTTAACCAAGTTTTTACTTTGCAAACATCTCATGAAATTGGTTGGTTAAAGCTTCATGAGCTCCATGATGGTACAAGTAATTTACGTGAGCAAAAACATAACCTAACTAAAACAAGCTATGATTCCTTTAAAATGAATGATAATGAGCTTGTTCGTGATATGTATTCTCGTTTGAATCTAATTATCAATGAGCTCCATTCAATAGGAATTACAAAGCTAGGTGATGCGGATATTGTGAGGAAGATCATCTCCGTGCTTCCAAAGAACAAGTATGCAACCATCATCACCATCCTCCACAACATGGAGGACTTGAGCACCATGACCCCGACCATTGTCATTGGCAAATTGGTGGCATTTGAGATGTCACGCAAGATGGGTCAAGAAGAAGTCACTTCATCAAGCAAAGACATATGTGAGCACAAAAAGATGAAGGGCAAAAAGCAAGTTGAAACAAGCTCAAGCTCCTCAAGTGAAGAAGAGGATGATGAAGATGAAGATGAAGAAGAATCTAGTGATGATGATCAAGCCTCCACCTCATCCGACTCCTCCTTAGATGAAGAAGAAACAATCAAGCTCATGAAATGAGTGAAGAGGATGATCCGCAAGCTCAATGTCAAGGGTGTGCCCATCACCATAGAAGATTGCCTCTTCACCAATCAAAGAAGAGAGCAAAGAAAAAAGGGATGCTATGGATGCGGCAAAAGAGGGCACTTTGTGGAAGATTGCCCAAAGCAAAAGCCCACACCCAAGGACAAGAAAAAAGAAGGGATGCAAGGCCAAAGCTCTCACCACCATCAAGACATGGGATGATTCATCAAGTGATGATGAAGCCCATCACAAGAGACATGGCCGCAAGCACTCATCATCAAGCTCCTCACGTATGTGCCTTATGGCACGAGGTAACACAAGCCCTATCTCTAGTGATAGTGATAGAGATAGTGATAGTGATGATGAGCTACCTTCTTACAATCAACTTGTGCAAGATAATCTTAAATATGCTAAAGCTTGTACTAGCCAACAAAAGAAGATTAATGTCTTAAATGAAAAATTAGATAGTTCTCAACAAGCCTACAATGCTATGCTAGATCAATATGAAACTTTTTCAAACTTAAATGTTGAGCTATCTAATAAAATTGAGAAACTTGAGGCTAGTATAAGCACATATGATAGCACAAGTAATGATGAGCAACTTGCTAAGAAAAATGAAAAACTAAAAGCAAAGTTAGCTAGCACACAAGATGCTTACAAAAGTTTGCTTGCCAAAATGGAAATTATGTGCAAACATGTGTGATGAGCTAACTAACAAAGTTGCTAATCTTGAAACCATCGGAGCAAACCCCACCGAGGCACCTAAAATTGAAAGGTCAATCTTTGATATGCCTAAAAAGGATGCCTCTACTTCTTGCTTTGATTTAGACTCACCCATGTGCAAACAAGCTTGTGTTGAGAGTGTCTTTGTAGAAACATGTTCACAAGAAGTCGCAATGGAGAATGAGCTACTGAAGCAAGAAGTGGCTCACCTCACCAAGGAGGCAAGGACTTGACCCAAGCAAAAGGCAAGGGGAAGCAAACCCGAACTCATCAAGATAACACCGTCAAGGGAGTGAAGAAGCTTGATGAGGAGCAAACTGTGGTTTGTTACCTTTGCCACAAGGAAGGCCACAAGTCCTATGAGTGCAAGGTGAAGCATGGGGGAGAAAAGAAGAAAGAGAAAAACAAAAAGCAAACAAGCAAGCTCTCCAACACCTACACCAACAAGGTGAACAAGAAGGCCTCCACACCTTATCTTTTGAAGAAGAGAAGAAGAATGACAAGGTGGTGGCCATCAAGGTGAACAAGCAAGCCAACAATGGGGCCAAACGTATTTGGGTGCCTAAGGACATCATCTCAACCATGAAGAGCAAAAAAGGTTTGGGTCCCGAAAGGGAAGTGAGTTGCCAATTTGGCAACGGGGAATTTGGAGACTTGGCAAAGTTTTGGGTGCATATCATGGGGTGCATCACATTGGATCATGTCATTGCCAAGTATGATAGTGAGTACCATGGACCCAAGTTCCCCCTCCCATGTTAGGTAACTAGATTTAAATTCATGCATTATTTTCTTTGGTATAAATGTCTTGAAATTACTTTTAGCATCTAGTTCCTTTCATTGCCTATGTTTGCATTAGTATATTCATATCTTCTGTCATGTAAATTAGGCTTATCATTTGGTAGTTTTGCTCGGTTCACTCACATTCTTAGAGCAATTCTACATGGTTTTAATTGGTTAGAAGCACGGCACATAGCTTCTTTTACTTTGTATTTATCTTATATGTGCCAAAGACCAAATTATAGATAAACTACCCCAATTACCATCTTCAATTGATGTCACATTTCTTGTAATATCAATATGGAAAATGGTAGTTTGACCTTACAAGTCAATGTGCATATCTCCCACAAGTATTCCAACTTGTATGCACACTTTTAGGGGAGTTTACTCTACAATTTGGAAACTTTGAGACTAACACTACTTTCAAGTCTATCATATGTGTAGTAGTCTCATTGCAAGGAAAATGGAGTTCCCGGAGACAAGCATCATATGTGATGAGAAGTCATTTGGTATCTACATATGGTATTCCTAACCGATAACCTTATGTTGATTTCACTTTGATACTCTTATATGCTCTCTCCATACATTATATAGTTTAAACTCCTTTATGCTTTATTTTGTCGGTTATGCATATGCTTTAGCCTTACATCATATGTATGCATATACTTAGGGGGAGTTTAGCTTATATAATGTTTCCTCTCTAGAGCTTTAATGTCTTCCTTTTCGGTGTTTGATTCCAAAGGGGGAGAATGTGTAGGGACCAAAATCAAGCCCAAACTAAAACAAAAAAATAACCAAAATCAATTTTCAAAAATTCTATGGTTATTTTTCATGGGAATGGTTCAAAAAGGGAGGAAGTGATTTATGGAGTTAGGGGGAGACTTAATCCATAAAGTCACAAAGAGGGACTCTATGGCAAGGGCAAGATATGTTAAGATAAAAGTGTTTCAATTTGATATCTTTTAAATCATATGATCTTGCCTTTGCATTGCATCCTAGCAAGTAGATTGCATTTTAAACTTTTTATCTTCTATTTGCTTGTTTTGGTCGTGTTGTCATCAATCACCAAAAAGGGGGAGATTGTAAGGAAAATGGACCTCGGACCATTTAACTTCGGATTTTGGTGTTTGATGAACAACATAACCTATTGGACTAATGCGTTTGCAAGTGTTTGTTTTGTAGTCCAATAGGGTGCAAGTGTGACTTGGACAAAGGCTAAGTGGTGATCTGATGATCAACACCTCAAGCAAGACATTTGAAGCTCAATAGAAGACTCTCAAGATCAAGCAAAGTCCAAGGCACAAGAACGGAACCAAGACGGCGCAAGAAACCGCAAGAAACGAAGAAACGAAGAAGAAGGAGTGACCGGACGCTGCTTCGCAGTGACCGGACGCTGGCCTGGATGCGTCCGGTCAGTTCACCCAGCCAACAGCGCCACGTCAAAAGCGACCGGACGCTACGCCAGTTGGACCGGACGCGACGATGCGACTGTTCATCAGCGTGACCACGTGACCGGACGCTACGACGTCGACCGGACGCTGGAGCTCAGCAGAGTCCGATCGAACTCAGAGAGGTTCCAGAGGCACGAAAACGCGACCGGACACGTCCGATCGTCTGAGACCGGACTCATGCCAGAGTCCGATCGGTGCCTGTGCAGGCTGGCAACTAGCCATTGGAGGGACCGGACGCGTCCGGTCAGGACGTGGAGTGCTTCCGGTCGATGGCAGAAAAGCCCATCCTTTTGCCCAACGGCTCTATTTGGTTGAGGCTCTATAAATACCCCCATGGCCGGCCAAAACAATAAGGTTGGAGCTTAAGGAAGTGTACCAAGTGTATAGACACATATTTAGTTGCTCTAGCCACCAAAGTGCTTAAGTGATATACTAGGTGATTAGTAGAGGTGCTTTGCGAAGTGCTTAAGCTAGTTAGACCACCGCTTTGCGCTTGCTCTAGGTGTTAGGCCTAGTGTTTAGTGAGGTTGAAAACCTCTTGACTACCGGTGCTTGCGTGCACCGTGTTGTACATCGGCGGGGCTTGTAAGTCTTGCGAGATCACACCAACCGCGTTTTGGTGTGGTCGCCTCCTGTACCGAAGGGAACAAGGCCCGCGGCGCTTCTGCCGGAAACTTGATAGTGAAGACGGCAGAGAGCATCCGGGAGAGGCTTTGCCACGAGTGGCTTAACCGGAGACCCACTTGCGCGTGGGGAAGACCGGAGCTATCCACGGAGTTACCCGACCGGGAGCTTGGCCCTTGCGAGGGATTCCTTGCGAGGGGCTCCAACGAGGACTAGGGGGAAGCTTGCGCGCTTCTCGATACCTCGGTAAAAATACCGGAGTCATCGACGGGAGTTTGCATCTCTATCACACTCTTTAGCTTCCGCATTTACATTGCTGCCTTGTTTATGTGCTTTACCTTTCCTAGCTTACTCTTGCTAGTTGATAGGTTTGGAAACTACGTTGCATAACTCCTTTTGCGGTAGAGATAGCAAACACACTTAGCAAAACCTTAGTTGCACATTAGATAGTTTACTTTCTTGCATAGGTTTTGCTTAGGTGGAAATTAGAGGCCATAGTTAAGAGTAGAAGTTTTATGTTGCCTAATTCACCCCCCCTCTTAGGCGTCACGGTCCTTTCAACTTCATTCATAGGAATTCTGGAAGAACTACCATGAGATTGAATTTATTGAAAAGCTTATTTTGTGTTACTCTCTTTTATTAAAGAGTAAATTTATTAGTGGTATTTGAACTTGTCCCGAGTTCTCATCCAGGTCGTGATACTTTCAAATTGCAGATTCAGCTTCTAAACTTGTCCAAGATTCTCATCCTACTTCAAGTATATGCAAATTGCACGCTTGACTATCTAAACTTATCATGAGTTCTCATCTCAGTCCTATTACTTATAAATTGTACGCTCAGGCTCCTAAAGTTATATTATTGTACCATTGTGGTCCATCCATCCCCACACCACCGTCCTCACCATGTGTGCCCACCTTACCCGTGTAGCCACATAACGTTGCACCATGCTTACCCTACTACCCAACACCTATTCATGTTGCGTCGTCAATTCGGTATCGCACCCATGTTGCAACACCACCATGTTGTGTGCTACACCCACCCTACAGCACTGCAATGATGGCCCTACCATTGTTGAGGGAGGAGAGGAAGGGTGGGGAACTGAGTATGTGGAGATAGCAAGAATGAGCATGAGCTTTTGTGCGGAGAGAGGCAGGATCAACACCATGGTCAGATGGAGTAGGTGTGAGTCAATCAAAATCAAGGAGGGCCACGACATCGAATGCAGGGCTAGGACGTGCGGTAGGACAAGCATGACAAGGGCAGACAAGCGGTGTAGCAGGTCCTAGTAAGCTAGGTTTGCACAGCTCCTATCGCATGTCCTGGCTCCGTGCACTGCAACAATATGGGTGGAAGAAGCAGTGCAACATAATGTGGCCTTATGAGTGTATTGAGTAAAGATGGTAACGAGCATAAAATAACCACGTACCTGTGGATAGAAACACCGAAGGGCAACGATATGAGTTTAAGTTTGTGCCCACGGGCACGGGCATGGATAGTATTCTAAACCCGATTGATATTTGCTCGCGAGTATGAAAAAATAATATCCACACCCGCAAACCCGCGAGACCCGCACCAATGACTATTGTACAGTTGTATGTCTTTATTTGTGTTAATTTGCGATTACTTGATATACATTAATGAAGAATTTTGATGACTTTTGTATAGTTGATGTATCATACTTTATCTAACATTAAGATATAGATATTTACTTGTTGATATATTGTTTCTTACTTGTTATTAAGGTATGGTTGGATGATTTGTTGCTTCATTTTTGCGGGTATACGGGTTTGCCCGCAGGCATGTGATATCCGCGGATAGCGGGCATGACATGTTTTTCTACCCGTGGCGGTTAGCGGGCACGGGCACGGTACAAGTTTTTGCTCGTGGGTACGAATATCTAGAGCTAGTATCTGTGTGGATGTTACCCGTTGCCACCTTTAGTATTGAGCACACACAACTTAATGTGGGGGAAGGAGATGGACCAAAATGATATAACAAGACAAGTTAAGAGAGTTGAGCGTGTAGTTTGAAAGTATGAGGACCAGGATAAGGACTTGGGATAAGCTTAGGAAGTTGAATCCGAATTTTGAAAGTACCTAGACATGAATAAGAACTTGAGACAAGTTTAGTAAGCTAAATATGTAATTTAAAAATACCGATATCTAGATGAGAACTCAGAACAAGTTAGATGATTGCCTATAAAATTACTCTTTATTAAATTTATATGATCATCGTGTGCTCCATCTAAAGGTTTAATCTTATAGTTTGCTGTATTTCTTAATTCTTAATTCATAGGGTTCAAGATGGTACAACATTCAATTTGTATGTTTTTCTATCTCCATGTTTCTAGAATCTTGTATTTACAAACAATGAAATACCTAGATCCGAACAAGACTACAAGAGTAACAAAAATTTGAAATTAAAGATTTGCTCATGTTCCTCAACTACGGTCCATACGAAATGCAGCAGCCACATGCCAAAACCTAAAATAAGTTAGATACAACACTATTTTATGAAACAAATACAATCCAGATTAGAAACAATAATACAACAAATAAAGCCCAGAAAAACACAGACAACCCAGCAAAACTGCAGTAGCTCAGTCACAAATTTGACCAAGCACAAAATAGACAAATAGCTAACTTTGAGATTTATATATATACTAGTGTACTACTACTTATTGGCTCTATTTAACAGGCTTATAAGTCGGCTGATAATTTGTTGTGAGAAAAAAATATTATTCTATAGATTGATTTGAACGGATTAGGCATGTTTAGTTGGTAGAAATTTTGGCACAAAGTTCCTTTAGCACTTTCGTTGTTATTTGACAAACTTTATTCAAACATGGACTAACTAGGCTCAAAAGATTTGTCTCGATATTTTACAGACAGACTGTGTAATTAGTTATTTTTTACCTATATTTAATACTCCATGTATGCGTCTAAAGATTCGATATGATGAGAAATCTTGTAATTTTTTTCGGAACTAAACATGGCGTAAAACCGGTTTATAGCTCAAGCCATAACAAGCTAATTTTTTTCTTTATATTTTGTAAAGATAAAGAAGAACACAGCCCCAGGCCCAGTACCATGGCAAAGATACAGCCCGCCAGGTTTTGCGGCTCCGGCGGGCGGGGTTAGCAGCTCGCCGCAGGCCCACAGGCCCATGGCGCCATCAGCCGTTACGATTGGGTTGGACATGCCATTTCCGACCGAGCCTTTCGTTCTATCCTCGCCGCCGCCACCGCCGCCGTCTGGTATCCCTCGGAGATTCCCCGTTCCCGCCTCTCCGGCCGCCGCAGGTACGTTTGCTCCCCCGGGGCCAATCGCTTGCTTCCCCCCCGCAGGTATCTCTATACGGATTACTCACCCGATCCGTCTGCAGCTGCATGCTGCAACCCTGCCTTGTCTTCTTCCATCACCCCCAGCGGCCCAGCGTGCGCGCAAACCCCCACGCACCGTCGACTGGGCCGGCCGTCGCTGCCGCCCTACTTCGTACGCTTCGCCGGCGACGAGCGCCACCATACGCCCTCCCCTCTGTCCACCCTTCCTGCTGTGCGAAACCTTGCGCCCAAACCCTAACATCCTATTCGTATTCGGATCTGAATCTGTTTACAAGTCTATATGCATGTATTATGCTTGCTGAATCGATTGCTTTGCAAAAATTATCGGGTGTACAACCATTTCCTTTACTGCGTCCGCCCCTGATTCTATCTGCCGCATTTTTCTTACATTTTTTTGGTCCCATGTCATGTAGTTGGCAAAATCCCTTAACTTGTGCATTTTTGCCCTGTTCTTTCTCTATTTTAGGTTACCAAATACGGTGAACCGTGTGTTCCAGTGGAATTTTCCACCTCATTGTACTTTGAAGGGGAATAAAGTCATTCTCCAATCCGAAGGCAAAACAAGGAGTGCACGCATTTGTTCTAGAGGATAAAGTTTGCTCAACTGCTGCTGGACATTGGAGAGCCCAGTGGTGGTTGTATGCCTGAAAGGAATTCTTTGTAAATTTCCCCTGTATCTGGTTCTATCTTCATCATTATTTTCCTGGCATTAGGCAACCATGTCAGAGAGCGAGTTAGCAGTAATAAAACCCGAGGTACATCTCCTGTTGCAGTTTCTGTTAATTAGAGAGGAAATGTTGCGTTCTTATCTTGATTGCATCATTTGGGCCTAAATCAAGTTTATTGGTGAGCTTTGACAGGCATTGAAATCTTATATCTGGCTTCAGTGCTTTGATGGTTCCATACAACAAGTGGAGGAAGAAGTTGCCATGTTCTGCCCTATGATATGTCGGGAAATAATGAAAAATGGGACAGGGGACATCTAAGAATCATGCTATAATTCTACCGGAAAGAGTTAATCCAGCAAGTTTGAGTTTGATTCTTGATTATTGTCGGTTTCATCAGGTCCCTGGGCGCTCAAACAAGGTTTGCTGCACTTTATATTCATCTTGAAAATTTTGTTTGTTGAATCTATATTTTCTCCAGCATATCTTAGCGGGATTCCTCCATTTTGCAGGAGCGGAAGTCGTTTGATGAAAAGTTTGTTCGGATAGACACAGAAAAACTCTGCAAGTTGGCTTCTGCAGCCCTTGGTCTGCAGTTAAGGCCCCTTGTTGATCTTACTTGTGGAGCGCTTGCTCGGATCATCGGAGGAAAGACACCCGATGAAGTTAGAGATATTTTCCATTTACCAGATGACTTAACAGAGGTAAGGGTACCACTTATAGTCCTATATATATAGGAAAAAAAATGATCTCCCTGAGCACAGTTCCCCCATCTGGAGCTAAAAAACAGATTTCATCAACATGAGCTCAGCTTGATAAAGTGGACCATTTCGTTTTAGATGTTGACGCATTTGATGCTTATTTGTCAGGAAGAGAAACTAGAGCCACTAAAAAATATAAATGACGATCCTACCATTCGTTTATTGAACCGATTGTATGCAAAGAAGCGGAAAGAACTGCAGGAACGCCAGAAACTAAAGGTATTTTTCATTGATTTATTTACTATGTGTTGTGTTCAATGATATATCTGTACTTCATCAGGCTTTTTGTTCTAGTTTTATGTTTGTTTCTGAGGTTCACTTTATTTCAGGATGTTCAAACACAAGAAGAGCAAAAGGGATGAGAGATCTTGGATGAGTTACTTTGTTTTAAATGGAGATGGAGGTTAGTGTTTTTATCGAATATTTGAAAATCTTGTTACAGAACAACTGAAGTGTGTGGTGTTTGTCCTACACCATTTGGTGTCCTGCCCACTGCACAAAATAATGCCCTACATCAAAATATACATATTACCGTAGTGTCCAGAAAATATCAGTTTTTGGTGTTTTTTCAGAAATAAAATAAAATTTGAGATCCAAATGGCAAAATTGCACACTTTTTATAAGTTATGTTCTCCTATTAGGCCAGTTGATTAATATTGAACAGTCATAATACAACAAAAAGTTGTTGCCCTGGACCGAACATATTTAGCTACTATGCATGAACTTAATAAGTAGTTTTAGCAGCACCCAAGACTATACAGTGGACTATTCTAGTGTCACAACTCACGAACCAGCGCTTATGGTGTTATTTTTCTCATTGAAGTTGATACCTTTTTTATTGGTGGACTGGTTGTTTGGATTGAAGGAAAAATTAACTAGTCATGTTAGGAGCACGTGATTATTTTTGTCAAGTTTCTTCCTGCCCCTTCTAGTTACAGCCCACCCGAACAAACCCCAACCCCCTCTCCTAAAAAAGGCTGCAAAACCATGTGACACAACAAATCGTTGCATGAGAGTGTTTTCATTTTTTACTAAAACTATTGGGCTTCATGTAACTATTTCAGACTCCAGAGGTGGGAAAGCTTCTAAGAATAAGAAAAAGAATAAAAGAAGGAAAGATCAAGCTAAGAATCCCACAAAAGCGAACTCCGAACCTGTAAGTAAGGTTAGAGTTCAACTTAAATTATTTTTTTCCTTTCTGGGGTAACTTTATATAGAATGCAGTATTTATATATATTTTTTTCTGGGAGTTCAGGAGGGAGCTTCCTGTGCGGTTCAGTGCGAAGCAGATAGTGGTAACATTTCTAGGCATCCTTGTCAAAGTCCAAATTTGCAAGATGATATCGAGTACCCCTTCGACAATGCGGACCTTGATGATGGACTTGATCCTGCAATGAGGGAAGAGATTGATAGGTGAGGGCATAAGATATCTTATGGGTTGATGCATGCAGGCTCTTTGTTGTGCTACTAGCCTGTTTCTCAATTGAAAAAAAGCCTGTCTTTGGCCTGTTTTTGTACGTGATACAGCAAAATTATTAATGTTTATATGCTGGCATTTTGTTAAGTATAAGCTGATTTATGGACTGAAAATTGATGAATTCTGTCAAATGCTTCCAGTCATCATTTGATTTAACTTCTGCTTGAACTTGTGGTTGCTGCTTGTGCACGTCGCTGGATCCAGGCTGTGTTTAGGATGCTATTAAACCATTTACTGTTGACATGCATGAAACAGTGCCCTGTTCTGATATAACAAGCGATTGTTCTTGACATACAGAGAAGTGGCGGACTTTGCGATGAAGTTGAACTTAGCTTGGTCCGAAAGAATGATTTTGGGACAGGACCAACGAATGGAGTCGCATGTTGATACGCGGTGGTAATGGTTCTATGGCAGTGATTCTCTGTTAGTTTTTTTCCGCATAGAATTTTCTTGATGAGGTTTCTTTGCTGTTAGAGTGGGCAGAAAACCTTAGGCAGGAACGAGTTTTGTTCGAGAGATACAGGATGACATTGCGAGGTGCAATTGTCATGTTCTGTGATTTGTATGTACCCTGCTCTTCAAGAAAGTAGTGTCCAACCATGTGTTACCCAAAAAAGGTGGAGTGACTTGTGAGTGTAAAAACCAGAAGTTTTGAATCTATGTATGTTCATTAATTTTGACAGGAACTCTTATCCTTATGAATGAATAAAAGGGAAAATGCTGTGTTGTTGGAAGTTGGCGGAAACGGAAAGAATGGGTCGCTTATGTTCTGTTGGAAGTTGGTTTTGCCTGACCAGTCAAAAGGTTTGCCAAATATGGTATCTGTGGACTATTGGATAATTCTCAGTCAAAGTTTGTGAAATATGGTATTTGTGGACTTGGATAATTCTCAGTCAAAAAGTTCAAGTATGATATTTGGGAACTGTTGGGTATTCTTGGATTCAGTAAAAAAAAACTTGCCAAATATGAACTGTTGGATATTCTTGGATTGATAGTGATGACCTTGAATGGTCATATCTCTCCTCTCTATCTTTTCATGTGCTCATAGGTTACACAATAGGAAAAAAAAATATTGTTCACGTGCACGCCCTGGGGCGCCATCAGAATTCGCTTTATCAGCTTCATTGCCTGTGTCATCAAGTTCTTAGCTTTTTCTCATGAAAGTAACGAGTCTATGGAAAACTCGTCGATGCTTGAGTTTTTCAGCTTGCCTCGTCAAGACAACAGATATAACACCCGAGAAGGCAGAACTTTGAATGAAGTAATTTTGAAAATAAGAGAAATTTGTAGTTTCCATTTCGAACGATTACAAGAACAAAGCTGATTTTCTCAAAGAAAAGAAAAGAAAGATGCAGGGTACAAGCAAGGCCAGGGCCTTCAGCAGTTGAGTCTGTTTGAACGGAACAGCTCTTCGGTCCTGCAGTTGCAAACTTGCAATGGAGCCGTAACCGCCTGCAGATGCCATTGGAGGTTACGATGCTGCAATTGGTCACGGGCTCACAGCTATTGCATGCAGCTTTCAGTAGTTGAATTGCGATGGATGATCTTCACTGTTTCAATCTGACAAGAATAAATCATCAAACCCAATGAAAAGGGCAGCAAGTGATAAATTTTCCTTGCACAACGATCGTGCAGTTTACAAGGTAGAACACCACCGGATTTCATCCTGAAATTTCTACTGTTCAGAACACTGCGGAAAACCAGCAGCAAACTTCAACGTCGGACATGCACGATCATCGTATTATTACAACACTGTTTAAATAACCTATAGAAAATACAGGTTGAGACCTGAGAAAGAGAGGGACTACTTTTCGAATCAGAAAGTAGGTAAAACAGTCAGTGGTCTAGCGCAGACGTATCTTCTGTATATAACAAACCCAAGATTCACCAGGTGAGGTGCAGGGCTCGCCATTCAGCAAGTTGTTTCCTTGTCACAACTGGCATGTGAATTGTTGCCGATATATCTTTTCTCAGAAACCAAGGCTCTACACGCTTGGGTATAGCTCAGTGCCTCCAGTAGATCCTAGATCCAAAGCTATATTGAAGCAGTCACCGGAACTGATGCACCCAAGCACCACTTGATAAACATGTCTCCTGAATACATTGTGCGAACACAGCACTGCAGTTCTCAGATCACTTGCAGTCTATACAGGCACTAAGACTGCAGAAAACAATATATTATTCCTTCAGATAAATCAACTGTGGCTCAGAGGGGGATGACGTGGCTCAGAGGGGGATGACTGAACAAAATAATGATGCGAACTTTGGAGCAATTGTTTAGGGATTTTCAAACATTTCTAGTGAAGCTGGTAACATGCTGGCAAGATATAAAGAGTACTGTAACAGAGTGATGAATGAGATGTGAAACGTACTTACAATCTGTTCAGGCACTTCTCTTTTTTGCAACTCTAACTTGGAGAATTAGATGTACATCTCTCTTGAATATGGACCTCAGTTCTTCATTGGCTTCAATACCGATTCTCCTGACAGATTTGTCCCATATCAGATATGTCAAGATATCAGGAATACTTATAATAATGTAGGTGTAAATTGGCAAAATACACATTCTGTCATTCCAACATAGTAGCAACGTTTTACAAAAGAGAATGCCTCACCCTATCTTAGAGCCATTTTTACCAACAAGAATCTGACGTTGGCTTTGCTTTGGTGCAATGAAGTGCTGCTCCACCCTAAGAGAACCATCTTTTAGCTCCTTCCAACCCATCAGGCGATGCTCAATTACATATGGGATTTCCTGTAAAAGGTGGGCCAGGCATGAGAAAAAAATTCCATTGGAATTAAAATTTCATTGTAGAATTACTGTAGCAGTTCATTGATTGACAAACACATTCCGTTTGAATTAAAGAGAACCAAGTTGCATATTTGAAATGCAAAGGAATTACTTGGTGGATGTGATGCAGCATCTTCTCCCGGACAACCTCCAATGATATTGTTTGCATTACCTCTTCAGTCATTACAGTTGGTTCTTCATCCCAAGGTCTTCTTACTGCCTACAAAGCAAAGGCATAACTAGAGTATTTAAGTTACATAAGGATTGATAGCGCAAAACAATTAGTAAACAAACACAGAATTATAAATGATTCAGTTCTAATTTTCAAGGGGTAATAAAATTAAACTACTTCCTCAGTCAAGAATATTGTAGGATCATGAATGCATGCATTATACCTCTTAAACTTCAAACCAAGGAGTAATCTAAATGTACATAAGAGGCTATATAAAAAAGGGTGACCACTAAGTAAATCAACTAGAGAACATTGATACTCCTTCCGTATAGGAAATAGATGACGTTTTCGACATCGACACTATCTCCAAAGTATAACTTTGACTCCCTTTATATAAAAAAATATTTATCAAAAAGTGATATATGTATATTTTTAAGAAAGTATTTTTCAAGACAAATCCATTTATATGGTTTTTATATTTTCAAACTCAATAATTTAAAAGTTATTCATGATTTATATTCCCAAATCCCAATGTTTGACCAAAACCTTGTCCAAAACGTCATCTATTTCCTATACGGAGGGAGTACAAGTCTATTTTTTAATTGCCAAACAGAGAGAACATAGCTCATTAGCATCACATACAATAGTCAACTAGACCATAGTTACGTAATGCACATCAAGACATCAGCAAAATGGTACTACAGAGGCCAGTTCAGATCCTTTTTTTTCTCGAACATGCAGGAGAGCTGCGTATCATTATATTAAGAAGAGTAAATGAGTAGGTTTAGACACCCCATACAGGCACAAAAACCCTTTTACATCTAATGGTGCATCTCTTTCACACTTTTCAACTTAACCCAAGACCACTAGAGAGGAACTCACGCATTGGCTGGCTCTAGAGCAAGAAGATTAGATATTCCCCAAGCTCCGGCCAAACTCCGCAGGAGAACCTCATCTTTTACCGAAACCAGAACACTACTTAGGCTCAGTTGAATCCCATTAATCACACAGCGGCGGTGATTCCAAATGGACCAAGCTCCCAGAATGATGATGGAATTGAGACCTCTTTTAGTCTGGTCATCAACGCCAGAAATTGCCTATTGCAAATACTACACAATCTATACAAAGAAGAAGAATCTCACAGCATGGCAGAATTGTAGTTCGTGTTTATATTGTATTAGTATTTGAACACTTCCACAAGACAATGCCATTGCAGTTCTAAAAATACATCATAAAGAATCAACAGTCAGAATTCAGTTTTGGACACCATAACCAATCAAACTTCACCTTATAACAACAGATAAGTATTACCTAAGTACAAGAACTTAGCATAAAACTAATGAAGTTCTAGTCTTCAAAATTCAGAAAGGTAAGGCAGACTGGCAGACGAACAATAGGTATTGAAGAAATACCTGGTCCATCAAGTATTGTACAAGGTCTTTCACTCCCTTGCCTTTTAGCCCAGATACCATGAAGTAACTAGCAGTGCCAGAATTTCAATAAGGCAAGTGGAATAGTAGAACAACAAGGTAAGCCAACAGAAGACTAACGGAACCTTTCATATCCAGGAAGATCTTCAAATTCTTTTGCAACTTTAAGGAGGTCCTTCTTGTCTTCCACTAGGTCAACCTTATTCATGCACAATATACGCCTCTGGTTTGGGTTAACCTCCGTACCCAAACGTTTGATTAATTTTATAACACGTGAATCAGGTCTGCATAAATCAACACAGTTTAGAAGTGCACTTATCACGAGTTCTAACATGAAATATAAATTAAACAAAATGTGATGAAGACTTACAGATTAAGATGCCTATGGACATCGAACATGACTATTAGTAAATCATAGAGGTTAATTGAGCTCCAAGCACTCTCCACACGAACTGTGACATCCCTATAAGGAAATCCATGGTGCCCTAACATGAGCCCTGGGGTGTCAAAAAAGCACTGCAAAGAATTTTATTAGCTGAATTCAAGACATCTGTACAGCTAGTACTGATAGGCATACATATTGGAAGCAGGTTCTTGTTTTTTGTGTGTTATATTAATGGTTCTACGATGGATAAATTACGAACACATGATTCAGCCTAGAATTTTGTTAATTTAGATAGAACTAAATAGAGACAGATCAAACCATGAAGATGCACCACTATCTGACATGAGAGGATTTGTTAAGTAATTAATATCTTGCACGGCAGAAGTAAAACACAACTAGTTTCATATATGATTTGAGGCAACTCATGTCAAAATCCAGTTAAGTGCAAACACAGAACTCCCTAGCTATGTTAAAAAAATTCAAGGAAATTATATATAGTTAAATCAAAAGTTGAAGATGTGGTTTCATTTCCTACTAGGCTGCCAGCACAAGAATAAATACAACAACAACCAAGCCTCTTAGTCCCAAACAAGTTGGGGTAGGCTAGAGTTGAAACCCAACAAGAGACCCTAGTCACGGTTCAGCACAAGAATAAATAAACTTAACAAAAAAAATGACATACTATCTGTGTGTTCCCTTTTGTCAGCACCCCCAAAATTTCGTGAGTCGTAGTGTTTGTCTTGCGGGAAACTGCCGACACTTTTGTCCCAACCTGATAGATCCAAAGATAAAGGGTTTCGATCAGCTGTGACTTACTGAACCTGAACTACAAAGGTTCTATCAGAAAAAAGGCATTACAAATATCGATTGTACCAACCATTATTAGTTTATTACTGATTGGTGACATAATCCAAGTTAAAATGCAGACTGTATAACTCATACACATATAGCATCAAGGAGTGAAGGCACAAAGAATAATGTGAGGAACTGTGCATGAACTGAACAACAGAACTGGTACCATCAGTCATCAGAGTCTGAGTAATAGCCATTTTCTAATGGAAGTGTGGAACTAATACTGCAATCAGCTTATACCCACACCAATAGAAGCATTGCAGAATTAATAGCCTAGTAGAAATGACTGCTAACAGCTACTACTAAAGCACTTCATGCCGTCTTTGGCAATGAAGCTAGAGGTGAGACAAAAAAAAAACATTCTTTTAGAAGCCGTTCGTACTTCGTACCATGGTATTTGTGAGCGAGGACTTGCCGGCGTTGGGCGCGCCGACGATGCCAACGGAAAGCGACATCTGGTCTTCTGCCCTGACCTCCTCGAAATCCTCTTCATCCTCGTCGGGCGGCTTCATCGCCGCATCGAGCAGCGCGAACGCCACGTCCCGCGAGCGGTCTTCGTCCTCCCCCTCAACGGCCGCCGCGACCATCTCCTTACCAAAGAGCGCCTCGTCGGCGCGCGCGCGGAGGGAGGGGTCGAACCGGAGCTTTCTCATCGCAGCGACGGGGTTGTTGATTTTTCGGGAGGGGGAGGGGCCCGGGGTCGGGAGGGCGTAGTCGGCGCTGTCGAAGTCGGCATCGGCAGCGGGGGGCGGGGGCGGGGCCGCGGCGGGGGCGGAGTCGGAGTCCGAGGACGCGGCAGCCGAGGAGGTGGAGAGAAGGCGGAGAGGGGTGGGGATACCGGGAGTGGGGCTGTGGGCTAGGGTTTGGAGCGGGCGGAGGGCTTGGAGGAAGCGGCGCATGGCTGCGGCGGAGGAGAAGGCGGCCGCAACGGCGGCGGGACGGCGGAGGCGGAGGCGGAGGGTTTAAGGGAGGGGTATTTTGGGGAAAAGCGGGGAGATGCGAAGACGAAGAAGAGGTGGTCTGGACCGGCGAAGCGGCCTTTGGGCCATTTTCTGACCGGCGGTTACTGAGCATTGCCCAACAGAAAACAAAAGGAACTGGTCGGTTTTTCCTCCCTCAATTTTAAAATCGACAAATAACCTTTCTCAACTTTTAAAACCATATATTTTATCTCTCTGGCCGATTTTAGACGGGGGTTTTGCTATAATAATAGTGGTTTTTCTACCGTAACTGTTGTTTTGTCTTTTTCTTTTCTATTTATTTTTGTTAAATTTTTAAAAAATCATAATAAATCACAGAAAAATCATAAAATAGAAAATCTAATCTTATTGGACTCCATATGAGTAGATCTATACAGTGAACATATAATATGGTATACTTTAGTACATTTTTTTTATTGTAGCTTTAGATCTAAGTTTTTTTGTAATTAAAATAAATTTATAACTAAGTTATACATGATTCAATGAGTATAAATTTTTTCATACAGTTGAAGCATACAATAATTAGCCCACGATAAAAATTTGATCACAATTGGACTATAAAAATTGTAGCTATAAATTATTCCAAATAATTACAGAAAAACATATTATTGTATGGAATTAATTGTAATGATTCATAGCTGCAGTTTCTATAGTCTATTTGTGGTAAAAATTTTATGGTGGGATAATTATTGTATGCTTCAACTGTATTAAAAAATTTATACTCATTGAATCATGTATAACTTAATTATAATTTTTTAAGTTACAGAAAAGCACGGATCTAAAGCTACAACAAAAACTTTGTACTAAAGTATACCATATTATATGTTTACTGTATAGATCTACTCATGTGGAGTCCAACAAAATTAGATTTTCTATTTTATGATTTTACTATGATTTACTATAATTTTTCAAATATTCAGCGAAAAAAAGATAAAACCATGGTTACTATAGCAAAACCACTGTTATTGTAGCAAAACCACCGTTCAAAATTGGTCAGGGAGGTAAAATGTACGGTTTCAAAAGTTGAGGGAGGTTGTTTGTTCGGTTTTGAAGATGAGGGAGGAAAAACGGACTTCCTCAGAAATTGAGGGAGGGAAACTGGACTTTTTCCAAACAAAAATCCATGCTCTCTGATTTTTCTCTTTATATAAACTCTAAAGCCAAACATCTTACCTTTATTTTTTTTTTGAAATTTTAAAACTGCTTACATTACCCTACCATCCTTATTTGCAGTAGTTTTGAAGGTGATTATATTTTTTCTAGTTAAAAAATTGGTAAATACATGATAAGGTTTTAAACCACATAAAATGTTTCTAAGTTTTTACAAAAAAAATCTAGAGATAGATTGTGATACAAAAAATCTAAACAAAATATTTATATCTCATGATTTTTTTAGAAATTTCAAAAAATAGAATGAGCTCTAGGAAAAAAGAAAAAATATATAAAAACACCTAAAACATTCTAACTAGTGTATACAAGTTTTAGAGAACTATGCTCGGAAAATGAAATGCAACCAACATGAATGCAACATGTCAACATACATTGATGCTTTGCCGGATTGTGTATTATGTTGTTTATTGTGAAATTTTACATACCATGTTTACATATCAATTAGAATGGTTTGAGATTTTTTCTTCTTCTAGATATTTTCTGTTTTTGTAGAGTTAAATCTATGTTTTGAAGCCTCTATTGATATTTTTATGAGCTTTAACTATTTTATTTACATTTTTTATATCCCAATTTATGTCTATATTTGTTGAAATTTTTAAAACTCAGACATTTTCTATGGTTTTAAAAACTTATCAAGTGTTTACCAGTTTTAACTAAAAAAACAAAAATGCCTTCAAAACCACTCCATCAGGACAAGGATGTAATTTGAATGGTTTTAGAGAGTTCAAGGTGGTAGGATGGTTAGTTTTGGAGTCCAAGGAGAAAAAATAGGCTACGAACGATGAATAAAGGAGGTGGAATAGATTTTTTTTCCCCCTTGCTAGGTCAACACCATATTTAGATCCGCTAGCAAACTGGAGTATTAGCTAGTGATGTGGATCTACCATCCAAGAGCATCTCTCGAAAGGAGGTATTAATATCTAATGTTTATTAGGCTAATCTCAGTGAAAGTTTCATCTAAGTTTCATTTGCATTAAATATGGTGTCACATAAACTTTTTTTATGACATGACAGTTTATTTAAGAAGAGAGAAGAAATGAGTTTCATTTAGATGAAACTTCCTTGGCACGAATACCAACTCTCTATGAGTCATGGAATTTAATGTCCATGAAACTCTGGAATGTCAAGTTTCATTTTATTTCATATGATATGGCAGTCTTGGAAACAACGCAATGAAACTCACTATTGAGATGACCTTAAAATTATAACTTGTGTGGAAGTACAAGTTGATGGACAAATAAATTAATTTCAAACTTGCTAGAGCAACAAAGATCCACTTTTCTTTTCTGATGGAAGCAACAAAGATCCACTTCTTTTTAGGGAAGCAACAAAGATTCACTTTTGTCTCCTGTCTTCACCAACCATATCAAAACATCTAAGGCTTTGTTTGATTGTATACAAATACACCTCCAACATATGGGTTGGAGTGAAACTTGAACTAAAATCCACTCTAATTCCTCCAAACCACATGGTTGATGTGTATTATAGGACCCCAAAGAGAGAGAAAAAACTCACTCCAATACCTTGAAAGAAGCCTAACAGGCCCACGAACCCAACCATGGCTGGGAAAAAAACGGCCCACACAATGTCACAGATATCGAACAGTACCAAAATTAGAAGTTTAGAAGTACCCGGTCACAATCTGCTAACACAAAAAAGAAGTACCTGGTCACAATTCACAAATAAAAGAATGTTATCTAGAAGTCTAACTCTGTTCATATTCTTTGTTTATTGCTTGGAATGCACTGTTCCACGTTAGTCCTGCTCCGGCAAAATTCCAGTGTCCTAAAAACACGGAATTTAGTGGACGCCAACTGGTAAACCAATATCTCAGTTACGTATGGATTCAAATCTTGCAAAAGTTTCGCTCCAAAGCAGAAAAAGTTATAGCAAAAGTAGATAAGAAAAATGCGCGGAAGCATCCTGTTCTGTTCACCTCACGCCAGTTGCCTCTTCCTCAGGTTCTGCCTGCCTATGTCTGTCTTCTGATCTCAGCTCGCACGGCCCAACTCCTTTGCACATATTCACTTCGGTCAATTCTGCAGGGAATGGAATCTACGCATCAACGACATACACGTCAACGGCTAAATGTCTACGTCATACGGCGTCATGCCGTTAATGACGCATAATCAAATCAAACCTTTCGGTGTAAAAGCTTAATTAAACTATCAGTGTCGTGTTTCAGGAATAAAAACCCACAACTTCTACGAAGGTACAAGGGCATATGTCTGGATCCCTGTCATTTTCCTGGAGGATAGATCCAACATGACAGCTGAAAAGTACAATAATTATTTGTATGATGCGAAAAGTTTAAGCCAAGGTTTGAGATCTTCAACTTTAAATCACCTGAAGGTTGAAGAAAAAAAAATCCAGTTCAAATTTCACTTTCTCAATCAACAGTCACACCTATCAGGAGAATAATAGTTTTTTTATGATGTCAGGAGAATAATATCATTCTTTGGTTTAAACTACTGATTCTTCACTGAACAAACTTCCATAGAAGTTTAATAATCCAGCTAAAAGGAGTATGTACACTGCTGTTCCCTCCAAAAGGAAGTCGTCCCTTCTACAGATATTTAGCCTCAAAGATGATTCAAGAACAGCTATTCTCCACCACCATTTCATTCCTGTATATTACTACACCTATTTGGTTGGCATCCTCATGCGAGCACACCATTATGCAATGCAAGATTCACATTTTGGCTTCTCTAGCAATGTCCTTCAACTCTAGAACTTGGTCACATCCAGGCCTTCTTTCTCACCTCTGTGTGGACCAAAATTCTGGTTGATGGAGATTCTACAGAAATTGATGTGTAGCGCTACCACAAAATATACCCCGTGCTGACCATAAACTGCATCCGGGGGGGTGCTAAGCGAAGACAATGCGGAGAATTACAGCGCTCAGCATCTCTGAAGATGTATCTGACTATCTATGCCCACTTGGCGAGCAATGACATGAGCCCTGCGCCGAGGAAAAGCGCGATGTAGGTTGCCAGCTGAAGCTTCATGTTTGTTTGCAGCCTTGGGTTGCTGAAATCTGCTGCTAGGAGATCTACCAGGGACATATAGATCAGAATCCCTGCTGCAGCTGCGTTGAAGACCCCCTCGACGATCAGGGCGGTGGCGCTGTGCTTGCTGTAGCTGGAAGTGATGGCGATCCCCAGCGCGATGCCCATGGGAGCGGTGAGGGAGAAGAAGGTCGCCATGATCACGGTCGCTCTCGCCTTGAACTTCGCCTGGAGTAATAAGAAGTTCAATTAGCTATGCTAGTATAACAAGTTTGGATTTGTTCTTTCTTTTTCCCATTTCTGTTCAGTGGTGAAGATTGAAGGGGTTCAATCTTGTGACATAGTTCTGTCCGAAATCTGGAACTTAAAATTCCAGTTAAGCTACATGTTAAATCTGAATTACTCGTTTGGATCGGCACCTAAAACGAAAGGTGACTGACTGACTGACTGACCAGTGAAAAGCCACCGTCAAACTGACAATTTTCAGTTATCCTTGACCTGTTGTTACTGTTAGCACGTGAATCTGATACGCAGAAAATGGCAGTATCCGTTCAGTTAGGAGTTACGAACCATGATTGTATCAATGATTGATGGTCCTACTTCTTGCTCCTCACTTTGTGCAATGTAGCTAGTGATAAGATAAGCCCAACCTCTTCACTACAAATATCTCGGGTCTATTTGTCACCTTCTGCACTTTTGCTAGTGGGGCATCCCCTCCTATGGCTGTCATGACACCTATGCGTCCTTCACTTCAGCATCTGATTTATTAACATCTAAATTTCTTTCCCTGATGGCCACTCTTCACTTCAGTGTAAAGTGTAAACAGAGAGATGCCATACCTGAACAATGCAGCCGCCGAGGCCTATGCCCTCGAAGAACTGGTGGAAGCTGAGAGCTCCAACGAGGGGCCTGATGGTGGACGGCCTCAGCGAGGCGCCTAGGGACACGCCGATGATCACCGAGTGCACCAGGATTCCCAGCTCCAGAACCTGCACCACCACCACAGAGTTTTCACTTATAAGGTTATTATTATTGATTGAGTGATACTCCTACCATGTTGGTTGAAGAATCTGCAAAGGGTGGGCTTGATTGTGAGGCTGGGGAAGAAGGCATTGTTCTGTTTCCTCTTGTCTGCAGCAGGAGCAGGATTCTCTGCCTTTAGCACCAACGGCGGGGACAGTGTTTCCTTTCTCGGATGGAGACACTACAGAAGCCTGTGAGTACTGCGAGAGCTATGCGCTACTGATTTGTCTCTTTCATTCACGAGCACGGATTAGATTTCTAATTCCAACCAATCAGCCCAAGAACACGAGCTTCTGTAGGGTAGAGAATGAGGACTACTGTACTATACTGAGTAGGAGTACCTCTTTTACTCTGTTGGTATTCAGAGTAGCGTTTCAGTCAGTTTTCACTGCTAACAACTACTGCTGTCATTTATCAGAGCATCTTATTATAGACAGATGAGATGACACGTATTATTTCACTCCTACTAGATCCAAAGTAGGTATTGATGGATTGTGTTTAGGGAAAAGGACATGCTTTTGTATCTTCTTCATTCATGGCATGGCATGGCGTGTGTTCTTGTTGAGGAAGTGGCCCAAGTGGGCGTTCAAAATGATATGGTGCCAAATCAAAGTAGCTCGTCGTATCTTTTTGTTTAATATATATCCTGTCTCAGTCGAAGTTGGATTGTTTGAATCATTAGCATGCCAGATTATTGGAAACTTTCACCAGATTCTCTTGTGTTTTTCATTGGAACATGAAACTAAAAAATCTGCAGTTCTGAACCTCTACCTCCTGAGGGACAGGACGGGACGGGAAGGTGCTCACCTGAGAAATCACCCTGTGCCTGATGGATACGGCGACGGAGGAGGCGTCCTGAGGCGAGGCACCGGCGGGAGCGCCGTGACCTCCGTGGCCGTGCGCGTGGCCGTGCGTCGCGTGCGTGTGCACGTGCACGTGGCCCGCGTGGCCGGCGGCGGCGCCCTCCTCGTCCGCACCGCCACCGGGCGCCGCGCCGTCGTCGACGGGGCGCGCCTTGCGGAAGTGGGAGCGCTGGTAGTACCCCGCGGCGACGGAGTCGACCATCATGGTGGCCATGGCGGAGCACATGGCGACGAGGCCGGCGTAGGGGAACCCGCCGGCGGCCTTGCCGTTGCCGCAGGAGGAGGGCGCGAGCGCGTCGAAGGCCGCGGGCAGGATGTGCACCATGCCGGTGGCGAGGATGACCCCCGCGGCGAACGCCTTGACGGCGAAGAAGACGTCCCCGTCGGGGCGCAGCGCGGAGGCGGAGGCGGAGCGGCCCAGGAGCGGGACCACCACCCCCGCCGCGCCCGACGCCAGGATGGACGCCACCGCCACGAGCTTGAGCCGCAGCGCCCCGCGCGCGTCCTCCTCCCTGATCGCCGCCGCCGCCGCGCCGCCGCAGTCGCACCCCGCGGCCGCCTCCTCGCTCGCGGGCGTCGCGGGCGTCGCTGCCGATGCCGATGCCGTCGTCGTCGCCAGGACGAGGAGCAGCAGCACGGCGAGGCACGCCAGCGACGGGGGTAGAGGAGCCCGAGCTCGCGCGGCGTCCATGACGTGTCGTGCGCGTGCGCGTGCGCCTGGCAAGGAAGGGAGGGAGGGAGTCGGCGCCGCGCGCGCGCTGAGCTTTATAAGCTCCGCGCCCGCGACGCGAGTGTGGTGATGACATGGTGAGCTCACTTCACTCACTCCTGCTTCGAAGCGCGGTGGGCTCCGAGCAGCGTGGACCGTCCGATCCGGGGTAGGGGGGCCCTCTGCAAACGGGCAGCAGCAGCAACTAGCGTTGGTGTTGCCGCGGTCCTTTTGTCATGATGGATTTGTTTGGAAAAAAGAGCGGATCAGGCTTGCCACCGGTTGCCACCCTGGTGACACAAATGGGCTCCACTTTTCCGTTTTTCTGCACAAGACAAAAGCTGGAGGGTTTTCATTTCCACGTTTCTTATATTTCATTCAGGCGCCTGAACAGTTTTATCTATGTCTTTCTATAGAAAAAATTATCATTTGTTTTTATGATTTGTGCTAATAGATTTGGACCATTGGATGAAGATACGAAGATTGTAGTCGTCACCTGAAAAGATGTTATATTTCAAGCGTCTGAAATATAGCAAATTCCTTTCATTTCATTGATGATATATGTGTAGTGTAATGTAAGATAGTTGCTGAGCATCTCCAACAGTTTGGTAAACGACTTACCATCCTTCAAAATTTAGCAAAACAATCAAAATTCGTTCTCCAACAGTTTGCTAAAGTTGCTTGCCAAATCTCTCAACTTGCCATCTCCCGTCGCCGCGCGCGTAAGATACGCGCGCGTATACTCCTCCCCATCGCGGTGCGACTGTCCTCCGACTTGGGCGATGGCGCTGGCGTCCGCACGGGCCCACACGACGGCCTTCTTGACGGTGTGGGCGCGTGTGCTCGTCGCGAGGCACACAGCAGAGCAGCGCAACGAGGCGCTCTTGCATGCGTTCGCGACCGGAGCCGCCCGCAGCCGGCGCTCGCCGGTCGGAGCCGCCTGTGAGCTGGAGGCACCGCGGCGGCTGGTTTGTCAAGGTGGAGGCGCTGACCGGGAGGTGGAGGCAGGGTTTTTCTTACCGATCGGTAACCGGTCGGTTTGGTCGGTAACCGATGAAACCGGTCCGGTCCGGTTACCAAACGGACCGGTTACCAAAATTTGAATTTGAAATTTGAAAATTTGAAAAAAATGCCCAAAAAATTCCTAAAAATAGATTATAATTTATGGAGACCAATGGTATAAATTTTTTTGAAATTGGACGTTTGGAATTGGAAAAAAAAGGTCGGCCCGTTAAGGCCCATGAGGCCCATTAGGCGCTCACGGGCACAAAACCAGGCGTTCACGGGCGGGGGGGGGGGGGGGGGGGGCAGAACGCCTCCTTCCCGAGCCTTATCCGCGCCCCGCCCCCGCCCTCCGCCCCCAGCGCCGCCGTCCGCTCGCCGCCGCCGGCTAACCGTTCGGTTAGGCTCGGTTACCGAGCGGGAGCGAGCGGTAACCGCTCCGGCGACGCGCCCTCGGCTAGCCGCGCGGTCGGCTCGGTAACCGAGCGGTTTCGCTCGGTTACCGAGCGGTTCGTCCGGGATTTGAGGTAAGTTTTTTCCCCCTTTTCTTGCTATTTTAGTTAAGTATCTATATGTTTTGGGTGTAGTTTTGTGTTAGGATTGTTGTATTTAGGCAGGATCTGTGTTAGATATTAGGATGGATGGATTTAGGTGGTTAGGGTTAGGGTTAGCTTTATGTGTAGAGTACGATTTAATTTAGGATTTGAGGTATGATTTCTGTTAGGATGTATATTTTTTTGTATATATTGTATAGACAACATTTACGTGGGTTTGATTTTGTGTTGTCTGTTTATGCAGGTAGACAATGTCGGGCAGGCACAAAGACGTTGTTTGGGAGCATGGTGAAAATCTCGCTCCCGGGTGGCGGTGCAATTATTGTCACCTAACAAAAGCGGGCGGTGGTGCAACAAGATTGAAGCAGCATTTGGCAGGGCGTGGGACGGAGGTTATGCATTGTAGCCGTGTGCCACCAGAGGTGCGCGAGTATTTCCAGAGAGACCTTGACCGCGCCAAGAAGGCGACGGCTGACCGAGCTCGACAAAGGCTCTCACAACAAAGAGTTGCACAGGAGGGGAACAATCCCATTAATGATGATGAGTATGAGGCTCAGATGGAGGCTGCCCTACAACAGTCGAGAGCTGAATATGAGTATCAACAGAGTGTGCAGGATAGAGGCGGTCATTACGAGCGTGGAGGGGGTAGTTCTCGTGCAGGTGGTAGTGGTGGTGGAGGTGGGGGTGGTGGCAGTGGAGGTCCCCGTGGTGGGAATCCTTTTTCGAGGATGTTCAGAAGATCGGGATCACAGAGGGAGACACCTGTGGGTGTGGAAGACTACAATGTGGCATCCGGTGGCAGGACAAGAATGGTACAACAAAGGATTGATACAGGGCGCTGGACCCAGAAGGGAAAAAATGCAAAGGAAGCCATCGGTAAAGCTTGGGCAAAATTTTACCATCATGCAGGAATACCGGGACGGAATGCGGACAACCCGTACTTTGTTGGTGCTGTCCGAGAGACGCAGAAGTGGGGTAAGTACCTATAACTACAAACAGGTTTGAACTTATGTATCGTTCCATGTTCTTATTAATTGCTTATGGTTACAGGTGAAGGCATCTTGTCCCCCACTGGAAAGGAAATTGATGGGAAGTACCTTGATCAAAATGTGAAAGACTTGAAGGAGAGGTACGCAAAGTTTCAGAAAGAGTGGCCCACGTTTGGCGTCTCGCTGATGTGTGATTCTTGGACTGGCCCCACAAAAATGAATGTTGTGAACTTTCTTATTTATTGCAACGGGGTCACATGGTTTCACAGCTCTGTCGATGCAACTGGGAAAAGTCAAGATGCGAACTATTTATTGGGGGTAAGTCATTACAGTTGTCATGTTATTATTTTTAGTTATATTCATGTATATATAATATACGTTATGACTGTTTTCAGGAGATTCGGAAGGTGGTGATGGACATTGGCGCGGAGAATGTTGTCCATGTGATCACTGACAATGGCGCCAACTATAAGAAAGCGTGCAGCTTGTTGAAGCTTGAGTTCAAGCATATTTGTTGGATGCCTTGTCTGGCACACACCATTAATTTAATGCTAAAGGATATCGGTCAAAGGAGTGATCATTCAGGTATGATATCCGCATGCAAGCGCATATCTAATTGGTTGTACAACCATACTCAGTTGCATAATATGATGAAGAGAGCAATTGGTGGTGAGTTGGTCAAATGGAATGCCACTAGATTTGGGACCAACTACATGTTCATGGAGTCATTTAACCGCCGACGTGACAAGTTCATGCAGTGGATGGCATCTACAGAATTTTTGGAGAGCAACTGGGCAAAAACCGAAGAAGGTAGATTTGCTCATGCCAGGATGTCGAATCTACAGTGGTGGGAGGGATTGGAGTATATCATCAACACTGTACAACCGATTTACAGGTTCCTTCGGTTCGCTGATGAAGCCAAGCACCCCAACATTTGTGAAGTTGTGTATCAATTCCAGAATTGCAAGTCGGAGATGGAGTCTTTTTTTGGAAGAAATACGCACACATGGAATGAGTACAAAGAGATTTTGGATAAAAGGATATCTGACGTGTACATAGGGACGTACGTGGGGCCAGGTATGAGTTCCTCCATGTTCAATTGAATTCCATATTTTCTGAATGCTCAATTTAATTCCATGTTGCAGCTGCCGTCCTGAATCCTAAGCTCTCATACACACTGGATCCAACTGCAACAATGTTCGCTGGCCTGAAGGACGCATTTCAGGAGATGACAGATGTGCAGAGCGCCGTGCAGGCATTGCAGGAGGCTGAGGTTTTTCGCCAGAAGGTTGGTGATTTTGGCTCAGAGCTAGCTCACAAAATGGCCATGGATCCAAGAACATCCCCATGTAAGAGTACTTTGTCATTCCATTTAGTTATGCATATTGGAACATGTAGCTAACATAATGTGTTCCACTTGCAGCGGCCTGGTGGATGATCTTTGGTAAAGACACTCCAAATTTGCAGCGCCTAGCTTTGCGGCTTGTTTCACAATGTATGTCCTCCAGTGGATGCGAGCGGAACTGGAGTACTTTTGCCTTGCTGCATACGAAGGTTCGCAATCGGCTATCGCACAAGAAACTGAACAAGCTTGTTTATGTCAATTACAACCTTCGGCTGCGACTTGCGGATGCCAACCCACCAAGGCTTGATGACGACGATTTTATTGACCGGTTCGCCGAAGTCTCATTCTACGATCGGACCAATCCGCTTAGGTAGTGGATGGAGTATGGAAGATCAAACCAGCCTCCACTTCTTGATGAGGATTCAGACGAAGACGACGTCCCTTTGCCATCACGTCTTGTCAGGTACGTTATATGTATATTTATAAATGTGAGTGCGTGTCTAATAATGTACGGTGGGATTGATTTTATTTATGTGATTTGTTTGTTTCTGTTGGCAGTGAGCATATAGACCCCGATGATCTACATCAGGCTACGGGGTCTGATTGCATCAGTGATTGGGCTCGTAGACATGTGGGTCAAAGTCACCTAGGGAAGAGGAAGACGCAAGCGCCGCCTAGGAAGGGGCAGACCAAGCGAGGAAAACAAGTCAGCAGCGATGCGGACACTGAGGAGGAGGGATCTTACCATTCTGACGATGATGATGATGACAACAGCGATGGTGGTGACGATGACGATCATGATGACAGTGGCGATGGTGGTGGTGGTGGTGCTGGTGGTGGTGGTGGGACTGGTTATGGAATTCGTTTCACAGGTATCCATTGCACTTGCACGTACATACACACATTTATTTTTGTCCATGATTACTAATTATGGTTCATTGCAGGCGAGACCCAATACACACATGCTACGCAAGATCGTGACCATGGACAACCACAGTCCCAGAGGAAATCAGTTTCATTTGGACGCACACACGACGACAATCCAGAGGACTCGCAGGGGAGATCAATTTCTTTTGCACCCACGTACTACGACACTCCAGACTACTCTACTTCGTCCTACAGCGATGCCTCACAACCTTCTTATAGCTATCCCATTCCTGACGTGAGCACGCAGCCTCAGACTAGGTGGGTGTACGAATGGGAAGATCCCAGCTTTTACAGTATGTTGGTTCAAGAATGGGAGACAACCGCAGCTTGGACGGGCCAGACGTGGCAAGATTACAAGGCAACCCTGCTTCGAACCAAAGGTATCGCTCTTATGTCCATCGCCGAGTATGAAATGTCATGCCAACAAGGGGTCTTTCCATACATCTTGCGTAGATGATCATGTATTCCTGTGACTGTGAGGATGTGTTGCTGATGCATTCGTTGATGTTTTCGAGACAATATTTATTTGTATGCGACTATTTGTTCATGTTTTCGAGACAATGAATTTATTGCCGCAGTGTGCGGTCTTTTTTATATCTATATGTCCAAAGGAAGTACCAAAAAATCATTTTTATCCAAAAAAAAGACAGCCCACCGGTTTGGACAGGTTACCGATCTAACCGGTCGGTAACCGACCCAAACCGGTCGGTTACCGACTCGGAACCGAACTACAGAGGCATTTGAATTCGAGATTCAAACCGACCGGTAACCCACTCAAACCGGTCGGTAACCGACCCAAACCGACCGGTTTACCGATTCGAAACCGAACAACTGAGGCGTTTGAATTCAAACTTCAAACCGGCCGGTACCGGGCGGTTACCGATCAAACCGGTCCGGTAAACCGCTACCGGTGGCCGGCGGTTACCAGCAACCGGTCGGGAAGAAAAACCCTGGGTGGAGGCGCTGACCGACGGGTTCGACGAGTCCGCCGTGTACCTCGCCACGCCAGGCTCCTGGACGGCTCGCCAGGCTCCTGGACAGCTCCAGCACCGTGGGGGGCTGCGGCGGCTCTAGCACCCTGCACCACGTTCCTTTCTGCTAGTCACTGTGTTTTCATTGCTTGCTTGTTTTCATCGATCCCGGCAAGAGAACGAAGGAAGCAGCCAACCAAATCAGATAGAATACTATGTGGGTGCTTTATGCTTTCAAAGTGTTTGTTGAAATGCCGCACAACTAGCAGAAAGGCTAGTTAGCATTTTACAGTCTAAATGACAAACTCTTGGAGTGAGAACAAATTTTGACTTGCCAAATATTTTAGCAACTTGCCAAAACACCGGATTTGCCAAGTAAATTTTGCCAAACTATTGGAGATGCTCTACCTATCCGAATAGCGATGTTATAATTTGAACAATTGATGAGGCATGCGAGTATATCACCTGTGGTATCAGACTAGAATATACTAGTATTGTGTGTTATAGTATGTGCACAAGGTCTTCGGACCGGTTTGGTTTCCGACTCTAAAATTTAGTGACTAAGTTTAATGGTCTCTAAAGTTTAGTAATCTACGTTTGGTTATAGTGACTAAAATCCACTAAATTTTAGTCACTTTTAGTTATCTTCATGGTCTATACTATTCTCCCCCTATTTTAAATTATAAGTCGAAGTAAATAGATTTTTGCTATGTATTAACATATATTATATCTAAAACAGTATTTTAACTATATATCTAGAAAAAATAAAATATCTTATAATTAAAATAAAGAGAGTACTGCTTTGTGACATAAGTGCACACCTAACTCACTTGTTGCCAACGCACAGAAGGGGCTGGTATTGAAAAGTCAAATTTGCTGATGTCATAGCTTTTATGAACCTTAAAAAGAATATGTTTATAAACTAAGAATCTAAAGTAAATTCTGATTCTACTATGTTGTTTTTTTATAAAAAATTCTTTAAAATAAGACCGCACATGTATTTAGACAAATGGTGTTAAAAAATTCCACATAAAGATAGAACATTTTATTTTTTTGTTATGCATGAACAACGTTCTAATATTTGCTAGACTCGACACCGTACTCATGTTCGATCGACTAGCCAAACTCGAAGACTGACGAGTAAAGCTGGATATCGAGCCAAGCCGGCTCGGCTCGTTCTAGCTCGAACCAGAATGTCAGCTCGGCTCGGCTCGGCTCGTTAAAAGCTCGAGATGGCTCGTTAAGCTCGCGAGCCAATATAAAAAGTATAAAAAATATAGTATTTATATTTATTTAAAGCTTGATAATAGTAATAATATAAAAGTAACACATCCAACAACCTTAAATCAAACTAAAAATTAATAAAAGTTAACATATATACATGTATAATAACATATAAGACTATTATAACATATATCCATTAGAAATAAAATGATAAAGTCATAATCATCACAAATTTATAGGGTCTAGACCAATCATCAACCAATTATAAAGTACAAGATATGAAGTAATACAAAAATTTATATAAGATTTATTGCTTTTTTCCTTAGAAGCTTGGCTCGTTTGGCTCGCGAGCTGGCTTGAGTTAGCTCATTGTAGCTAACGAGCTAAAATCTTGGCTCGGCTCGGCTCGTTATCATAACGAGTCGAGTCGAGTCGAGCCGAGCCGAGCTGAGCTAGCAAGCTTCGAGTTTTCCATCCAGCCTGACGATGGACATTGGAGCCGACATACATGGACAACACAACACTATTTGCAAAGCAACTAATATTATCACAAATGTATAATTTTATCGTTATCATTAGTATCTCTGGAAGGCTGAGGCGGACGAGATATCAATGAAAGATCGACGTTATTAAATCTTGAAATAAATCCAATATGTGAATCCACGTCAAGTCAAGGACTTAAATCCGGATTGATAGGCTCTAAAAAAAACTAACCAGCTGAAGCCACCATCAATTCACGGAATGCAACTATACAAAACGTACACAACTACATCAAAATGCATGCGTGCAACTAGCTAGGTTGGAGAACGTCGTTGTACACAACATGAACAAACTGCGCGTGCATGTTAGTACTACGCAAACAGGCAGAGCTGCATGTAATGTCATCTTTATTTTGTCCTTGAATAGGATTATTACAACGGCCAGCAGTGTGCCTAGAGCCACAGAGGTAGGAAAACGTCGACGGCATACGCGGCCATGAACATGATAAAAGTGCACATAAGTATATAGCAGCAATTAGTTGCACCTGACCTAATGATGTTTTACAGCAAAGCAAAGCAATGCAATGCAATGCAAAGTGTGTAAGACTGAGGAGAGCCATCTGGTGGCGGTGGGTGGGCACACCGAGCATTGAGCACGGTGCCGTGTTGACACCATGTCGTCATCCACCCCGAACCCGGCATATATTTTTGCGGCTCATTCTAGGCAGCTAGGCAGCCGTTCCGTTGCCCACTTTCCCTTTTTGCCTTTAAGCTCCACGGACCACGGTATGGGCCGGGGGAACGCCAATTTCCAGTTCCAACCGCCAGCTTTGTTTTATTTATTTATTTCATTTCATTTATGTCTTATTTAGTTGGGGGTATAAACAGTTTTTACGATCACATCGGATGTTTTGGCACTCATTTATTCTATTAAAAATAAACTAATAAAAAAATAAGGAAGCAACTAACGTACGGCCGGCCGTATTATAAGCTTTCGGTACGGCCTCACCATTTCTAGTAAAATAAGATTGTTTTTTCCTTTTCTGGCAAAGATGCTAATCAAATCAACTAATTGACGTGTACCAGAATTTTTTCTGGTTGTACTCGCTGCTTCCGCAGCCCAGGTCTAAATACTCTGCATCTATAGTGGAGACAACGTGTACGTTTGGAAAAAAGACACATGTTTTTAGGTCTACATTAAAAAAAACAATATATTCATAAAAAAACATCTCAAAAAAGAACATATTTATATCTATAGTTTTTTAACGTACAACAATATACATCTGGATCCTAGAAAAGCATACATTTTCGCATCTTCACTATACATGGTTTGCATCTTGCTTTTCTGTACATGGCTTGCATCCTTTCTGAAAATAAACAAATTATAAGCCGAGTTACAGCTGATGATCACATCAATTTTGGTCCAATTGAACTGCTACTGTTAAACTAAAAACTAGAGAGAAACATTACCTGAACTTCTGAACTGTTGTTAGGCAACTGATGTTTTAGTAAAACTGCTGCTACTACTATAAAATTATCAAGTACTCATAAAAGCTAGCAGGTCAGAAAAAAAGTATTGTTTATGCTATGCAATAGTGGTCTAGTGGAGGCTGCAGGTGCTATGGCAACCAATCAATAGAGAAAAGTAAGGATCCAAAAAAGCACAACAAGCTATATTTTTTAGGCAGTGCTGCAATGCATTGCATTTTCTTAGGCAATTTAAGTCTCTTTTGTTAGGCAACAATGTCTTCGTTAATAAGCAGTTTATGTATTCTGAAAAAACAAGTATAATGATTGTGTTCATTTGCATCCCACAGCTTCACCCCAATCTCCGGTTTGTTTGCAAAAAAAGTAGAGATCCGACTAAAAGCAGTATAGAAAATAAGTAGTGACCAATCTCAACCCCATAATGTCCAACTGTAGCTAGTATTGGCTACAATAGTAGCAAGTACACTACTAGATGTGGTTACAATTTATTTAATTTAATAAGAGAAAAGCAGAAAAAAATAACCTACAATCTAAGAACAGAAAAATAAAGAGAGATTATAAGAAGAATGATGTAAAAATTGCCTAATGATTTGAATTATTTTGCCTTGATCTTGTCACATTATTGCCTGGTCAGGGTAAATTTAGTTGCTTATTCCCAATGAAGTTCAGCAAGCACATGTATATTTAGGCCTTGTTTAGTTCCCCCCATTTCCCACATCAACCATCACATCAATGTTCGGACGTATGCATGAAGCATTAAATGTAGGTAAAAAAAATAACTAATTGTACTTTTAGTATGTACACGTCGAGACGAATCTTTGGAGTCTACGTAGTCCATATTTGGATAAAGTTTGTCAAATAACAACGAAAACGCTACAGGAAAAATTTTGCAAAATTTTTTTCATCTAAACAAGGCCTTAGTTGCATTTGTTGTTCTAAATGCTGATTATTGATACCTCTAAAACCTATACAAATTGATGGTGTAGCTAGAAACCAGATAAGAATTTTCTACTAACACATGCTAATATAGTTAGGAAAAGATAAAGTCAGTACAACAATTATAATTAATCTTTAATAACTTGTCAGTGTATACATCAATAATAAGAATAGCAATAGCTATCAATACCATGGTTTTTTAGGCATCAAAAAAGCGAGCCACCGCAGCCCAGCCCCTCATAACTTGGCCAACTAATGATATTAAATTGCCACCAGTTTAAAAATAACTTGCCCAACTAATGATATTAAATTGCTGAACTGAATTTACATGTATCAATGCATGTTCAGGGTTCATCTAGCCTGTTGCACACTCCACCTTTGTTGCAGCAGAAAAGTTGGCAATTGGTTAACTTTGTTGGCTTCTCTATCTACGGTATAACATGGCAGCAACATAACAATAAGTAGTGGGTTTATCTCAGCCCGATACTGGCCAGCTGTAGATAGTAGTGGCTATAATAGTAGCGGTGTACTAGATGTGGTTATAGTTGTCTACAGTTGTGTGTGTGTTTATATCAGCTTGTATAGCAATGGAAAGCATTTTAGTTTGCTGCACCAGCAGAGATATGCTCGTGCTGCATTATGTGCTCAAGTTCATCTTCTACCTCTAATTGTGAGCTGACAGAGGGTAAAAATTGCCTAATGATTTGAATAATTTTGCTTTGGTCTTACCATAATATTGCCTAGTCAGAGTACATTTAGTTGCTTATTCCCAATTTAGTTGCACCCCTTCATCTTGCTCCCTGCAAGGATGTAATATGCAAAAATCATATCAACAACAACCAAAATAAAATTAAATAAAGAGACCAAGTATAAACAAAGCAATTAGAATTAGTTAGGTGCTTCTACAAATACATATGTATTTATTTTTATGTAACAGGGATATCTCCAAAAATACACTTGTAACTATTCTATAATGTAATAGACACTGTCTGTGATGCCCTTTTGATCTTTCCACGTATCGACTAGAACCTGCACAGGCATACCTAGCTATCTTGAACTAAAAAGAATAGAGGTTCTTCCCAGAGGTGTACCGTCAGAAGCAGGACAGCAAAACGAGCCACTACTGCCAGTTCAACAGCGAGATCCTCACCGTGAACCTCTATATTGCCAGCCTTGTTGCAACACTGGCTGCAGCATCCATAACAAGGAGGTATGGCCGCCGCATGTCAATGCTGATCGGCGGCACTGTCTTCATCGTTGGCTCAGCGTTCGGTGGTACAGCCAACAATATTCCCATGCTCCTAATTAACATGATTCTACTGGGAATTGGTCTGGGGTTCACTAATCAGGTAGCTTATGCTTGAATCAGTATTCAACAGGGCACATATTGTGTTGTAATCTGAACTTTCTAGTTTCAACTTGCAGTAATATTTGCTGGCTAATGATTAGAATAGCTAGTAGAAAAACAGTGACTGTCCAGAAATTCATGTGCAAGAGCACCAACCAAGACCAAAAGTATTAACACATAAGCAATGATGAAAGTTTCTCTAATCTACTACCTCTTGTGTCACATGAATATACTGATTGTCAGTTGAGCTCGGCCTCACAATGGAGATCGCACAGTTGAGCTCGGCCTCACACCATGGCAGATCCGTCCAACAGGAACCTTCTTCCATGGCAAGGAATTAGATCTAGGAAAGAGGAGCTATGCCTCAACATCAAGGAGTTCATTTCCCAGTCCAATCGTACTAGATTAAATAGGGGAGAAATCTCGTGCAGCAGAAATGATTGCAGGTAGATGAATAGAATCGATTGCAAAAGCATATAAATGAACTCACCGGAAACCTGCTCCTCCAAAACAACCCACCGGAGAGATCATGGACTCGTCCTGGACCTTGCTGCCTGCAACACAACTCGAGTATCCTCTTCTAGATCTGGTGTCATATGAGGCATGATGGACGGAGGCGCAGATCTGAAGCACAGATAGCAAATAGCTTGTGTTAGGGTTGGGGAGCTCGGCTTCGCGCAACAGGAAGGAGAAGGAAGGCAGGGGCGAACGAACTTGGTGGGTGCTCGTCGTCGGCGAGCGGCCAAGTGCCCGGCGAACACCTCGCCTAGGGCGGGGGCAGCGGTCCAATCTCTGGCGAATCCGCCATGGTCGACGCGGGTGGGGGCGAGGAGGAGCTTGGTGCGGGCATAGGGTTTTGGTGGGGCACGAGCATGAGGAGGAGCTCACCGGGGAGGAGCTCGCCGGTCGCCAGTTGTTGGGGAGAGAGAGAGAGAGAGAGAGACGGGGAATGAACGGGGAATGGATGGTTGAAGACAACGCGTGAAGGATAAGATGAGAGGTCGTGTGGGTGTAAGAGGCGTGTGCGTACAGTTGGGTAAGCGCACGGCCGGCCGAGAAGAAGTCTTTACCCAAAAATAAATTACATATTCCACCTGAAAACCGTGAGATAAATTTACTAAGATTAATTAATCTATCAGTAACACACGTTTACTGCAGCCACAATAAAACATAAATTTATTAGGCTTAAAAAATCGTCTAGCAAATTACATGTATACTGTGTAATTAGTTATTTTTAAATCTATGTTTACTACTCTATATATATCAAACATTCGATGGGATGAATGTGATGAGTGAAAATTTTTTACGGTAATAACTGAACAAGGCCCAGATTTAGCGCCTGTCGCTTCGGTCGAGTCCATCTGACCTTGCTTCTCATCCCACGTCTGAATTCTGAAGTTGATTTCTAAATTCTACTAACCTTATTGGGAGCAAGTACTAATTACCTTGGGTCATTGTAATCCGAACGAAATGCCAGGACTCTCTGCCAGGAATTCATGTTTCTCTCGCTCCGATACATACTTTCTCAATTCTATTTTGGGCTATTGCGTTCTTGCCCCTACTTTAACGTCCAATTATGATTTTACCCCTGCTTTTACATCATTGTGATTTTACCCCTGGTTTGTAAAAGCGAAGCTTAAGTTTGCCCCTACTCCGTGAAATGGGCTAAATGAGGACAAGTTTGACCATGTAAAATTGCTAAATGAGGACAAGTTTGTCCATGTAAAATTGCCCTTACTTATCTAAATATATTATGATTTTACCCCTGTTTTCTAAATATGTTATGATTTTACCCCTATTTTTTTCTAAAAAATGACAGCATCATTGCACAACCTTTGTTACATATAATTCCACACAATATACACCTGTTTTTTTAAAAAAAATGACAACATCATTGCACAACCTGTTGCATATGATTCCACACAACATACAAATATAGATAGATAATATCACATCAGATAAAAGTGTGGCAAAAGTATCCATGCAGCACTAAGCGCCATCCAACATATAAGTCCAACAAAAGCAGTAGCTAATAGTGAGATATTACATGTTCAGTGTCATACATCACATTCATGCATCTATTCCAAACCGCCAACCTCCCTCCTCTTCCTCGTCCTCTTCCTCTTCCTCTCCCTCTTCTTTCTGTTCGAGCCTCTTCAGTTCCTTCTATTACAGGTCCTACACTTGCACTTCTTCCTCTTCCTCTTCCTCTTCCTCTCCCTCTTCTTTCTGTTCCAGCCTCTTTTGTTCCTTCTGTTACAGGTCCTACACTTGCACTTCTTCCTCTTCCATTTCCTCTTCCTCTTCCCCTTCCCCTTGCACTTGACATGAATGGAGAAAAATTGTTTAGTAAACAAGTTGACTAAATAAGCATGAGTAAAGAAGCAAAAAAAATACAAATCAACATGATTCACATTGATGCTTGTGAAGATGATTCATTTTGAGAAGATGAGCGATTCCTCTTTTGACTAGCAGTTGGACCTCCTTGGCAATGCTTGGCTATATGGCCTAGTTCATTACATTCAGAATACGGTCTCCTTTTCTCGCTAGTGGTGGCCTCATCATAGGATTTGATCCTAGAATTTCTTGGTCTTGTTGGTTTGCTTCTCAGTTTAGGCTTCTTAGCCCAAATCAACATGTGGCCAATTATCTTTGGATGTCATTGGATTGAAAGAACATGCATATGCCTTTTTTAACCGATCCATAGAGAAGTATTCATGCACAAAGTCATCCATTTGTACCTCTCTACTAATCTTAGAAATGAAAGCTAAAGCATGCGTGCAGGGCTTTCCAGTTACTTGCCAACCCCTATAAGTACATGTTTTTCTCCTAGGTTGATTGCGTACCTAAATCTGTTCACAGTTACTTCAGTTGTTCCAGCCCCACATATCAATACATCATGGTCCTTGATACTCTTGGCTTTAGCATTTAGAGCATTGGTCACAGCTGGAATGATTGTGCCTGACATTTTACTAGCAAGCATGCCTCTTAAAACAAATTTCTCAATGATCATTTGTCTTATTGAAAGGATCAAGATGCCCAAGAGGGGGGGGTGAATTGGGCTTTTCATAACTTTTCACAACAATTAAACCCTATCAAGCCCAATTAACCCCTTTGTGCCTAGAAGTGTGTTTCACTAAACTTTACCGCACAAAAGACCATCTCTAATCCATTCCTACTCTAGCATGACAATTCAATTATGTAAGAACAATAAGTAAAGTGCGGAATTGAATTGCTCAAAGTAAATGCGAAAGTAAAGAGAGAGTAGAAATGACTCGACGACTTTTTCCCGAGGTAACGAGGTGTTGGCACACCCCCTAGTCCTCGTTGGAGCACCCGCACAAGGGTATTGCTCCCCCTTGATCCGCGCAAGGATCAAGTGCTCACTATGAGCTGATTCTTCGCCACTCCGGCCCGGTGAATCGCTCACTACCGATCACAACTTGGCTTGGGTCACCCACAATGCCTCCGGATGATCACCAAGCTCTCCGATCGCCACCAAGCCGTCTAGGTGATGCCGATCACCAAGAGTAACAAGCAAGAACTCTCACTTGACCAATGCAAGGCTAATGAGATGGGTGGATGCACACTTGCTACTCTCTTTTCACTAATGAGGTGTTTGATCACTCGATTATCAAATCTCTCAACCTCACTAGTCCTATTGCACTCACTTGCAATCACAATGTGTTTGTCAACCTTTCAAATGAGCAAGAGTGACAACATGAATGAGGGGGAGGAATATTTATACCCCCCAACTCAAAACATCCATGAAGGGGTAAGTCTAGCCAGTCAGGCACTGACTGGACACACTTGTCGGGTTGACCGGACGCGTCCGGTCAGAGCCCAACGGCTAGCACACACCAGCACTGACACTCGTATGAACTGATGATCGGACGCTCCCATGCGTCCGATCGCCCATGATCGGATGCGTCCGATCGTGTAAAAACGCTTATGAAACCTCTCTGGACGTGACCGGACTCACCCCCAAGGTGCGTCCGATCGATCACTGAGCCAGAGTCTGATCGCGACCAAACTCATTCTCAGTGAACTGCTCGTGACCAGACGCATACCTTAGCGTCCGATCAGAGGAGCACCAGCGTCCGGTCGCCATTTGAAGTCCAAAACGACTTCGGTTTGCGACGCTCCCTTCATGAACTTCCTTCCTTATGATCTTACGGACCTTTCTAAGCTACCTAGGGCTTTGGTTAACAAGTGTGCACCACACCTAACTCAAAATTCTCACCTAGGTCAAGCTACCCATTCAAACTCCCCTTAATAGTACGGCCAAAGATAAAACAAAGACCTATGCTACTCTAAGTGTCCTCCAATCACCATACGACACTTAGAACTAGCCTATCACCGTCTTCGTCGTCCATCCTTTAAAAACCAAACGAATTCCATCAATAAGGGGACATGAATACCATTGTGCCCACACGATCATCATTACCATGACCTAACTCAACTGTTTCTGCAAAACACACGTTAGTCATAGTAATTTACCGTTGTCATCCAATCACTGAAACCCACTAGGGGCCTAGATGCTCACAATCTCCCCCTTTTTGGTGATTGATGACAACCTCAAGTATGTTTGAAAGAGAGGTGAGGTTTTCAATCACTTGATTTATATAAGCATGTGACAATAGGATCAAAAAGGGTTAGACATGCTTATACAAACCAAGTCCACATAAGTACTCAACATATAAGAATTAACACAAGTACTTATGAACAAGCTCATTTATCGAAGTATAAGTGCGGAAGCAGAGTAAATGAGCATAAACATGTGACATGTAATATATAACAAGTGAAGCATAACATGTCACAACCAAAAGACATACACATATCATACAAGTGCCATAAGATAAACATGTATGCATATGAGTGCAAGGATCACACAAAAGAACCGAGACCCTCTCACAAGCTCCCCCTAAGTCTAACATACGCTCTCGCCCCCTTTGGCATCAAGGATCAAAACCTAAGGGTCGGAAGGTGGAATAGGAGCAGACGAGCCAGACGATGAGGTACGCGGGACAACCTCAAACTTAGCAAGAAGAGCCTCCTCGTCGGACGACGAACTTTGAGCAGGCTGACCCTCTGACACTGGAAGTGGTGGTGAAGCAGTCTGGTCTACTCAGCTGTCTCTGGTGCGGCCTCTGGCTCGGGAACCTCTAGCTGTGGGAGCTTTGACTCTGGAGGAGGGTCCACCGGCTCTGTCGCTACCACTGACACAGTCAAAGAAGCCTCAGGTGCTGAACTGACTGGCAAATTCTGGCTCTGGGAGACTGGTGGCTCTGATGACGCTACTGAAGACGGAGGAGTCTCTGAAGTACAAGTAGCGGGAGCAGGAGCTGGAGCGGAGGTCACCGGCAAGTGAAACTCTGGAGGTGTAGGCTGGCCGGTGAGCTTGCTAAACGTAGCCTCCAAGCTCTTGGGGGTCATGAGAACTGACTCCATCTGAGTAGGAGTGAAGCCCGAGTGAAGCAGCGTGAACCCCGGCAGCTGCCCTGTCACAGGTGAGGAGAACCACTGTGTGTACGCTGGGAAGGGCGAGACCGACGATGGAGGAATGATCGTGTAGTACGAGGTCGATGGTCCGAGCTGCTGGTGCTGAAACTGAGGCGGCCGAGGGAACTGTGGAATGGCCGCCATCCTCTCCATGAAGGCCAGGGTCTGAGTCTGAAGCTCTATCATCTGCCGCTGGAGAGCATCCTGGCGCTCCTGAGCATGTGCGACGGCCACTGCCTGGGCCTCTGCAAGTCTAGCCTACTCCTAGGCCTGACGGCGCTGCTCCTCAGCCTGTCGATGAACCTCCTCAGTGAGCCGTGGCTGCTGCTACTCCATCCGTGAAAGAATAGCAAGTAAAGCTGGATCAGAGCCGAACATATGGGACGAGGAGGCCTCTGAGTCGTGCGCTGCTGGACGCATCCTCAGAAGAGGAGCGTAGTCGTCGTCGGAGCTGTCAGTCGGGATCTCTGGAAGATCGGGGTCCTCTGCCTCTGTCGGTGTTTCGAACCCGGGGGTATGACACCAATGAGTAATATGATCACGTGCTCTCTTCCTGGATGGTGATGCAAGATGACACAAGGATTTATCCTGGTTCGGGCAAAGAAGGCCCTACGTCCAGCGGGGGAGGAGATTCTTGTATTACTTGCACCTAAGTGCTTGTACAGGGGCAATACAAGCTCAATGAGCGTGGACCGGAGTCCGGACTCGAGTGTGTGTGTGTGTGGACTCGTGCGTTGTCTCTTGCGCGCGAAGGGCCCTGGCGTCCCCTTTTATAGAACAAGAGGAGGCCAGGGTTTACACAGGATTGACATGTACAACGCTCGATATGGCAAAGGGTAGGAACTCTGTCTTGTCGAAGTCACTGTAGCCAACGTGGGTGTTGCTGTTGAGGCGTCCTTGATGCGTGGCCTCCATCCCGGGCGCGGGCGTGGAGGCGTGGCGATGTGGAAGCCGTACAACACCCATCCCGGCACGTACAGGACATGGTGGGGTCCCTCCGGGTCTTGGGGTACCTGTCCTCCAATAGCGTGAAAGCAGTCAGGGCTCGAGGGGCGCAGGGCCGGCCTCGAGGTGGCGCCTATGGGAGGCTCGAGCCCCCGCAGGTATGGGCAAGTCCCGGAACGCCCGGGCGTACAGCGGGAACCCAGGCCTCGGGGTGAAGCTCGAGTGTGCTACAGCGCGTGGTATGGTCGAACAGTGTTGTACTTGTGCCTTTTTGCCCATGCTTGTGGTGAAAACGAGATTTGACTCTGGCTCCGGTTCACCGTGGCACACGCTGTGTACCGGAGGATGTGACCGGAGTAAGTGGGCGCATTAAATGCGCAGTATGGGGCTAGTACAGTTGTCAGAGCTGAGAAGCAGGGAGCTTCCTTCTTGCGGGAGGCTTGAAGGGTAGTGGAGCGCTCGCCCGAGGCCTGATGCGGAGGGCTCGGGTGAGACGGAGAACGAGCGCCAGCCCGAGGCCTGGCTTGGAGGGCTCGGGCGAGACGAAGAATGAGCGTTCGCCCGAGGCCTGGCTTGGAGGGCTCGGGCGAGACGGAGAATGTGCGTTCGCCCGAGGCCTGGCTTGGAGGGCTCGGGCGAGGCGGAGAACGAGCGTTCGCCCGAGGCCTGGTTTGGAGGGCTGACGCAGCCTACTTTCCGCTTAATAGGTTTTCGGGCTACGGCTTGGTGGGCCAGCGTTGTAGGCCTCGAGGGGTTGGTTTTTTAGAAGGTTAGACTTGCTAGGTTTGTTATTAATTGGTGTTCTAGGTTTAACCTATTTGTTTGCGTTGATTGGGGGTACCCCTTTTGTGGACCCCCGATAGCCTCTGCCTCAAGATCTGCTAACTCTGCCTCTGTCAGCTGGCGAACTGCCTCGTCCTGTTCTGCCTCTGTCTCGGGAACAACTGGCCTTTGTCGCTGTCGCCTCTGACGAGTGTCTGGACTGACCCCGATGATCTGGCGAGTGTCGTACACGGGGAACTCAGTCGAAGACTGTGTGAGTGGGGCAGTCAGGGCCAAAGTCATCTTCCTCAGAATCACACAAATCCAATGGGCATAAGGAAGCTGCCTGTGACCCTTGAACCCCTCTGCAAGCGTGTCCTCCATCTCTGAAATGATCACATCCCAAATATTGAATTGTAGCTGAGAGACCAGGTGGTGAACAAGCCGAAGCTGAAGTCGAGTCAAACCCTCTCTGTAGCCTGTCCGGGGTAAGATAGTACGCCTCATGACCTCGTTCACGAGACGGGTCGTCGATGTCAAGTCACGAGGACACTGGCTGGACCCCTCTCTGAATGGCTCTCGGAAGCAGGCACAGACGAGATCTGTAGGAGGAATCTCCCCGACATGGGGAAGACGTGGTGGCTCTGTCTCGCCGTAGCACAAAGTGTGAATCCGAGTCTCGTGAGCTGTCAGTCCAAGATACTCTCGGACCCTGGTGTTGTAAAGTCTGTAAGATCACCCCCTGAAAGCGAAGTGCAAGAACCGGTGGTTTGGGGAGATCCATAGTGACGCGTAGAACTGTCACACCCAATCCTCGACGTACTGACCACTCCGTCCAAGTAAATCCGCCAAGCCGGGCAGGTAACTGAGCATAGGACGGATGGCCTCTCCTCCAGTTGCAACTATGTCCTCCAGTGGGCAAATACGATGAGGCCTGATGTGAACACCACTGTTGACAAAATCTGTGTAGAAATCCTCTTGAAGCACTGTGTAAAAACCCTCGGAGGCCTGGCAGCTGGGAACCACTCCTCGTACGGGACCAACAGAAGTGCCTGCACCTGACGTGTTGTAGCGGCCCGCAGGTCCAAGTGCTCCACAGGCGGGGGTGCCTGTGGCCTCTGAGGGGGTCGACCACCCCGCCTCTACCCCTCAGGTCTACGAGAAACTTGGGTGCGAGTACGGGTGGACCTGCGAACCGGCTACTGAGCTGGCTGCTCCTCTGTCGGACCCTCTGCCTGGGTATTTGCGGCTGCACTAGGCTCTGGAGCTGAACCACCTGCTGAAGCTGCCACGGACGGGAAGCGGAAGTCCGGGGGAAGTGCCTCGATTGGGTCGTCAAGAGAAAACTGCTGAGCCTGGATATGAATCACTCGGTCACTCCCCCTTCACTCTGAAGTAGAGCCTGCACCTGCTGCTCTGTAAGCTGGTTGTGAATCCGAAGACCGCTCAACTGGCCATCCTGCTTTGCTCTCTCAGCTGCCTGTGCCACTGCTAAAGCTATCTCTGAATCACGATCTAATCTCTTGCGCTTCTTGGTCACGACCTTCTGCTTCCCCTTCCCCTTGCCACCAGAAGGAGGGCGTGGGGGAGGAGGGTCTGCCCCGGGACCTCCACCGACATTCTTGCAGCGAGCCATCGCTACAAGAAGGGAACCACTGCCAACTGACAACTGAGAATATCCACTGAAACACTGTCGCTGACACACCCCACTGCCAAGAACCTCTGACAAAGCAAGACGACTGAACCTTAGAGGCTTGGCCTCGTTCCGTATCCTCGAGCGAGCCCCGGATGTCCGAGCGCCAGATGATGAGCACCGAGCGACCCGACCAGGTGGTCGACGAACCCGAGCACCGAGGAGTCCCCAGCTCAGCTGGTGATCTCTCGGTGTAGTCGTCGATGAGCGTCGAAAAGTACGGCTAGCTGGTCGGCGACGAAGTCCGAGCGCCAGGCGGTGAGCACCGAGCGAAGCGACCAGCTGATCGACGACGAAGTCCGAGCGCTTGGTGGTGAGCACCGAGCGAAGCGACCAGCTGGCCGGCGACGAAGTCCGAGCGCCAGTTGGTCCCAAGTAATGATCTTCTCGTCCATCATAACTGGTCCAGTCCCCGAGCGTAAAGAATTATCTCGCAGACCGAACATGGTTCCTATAAAATAAACATGGAGAATAGTAGTACATGACGTACAAATAAAATATGGAGAAAACATTAGCGGTAAAGAAACAACATATGCCGCTCAGCGGTCAGTCAGCTGGTATGAACGCTTAGCATTAAATAAAATTCCCCCAAGCAGTTTGTTTGTAACTGAGTTGCCAGCCCCGGCTAGCCGATAACTCCGGAGCATGAGGCACGGAGCCCAGGCACGCGTAAGAGCACCAGCGTCACCGAGGAGCCGCTGCCGACCACCCGTAACGCAGAGCGCGGAGCTGCATTCACGTGTAGGGAGGAGTCGAAGACAGGGCCGTCTCTGGAAAGCACGAGTGTAAACGTGGCTGCTCGGGAAAACGCATATGTCATCCTCAGGATGGTATATATGGTGAAAAATAACAAAGAGCCGTTGTAAAGAATAGTGTGACCACAGAGGCACACGATGATATCTAGGGATAGATATATGACGATCGAAGGAATATTTAATCAATGTAAAAGATAATACTTAGCTTTTGTTTGTAGACGTGTTGTAGTCGTGGTCAAGTAGGCCGATCAGATCTACGAGAGCGAGAGTGTCGGTGATGCCTGTTGTGACCCGATCGATGGATTCGATCAGATCGGTATTGTCGACACGTCGTCCCCGATAGTGGGGAAGCGTGGTCGGAGCGCCGGGGAAGATGATCTCGAAGAGATGTCGAGGCTGGTCTTGCCGACGCTGAAGTGGTGGAAGTAGATATGTTTGGCACAGGGAAAGCCTGCACCGCCTCCACGCCCCGGGCGGCGCCGTCGACGCCAATGGTCCAGAAGAACGACCCGACGACGAACGTGAAGCCTCCGGAAGAGTCATGGAAACGAGGAAGGAAACCATCTGAGTCGTCATGGCGTTCGTACGCACACTCCCCATGGTGGGCGCCAGTTGTCGACGGAATACGGTCGATAGCCCACCTAGGGGTATGCTCGAGGTGGTAGATTAGCGGGGAAGGCGCGTGGAACGACGATCCGGACGTGACACAGGGACGAAACTAGATGAACACGAGGGTTTATCCAGGTTCGGGCTGCCGAGTTCAGCGTAATACCCTACGTCCTGCGTCGAGTTGTATTGATTGGATGTGGCTTGTGACCTCCCTTATGACCTATGATCTGCCTTCTATCTCACTTGTCCTCTCGGAGGACCTCTGCCCCTCCTTATATATTCTGAAGGGACAGAGTTACATTATCAGTATCCGAGTTGGTACTATATCTAGATTACAACTATCGTGCGGTGCATGTCGTGCGCCGCACGTCCTCAACATGTGGGCCGGACGACCGCCGCGGTGAGGCCCATGTACCATCGTGTGGTACCCTGGGGTCTATATCCCCACAACATGTCGGTGGTATAGAGATATTGCGCGCCTTAAAGTGTGGTCAGACGCACTCCAGAAACGATCGGACTCATGATGCGCAGCGTCCGATCTAACACAGAGAGCACCCAAAACACAAAAATTGCGATCGGACGCGTCCTGTCCCACACGACCGGACGCACACCAGCGTCCGATCACTTCTCGGCCAACGATCGGACGCACCTACCTTCACCTGACCGGACGTGATGGGGTTACTGTTCACAAGCTCGCGTTATGCATTGACCAGACGCACGGGTTGAGTCCGGTCACAAGGTAAACCCTGTTTTGACTCGATTTTTCGCGCCGACTTCTCCCAACCAAATTCCAACTCAAATAAGAAGCAAATAAGCACCAGTTAGAACCTAGTGGAGTGACCTCTCTCAAACCCTCAAAATTTTTTAAATAATTTGCCATAGGCTAGATTAGTTTTCTAGATAAAATGGGCAATAAAACCCGAGGAGACAACATGTGGCCACCAAAACTAGGGGACTTAACCATTAGGAGCCTCAAATGGCCCCCCTACCGGTGGACGAACACAACAGTTGCTCAAGCTTAACCGAAAAGAAACGACAAACAACACACATGCATATGCAATGCAAAACAGAATTTGAATCTAAGTTGTTTGTCAAGTTTGCTCATGGGTAAGCTTCTTCACACGCTTTTTAGGGCGATTGTCTTAACCACATCTGACAAGCCTATGTGCATAACATAATTTAAACATGGCATATGATACAATGTAATGCAAAGATAACCCCCTTTCACCTTTTGACAAAGTTACTTAGATCAAGCGCATTAAGCTCACTTCGTAATCTACAAAGGGTGTTCTCATCTACGGGTTTTGTGAAGATATCCGCCAATTGATCTTCGGTTCTAACTCCTTCTAAGGATATATCTTTCTTTGAAACATGGTCTCTTAGAAAGTGATGGCGAATATCTATGTGCTTTGTGCGAGAGTGTTGAATCGGGATGTTAGCAAGCTTAACCGCGCTCTCATTGTCACACAACAAAGGTACCCTTTCTAGAACTACACCATAGTCTAAAAGGGTTTGTTTCATGTAAAGAATTTGTGCACAACAAGCTCCCGCGGCTATGTATTCCACCTCGGCAGTAGACAAGGCCACACTATTTTGCTTCTTCGAACTCCATGAAACTAGTGATCTCCCAAGCAAATGGCACCCTCCGGATGTGCTTTTTCTATCTACTTTGCAACCCGCGTAATCCAAATCAGAATACCCAACGAGTTGGAAGTTAGCTCCTTTGGGATACCAAAGGCCAATGCTTGGGGTGTGCTTTAGGTACCTAAGGATTCTTTTTATGGCTATGAGGTGTGACTCCTTAGGATCGGCTTGAAACCTGTTGGTAGTTCTTAGCTTCACTAAAGATAGAGCTAGGCAACTATCCCCGGTAACGGCCTAGAAATGCTTGTTGACACTAGCTAACATCGTTACTAGGAGTAGACTATGGAATCTATTCCAGGCAACGGTGTCAGAAGTGCTTGCAGCAAGTCCGGTCACTATACCTAAAGGAATGAAGCTAAAGCAGCTATCTACTAATGTCAAATGGGGTTGTCAATCCCGACACTAGTAGGAGCTAACTAGAGAGGTTGCAATCTACCAAGAGGAGATTCTGCAAGCGCACATAACTATTGTAGTAGCACTTCGCCTGGGAGTACCAGGTGTCGATTTATTTGATCCCAAAGGAAGGCTAGGGTGGTGTATGAGTTGAGTCAAGGAGGGGATGAGAGTCGAAGAAATAAGAAAAGGAAAAAGGGGAGAAAGGAAGAGAAGGGATGGAAGGCTAGAAAGAATATATGGGTGGATAGATAAGGATGAAATGGATGGTAAGGTAAGGTGGATGGATAGGTAGTTGAAGGGAAATATGATAACTAAAGATAACTAACTAATAACTACTAACTACTCCTAGATAACTAATCCTAGATAACTACAAAGCAAGATAACTACAAGGCAAGATAACTACGAAGCAAGATAGTTACGAAGCAAGGCAGGCAAAAGTCAATAAAGCAACTAAGTTAAGTATAGTTTTATTCCTATCTTGTCAAGTATCGAGGCGTACTAGCCTTTACCAGTTACTTAGGTTGAACGCTAGCACAACGAGCCTTACTGTTAAACTGGGCCAACTACGTGGTGGAATTCAAGGCGCACAGGGCTGTCACCACCTGCTTGCTACCACAGCTATCCGGGGGTCCAGCCGTATCTGAAGGTAAGTCTATAACTAAGCATCACGCTTAACTATATTCTAACTATCTCTACCCTAGCTTTGAATAGAGACACCCTTGCGGACGTCAGAGCAAGTACTTGACTTAATAGGATAAACACTAAACTAACTAAGCAACCTATTGGCAAAGATCAATCACTAAGCTCACTAGAGATTAACTACTATGGCTAAGTGAATTGAACTGTAGGATAGCTAGGTCACACTCAAGGTACTTGATAAATTAATACTAAAAGTAATACTGAAAGTAATGCTTAAAGTAATACTGAGATAAAGATAAATGTACCTGAGATACAAGAGAGCAAACCAGACCAGAGACGCCGGGAAATCAACCGACCTCCGATGCCAGTCACCAGCACCCGCTTCTCTCTTAGCAAGCTCTACGCTACTTTTACCAAGGACTTAGGCTGAGCTGTGCTAAACTAAGAGCCGCACTGTAGCGAGGGCACTAGAGCTATACTCTCTCTACTAGCTAACCTACTTGCCCAAGCTCTCTGAGCTTCTAACTTGCTCTCTGCTTCTCTTGCTTGTGTGTTGCTTTCTCTGGGATGGTGTTGGGATATGGTACCTCAGGGGGGTATTTATAGTCTTGAGGAGTGAGGGGGGTACTTATAGGGGGCAGCCAACCGACCTAGGGCTAACCCTAGTGGCGGGCGCTAGCCCTAGGTGGCGGCCGCCACCTCCATCACCGTTGGATGCACCGCCTCTGCTTCAACGGCATCCAGGAGCTCCAGAGAGGTGGTGGTTAGGTCAGTTGCATGTCTGAGTAACCGCCATTCGGCCTTGATCCATGCCACTCCATCCTGAGCCGTCCGATGCCACTGACCTAGTGACCAAGGGCCAAGATTTGGCCTTGGGATGATCACACGGATCAGTGACGTGGCAAGGGGGAGAGTTGGGCCTCTTCATGTGGCGGGCGCCACTTTTGGGTGGCGGGCGCCACCTCTGGTTGGCGGGCGCCACCACACTCGGGCCCAAATGGGTCCTGGTGAGTGGGCTCGTCTTCTGGTGGGTCCATTCTCCAAATTTGGTCCAAATCCTGCATTCAAATAAAAATCTATGGACATGTGGAATTTGGTTAGTTTGAAACCTATTTGACTACATTTCATGCCTTTTTGGTGAATTTTAGGGTAAAATGTTGATGGTAAAACAGGTGTTTAAGGACCATCAACAAGCTCCCCTAAGCTAACCTGTTGCTCGTCCTCGAGCAACAATGCGGTTTAAGCATTGAGCATGAAAAAGATAGCAACTTAAGATGTATGCAAGTGCATATTGTATAGTGAGAAATAACTTAGCATATATCATTAATCATAGCAATGTGGGGCTTATAGCTTTTCACTTTAAACATGCAAGAGTGAAATAAAGCAGTAGATAGGAAATTTTTATCTTGCTTAGGTTTGACTAGGATTCTGTCTGGAGGTTTTTTCAAGGTTTTCAAAAGATAACAACTTGCTTAAGTCCTCCAAGATTCACTCAATCACTCAACGGTGTTTAAATCCTCACTTAGGCCAAAATGTAGCCTCTCCTATTTCTAAAGAATGATATGTGGAGTTATAGGTAGGCTAAGAATCATGAGCAAATTGCCTGATGTTTATTGCTAAGCTAGACACTCAGATCATAAGGAGCAGCAAATCATAAAAATTGATCAAGATGTGCATGTGTGGTTATGTGGAAGTGTATAGAGAGATATTTCATAATCCTTCCTAGTTAATTTCTGGGGTCTAGAGCTAATGATAATTCTCTCTCTCTCTTTTTTTTGATACATAGCGAGTAGACAAAAGATGTGTCCTCACATTTTTCTTAGGACATAGTCCTCTTTTGAGCTACTTTGCTCACTTTTTTTTCTTTAGGACATATTCCTTTCTTGAGCTACTTTGCTCATTTCTCTCTCTCTCTCTTTTTTTTAGCTCTAGATTTCCCCAGACATCTATATGAAAGGATTTCAGAAATGAAAAAGGGGGAAGAGGGAGAAATGCTTATTCCCAGTGTAGGAATAAGCATAAGGCTAGCAATGGGATGTTTGGCAGGGTTTTGCATATCTCCGGTGTAGAGATTAAGCAATTTATTTGGTGGTTGCAAACTTCCAATGTGGAGAGTAGGCAATTTATGGTGGGTGTGTGTGAATCTTGATTCAAAAGATATGATAAGCTTCTCTACTAAGATCTATGAGGTCTAACAAAGCTCAACACAAACAAAGCTCTTTGTGGTTTTGACTAATGACTAACAAATATTTGGCTGGTGGTGGGATGGGATAAAATCTAGGAGGAACTTTTAGCAAGGTTTTCATAATTTTTAAAGGAAATCCTCCAGATTAGGTCCTAATTGCACCTTAACAAGTTTAAAGAATTACTTCATTTCTTACTAACTTTATTCACTAAGCATGATTTCAGTTAAAGCATGTGCAACCCACAAAAGCTACAACTTAGATAAGACCAGTTATTCAAACCATAACAATAGCATTTGCATGACATATTTCAAATATTATTCAGGTTTCAACTTGTTTAAGCAGATTTCATCAATTTTATTCATGGAATGGTTATTTAGGCAAGCATGTGACATTCAAAAGATATAGAATTTAAGAACTGAATATAAAGTGTAGGCTTGAGACATACCTTATTGGAGCGGGAGTCTCCCCCAAGCTGGCTTCTTGCTTGGTGAAGGGCCTTCATCTTTCTCGGTCGGAGCTCTTGTTCTCATTTTATTAAAAGGGAAACTATCTAATGTTGTGAAAAAGGGAAACTATCCTATTATGATATTTTATTATTCTAGCTAAGTTAACATATACCTATGCATATAACTAATGATAACTGTTTTTTTAGTTACATGCATGATATATGTTATTTATTTGAAAAAGGGAAATTTGAAGGGAAATAAAAAAATTAAAAGTAAATCCATACCTTAGGTCCATGGAATTTCATCCTTACTGGGTGGGTCTTCTTCCTTTGGTGCTTCTTTAAGTACTCCATCTGGTTCTTCTTCTTTTGGCACCTCTCCCTTGTTATGTGAATTACACAACTCAGGAGGAGGTGGTTCTTTCTTTCTGCTCCACCTTGTTCTTGGGCGCCTCTTCTTGGTACGAACGGGTTTTGCTTCCTGCATGTTAGCGGCATATGTGGGACCACGGGAAAAAGAGAATATTTCCTTCCTCCCTCCTAATGTTATTTGAATTTTACCACTTCCCACATATATGCAGGCATCAACAATGTTCAAGAAGGGTCTACCTAAGATTAGAGGAACATCTTTCCTATTTCCCATATCTGGTATTATGAAATCAGCAGGAACATATGAACCTCTAATATGAATAGGTAAATCATTAACTATTCCTTCTACATAGCAAGTGGATTGATCAGCTAGCACAACATAGGTAGATGTGGATGACATGGGTGGAAAGAATGAGTTTTCATAAAAATCTTTAGAAAGAATGTTCACACTCGATCCTAAATCACACATGGCATTTTTAAAGACTTCACCAAAGATTGAGCATCTAATTATGGGACTACCAGGATCACCCTTTTTAACAGTCATGGTTTGATCTTCATAATAGTTAAAATGTTTTATTTCAACCATATTTGCAGTTTCCATGTCAGGTTTAGCAGGAATTTTGCCAGTTTCAAAAGATGGTATGATAGCAGCAAGTTGAGCTAATTGGGTTTCTAACATCTTATTAAAACTTAATTGATTTTTTAGAGAAGATGAGAAATCTTCCAATTTAGCATTTATATTCTCAAGGGTTTTATCATTCGACATTAATCTCTTATTCAAGAAATCAGTAGTTCTACCTTGTGAGTAAACTAAATTTTTCAAGAATGAGAAATTATCAGAATTCTGAAAATTAGAGCGGGGGAAAGAATTGTTACCTTGAGAATTTGCAGGCTGATTCCATCCTTGATTCTGTTGACAGAAACCATTGTTGTTGTTGATGAAGTTCAAATCTTCATGTAGCTCGGGGCAGTGGCTCCCAGAATGTCTGGTTTCTCCACAGACTTCACAAGTCATGTAGGATTCCAGAGATTGGACACTCTCTTGTTGGTTCATCTTCTCACAACTGTCCAGCTTCTTTGCCAGCAGGTCCATCTTGGCCACGATCATGTCGGCCTCCTTAAGGGAATGCATACCTCGCTTACAGGGCTGCAGTCTCTCGTCATTCCATCCTTGGTTCGACACCATCTTCTCTATGAGAGCCTTAGCATCTGCAACATTCAAAGAAAAGAACGCACCGCCGGCGGCGGCATCCAAATGGCTTCTAGAGCGTGGGGTTAGGCCATGGTAGAAGTTCTGGATCAATAGCCAGTCCTCCATACCATGGTGTGGACAAGCAGCGACGTACTCTTGCAACCTCTCCCAAGCCTCGGGAATAGATTCCTCGGCTTGTTGCGTAAAGCTGGAGATTTTGTTGCATAGAGCATTCGTCTTGCCCATAGGAAAGAATTTGGCGAGAAAAACATTGGAACACTTGTCCCATGTGTCTACAGCGTTGCGATCGGTATAGAACCATTGCTTCACTTTTCCTAGCAAAGAGAAAGGAAAGAGACGAAGACGGATGGCTTCTTGGGTTATCCCCTTAATGGTGAAGGTGCCGCAAATCTCCAAGAATTGTTGGAGGTGAGCATTGGCATCCTCATGAGCTTTGCCACAGAACGGGCTAGCTTGGACCATCGTGATCAGAGCCGATTTCAACTCAAATTGAGATTGGCATCGATCACGTCTGGTCCTATCGCTACATTAGCGGTAGAAGGAGCAGAAAACTCACTAATGGCTTTGTTGGCCATCGTGAAGATAGAACGAGATAAGAAAGAAAGAAGTTGAAGAAGATGAAGGAAAAATATAAGAAGGACTAAGGAAAGAAAGAATGGGGTAAGATGGGATTCGCTAAGCGGGAGCTTAAGCGAAGATAAATTCGACACGGACTCAATCGATACATCGATTGCCTTCCCCGGCAACGGCGCCAAAAATGCTTGTTGGTAGTTCTTAGCTTCACTAAAGATAGAGCTAGGCAACTATCCCCCGGTAACGGTCCAGAAATGCTTGTTGACACTAGCTAATGTCGTTACTAGGAGTAGACTATGGAATCTATTCCAGGCAACGGTGTCAGAAGTGCTTGCAGCAAGTCCGGTCACTATACCTAAAGGAATGAAGCTAAAGTAGCTATCTACTAATGTCAAATGGGGTTGTCAATCCCGACACTAGTAGGAGCTAACTAGAGAGGTTGCAATCTACCAAGAGGAGATTCTGCAAGCGCACAGAACTATCGTAGTAGCACTTCACCTGGGAGTACCAGGTGTCGATTTATTTGATCCCAAGGGAAGGCTAGGGTGGTGTATGAGTTGAGTCAAGGAGGGGATGAGAGTCGAAGAAATAAGAAAAAGGAAAAGGGGAGAAAGGAAGAGAAGGGATGGAAGGCTAGAAAGAATATATGGGTGGATAGGTAAGGATGAAATGGATGGTAAGGTAAGGTGGATGGATAGGTAGTTGAAGGGAAATATGATAACTAAAGATAACTAACTAATAACTACTAACTATTCCTAGATAACTAATCCTAGATAACTACAAAGCAAGATAACTACAAGGCAAGATAACTACGAAGCAAGATAGTTACGAAGCAAGGCAGGCAAAAGTCAATAAAGCAACTAAGTTGAGTATAGTTTTATTCCTATCTAACTATCTTGTCAAGTATCGAGGCGTACTAGCCTTTACCAGTTACTTAGGTTGAACGCTAGCACAACGAGCCTTACTGTTAAACTGGGCCAACTACGTGGTGGAATTCAAGGCGCACAGGGCTGTCACCACCTGCTTGCTACCATAGCTATCCGAGGGTCCAGCCGTATCTGAAGGTAAGTCTATAACTAAGCACCACGCTTAACTATATTCTAACTATCTCTACCCTAGCTTTGATTAGAGACACCCTTGCGGACGTCAGAGCAAATACTTGACTTAATAGGATAAACACTAAACTAACTAAGCAACCTATTGGCAAAGATCAATCACTAAGCTCACTAGAGATTAACTACTTTGGCTAAGTGAATTGAACTGTAGGATAGCTAGGTCACACTCAAGGTACTTGATAAAGTAATACGGAAAGTAATGCTTAAAGTAATACTGAGATAAAGATAAATGTACCTGAGATACAAGAGAGCAAACCAGACCAGAGACGCCGGGAAATCAACCGACCTCCGATGCCAGTCACCCGCACCCGCTTCTCTCTTAGCAAGCTCTACGCTACTTTTACCAAGGACTTAGGCTGAGCTGTGCTAAACTAAGAGCCGCGCTGTAGCGAGGGCACTAGAGCTATACTCTCTCTACTAGCTAACCTACTTGCCTAAGCTCTCTGAGCTTCTAACTTGCTCTCTGCTTCTCTTGCTTGTGTGTTGCTTTCTCTGGGATGGTGTTGGGATATGGTACCTCAGGGGGGTATTTATAGTCTTGAGGAGTGAGGGGGTACTTATAGGGGGCAGCCAACCGACCTAGGGCTAACCCTAGTGGCGGGCGCCAGCCCTAGGTGGCGGCCGCCACCTCCATCACCGTTGGATGCACCGCCTCTGCTTCAACGACATCCAGGATCTCCAGAGAGGCGGTGGTTTGGTCGGTTGCATGTCTGAGTAACCGCCATTCGGCCTTGATCCACGCCACTCCATCCTGAGCCGTCCGATGCCACTGACCTAGTGACCAAGGGCCAAGATTTGGCCTTGGGATGATCACACGGATCAGTGACGTGGCAAGGGGGAGAGTTGGGCCTCTTCATGTGGCGGGCGCCACTTTTGGGTGGCGGGCGCCACCTCTGGTTGGCGGGCGCCACCACACTCGGGCCCAAATGGGTCCTGGTGAGTGGGCTCGTCTTCTGGTGGGTCCATTCTCCAAATTTGGTCCAAATCCTGCATTCAAATAAAAATCTATGGACATGTGGAATTTGGTTAGTTTGAAACCTATTTGACTACATTTCATGCCTTTTTGGTGAATTTTAGGGTAAAATGTTGATGGTAAAACAGGTGTTTAAGGACCATCAACAAAACCTAGCACACATGCACACACTAAACATGATGTCGGGCCTAGATGTGGTCAAGTATAACAAGCTACCAATCATAGAATGGTAGAGAGTTTGATTAACCAGGTTACCTCCCTTATCTAGGTCGAGATGTCCATTCGTTGGCATTGGAGTCTTGATAGGCTTGCAATCATCCATATTGAAGCGCTTGAGGAGATCTTTTGTGTACTTCTCTTGAGAGATAAGAGTCCCCTCCTTCAATTGCTTGACTTGGAAGCCTAGGAAGAATGTGAGCTTGCCAATCATGGACATTTCAAACTCCTTCGACATCAAGTCACCAAATTCCTTGCAATAGGATTCATTTGTTGACCCGAAGATGATATCATCGACGTAGACCTGTCAAATGAAGATTTCTCCATCAATCTTCTTGGTGAATAGTGTGGTGTCAACCTTCCCAATGATGAAGCTCTTCTCAATGAGGAAGTCTCGGAGGCGCTCATACCACGCCTAGGGGCTTGCTTGAGCTCATATAGCGCCTTGGACAACCTATAAACATGATTAGGATATCTAGGGTCTTCAAACCCAGGAGGTTGATCAACATAGACTAGTTCATTTATGAAGCCATTTAAAAATACACTTTTCACATCCATTTGATATAATTTAATGTCATGATGTGATGCATATGCAAGGAGAATACGAATGGCTTCAAATCTTGCAACCGGTGCAAAGGTCTCTCCAAAATCCAAGCCTTCAACTTGAGAGAACCCCTTTGCAACTAGCCTTGCCTTGTTTCTAACAACCTTGCCTTGATCATCTTTCTTGTTCCTAAGCACCCATTTTGTTCCAATGACTCTTGCGCCTTTAGGTCGGTCTTCAAGTGTCCAAACTTGATTGCGGGTGAAGTTGTTTAATTCTTCATGCATAGAATTCACCCAAACTGGATCACTTAGAGATTCATCTACAATGGTAGGCTCAACAAGAGAAACAAAGGAGTGATGTTCCATAAATAAAGCAAGTTTTTGAGATCGAGTCATTACACCCCTTGTTGGACTCCCTATGATGAGATCTTGAGGATGAGCTTGTAGTAGAGGAGTAGTCCTTCGATCAACCACTTGAGGGGCCGCTTGTGGAGCACCAACATCTTGAGCTTGTACCACCATTTGATCATGGGAGACATGAGTGTCTTCATTTGGATCCCTCCCATCTTTGTCATCATCAAGTGGTACATTTGATGAGGATGCCTTGTCAATGACTTGCACATCATCATCATCATCTTTAGGCTTGATGGCTCCAACCGGCATGTTCTTCATAGCTTCCCTCAATGGTTCATCACCTACATCATCAAGATTCTCATGCTCTCCTTGAGAGCCATTAGATTCATCGAATTCCACATCATATGTTTCTTCTACCATCCCGGTGGCATGGTTGAATACTCGATATGCTTTGGACTTCAATGAGTAACCAACAAGAAAACCAATATCACATCGGCGTTGGAACTTCCCTAGGTGTTGGCGCTTCTTGTAGATGTAGCATTTGCAACCAAACACTCTATAGAATGATACATCCGGCTTCTTGTTGTTGAGTAGCTCATAGGGGGTCTTGCCAAGGAGATGATGGGGGAACAACCGGTTTGATGCATAGCATGCGGTGTTGATTGCTTCCGCCCAAAATCTTTCTAGTGTAGAGTACTCATCTAACATTGTTCTTGCTAGGGTGATTAGTGTCCGGTTCTTCCTCTCAACTACCCCATTTTGTTGTGGTGTGTAGGTTGCGGAGATTTCATGCTTGATCCCAACTTCATCACAATATTGCTCAATATGGGTGTTGTCAAACTCCTTTCCATTGTCACTTCTAATCTTTTTGATCTTCAAGTCAATCTCATTTTGGGCTCTCTTGGCAAACTTCTTGAATGAAGGAGTTGCTTCGGATTTGTCATGGAGAAAGAATACCCAAGTGTATCTTGAATAGTCATCAACTATCACTAGGCAATAGAGATTTCCACCCAAGCTAGCATATGTTGTTGGTCCAAATAGATCCATGTGAAGTAGCTCCAACTCTCTTGATGTTGATACAAAGGCTTTGGTTGGATGAGTATTTGCAACTTGCTTGCTGGCTTGACATGCACTACACAATTTGTCCTTCTCAAATTTGACATCCTTCAAGCCTCTAACCAAATCCTTCTTCAATAGCTTGTCGAGAGTGTTCATTCCAACATGTGCCAACCTTCTATGCCATAACCAACCAAGGGATTGCTTAGTGAACAAACATGTCTTCAAGTTGGCATCTTCGAAGGAGAAATCCACTAGATAGAGATTGTTGTATCTAAAGCCTTGGAATATCACTTGTGTATCATCTTTCTTTGTCACAACCACTTCCTTCTCGGTGAATAAGCATTGAAAGCCAAGATCACAAAGTTGTCCAACCGATAGCAAGTTAAAGCTCAATGAAGCAGCAAGGAGCACATTTGAGATGGTATGATCATTTGATATTGCCACTTTGCCCAAACCCTTGACATTGCCCTTTGAGTTGTCACCAAATGTAATCTTTTCTTGGTCATTGACATTCTCTTCTAGTGAGGTGAACATCGGAGGATCACCGGTCATATGTTGTGTGCAACCACTATCAATCACCCAATGAGATCCACCGGTCTTGTAGTTCACCTACACACAAGAAATCAAGCTTGAGCTTTCGGGACCCAAACTTGTTGAGGCCCCTTAACCTTCTCTACAAGTGACTTTGCAACCCAAATTTGTTTTGGCCTATTCTTGTTTGGAGGCCCCATGAACATGACTTTCACTTTGCCACTAGAATCTTGTCTTACCATGTAGTGAGCATTGAAAGCAAAGGGCTTAGCATGCTTGGACAAGGGTGTGGGTTTTGGCTCTTCACAATTATGAGAAAAGTGTACTTCTTTTCCACACTCAAAACATCTTCCCAACTTCTTCTTCTTTGGCTTTGTGATGCTCTTGCGTTGCTTCATCTTCTCTTCAAGATAGCCAATACCATTCCTATTGGTCTTCATTACGGTGTTCATGAGAAGCTCACTTTGAAGACATTGACCTTTGGTGAAGTTTCTCAACCCGGTGGTAAGGTGCTCTTTTTCCTTATTTAGCTTGTCATTCTCTTGTTGGAGTTCCAATTGGGATGGTGTCATCTTGTAATCCCTCTCCATCTTCAATCTCTTGTTTTCTTCTTTCAACATATCAAGCTCAAGTGTCATGCTATAATCTTCATCATGAGTTTGAATGACAACTTGCTTGGTGGTTGCTAGCTTCTCTAAATCAATCTTGAGCTTTGCATTCTCATTCTTGATCTTGACATAGTCATCATAATGTTCGGCCACAACCACTTTCTTGCCCTTGCTACTAGCTCTTTGCTCATCATGCTCACTAACCAAGTCCTCACAAGATGTTACTATATCATACTTAACAACAAGGTTAGGAGCATCATGTGTCTCATGGGAAAGTAAATCATAAGCTATGGCAAGTGCATCATGATCAACTTTAACTTGAGTATATTGTTCTTTTAGCAAAGCATAACTAATGTTAAGGTCACTATGCATCTTATCAAGTTTTTTATTTTTAGCTTTGAGCTCCTTGTTAGAGGACTTGAGCTCCTTGATAAAAGATGACATAGTGGCTAGTTCATTTTGTAGCTCCTCACTAGCATGTATGGCATTTTTGTACTTGTCAACAAGAGATTCATTATCATGAACAAGCCTTTCATTTTTAGCTCTAGTCTTTCTTATGATTTTTGAGTAGTTGTTAAGCAATTCAACAAGTTCATCATAAGTGGGAGACTCAAATTCACCATCACTATCATCATCACTAGAGTCATCATCACTTTGTACCTTCCGATCACCCTTAGCCATGAGGCATAGGTGTGTAGAGGATGATGGCGACGGTGGTGGTGTAGAGGTCCCAATGACTAGAGCGGCCACCTTCTCCTTCTCATCATCACTATCTTCAATGGATGAGCCACCGGAGGAGTCAATGTCGGTGAGCCAATCACCAACAATATAAGCCTTGCCACCTTTCTTGTAGTATTGCTTCTTCTTCTTTGAAGGACCGAAAGTGCTAACAGAAAGCGACCAGAGGGGGGGGGGGGTGAACGGGAGCTTCAAATTTCTTTTCAGAAACTTATCGCCACTGTCCCGAGAATCAACCCCAAAGAGCAAACCCTAGAGCTTGCAAGTGTCCATGACCCTTGAGACAGGGTGGATGCTTCCAAGAAGCACAGCGAGACACTATACAACTCTAGAAACCCAACACAAAAGACGGAAACCAAAACCGTCAACGGACGAACGAACCGTGAACGAAACAGTGTTGAAGACACAGCATCGGACACTGTCAGCGTCCGATGGTCTGGCACCGGAAGTGTCTGATGTAAAAAGACCCTTACTGGAACCTTACTGGACTGGCATCGAACGCTGCTACAGTAAAACCCTAGCGTCCGATGCTAGACCCCCGCTGCGTCCGATGGCAACAGACGCTCCGATGGTCAGCGTCCGATGCTCCCTTAAAAACACTGTCAGATGACACGTGGCAACGGACGCTCCGATGATATGAACTCAGCGTCCGATGCTCACGAGCAGAGCGTCCGATGGTCCCGATACAACACAGTTCTTCCGCGAAATTCACTCGATCTCCTCCGAATCAGAAGCACTAAGGCCTAGACTTGGTATGAGGAGTCCCACGGAGGTTAGTGAGCTATCCCAAGAGAATCGTGGCTCGAACCTAACTCCAAATCGGTGAATTGGAAGAATTCGGGGCAAAAAGTGAAAAACTCGATCTGAAACAAAAATCGTCCACTCGGTGGTTTTTCTGTGGCTAAACCACCAAACCGAGCCGTAGAGGGGATGCACCGCCCGTGCACCCCATCCACCGACACGTGTCCCCAGGTCCTCGACCCAAGCAACACCGTGCCCGCAAGTCTTCGCTCGTCGTTGTCCCAGACTGTCAGCCACCATAGCTGATCCTCAGGCCACCGGTCCCTCAGTCCAAGCCTCACGTCCGCCCTTTGCCACTCTCGGTCCATCGGCACGACACATCTCTACTTGATCTTCACCTTGCCTTTGATCACTATATCCGTGCTCGACACCTGCACAACACAAGCCAAAGAACATGCGCATTATCCTAGTTGACAATCACTCATCACTCAGAGACTCGGCATACACCCATGTATCTGCATTCTTGCCATCCTTCTTATAGTGCTTCTCACTTTTCTTCTCATCTTCGCTTGATGAGTCATATTTCTTGCCCTTATTCTTGTTCTTGTAGTTCTCTTTCTTGGGCTTGGTGCATTAGTGAGCAAGATGGCCAAGATCACCACAATTGTAGCAATCCATTTCAGATATTGGCCTCCTCTTTCTACTAGTGAAGAACTTCTTCTTTCTTGAGTCAAAGTTGACTCCATTCTTGTAAAGCTTCTTCAACATCTTGGTAGTCTTCCTCACCATGAGAGCAATGTTGGAATCATCATCATCATCACTTGTGCTCTCATGGTGAACCTCAATTGCCTTGGACTTGCCCTTCTTGTCATGGCTTGCTTTGAAAGCCAAGTCCTTCTTCTTGTCGGTGGAAGAGCCACAACTTGGTGTGATGTGCATGTACATCTCATGAGCATTGATCTTCCCCAAGACTTGTGTTGGTGTTGACGTGGAAAGATCACCTTGATGTAGCACGATCACAATGTGTCCATACTTGTCAATTGGAAGGACACATAGAATCTTCCTCACAACATCGGATGGTTGCATTTGTGTGAGGCCAAGTCCATTTAGCTCTTCTACAAGAACATTCAAGCGTGAGTACATTTCATTTGCACTTTCATGGGCAAGCATTTCAAATGAATTTAACGTTTGCATAACCAAATGATAACGCTCCTCACACTCACTCTTAGTTCCCTCATGGAGCGCACAAATGTTATCCCAAAGCTCATGGGCATTTTTGTGGTTCCGGACGCGGTTAAACACATCCTTGCAAATGCCTCTAAAGATGATGTTTTTGGCTTTTGCATTCCACTTCTCATTCTCCTCCTCATGTGGCATGAGGCTAGTGCCCTCCATACGAATCTTCCAATAAGGGAAGTCGTCTCCCTCGAACATGGGAGGTGGTCCATCACCTCCGGACATCTTAACTCTAGGCGGTTAAGTCTAAATTGAGAGCACGAGGCTTCGATACCAATTGAAAGGATCAAGATGCCCAAGAGGGGGGGGGGTGAAAGGATCTAATCAGCCTAGAGGGGGGGGTGAATAGGTGATTTTTGACAATCTGAAACTTCACAGACTAGAAATTGTAGTTAGACAACAACCGGTGTTGCCGGTTTGTTTGGGTAGGTACTACCGGGTGTGAAGCACCAGTACTACCGACAAAAACAAACGACACTACCGAGATCCTAAGGATGAACTACAAATCCAATGTAAGTAAGCTATGAATGTAATACGAGAATGAACCCCACTTCCCTAAGTATGATAAACAACGATTCTAGCCTTACCAAGCCTTGGTTGCTTTCCATGGTGTGGATCGAGCCTTCTCAACCTAAGAAGGAGATAGGGAGAGGAAGAACACGAAGAACACAAGTAATATGCAAAGTAGAGACAACAACAAGCACATGGGACACGACGATTTATCCCGAGGTTCGGCCAATCCACTAAGGAGTGCCTATGTCCTCGTTGTTGGGGTGACCACAAAGGTTGGAGTCTATTTCACCTCCTAGCCTCACTCAAGCAACCACAAAGGCTACTAGAGTTTCTCCACTAGAAATCACAGGGGAAATACAAACACTTTGGGGAGCCCTCACAAATGAATCAATACGGGCTACCACGAAGAACACCTAACCGGCTAGAGCTCAAAGAGCTCAAGAGTAATAGACACAAACAAAGCCGGCTAAATGGAAACCAAGTGCTCAAGTCATAGATCGAAGCTTCCCACTCTCTAATCTCACTTCCCTAGCTCAAATCTTGCAAGTAAGTGAATCTAGGAGCAAAGGAGGAGAGAGAGGGGAGCTTGGAGGCTCTTTTGTCTGAAGTTAGGTCGCAATAAGTGAGTGGAATGAGTGGGTAACCGTCAAACGAGAAGAGGAGAGCAATTTATACTCCCTCAGTCCCGAGGCTGGTCGGTAGTACCGATCAGTCACTAACAGTCGCACAGATCTGGATCTGACCTAAAGTCAACTACTGACCTCAAGTCGGTACCACCGAGGGGCGGTATTTCCGGCCCAATGGCGGTACTACCGCCAGGCCAAATTGGCCACAAACAGAGAGATCCGCAGAGAGGGACTTGGTCCCTCGGTTACTACCGACCAGGGTCGGTACCACCGAGGGTCGGTAGTACCGACTCTATGGCGGTACTACCGCCAAGTCAAAATTGAGCCAAACCAGAGAGCCCTGCAAACTTGGTTTACTACCGGCTTGGGTCGGTACCACCGAGGGTCGGTAGTACCGGCCCTATGGCGGTACTACCGCCAAGCCATTTTGAGCGCCAACAGAGACGTCTGCAGAAACAAGTTTTCTACCGACCAGGGTCGGTGCCACCGAGGGCGGTAATACCGACCTTATGGCAGTACTACCGCCAGGTCATTTTTGAGCCTATACAGAGAGGTTGTAAAACAGGCTTGCTACCGGCCAAGGCCAGTACCACCGAGGGGCGGTAGTACCGGCCTTATGGCGGTACTACCACTAGGCCATTTTGAGCGCGAACAGAGAGGATGTTAGAGCAGTGCACAGAGCAGCCATGGTCGGTACTACCGACCACCCATGGTCGGTACTACCGACCATACAGATTTACCTCTATGTGTTCGTGATCATGCGGTGACTCTCAAGAAAATTTTAGTTAGTCGATTTGAGCACTTTTCTCCAAATCTAACCAACCTAATTTGTGACCCTCTTGATAGTCCGGCTTACCTATAACTCAAGTTTAAAATCAGAATTTCAATCCGTCACTTGAGCTAGGTATCTTTTTGTCCAAATGTATCCAACGTGCTTTGTTCACGAGATTTCAATATTTCAAATCTTTCTAAGGACTAACACCTGCATATATGCTTTTATAAATCCGTTAGTCCCCAATTTGATTGTCATTAATTAGCCAAAACCCACAATGGGGGCGAATGCACTTTCAAACTCCCCCTTTTTGGTAATTGATGACAATCAACTTAGGCTTACAATAAGGATAGAAAGAATTGAAGCTTTTGAATTCCAAAAATTTAGTTCGAGCTCCCTCTTAGTGTATGCTTTGTATATGAATGTCAAACCTTGACTTAAAGCAAGGTTGCATACACAAGAGCAAGAGCTCCCCCTAAATTTTGCAATCCGTGGGGTGCCTAAGTGTGTGACAATATCATATATAACAATTTGTGATGCATAAACAAGATGGCATGGTGATTCACATAATAGCATAATCAAGAGATAGCCAATGAAAATAACAATCACCAACCATGACAAGAGCAGAAATATAGAGGATGAAACATACATGAATTTAACATAAAGCTCAAATGTTTTACATCCTCATCTCATCACAAATAAACAAGTAGCATAACCACACTTAGTTCTCAAAGTTTAACTCTCTCTCATAGGCTAGCTATTACATCAAGATAAGCCTAACACTCCCCCTTTGACATCAAATGCCAAAAGGGGTAGGCCAAGATAAGCATAAGAAACTAATAGGAGCCACCGGACGAATCACCAAAGCCACCAAAGATAGAGGAGTAAGCACTAGCACCAACATCACCACCGGGGTACGACGACGAAGGAGCGGTAGAAGGATTCGGCGGAGGAGAAGGGGCGTGGAAGTCACCACTCCCAGCTGGATCGGCGTCGGGGGCAGCAAAGCCCATGTAGGAGCCACCGCCACCACCTTGATATGATGTGGATCCGCCCGGAAAGGACGAACCCGCACCATAGTCAGGGTAGTAGGGAGGAGGCTGGTACGAGGGCGGGGGCTGAAGAGGCTGATACAAGACGGAGGAGAAGATCCCGACCTCATCACCACCCGGCTGCTGCTGCGGCTGCTGCTGACCACCATCGTCATCGTCATCATCATCATCATCACGCCTGGGCTGAGCATCATACTCGGCGAAGGGGTCTGGGAAGGGTCGGAGCGGAGACCGCGGAGGAAGACCAAGGTGCTCACGCACCTCCTGCTGATGTCGCTCATCGCGCTCGGCCTTATAGCAGAACCACTGGAAGAACTTGCCGAGAGCGTAGCAAACACCGCCACTACGACGCCTCTCACGACGCGGAGGCGGAGCGGCAGCAGGAGGCACCTCCTCACGAGCCTGCTCCTGGCCATGAGCCTCATCAGGAGCAGCTGCTGCAGGAACATCATCACCTTCATCAACCTTGTCCTTGCCCGTCGAGGTGAACTGACGGACACTGTACTCCTTCACGGTCCGGTCATACTCGAAGGTGGCTCCAACAACATGCTCAATGATATGCATTAGATACGGAGCAAAAGGCAGGTCCTTGTGCGGGTCATTATAGACATCCGAGATCTTCTGCCATAGGAAGTGAGAGATGCTGAAACACCCATCTGGCAAGGCAAACTGAACAAGGAGCTTAGGAGCATCATTCCTGAGATTTGTGTTGTCTCCAACCTTGGGGTCCATGGTGAGGCGCATCAAGTTGTTCAGGACAAAATAAGCTGGCTTCAGCCCATTGACCTGAAAGTTTGGCACCTTGCCAGGCATGTAGATCCCAGAACTCACCAAGGCATCAGGGTACATACCCCCACCATACATCTCAGACAGCCTTGGAGCACTCTTGTCCACACTGTCAAACCCCAGAAGCCTGGCAAAGGTGACAAAATTACACCTATAGTGAACACCCTGGGTCATCCAATGCAGCACCTGAGTAGCCTGATCAATAAAGAGAGTGGCCCAGAACTGACAGATAATCTCCTGATTATAGCTTCGCTCACAAGTTATCAGCCCTAGAATCCTCCAGTCCTCTAGCCTCTACACCAAAGCAACAATCTCTTCAGAGTCCTTGTTAGCCAGGGAGCAGATTGCCAGCCGCTTGTGCTCAAACAGAGGAGGATGCCCCTTGGCACAGAACCCCCTCCAACACACTGACACATAGTAGTCCTGTTGAAAGCGGGACCAAAACCGTCTGTCCACTGTGTCGTCCCTGATATAGAGGTAGGGGTTCTCCAATCTCTGGGTTCTCAAAAGATTTCCCCGCTTCCTATCTGAACAGTTCATGGCATTTCCGGGATGAGCGGGTCCCATCATCACAGCACCTACCTCCTCATGGGGGTGAAACAACCGGTTGATCAGCATCAACCCGGAAACCAGAGGAGAGGGAGGTCCAACTCGAGGATCAATGGAACGACCCTCTCACTCAGGACCAGCCCCCTGAGCCACCCCTCCCACTATTGTAACACCTCTGGTATTTTAAAATGTAATTAACCTAACATGTCATCATCATTAGTCATTAATCATTCTTGCCTTGCATTTATGTTTGCTCAGTACTGGTGTAGCAGTCTCTTTTCAAAACCCTAAAAGCCCTAACCTTCCTAAGGGCAAAATGGTAATTTCACCTCTGTGCCTAGCTTTGTGTAATTCTTGTTCAGTTGGATGTCTTGAAGTTTTGTTGTGTTGGCCAAAGTTCAAAAACCAAAATCAGATTTCAAATCCCTTTGCAAAACCCTGATTTCCAAACCCTGGATTTTATCCCTCTTTTTGTAATTCAAAAATTATTCAAAATTTGGGGTTGGTCCAAAAAGCAAAGTTGTAGATCTGGCCAAGAGAAACAACTTTGGTATTTACAAATTTTCAAGTTTCTGTACAAAGTTTGAAGTAAATCCAAATTCATTCAAATTCCAGTGTTTGTCCCTTTTTGAGTTTTCAAAACTATTTCAAAAAACTAATGAGTTTCAGAAAAAGTGTGTATTAGCAAAGTTGTAGGTTTTGACAAAATAAACAACTTTCATATTTGCAGATTTTCAAGTTTCAGTTTAAATCCAAAGTAATTTTGAATTTATTCAAATTTCAAAAGTGTCCCCTTTTCTAATTTCAAATATAGTTCAAAAACTATTTGGATTTTGAAAATGTCCAAATTGACAAAGTTGTAGATCGTTTTTTTCTGAACAACTTTGATGTTTTGAGTTTTTGTTGCCCAGTTCAAATTTTGGGAGAAATTTGCAAAATACAGAAAGTCAAAACCTAGACCTAGCCCTGTTCATCCCCTACCTCTAGCCGGCACAGAGCAGGGGGGGCCCGGCCATGGCGCCTCGCCGGCACTGCGCACGCCGCGTGCCTGGCAGCCGCACGCGCGCCTCCAACCTGCCGCCGCTGACCCCGTGATCATTTCGCACCCGCTCGCGAGCGCTGACCCTCGCTCCCGTCCCCTACAGTGCCCAGGGCGTCGCCGCCGCGTGGCCGTCACCGGCGAGCCTTCGCCCAGGCCCTGGGTGCACGCCCGTCCTCCCGCCGGCTTGCAATCGAGTGTGCACGCCTCGGCCGAGCTCATCCACACCATCCCGTGCTCTCTACCGTCCCCGACCGTGCCTATAAAAGGGACCGCCGGAGTCCGAGCTCCTCACTCGTCTCCGCCGCCGTCGCCAGCCCACTCCGAAGCTCCCGCCGCCCAACCAACTAGCCCAACAGCTCCGTCTTGAGCTCGTGAAGCTTCCCCACCCCTCAATTTGGTCTCTACCGCCTCCTATCGCCCGGCGTAGCTCGTCGTTCCCATCTCCGGCGAAAACCCGGCGAGCTCGGGTTCGTCGAATACTACCTCTCCGACCACGATCATCTTCCCCTGACCCCTGTGTCAGCTTCCTTGGCTCCGTGCGACTCTAACCAGGCCCTTGCGGTCTCGTGTGTTGCGCAGGATCGTCGGAGCGCCGATCGCCGCCGTGAACCGTCCGCCGGTCACCGTCGACCACCCTCCTCCGTCCATCCCCTCACCTCGCCGAGCCCCTTAATCAACGCCGGTGAGCTCCCTGAAGCTTCCCATGCCATTGGTTTCGTCTGCCGAGCCTCGCCGTGGCCGGCGCAGCAGCGCCGCCGCCGTCGGCCGGCCGCCGGCGATCGGGAAGAGCACAGTGCTCTTTTCCCTTTTCTTTCAAATATGTGAATAGTGTTCAGTTTTCATCTTTTGTATGATTTTCTGTATTGCTCTAAAAATTCTGAAATTTTACAATTGACTCTCTATACCATGTAGTATTTTAGAAAAATATGAAACTTGAATTTTCTGCAAGAATTTAAAAATGTAAAATCCCTCTTTTAATTAATAAATGGATGGTTTTGGATTTTTAGAAAATCATTTATAACTCCAAAAATCATGAGATAAATTTTTGTGAGCTTCCTATGCCATGTTTAGTCTCTGGTGAAATTTTGAAGTCTTTTGGAGCAAGTTGATTTTTTGAGCATTTATTTTAATTGTTAAATAGTGCCTTCTGTTAATTAATGTCTGATTTTATTTGAGCACCTTAATGACCTCCAAAAATTATGAAATTTGTTTTGCCATCTACCTACCCATAATGACTTATGTGATTAATTTGGTAATTTTTGGAGCAACTGCATAAAATGACCTTTTAAATAATTAAGAAAATAGAAAAAGAGATTAGGGTTCATGTGGTATGCCCTGTTTTGCATTGTTCATGATAGCATACTCATGTGCATGCATCATTGCATTCGTATAGTCACCGAAGAAGGAGTCAAGATCGAGGCAAGCCGCTGACGAACCTGTCCCCGAGGCTACCCCGAGCTCCGACAACTGCTCCGCCGCTCTCGAGCCTGCCCTTTTGCTCTTCAAGGCAAGCCCCAGTGCATTTAACCTTTTTCCTTGAATTTATAAAATGATTTCCTTAAATGCTTTTGAGTTAAATTATTGCATTAGGTTTATAGGAGTTGTGTGTGCTATCCTAATTGATGCACTATCCACCTGACCACTGATACACCCGATACCTGCTTTTCAAAAGTATTTGAAAAAATGCTTAGCAATGCTTATTGAATTAGACTTTGCAATAAAATGCAATTTCAAAAGTGTGATCACTTGAGGAATGTTTATGGGAATTTGGTTTTACTCCCCGGCCATTGACTTGGTATCTGATCCGTACCTTGTCAATTGCGAGGAGAGGTTGTCCGAGCGTACGGTGCCGTCATGTTGTAGTCCGGGACTCAACAGTTGACACCGACCGGGACAGGGTTGAAAAACTGACAGGACTATTACGCTTGGGTGAGATATGACCAAGGTATAGTTCTGGCTGGAAAATTAGGGACATCCGTATGGGGCCCTGCTGGTCAAGACTTGTAACTATTCACATACTACGGAAGCTCTGGCTCCGAGGAATCCTTTATTGGACCGACAACCGCGCACTGGGAGTGGAGAGATGGCGGAAGTAGCATGTACCCACGGGTCGTCGTACCTGGATAGGAGTGGTGTACTGTACTTCCGGGTGGCGTAGGACCGGGCCCAATCTTGGAGGAATCGTGGTAGACGAGTTGGCATATGCAAGCTTGGGTGCTACATATGCAGTGTGGATAGGGATCCTCAGCTGAGTATTATTTATCCGGATTAACGTTGCTCCTCGTTATGGAGACTTGGTCACTGACTGTCAACGGAGAGTGGTTCTCACCTAGGTATGTTTTGAAATGTAAAATGAATCATGAACAAGATGAATTGAGGAATACTGAATCTTTCCAAAGTAAAATAAGATTTACAAAAATGCTTTTTCTGCAAAATACTTGGTCTTGCTTAAACCTTACCTTGACTACCCTAAGCCTCTCATTCCTGAATCTTCTCCCTTTTTCTTAGTCGGGTAAGTCTTGTTGAGTACCCCAGTACTCAGGGTTTGTTTACCCATGCTGCAGGTATGACAGAATCCCCGATGTGTCTTGCACCCTGCTGCTGTGTGACCATCGTCCAGGAAGAGACCCGATGAGGCCGAAGAATAATTGTACACCCTCGGGCTGGGTGATTATAAGTATCTTTGCTGTTCTCCACTATGTTGCCTATGTCTATTTCTATTATCAGAACTTGGTTTGTAATAACTGCACCTCAATTTCTATTTGGAACCCTGCTTTGTAAAACTATTGTTATTTAAGTCTTCCGCTTTTATTCCGATAGTATTTGTAAAAGTATGCAATGCTGTAACCGAAATTGTGAGATGATCCGCGGACATTGGGTTGGGCGGCAGATGTAGCCCAGTGATGGACAGTCTTAATTAAATGGAACATGGGATCGGCTGTCAGAGGTTGACAGGGACCTGTGGGCCATGAGATTAGGGCCGTTCCGTCACAGAGTGGTATCGGAGCATCTCACTTTAACGTTGCAGTGATCGTTTTTGCGAAAACTTCAAAAGACCTTTTGAGTCCAAACAACTAAACTTGACTATTTTGAGTCCAAATTGCTTCTCTCATCTTGTCTCTCATATGGCAACACTAGCTAGTGGAACAATGTTTTAAGCCCTATGTACCTTATTTATTTATTGCATTGCTTTGTTCCGTAGGAACGATTCATGCATCATGTCATAATCATAAACTTCCTCTCTAAGTTCGTTTGGGGTAGAATACCTATACCTTTTTCTTGCTAGCCTTTTTTCTCATCTATCTTCTCTTGTCCAGACATGGCTCGCCTCAAGCTGACTGCTCGCAAGTCGACTGGACCGAACGGTTGCCGCGTCACCAGCTCGCACCCCGCGCTGGAGAGGAGACGGGTGAATCCTCCAATGGTCGTCGCTTTCCCCGCCGCACACCCGCCAGAATCTGAAGGAGGAGAAATCAAGAATCTGAAGGCTGAGATGGAGAACATGGAGCATGACTTCTACCTTTCCCGCCTGGAGTTTTATGAGGCACGAGCTTCCCTGGAGCAGGCCAACCGGAACACGGTTCGCGCCATCGAGCAGCGCAATGATGCTTGGACCCGCGAGGACGTCACCAGGGCCCCAGCTCCATGGACTGCAGCAGTACACCGCCCAGATTGAGCAGTTCAATGATATGCTTCATGAGGAGGTACACCAGCTACACAACAACAACTTCACCCCGTGGCTCCACCTGTTGCTGAGGATCCCTGAAGACGGAATAGTGGAGGAACCTAAAATGGAACAGGAGCCAGACGAGGACGAAGAAGTTGAACCTGCTGAGATGTCCACGCCGAGGACGAGGACGAGGAGGTAGAGCCTGAGCTCATCCTCGAGGAAGAAGATGACGACGAAGACATGATCATCATCGACGACGACTAGACTCGTAGTGTCTGTACCATCTGCTTACCTAAAACCTTAGTCTAGGTTGGGGGCGTTAGTCTGTCTGTTGCCAAGTCTGGCATGTATCTTTCTTTTCGTATCTTTTCCCTTTATCGGTCTGTATCATCTGTCAGTCACCTTATCAAGTCATCTGCCTTTGTATCAGTAAAGCTATCTATCAGTTGTTTCAGAACTTTGTCTATGAATGCTGAGTTCCAAGTTGCTTAAACAGATGCCTGTGAACACTCGCACCGGAGCCGGAGGTGCTGGGGATGACCGTCTCCCAAACCCTCCACCTGTCCCAGCTACCCTAGCAGAGGCCATTGCAGCCTTGGCCGCCGCTGCCAACCTAATGGCTCAAACCAAGGACAGCAGAACATTCACCGTGGTCGCCACAACATCAACCAAGAGACCACCTATGTGGATTTCACCGAAACTCGCCCACCGGTCTTCACCAAGGCCGATGAACCCCTCGAAGCTGATGATTGGCTCCGCACCATGGAGCAGAAGTTTGGTCTTATCAACTGCACCGACATCCAGAAGCCACGGTTCGCTTCACAGCAGCTTCGTGGTCCGGCAAGTGCGTTGGCTGGTACGCCAACCTGTTGGCTGCCCAGCCAGAAGGTCATCGGTTGACCTGGGAGGAGTTCCGCATGCCTTCCGTGCTCATCACATCCCTTCCGGATTGATGAAATGAAGCTTGATCAGTTCCTGGCTCTCCAACAGAAAGACTCCACAGTCATGCAGTATGTGGGTCAATTCAATCATCTCAGCCAGTATGCCTCAGAGTATGTCAACATAGATGAGAAGAAGAGGGATTGTTTCCTCAGAGGACTGCACCCAAAGATCCGCAGAAGCTTGTCCAATAACCTGACTGGGTCTTATCACGATGTTGTTGACCGGGCTGTTGCTTTTGAAGAAAGCAATCGCCAGTACCAGGAAGAGAAGAAGAAGAAGAAAGCAGGGTCAAGCAGCTTCTCTGGCGGTCACAAACGCCAGGGAGTCATCTATCACCCCAGCCACCACCACAATCGTCTACCTTACCACCAACCAGCAAGTGGTCGTCCGTACCGCGGCCACCACCCATAATGCCACCAGCAAGTGCCACACAGCCGAACGCCCCAGGTGTTCGTATCACCACTCCACAAACAGCCTACAACCATCCCTGCTACAACTGCGGCCAGCTTGGTCACTGGTCTCGTGAGTGCCCAAAGCCCAAGAGGTATGCTCAGAATGCTCAGAAGAATCCGGAGGATCTCAGCAGCAGCAGCACCGCGCCCAGCAGCAACATGCCCAGAAAGGCAGGATTGTCAAGAAGCACGGGCAAGTCTACTACACCACTGTCGGCGACATCCCAGAAGGAAGCCCGTCATGATCGGTAGGTTTCCCGTTGCCAATCACCCTGCAGTTTGTTGTTTGATTCGGTGCATCGCATTCCTTCATCAGTCGTACTTTTGTCATCAAGCATGAGATATCAATTGAGGATTTAAAAGAAAGTTTCTGCATATTCTCGCCTGGAGGGCGTATATACTAAGGAAGTGGTTCGCAGTATACCAGTAATGTTGGGGGAACATGTATTTCCCACCACCATGATAGTGCTTCATGATCAGGAGATAGATGTCATCCTAGGCATGAATTGGATGTGTCAGTATAAAGCCATGATCGACATCTTGAATAGAGTTGTGAGAGTGGATATTCCTAACAGTACCGCCAAACTCCTTCTCCAACTTCCAATGCCTCAAAACCCAGCAGCCACTCAAATAAATACCACCGCCTATGTTCTGGAAACCAGGGACATCCCCGTGGTTTGTGAATTCCCTGATGTTTTTCCTGAGGATTTGCCTGGTCTGCCTCCTGACCGTGACGTTGAGTTTGCCATAGAGCTAAAGCCCGGGACTGCTCCTATATCCCGCAGAGCTTATCGAATGCCTCCCAGAGAGTTGGCAGAACTAAAAATCCAATTACAATTTGTTGGACAAGGGTTTCATTCGCCCAAGCTCGTCTCCTTGGGGCTGTCCTGCAATCTTTGTAAAGAAGAAAGACAAGACTCTCAGAATGTGCATTGATTATCGCCCACTCAATGAGGTCACCATCAAAAATAAATATCCCTTGCCTCGTATTGATCTTCTCTTTGACCAGTTAGCTGGAGCCAAAGTATTCTCCAAGATCGATCTCAGATCTGGCTACCACCAAATAAAGATTCGTCCTGAAGATATTCCTAAAACAACTTTCACCACCAGATACGGCCTATATGAGTACTTGGTCATGTCCTTCGGTTTGACCAATGCCCTGCCACTTCATGTATCTCATGAACTCTGTTTTCATGCCAGAGCTTGATAAATTCGTGGTCGTGTTCATTGACGACATCCTTGTCTACTCAAAAACCCCTGAAGATCACGCCAAGCATCTTCGTATCGTTCTATCCCGTCTCAGAGAACATCAGCTGTATGCCAAGTTCAGTAAATGTGAGTTCTGGTTAGATCAGATACAGTTTCTTGGTCATGTCCTATCCGCTGAAGGTGTGTCAGTTGACCCTGGTAAAGTGGCAGACATTCTGGATTGGAAGCCACCTACCACTGTTCATCAAGTCCGCAGCTTTATGGGCGGAATCAGGATATTATCGTCGATTCATCCCAGATTTCTCAAGAATCGCCAAGCCTATCACCGAGTTAGTAAAGAATTCTGTGAAGTTTGTCTGGTCACCAGCCTGTGAGCAAGCCTTTCAAACTCTGAAGAAACTGTACTACATCACCAGTGCTAGCCCAGCCGAACATCGAGAAGCCCTTTGATGTCTACTGTGATGCATCTGGTACTGGTTTGGGCTGTTGTTTGATGCAAGAAGTCGAGTGATCGCTTATGCCTCCCGACAGCTTAAGCGACATGAAGAGAATTATCCAACTCATGATCTCGAGTTAGCCAGTAGTGCATGCCTTGAAGATCTGGCGACATTATCTGTTGGGCAGTACCTGTAATGTGTACACTGATCACAAAAGCCTGAAGATATCTTCACTCAAGAAGAGCTGAATATGAGACAGAGAAGATGGCTTGAGTTAATTAAGGACTATGATCTTGAAGTGCATTACCATCCGGTAAGGCGAATGGGTCGCCGATGCACTCAGTCGCAAGTCTTATTGCAACTGTCTGATGAAGAAACCCTATGATTCTTCTTTATGTTCGAGCTAGAAAAGTGGGTATTGGAATGGGTTCCACAGGAATTCTGACAATATCAGAATAGAAACCCCTATCAGAGAACAGGTCATTGCTGCACAAAAAGATAACCCTGGAATCAAGCACATCATCGAAAAGGTCCAATCCGGAAAGGCTGATTGTTTCAGGATTGATGATACAGGAGTAGTATGGTTAAGAATCGGTTAGTAGTTCCTAAAGTGCCTGAGTTAAGAAAGTTAATCCTTGATGAAGCACACTTGACTAGATCTCCATCCACCCCGGCAGCAACAAGATGTACCAGGACTTGAAGCAAAGTTCTGTGGACAAAGATGAAGATTGAGATCGCCCGTATGTCGCTCAGTGTGATACCTGCCAGAAAGTCAAAGCCGTGCACATGAAGCCCGGAGGAGAATTGCAACCTTATCTGTACCTACTTGGAATGGGACGATATCAGTATGGACTTTATCAATGGTCTACCCAAAACATCAGAGGTTTTGATTCCATCTGGGTGATCGTGGATCGCCTCACTAAGCAAGCTCACTTCCTGCCAGTGAAGACCAGTTACACCGTCCCCACTTATGCCACTTTGTACAATAACCACATAGCGAAACTCCATGGCATACCCAAAACCATTATCTCTGATCGTGGTACCCAGTTTGTCGCAAAGTTCTGGAAAGCGTTCCATGCCTCACTTGGAACCAAGCTCTTGCATAGTACAGCATATCATCCACAAACAGATGGACAAACTGAGCGAGTCAACCAAGTGTTAGAGGATATGTTGAAGCATGTGTGTGCTCACCTTCGCAGATACTTGGATGACTGTTTGCCCTTGCAGAGTTCTCATATAATAACAGTTACCAAGAGAGCATCAAAATGGCACCCTTTGAAGCACGTACGGCCGCCGTTGTCGCGTACACCTCTCAGTTGGTCTGAACCCGGAGAAAGGGAATTCTTTGGAGTTGACCTAGTGAAAGATATGGAAGAGAAAGTCAAGCAAATACAAGAGAACATGAAGATTGCACAGTCTCGACAGAAAAGTTACGCTGACAAGAGACGTCGACCTCTGCAGTTCGAGATAGGGATTATGTGTACCTGAAGGTCTCACCAACCAAAGGAGTCACTCGTTTTGGAGTCAAAGGAAAGCTAGCACCTCGCTACATTGTCCGTTTGAGATTCTGGATCGTGTGGCAAGGTCGCTTACAGCTGAGTTTGCCCGATCATCTTTCAGCAGTTCATAATGTGTTTCATGTCTCCCAACTCAAGAAGTGCCTCCGAGTACCTGAACATGTGGTTGAAGTTGAAGGCGTTGAGCTAGAACCAGATCTGTCATACACTGAGTATCCAGTTCGCGTGTTGGATCACAAGGATCGTGTTACCCGAAGAACCACCACAAGATGTACAAGATCCAGTGGAACCAACACTCTGAAGAAGAAGCCACTTGGGAATCCGAGACTTCTTGCGAGGAACTATCCCAACTTTCTCGAATCTCTGTAGATGTAAGGTTTTGCCTTTTCCTTTTTAAGACGTGGAATCTAGGGGCGAGATTTCTTTTAGGGGGGAGGCTGTAACACCTCTGGTGTTTTAAAATGTAATTAACCTGACATGTCATCATCATTAGTCATTAATCATTCTTGCCTTGCATTTATGTTTGCTCAGTACTGGTGTAGCAGTCCTTTTTCAAAACCCTAAAAGCCCTAACCTTCCTAAGGGCAAAATTGTAATTTCACCTCTGTGCCTAGCTTTGTGTAATTCTTGTTCAGTTGATATCTTGAAGTTTTGTTGTGTTGGCCAAAGTTCAAAAACCAAATCAGATTTCAAATCCCTTTGCAAAACCCTGATTTCCAAACCCTGGATTTTATCCCTCTTTTTGTAATTCAAAAATTATTCAAAATTTGGGGTGGTCCAAAAAGCAAAGTTGTAGATCTGTCCAAGAGAAACAACTTTGGTATTTACAAATTTTCAAGTTTCTGTACAAAGTTTGAAGTAAATCCAAAATCATTCAAATTCCAGTGTTTGTCCCTTTTTGAGTTTTCAAACTATTTCAAAAACTAATGAGTTTCAGAAAAAGTGTGTATTAGCAAAGTTGTAGGTTTTGACAAAAGAACAACTTTCATATTTGCAGATTTTCAAGTTTCAGTTTAAAATCCAAAGTAATTTTGAATTTATTCAAATTTCAAAAGTGTCCCCTTTTCTAATTTCAAATATAGTTCAAAAACTATTTGGATTTTGAAAATGTCCATATTGACAAAGTTGTAGATCTTTTTTTTCTGAACAACTTTGATGTTTTGAGTTTTTGTTGCCCAGTTCAAATTTTGGTAGAAATTTGCAAAATACAGAAAGTCAAAACCTAGACCTAGCCCTGTTCATCCCCTACCTCTAGCCGGCACAGAGCAGGGGGGGCCCGGCCATGGCGCCTCGCTGGCACTGCGCACGCCGCGTGCCTGGCAGCCGCACGCGCGCCTCCAACCTGCCGCCGCTGACCCCGTGATCATTTCGCACCCGCTCGCGAGCGCGACCCTCGCTCCCGTCCCCTACAGTGCCCAGGGTGTCGCCGCCGCGTGGCCGTCACCGGCGAGCCTTCGCCCAGGCCCTGGGTGCACGCCCGTCCTCCCGCCGGCTTGCAATCAAGTGCGCACGCCTCGGCCGAGCTCATCCACACCATCCCGTGCTCTCTACCGTCCCCGACCGTGCCTATAAAAGGGACCGCCGGAGTCCGAGCTCCTCACTCGTCTCCGCCGCCGTCGCCAGCCCACTCCGAAGCTCCCGCCGCCCAACCAACTAGCCCAACAGCTCCGTCTTGAGCTCGTGAAGCTTCCCCACCCCTCAATTTGGTCTCTACCGCCTCCTATCGCCCGGCGTAGCTCGTCGTTCCCATCTCCGGCGAAAACCCGGCGAGCTCGGTTCGTCGAATACTACCCTCCGACCACGATCATCTTCCCCTGACCCCTGTGTCAGCTTCCTTGGCTCCGTGCGACTCTAACCAGCCCTTGCGGTCTCGTGTGTTGCGCAGGATCGTCGGAGCGCCGATCGCCGCCGTGAACCGTCCGCCGGTCACCGTCGACCACCCTCCTCCGTCCATCCCCTCACCTCGCCGAGCCCCTTAATCAACGCCGGTGAGCTCCTGAAGCTTCCCATGCCATTTCGTCTGCCGAGCCTCCGTGGCCGGCGCAGCAAGCGCCGCCCCGTCGCCGGCCACCGGCGATCGGGAAGAGCACAGGCTCTTTTCCCTTTTCTTTCAAATATGTGAATAGTGTTCAGTTCATCTTTTTTTATGATTTTCTGTATTGCTCTAAAAATTCTGAAAATTTTTGTCGGTGTTTCGTACCCGGGTATTACACCAACGAGTGATATGATCGCGTGCTTCTCTTCCAGGATGGTGATGCAAGAGGACACAAGGATTTATCCTGGTTCGGGCAAAGAAGGCCCTACGTCCAGCGGGGGGGGGGGGATGTTCTTGTATTACTTGCACCTAAGTGCTTGTACAGGGAGAATACAAGCTCAGTGAGCGTGGACCGGAGTCCGAACTCGTGCCTATGTGGGACTCGTGTGTTGTCTCCGTCGTCTTGAATGAGGGCCCTAGTCCCCTTTTATAGAGCAAGGGAGGCCAGGGTTACATAAAGGTATTACAGGTGTCGGGCGTATGGTGCCCCATACGGAGAAGGGTAGGAACCCTGTCTTGTCGGGCCACTGGAGCCGATGATCGTTGCTGTTGAGGCGTCCTTGGGTCGTGGCTTCCATCCTGGGCGCGGACGTGGTGGCGCAACAAGGCGGGAGCCGTACAGCACCCATCCCGGAATGTACAGTACGCGGCGGGGTCCCTCTGGGTCTTGGGGTACCTGTCCTCCAATAGCATGAAAGTAGTTAGGGCTCGAAGGACGCGGAGCCGGCTTGAGGTGGTGCCACGGGGGCTCGAGGGGCGCGGAGCCGGCCTCGAGGGTTACAGTGCGGGGCTCGAGGGGCGCGTAGCCGGCCTCGAGGGGTTACAGTGCAGGGCTCGAGGGCGCGTAGCCGGCCTCGAGGGGTTACAGTGCAGGGCTCGAGGCGCGTAGCCGGCCTCGAGGAGTTGCAGTGCCTGGCTTGGCCGAACAGTGCTGTACTGGTGCCCTTTTGCCCATGCTTGTGGTGAAAACAAGACTTTGACCCTTACACCGAGTTACTGTGGTACATGCTGTGCACTAGTGGACATGACCGGAGTAGGTGAAGGCATTAAATGCGTGGTATGGGCTGGTACGGCTGTCTGTACAGCTCGAGGTCCGTTCGTTAAGGCTCGAGGTGTGGGGGCGCGCTCGCCCGAGGCCTGGAGGGCTCGGGCGAGACGGAGAGCGACCGTGCTCGCCCGAGGCCTTGCTCGGAGGCTCGGGCGAGGCGGAGAAAGAGCGTTCGCCCGAGCCTGGCTGGGAGGGCTCGGGCGAGACGGAGACAAAGCGTTCGCCCGAGGCCTGGCTGGGAGGGCTCGGGCGAGACGGAGATAGAGCATTCGCCCGAGGCCTGGCTGGGAGGGCTCGGGCGAGACAGAGATTGAGCGTTCGCCCGAGGCCTGGCTGGGAGGGCTCGGGCGAGACGGAGATAGAGCGTTCGCCCGAGGCCTGGCTGGGAGGGCTCGGGCGAGACGGAAAAGAGCGTTCGGGTGTTTCCGTTGATTGGGGGTACCCTTTTTCGTACCACCGACAGTAGCCCCCGAGCCCTTGTTTGAGTGCTCGTATTCGAGCAGGGGCTCCAGATTGGGATCTCGATGGATAGCTAACTGGTCTCGAGGGTTTTGTCGATTTGATTCCGTGGGTGTCGTGCGAGCGACACCCGCGGGTGTAGCCCCCGAGACCATGGGGAGTGGTTAGAACTCCCTCGTGCCTTCCCGAAGAATCCTCCGTCGTTTGAACCTTTGCCCAGTTGGCGCGGCCTTTCCTTTGTCGTGGGAGACTCCGTCCGAGGCTTGGCTTGGAGGGCTCGGGAGAGACGGAGAACGAGCGATCGTTCGAGGCCTGGCCTTGAGGCTCGGGCGAGATGGAGGACGAGCGGTCGCCCGAGGCCTGAAAATCTCATGTTTACACAAAGAAAAGAGATTAGTCGTAACTGTCCGAGTTCTTAGACCCTCTTTCATCGAGGGGTGCCAGGCTGAACCGACTGGCCGGCTCCTCGAGCTGTCCGGCATGCCGATTGCCCTGGCTTGTCATCCCGCGAGTCCTTTCGATCGGATGCGAGGGGGATGCCTCGTACTACCCCGAGTGGGCGAGTATCGAGGTTCCGGTGAGCTGGTAACGGGGAATCCAAGTGAGAGCTCGTGCCCCGTTCGTTAGGGGTCGACTGTGGCCCAGAGGCGGTCTCTAAAGCATGGGGGCTCAGTCTGCAGGAGTGCCGGGTCCATTCGATAGGACCCGGTGGCTCGATGCCTCCCTCCGAGGGATCTCACTGCACGTCGAGCTCCCCCGCCTTGGATACACGTGAGGGGCCTCGAGGGCTCGGCCCTCGAGTAATGCCGCGAGTGGCGCCCCTTGTGTCCCTGACTCGGGTGCTCGAAGCCGGCTGTCGAACCCTTTTTCGAGGGCCAGCCTTCGCTGCTTCGAGACTTAGGGCCGGGGCCCGTTTTACCTTTATGAAGAAGCCTCCGTCGTCTGGGAATCCTTCTGCCCGTTGGGCACGCCTTTTTAGGAAACCGTCGGGAGAGCGGCGGGCGCGAAGCCAGAGCGACGGTCGTGGCGGGCCCGGGTAGTGGAGCGAATGGAGAGGTAACGCGTGTACCCTGCATCCGGCTCGAGACGTGGTTAGGTGGGCGCATTGAATGCATTCGGTTACCTTTTTACGTCGTGGGAGATCCCGCCCGTCTGGATTTCCCCCTATAAATATCGAAAGAGGGGAAAAAAACCCTTTACTTTGCCTTTGGCTTCGCCGCCGCCGTAGCCTTTACGCGCCCTCTCCTTCGAGCTAGTCGATTGGGGATTTCCGGCCGCCCGTCCGCTGCTCGGATCCGCGCCGCGCCACCGTCATGGCCGCCCAGACACAGATGCTGCCGGCCGAGGACTGGAGCCCGTCGAAGGTGACGCAGAGCGAAATGGACTCGCTGGTGCCCAGGGGCTTCTGCGCCCCAACCCGGAGGAGGACCCGCATGGTGGGTTATCCCGTCGGCGAGCACCGGGAGCCGCACCCGCCGGAGGGGTACGTGGTGAGCTTCACGCGCTACCACCGTATGGGGCTCGGCGTCCCGCCGAGCCGCTTCTTGCGAGGGCTGGCCCACCATTTCGAGGTGGAGCTGCAACACTTCTCCCCCAACTCCATCTCGCACGCCGCCATATTCGCCGCGGTGTGCGAGGGGTACCTGAAGATGGAGCCGCACTGGGAGATGTTCGTCCATCTCTTCCGGGGCGAGCTCTTCATCAAGTCCCTGAAGCCCAGCGGGAGGCGGCCCGTGCGCATGGGCTCCCTTGCCATTACCGCGAGGGCGGGGACCTCGTCGGCCAATGTCCCCGCGAGTACCTGCGATACAAGCTTTCCACCAACCAGGCCGGGTGGGACGACCATTGGTTCTATCTGCGGAACGAAGGTGGCCTCCTTCCGCAGTACACCGGCAGGGTCCTCACTCAACGCCTGGAGAAGTGGACCTGGGGCGTTGCGGCGGACAGGCAACGCCACCTGGCCCCGCTGATGGAGATGATGAAGACGCTGGTGGATGAGAAGAAGCTGACCGTGCAAGCGGTCATTTGGGCGTTCCACCAGCGAAGAGTTCTCCCGCTGGCGGACCGCCCCCTTCTTATGCACGAGATGGGCCCGCAGGCTCAGCTCGAGGCGCTCAATCGCTCGAGGATGGCCGAAGAGAGGCTGTCCCGGAACGAGGGCGTCTCCCGGGTGTCGATCACGATCCAGGGGCCGTTCGTCCCTGAATACTCCAACCTGGTTGCGATGGCACCCGACGAGGGGTGTCTCGACCTGGTAAGCCTCCCTCGAGTCGAGCTATCTCGAGCCTCCTCCCCCTTTTTCCTCCTTCGATCCGTTTGCATCCGTCTTGTGGTTTGTCTCATCACGCTTCTTCTTTCTTCAGGGGGCATTTACTTGTCGCGCGTCGAGGCCCCGGTGAGGGAGGACGCCGCGGATTCTCAGGTGAGGCGCCTCTCTGCTCAGAAGGACAAGGAGAGCAAGGATGCCAAAAAGAAGAAAGAGAAAAATAAAAACTTGCGTCGCTTAGCTCGGGAGCAGAGACTGGCGAAGGCTCGTCGTAACCGTCAGCCTGGGGACGGGTCCCCCGAGCTGAGCTCCTCGAGCTCGGAGGAGGAGAGTGGTGATGAGGAGGAGGGCGACGACGAGGGGATGGATGTGCGCTTGATGCGCGCGGGGCTCGTCGATGACAGGGCTGACCGCTCCTCTGTGCAGGAGGGTACACTGGAGGTCCCACCGACAAAAGGGTCGCGGGGACGCAGCCGCGGAAGGCGGCGCCGATCCCTGCCTCGTCGGGGGCCCGAGGTCCGTCGAGCTCCGCGCCGGATGTGCCCCTGGTCGTAAGGAAGCCCCGGACCCGGAGCGCCTCCGCCACAGCGCCAACGGAGGCCGCCCCCGCGTCAGCCCAGACGGGGGGTCTCGAGGGGTCGGCCTCGAGAGGCGGTCGACAGGTCGAGAAGGGTTTTGGCCCGACCCCCGCGAGCCGTCAAGGGCGCCGTCGAGCCCGCGGAGGAGCGGGCGCCAGGAAGAGGCGTCGAGCCCGCGCCATCACGAGCGTCGGGGAGGGAGCCCCCGAGCGTCTCGTGACCAGGGGCGCGAGCGTCCCCGGAGTCCATCGCCGTACCGCCGCCGGGACACGGAGCGGACGCGGGAGGGCGCGACCACCAGCGCGGGCGCCGGAGCAGGTCCCGGAGCCCGCGCCGGGCGGCGCCACGACGTCAGCACGAGGGTGGTACGGTCGCCCTCCCCGATGTGGGCGGAAGGAGGGCTCTCCCTCGAGGTCGAGCCATGGGAGGCGTCGGGAGCCCTCCCCCCATCCCAGCCCTGTGGAGACGGCCCAGGCACAGGGCTCGAGCCGTGGGGTGGGCTCGAAGCCCCCGAGTGGGTCCGGCGATTCCGGGAAGAAGCCCAGCCGCCGCTTCGGGTGAGTAGTTTCCTTGGGTCTCGTCGGTAGTGAGGCTTCACCTCTTTGCTTTTGATGACGCGTGCCATCTCCGTCTTCTCAGGGGAAGCGCTCCTACCAGGAGGTGGACCTCGCTTCGTCCAAGCGGGCCAAGACCTCGAGCCCCGTCGAGGCACAGGCACCTCGAGGTATGGCACCTTCCTCCGCTAGAGAAGCCGCTTGGCTGGAGAAGGCCCGAGCTGCCATGGCTCGAGGGGGCCAGATGATCGTCGCGAATTTTGTGAGGCCGTCGCCATCGACCACAGGGGTCGAGGTACTCTTCCTGGTTCTGACATCTCCGTCATCTCGTATTGCAGGGGCCTCAGCTCATGGCATCGAGCCTGCCACCACCATATCCGCCGAAGCGCTGCCTCCTCCCCCTCCTCCTCCTCCCGCGATGGTGCCAACTGGGAGCGCCATCCTTCCCCTCACCACGACGGCTGTTCCGGGGAAGCGCCTGGGGCGAGCACGGCCCCGCCGCGTCTGGGGCTGAGGAGACTGCGCCCCTTGTGGCTCCGACCAGCACGGGCGGGCTGCGGAGGAGGGAAAGGGGAGAGGCGTCGGCGAGAGGAGCCGACGGTGGAGGACCTCCTGAACGAGCTGGAGCAGGGGCCGCTCCTCGCCGCGGGCTCGATGACGGTGGAGGCGCCCGAGGTGCCGGCTAGCGCCGACAAGGCGCCGGAGGGCCCGGCCAGGAAGAGGGCCCGGGTCGAGCCTTCCCTCGATCGATCCGCAACAGGAAGTGCCGGCGGAGGGACGGAGGGAGTCGGGGCCCGTGCCGTCGGGGGCGGTCGCTGTCGGGGCAGCTCGAGGCGGAGGAGGATCTGCCCGACATCGAGCTCGACCGACCGATATGGCCGTTTCCCGTCCCACTGAGCCCGCCCCTTGCCGTGGTTCCCATCGAGCAGCCGGCCCAGCGGGGGCCCGCGCGAGGTGCGGTCCATCTTCCGGGAGGTGGCCGTGCTTATGGCGGAGGCGGAGCGGTCCTGCTCCGAGGAGGCGGGCCGGTCCGCACAGGTGTCAGCCGCCCTCGCGCGGGCTGAGGCGGAGCTTCGAGATCTCCGCGCGGAGCTGAGCCGGAACGCCCAGATGGCGAGCCGGCTTAACGAGGCGGAGGCGGAGGTCCGGGTGGCTCGAGGCGAGGTCGCTCGATCCAAGGAGGAGGCCGCCGCCGTTCTCGAAGCGTCGAGGAAGGAGGCCGCGGACGCCCGAAGCGAGGCCACCTCTGCCCGGGCTGAAGCCGAGGCGGCGAAGCAGGAGGCTGCTGACGCCCGTGGCGAGGCCGCCGCTGCCCGAACCGCAGCGGAGGCGGCGAGAAAAGAGGCCGAAGACGCCGAGAGTGGTGCCGCCACCGCCCGAGCTGCCGAGGGGCGGCGCGGCAGGAGGTGATCCGCAAGGATCTGGCCCTGGTGGGGCGGGCCGGCTGATCGAGGACCTTAGGTCCGAGAAGCTCCTCACGCTGCCGAGAAGCGCAGGCTGGAGCAGCGTGCTGAGGGCCTGACCAGCGACCTCGCCGCACTGGGGCAACACTGCGACGGTGAGGCTTACACCTTGTTCTTGTTTGGGTCTCGAAGTTTTTTGTTACGCCGCAGTCTCACTCTTCCTTGTTTGTTGCGCAGGGGTCGAGAAGACGGTCGAGGAGCTCCGCGGGACGAACCAGGCTCTCTTGGACCAACTCCAAGACGAGACGATGGTGGCGGAGCGGGCTCGCTCCTCTCTCGACCGGCTCGGCCCATGTGGGGTGCTCCTCCTGTGACCGCGGCAGAAGGTGCAGTGGCTCGGGGCGATGCCTTGGTCGACGCCTTGTGCTTCTTCGACGCAGCGCGCGGGACCGTGTCCGGCAAGCTCTCCATCACGGCGTCAAGCAGACACTCGCGGTCGTTCGCTCCGGTTTCCGCTTCCCGGTCCACGTTGTCGCGAATGGCTTCATCGAGATCGAGGGGAAGGATGAGGAGTGGAACAACCGCCGTGTCGACAAAATTTTGGAGAAGATGGAGAGGCCGGGGACGTCGCTCGCGAAGATCTTCGAGGAGACGTGCTGCCTCCTGACGCCAGCAGCGGTGTCGGGAGCCCTCCTCCTTCGAGCTCGGGCGTCGAGGTTGAGCCCGCGGCGGAAGACCTCGAGGAGTACCGCACCGACGAAGACTAGGGCCTGCGCGCCAAATTTGGGCACCGGGGCCCTTGTAAGAATTTTATGACGTGAATGAGGGTACGTCGAGACCCGAATGTATATATGACTTGTTTGTTTAAAGGGTTGTTTTCCTTTCAAATGCGTTTGACCACTTCTCTTTGTCGCAAGCTCGAGTTTCTGCTAACTTAGTCTGTGTTCCTTCGATACGTCGCGAGCCCCTCGAGGGGAGGCGTAGGTAGGGCACCGTAGCCCGGGGGCGTAGGTGGCCGTCTACGTCGACGCCCCCGACCTTGGAGGCTCGAGGTACTTTAGGATTTAGACGTCGCTAGTTCACTCGAGGCACGAGTCGAGACGAGGGTCAAATTTTTAGAAAAGAAAACGCGTATTTTTTCCGGAGTCTGGGGGAGGCCCCCCCGTCAGCCCCCGAGGGAGGCTTGACCCTGAGCAAAGCAGGGTCGAGGCTACCTTAAGATGCGAAGCAACATGAACGACAATGCACGAGTTTGTTCATTCATTTGACATGTTTGTACAAAGTGATAAAATGAACAAGGCCTCGAGGCCTTTAAGGGTAGAAGCGACGTAGCTGAGATATGTTCCACGCGTTCGCCAGGATCCTGCCTTGGTCGTCGTAGAGCTTGTATGTTCCTGGCTTGAGCACTTCGGCCACGGTGTATGGGCCTTCCCACGGAGGGTGAGCTTATGGCGCCCTCGATTATCTTGCAGCCGTCGAAGCACGAGGTCCCCCACCGCCAGGTCCCTTTTGCGCACGTGCTTGTCGTGGTAGCATCGAAGTGTTTGCTGGTAGCGTGCAGAGTTGATGAGCGCCACGTCTCGGGCCTCCTCGAGCTGGTCCTTGGCGTTGGCGAGCCTTTCGTCGCTGGTTTGCTCGTTGTAGGCTCGAAGTCGAGGTGAGCCGTACTCGAGGTCCGTAGGTAAGACGGCCTCTGCGCCGTAGGTTAGGAAAAACGGAGTGAACCCGGTGGCTCGACTCGGCGTAGTCCTGAGGCCCACAGCACCGAGGGGAGTTCTGTAGCCCACCCCTTTCCGAAATTCTTGAGGGTCTTGAACAGCCTCGGCTTTAGCCCATGGAGTATCATGCCGTTGGCGCGCTCGACCTGCCCGTTGCATTGGGGTATGCGACCGAGGCCCAGGTTACGCGAATGTTGTTGTCATCGCAGAAGTTGGTGAACTTTTTGCCCGTGAATTGGGTGCCATTGTCGGTGATGATGACATTAGGCACCCCGAACCGGTACATGATGTTGGCGATGAACTCGACAGCCCTCTCGGAGGTGGGGTCTCCTATCGGCTTAGCCTCGATCCACTTGGTGAACTTGTCGACGGCCACGAGCATGTGTGTGTACCCTCCACTTGTCCTTTTGAGGGGACCCACAAGGTCGAGCCCCCAAACGGCAAATGGCCAAGTGATTGGGATCATCTGCAGGGCGTGTGCGGGCTGGTGCGTTTGCTTGGCGTAGAATTGACACCCATGGCACGCTTGGACCAAACGCTTGGCGTCCCCAATGGCGGTCGGCCAATAGAAGCCTTGACGGAAAGCGTTCCCAACCAGGGCCCTCGGCGCTGCGTGGTGGCCGCAAGCCCCCGAGTGCATATCGTCGAGGAGCTTGCGCCCTTCCTCGAGTGGGATGCAGCGTTGAAGGATCCCAGTCGGACTTCGTCGGTATAGCTCCCGTTCGTCGCCGTAGATGACGTAGGTCTTGGCCCTCCGAGCGATGCGTCGGGCCTCCGTCTTGTCTTCTGGTAGCTCGCCTCGCGTCAGGTAGTCGAGGTAGGGCGTCCGCCAGTCGAGGGGCCGTGATGACGAAGAGGCGTGTGCGTCGACCTGCATCGCCTCGCGGACGTCGAGGGGTCCTTCTCGAGGGTGGCGTTGAGAGTCGAGCCCCCGTGTCTTGCTCGAGGGTGGCGTCGAGGGGCCAGCCCCCGGGTCGATTTCGACGGATGGCTCGAAGACGTCCCTCGAGAAGATCTCTGGGGTACCGTGCCGCGCGTGGACGCCAACTTTGCCAGCTCGTCTGCGGCCTCGTTGTACTTCCGAGCTATGTGTTGAGCTCGAGGCCGTAAACTTGTCTTCCAGCTTGCGCACCTCCCCGCAGTATGCCTCCATCTTGGGATCGATGCAGCTTGAAGCCTTCATAACCTGGTTGATGACGAGCTGCGAGTCTCCTCGGGCGTCGAGGCGTCGGACCCCGAGCTCGAGGGCGATGCGCAGCCCATTGACGAGGGCCTCGTACTCGGCGACGTTGTTGGAGGCGGGGAAGTGCAAGCGTAGCAGGTAGCGCATGTGTACTCCGAGGGTGAGATGAAGAGCAGGCCTGCTCCTGCCCCCGTCTTCGTGAGGGATCCATCGAAGTACATGGTCCAGAGCTCGGCTTGAATCTGTGCCGGCGGGAGCTGAGTGTCGGTCCATTCAGCAACGAAGTCCGCCAACGCTTGCGACTTGATGGCCTTTCGCGGGGCATAGGTGATGGTCTCCCCCATTAGTTCGGCGGACCACTTGGCGATGCGCCCCGTGGCCTCCCGATTGTTGACGATCTCTCCGAGGGGGAAGGACGACACCACCGTCACGGGATGAGCGAGGAAGTAGTGCTGGAGCTTGCGCCTTGTGACGATGATGCCGTAGAGCAGCTTCTGGATGTGCGGATACCGGACCTTGGCCTCGGAGAGTACCTCACTGGTGAAGTATACCGGTCGTGGACCGGCAATGTATGACCCTCCTCGTGCCTCTCGACGGCTATGACCGCGCTAACCACCTGAGTGGTTGCGGCCACATAGAGGAGGAGGGGCTCGGGGAAATCGTCACCTTCGGCTGGTCGCGGGGGCACGAGAATTGGTGCAGAAGTCAGCAACCCCTTCAACCTTGGTTAAGGCCTCCTCGCTTCGGCGGTCCACGCAAAGTGTTCCGTCTTTTTTAGCAGGCGGTAGAGGGGTAGTGCTTTTTCCCCCCAGCCTTGAGATGATCTGCTGAGAGCGGCTAGGCAGCCTGTCACTTTCTGCACACCCTTGAGGTCACGAATCGGGCCCATCCTCGTGACTGCTGAGATTTTTTCAGGGTTTGCCTCGATCCCCCGTTGTGAGACGATGTAGCCAAGTAGCATGCCTCGAGGCACACCAAAGACAACACTTCTCGGGGTTGAGCTTCACATTCTTGGCCCGGAGGCACTCGACGTGGTCTCGAGGTTGCTGATGAGGTTCCGACTTTTTTAGTTTTAAACACGATGTCATCGGACGTAGGCCTCGACGGTCTTGCCTATGTGCTCGCCAAAGATGTGCTGCATACATCGTTGGTACGTTGCCCCCCGGCGTTTCGAAGGCCGAAGGGGCATCGTAACATAGCAATACATACCAATGGCGTGATAAAAGAGGTCGCGAGTTCATCGGATTTTCTCATCCTAATTTGGTGGTAGCCGAATACGCATCAAGGAACGAAAGCACTTCGCACCCGCAGAGGAATCGACGATCTGGTCAATTCTAGGTAAAGGAAATGGAACTTTTGGACATGCTTTATTCAGACCATGTAATCTACACACATCCGCATTTTTCCATTCTTTTTCCTAACTAGTACAGAGGTTAGCTAGCCACTCTGGGTAAATACCTCCTTGATGAATCCGGCCGCCAAAAGCTTGTGCACCCCTCCTCGCCGATGATCCTGCGCTTTTCCTCGTCGAGCGGCGCAGGCGTTGCTTCACCGGTCTGGACCCGGCCTGGATCTCCAAGGCGTGCTCGGCGACTTCCCTCGGTATGCCCGGCATGTCCGAGGGGTTCCACGCAAACATGTCGATGTTCGCGCAGAGAAAGTCGACGAGCACTGCTTCCTATTTGGGCTCGAGGCTGGTACTGATGGTCAGCGTCTTGCCATTGGCCGAGGTCGGGTCGACGGGTATTTGCTTGGTGTGCTCAGCCGGCTCGAAGATGCCGGCGTGACGCTTTGCTTCTGGGGCCCCTCGGTGGCCAGAGCTGCCAAGGCCTCGAGCGAGTCGAGGTGGACGTTGGCCTCCCCCCGCTCGACGCATCCACGTCGCAGTGGTATGCGTGCTCGTAGGGGTGTCAACGGTGATGACCCCTTTTGGCCCCGGCATCTTGAGCTCAAGTACGTGTAGTTGGGAATCGCCATGAACTTGGCGTAGCCTGGCCGGCCGATGATGGCGTGGTAGGTCCCTTGGAAGCCGACCACCTCGAAGGTGAGCGTTTCCTGACGGAAGTTTGCCGGCGTGCCGAAGCAAACCGGCAGGTCGATGCGCCCGAGGGGGTGGGCCTTCATTCCTGGTACTACTCCGTGGAACCCCCCCACGCTAGTCGGAGCTGTCCCTCTGAAATCCCCAGGAGGTCGAGGGTCTCGAGGTATATACGTTGAGGCTCGAGCCCCCATCCATCAACACCTTGGAGAACCGAACGTCGACTATGACGGGGTCGACGACGAGGGGGTAAGCCCCCGGGTTTATGACACGGTCCGGATGGTCGTCACGGTCGAACGTGATTGGCGCATCGGACCAGTCAGGTACCACCGGGGGCGTCGTGGCTAAGCGAAAAGATTTCCCGGCTCTCCTTCTTTCTTTCTCGAGCTGAGAGCCCGACGGTCGACCCCCCGTAGATCATGTAGCAGTCGCGCACCGGGGAAGTCGCCATCTGCGTTCCTGCGCCGCCTGCCGCCGCGTCGATCGGTATCCTTTCCCTTAGGCGCGTCTTCCCTCTTATCGCCGAGCTTGGAGTAGTAGCCCTTCACAGTCGGCAGTCTTTCAACTTGTGGTTTACGGGGCCCCTGTGGTAGGTGCAGGGATCCTCGAGCATCTGGTCGAAAACAAGCCCGTCAGGGGGCCTCGGGGCTTCTTAGGCTCGAGGACGCCCGCGAGCACCTCTTTGGTCGTCGTCGTCATCGGCGCCACGCTTCGCCTTCTGGCCCTTGCGTTTGTTTTTCTTCCTTTTGTTGCCGTCATTGCTGTCGTTCTTGGCGTCGTTGCCCTTGTTGGAGCCCTCTGGCGCGATCACCGTCTTGCCTTTGTTCGTGGAACGGCCAAAGAAGGCCCCCACTGCTTCGTCGCCCGAAGCAAAGCTGGTAACGCGATCCATCAGATCCTCGACCGTCCCGGGACGGTAGCGTCCTAGCTCATGAACAAGCTCTTGGCATGTCGTGCCCGCGAGGAACGCTGAGATGACGTCCTCGTCAGGCACGTGGGGAGCTCGAGACGCTGCTTCGAGAATCGTCGAGCAAAGTCGGGAGGGCTCGTCCGCCGCCTGCCGGCAACGCCGTAGGTCCCAGGGGTTGCCTGGACGCACGCAGGTCCCCTTGAAATTCCCGTCGAAGACCCTGACTAGGTCGGCCAGTCATGGATCCGATCCGGCGGAGCCCCTCGAGCCATCGGCGGGCGGTGTCCGAGAGATAAAGTGGGAGTTGACGTATGATCACGCGGTCGTTGTTCTTCGCTCCGCCCAGTTGGCAGCCAAGGCGGAAGTCCGAGAGCCAGAGCTTGGGCTCGACCTCCCCGTCATACTTCACGATGTTGGTCGGCGGTCGGAGCGGTCGGGGAGGGTCGAGCTGCGGATGGCCCGGCTGAAGACTCGGGGGCCCGGGGGCTCGAGGACCTGCCGGTCCTCGTCGCTGTCGTAGCGCCCCCCTCGATGGGCGCTAAAGCCACGCTCTTTGGCCCCCTTGTCCTTGCGCCGTCGGTTGATGTCGTTGCGGGCGTCGTTGGGGTCTCGAGGTGGCCGGTTGTCGACGATCCGTTCGCGGACTGGCCTAGCTCGAGAGGCGTCCGGCTGGTGGACGGATGCCTCGCGAGCGTCGTGGGGCGTGTCCGCCGGTCTCCCCCCGGCTGCTCCGCGTCGGCGTGACGCCGAGCTCTCGGCCTGCTGTACCGCGGCTGTCTCGAGGAGGTTTTTCATTTCTCCGAGCATGCGCCTGGCATCGGGGTTGGAGACGGCGGCAGGTCACGGAGCATCATAGCCGCCGCCACCACGTTCTCCCAGCTCGCGGGAAACATACCTCAGGGCGTGCTGGTGCCCGTCCTCGAGGATCCGCCGGTGGACCTCTCGAGCCCGGCCTCGAGCTCCGGCTCCTCGGGGCTGGGGTGGTCCTGCATCAGGGTTTGCCGGAGCTGCAGCAGGTGTCCGTTCTTCTCTTCCTCGGCTTTGGTGATTGCCTCTTGCACTTGTGCGAGTTGCGCCGCCCGGCCATCGTCGTGCTTAGGCGGTACAGCCGGTGCTGGAGGTTCGTCCCTTCCCTGAACGCGTGATCCGCCTGCCGCGGCCACGTCGCTAGGTCCCTCTAGGTCGAGCGCCGGCCTGTCGTCGTCGCCTTCGTCCTCGGTATCGCATACGACTCCCTCGAGTTGGAAGCACTCCCTGGTGGGATCTCAGAGGTCGGGGTCGTGGTAGTCGTATTCGTCGGAGTCGGAGCTGTTGACGGCACGCCGCCTTGACCGATGCTGGGGCCGCAGCTCGCGGTACCATTCTCCGACGGTGGCTCGCCGAGGTGGCTCGAAGGCTCGCAAGAAGTCGCGGTCGACGCACGCGGGGTGGACGATCTCCAAGGCTGGCCATGGCCTGCAGCAGCGCGCCCGAACGCTGCTCCCGGTCCGCCATCGTCTGGTCCCGATGGTGCTCGTCGAGGCGGTGGGCGTATACAGCCGCAGAGTTGTCGAGGCCGACCAGGAACCGCTGCGTCGAGCGCGGCGCAACCCGTGCGGGAGGAGGCTGAGTGGCGTCGACGGCGCATGGCTCGGAGGCCTCTGGCCTGGTTCCTGGTCCGTACGCATGATGAATGTGAAGTCGCTGGGCGGGCGCGGGTGCGCCCTGGAGGTCTCCGGCCGTGCGCCGGGCTGGTTTCCCTTGGGGACCCTGCACCGGCTACGGGGGCGTAGGTGTTTGCCGCGGGCGCCGCCTGCGCCCGGCGACGACGTGACGACGGCGCCGCTCGCGATGTGGCGACGTGTGGTGGTGCGGGCGACGCGTCACGCCCCCCGCGCGGGTGGCGTGACACGCACTCCGCTCGGGCCCTCCGTGGAGAGCAGAGTCAGCTCGTTGCCGTTGCCTGTGGCCAGGAACTCGAGGCTCCCGAACCAGACGACGACCCAGCCGAGATGGAAGAGGGGATGAAGCCATCCAGGAATCAACGAGAAATCGGCTCGGACACGCGAAGCCCCCTACCTGCGCGCCAACTGTCGGTGTTTCGTACCCGGGTATTACACCAACGAGTGATATGATCGCGTGCTTCTCTTCCAGGATGGTGATGCAAGAGGACACAAGGATTTATCCTGGTTCGGGCAAAGAAGGCCCTACATCCAGCGGGGGGGATGTTCTTGTATTACTTGCACCTAAGTGCTTGTACAGGGGAGAATACAAGCTCAGTGAGCGTGGACAGGAGTCCGGACTCGTGCCTGTGTGTGGACTCGTGTGTTGTCTTCGTCGTCTTGAATGAGGGCCCTAGTGTCCCCTTTTATAGAGCAAGGGGAGGCCAGGGTTACATAAAGGTATTACAGGTGTCGGGGCGTATGGTGCCCCATACGGAGAAGGGTAGGAACCCTGTCTTGTCGGGGCCACTGGAGCCGATGTGATCGTGCTGTTGAGGCGTCCTTGGGTCGTGGCTTCCATCCTGGGCGCGGACGTGGTGGCGCGACAAGGCGGGAGCCGTACAGCACCCATCCCGGAATGTACAGTACGCGGCGGGGTCCCTCCGGGTCTTGGGGTACCTGTCCTCCAATAGCATGAAAGTAGTTAGGGCTCGAAGGACGCGGAGCCGGCTTCGAGGTGGTGCCACGGGGGCTCGAGGGGCGCGGAGCCGGCCTCGAGGGGTTACAGTGCGGGGCTCGAGGGCGCGTAGCCGGCCTCGAGGGGTTACAGTGCAGGGCTCGAGAGCGCGTAGCCGCCTCGAGGGTTACAGTGCAGGCTCGAGGGCGCGTAGCCGACCTCGAGGGGTTACAGTGCAGGGCTCGAGGGGCGCGTAGCCGGCCTCGAGGAGTTGCAGTGCCTGGCTTGGCCGAACAGTGCTGTACTGGTGCCCTTTTGCCCATGCTTGTGTGAAAACGAGACTTTGACCCTTACACCCGAGTTACTGTGGTACATGCTGTGCACTAGTGGACATGACCGGAGTAGGTGAAGACATTAATGCGTGGTATGGGCTGGTACGGCTGTCTGTACAGCTCGAGGTCCGTTCGTTAAGGCTCGAGGTGTGGGGGGCGCTCGCCCGAGGCCTGGAGGGCTCGGGCGAGACGGAGAGCGACCGTGCTCGCCCGAGGCCTTGCTCGGAGGGCTCGGGCGAGGCGGAGAAAGAGCGTTCGCCCGAGGCCTGGCTGGGAGGGCTCGGCGAGACGGAGACAAAGCGTTCGCCCGAGGCCTGGCTGGGAGGGCTCGGGCGAGACGGAGATAGAGCGTTCGCCCGAGGCCTGGCTGGGAGGCTCGGGCGAGACGGAGATTGAGCGTTCGCCCGAGGCCTGCTGGGAGGGCTCGGCGAGACGGAGATAGAGCGTTCGCCCGAGGCCTGGCTGGGAGGGCTCGGCGAGACGGAGATAGAGCGTTCGGGTGTTTGCGTTGATTGGGGTACCCTTTTTCGTACCACCGACATTTTACAATTGACTCTCTATACCATGTAGTATTTTAGAAAATATGAACTTGAATTTTCTGCAAGAATTTAAAAATTTAAAATCCTCTTTTAATTAATAAATGGATGGTTTTGGATTTTTAGAAAATCATTTATAACTCAAAAAATCATGAGATAAATTTTTGTGAGCTTCCTATGCCATGTTTAGTCTCTGGTGAAATTTTGAAGTCTTTGGAGCAAGTTGATTTTTTGAGCATTTATTTTAATTGTTAAATAGTGCCTTCTGTTAATTAATGTCTGATTTTATTTGAGCACCTTAATGACCTCCAAAATTATGAAATTTGTTTTGCCATCTACCTACACCATAATGAACTTATGTGATTAATTTGGTAATTTTTGGAGCAACTGCATAAAATGACCTTTTTAAATAATTAAGAAAAATAGAAAAGAGATTAGGGTTCATGTGGTATGCCCTGTTTTGCATTGTTCATGATAGATACTCATGTGCATGCATCATTGGCATTCGTATAGTCACCGAAGAAGGAGTCAAGATCGAGGCAGCCGCTGACGAACCTGTCCCCGAGGCTACCCCGAGCTCCGACAACTGCTCCGCCGCTCTCGAGCCTGCCCTCTTTGCTCTTCAAGGCAAGCCCCGGTGCATTTAACCTTTTTCCTTGAATTTATAAAATGATTTCCTTAAATGCTTTTGAGTTAAATTATTGTATTAGGTTTATAGGAGTTGTGTGCTATCCTAATTGATGCACTATCCACCTTGACCACTGATACACCCGATACCTGCTTTTCAAAAGTATTTGAAAAATGCTTAGCAATGCTTATTGAATTAGACTTTGCAATAAAATGCCAATTTCAAAAGTGTGATCACTTGAGGAATGTTTATGGGAATTTGGTTTTACTCCCCGGCATTGACTTGGTATCTGATCCGTACCTTGTCAATTGCGAGGAGAGATTGTCCGAGCGTACGGTGCCGTCATGTTGTAGTCCGGGACTCAACAGTTGACACCGACCGGGACAGGGTTGAAAAACTGACAGGACTATTACGCTTGGGTGAGATATGACCAAGGTATAGTTCTGGCTGGAAATTAGGGACCATCCGTATGGGGCCTGCTGGTCAAGACTTGTAACTATTCACATACTACGGAAAGCTCTGGCTCCGAGGAATACTTTATTGGACCGACAACCGCGCACTGGGAGTGGAGAGATGGCGGAAGTAGCATGTACCCACGTGGTCGTCGTACCTGGATAGGAGTGGTGTACTGTACTTCCGGTGGCGTAGGACCGGGCCAATCTTGGAGGAATCGTGGTAGACGATTGGCATATGCAAGCTTGGGTGCTACATATGCAGTGTGGATAGGGATCCTCAGCTGAGTATTATTTATCCGGATTAACGTTGCTCCTCGGTTATGGAGACTTGGTCACTGACTGTCAACGGAGAGTGGTTCTCACCTAGGTATGTTTTGAAATGTAAAATGAATCATGAACGATGAAGAATTGAGGAATACTGAATCTTTCCAAAGTAAAATAAGATTTACAAAAATGCTTTTCTGCAAATACTTGGTCTTGCTTAAACCTTACCTTGACTACCCTAAGCCTCTCATTCCTGAGTCTTCTCCCTTTTTCTTAGTCGGGTAAGTCTTGTTGAGTACCCCAGTACTCAGGGTTTTTTACCCATGCTGCAGGTATGACAGAATCCCCGATGTGTCTTGCACCCTGCTGTGTGACCATCGTCCAGGAAGAGGCCGATGAGGCCGAAGAATAGTTGTACACCCTCGGGCTGGGTGATTATAAGTATCTTTGCTGTTCTCCACTATGTTGCCTATGTCTATTTCTATTATCAGAACTTGGTTGTAATAACTGCACCTCAATTTCTATTTGGAACCCTGCTTTGTAAAACTATTGTTATTTAAGTCTTCCGCTCTTTATTCCGATAAGTATTTGTAAAAGTATGCAATGCTGTAACCAAATTGTGAGATGATCCTGCGGACATTGGTCGCAGATGTAGCCCAGTGATGGACAGTCTTAATTAAATGGAACATGGGATCGGTTGTCAGAGGTTGACAGGGACCTGTGGACCATGAGATTAGGGCCGTTCCGTCACAACTATCACACTGGGCAGACGCCCGGGAGGACCATTGACATGGGGCGGTGGAGGTGGAGGAGCAGCATGACCACTCCCACCAGCACCACTGCCACCACCCCTGCCGCTGTCGACACTCCGACGACCCATGGACGAATGCCCACGAACCTGTCGAGTGACATTCTTTCACTGCTCCCACCGGCTCGGGCACGACGCCCGGGATTGCGTCGCTGCTGCTCTCCCTGCTGCACATCACCTTGCCCCAAAGCAACATACTCTTCCTCGTCATCATCTCTAGCCTGACGAGCATCACGAGAAGGCCTTCGGCTATGCGACATCTAGAAAAAGATAGCATAGACCAATATGAGACACAGATGATAACACAACAACTTCAACGGATGCAGCAAAGAAGGGAACTGTTAACACCAGATTTTTGCACGCATGAGGATATGACAGGGGGGTCTAGCCAGCAGAGAAGAGAAGGATTCGACAAACCTTCAGACGGCTATTGGGTCCTCAAGACTTTCGGTGAATGCTTGCGCGGTCGGCTACTTTGTGAAATAGTGGCCCCATTCGGGAAAATGGATGATATAGGTAAAGCCGGCTTGCATGAGAAGATGCGTGATGATGGAAGACGCTGAAAGAATTAGGAATATGATTTATATCTTTCCGTATTTTTAGTCGTAATCATCCAGGATTCGTGTTTCGTCCGGGTATAAATATAGCCCTCGACCATTGTAAAACTATTCACACCACATCAATACAAAACCGCCCCCATGCCATCTTCGAGTCCTTAAGTCGTGTCGTCGAGTTCTTCGAGAGGAATCATCGATCCGTCGACCTCCGTAAGTACCGGCAACCTTGCTATCATGTCTAGTATCATGCGGTGGATTTAGATATGATGCAAGTAGTCTCATATGTTAAGCTTAGTATCGTGCGACGGATTTAAGCTTATGATGGGAAGTTTTTCTTATGCCTTGTATCGTGCGACGGATTAATTCATGAGTAAAAATAGTTATCGACTCTGTTAGATTTGGTAGGTCTAATAGATTCATCAAGTTATCATGTGTTATATGTTTTATTCATTTAATTCGTACAACACCGCTTTTTGCCCATCTAGATTGATCTTCGTTCGGCCTTGTTGCACGAGTTTGTTTGTGCTTTGCTGATTATAAGATCATAATGGTCGAACTGACTTTCAATCTAGATTGTTACATGTTGTGGGTTCATGCATGTCGATCATGTTTAGACTTTGATAGAGCTGGGTGCTATGCGGCAGGTGCAGGTTTTAGATTAGTTTAACCATGCTTGGCTTGTATGTTTCTTCTTCATGGACCCCAGTTCGGCTAGTTTGCCGATTCTGGTTAAGCTTACATGAGTAATGAGTTTTTTATAGATCTGTCCAGATGTACGTGTGCTTTTAGCTTCTTATAATTAGATCGTATCATGCGGTGGATTAATCTAATTATAAGGAGTGGCGTAGATTTATAGCAAGTGGTATCATGCGGTGGATTAGCTTTGCTTGAGTTTACACCTGACGGGTTATGAAGACTAGACGTGCGGCAGACTAGCTGGATTAGCCTATGCATATGTCATCTGAATAGATTTATATCTACGAATTGCCCTTTTATCTCTTGTTACTTATGCGTTCAGCATTCGATATGCTCACAAGCTTTATCTTTATACTTGCCAAATGACATTATAAATCTGTTCCGACAAACAGCTTCTATAGCTGTGTGCCGTCGTGATTGGCTTTCAAAGCCATACATATGGAACTGTCTGTCTGTCTCACCCGGCATGTTCCAAGGTATTCTCACACTTTTATCCCTTGTTGGTTCTCAGGTCAAACCGACTAGCACGTCTCCGGATTCAGTACGCTCCGGGCACCCGATTGAAGCCAGCCTCGTTCGGCTTGCTATGTGCCTTGACGCGAGACATCACGTTTTGCGTCAACACACTTTTTGGCACGCCCGGTGGGACCACTTCATTTCAAGATGTCTGAGATTAACGAAGATCAAGTCTTCGAGGTGACCATGGACGATTTGCCGCTAGAATCAAAAGATCTGGTGCAGCGAGCTTGTGATGAATTCCAGCGCAAGTGCTTGGAGACCTTCTCCAAGAATAAAAGCGGCAAAGTCTATCAGAAGCAGACGTTCCCGAAGGTTGTTCCTCATCACCAACTTGAGCTGCCTGACGGTAGCGAAGAAGCGGCTCTCCAGAAGATGGCGAAGATGATGCATAGGATCGTATCAGGAGCAGTGACCAGTCATCAGTCGGCTTTCTTGAACACCTTTCGTGCTGTCATGGTCGATACTTTCTGTCCAACCATAGATAAATACTTTGAGGAGGCTGCTGGTCCAATACGGGGACCGTTGTTGTTCCAAGTACCTCAACGACGGAGGATTGCCGAAAACAGTGGAGCTGGCCCAAGCACAGGAGGGGTGGTTTCTCAGGAGATGCAACGACCTCCCCAAACCTATGGCCAGCTCGCGTTCGGCACAACGGGGAATATCCCACAATCTGCTTCTAGAGTGTGTCCTGTAGCAAACAGGATATAGAAAGATATGTTTGGAGATGGATATCGGGAGTTTACGGACTATAACTCGATCAATGCTCTTCCGAATCTAGGCTACGGGAGTTCAGCAGGATTACATACTAGGGGGCAAGCACAAATAGCTCCTGATTCAAATGTTGACCTCATCATACATAAAATGGCTGATATGATGCAGAATCAGTTCGGCCTAAAGCTAAAGAATCAAACATACACATACAAGTCTCCTTACCCAGAGTGGTACAATCGGGTGGCTCTTCCTCCGAGAGTCAAGCCTCCTACTGACCTTACCAAGTTCTCGGGCCAAGATGACACCAGTACGAGGGAGCATATCAGCCGTTACCTGATGCAGCTTGGTGAAGCATCGACAGATGAAGCTTGGAGGATTCGATACTTCCCGTTGTCGTTGACAGGACCAACCTTTTCTTGGTTCGCCTCTCTGCCGGCAAATTCTATCAATACGTGGGCAGAGCTGGAGCAGAAGTTCCACTCATATTTCTTTACGGGGACCAGCGAGAAAAAGTTGGTTGATCTTCAGGGAAACCAAAAATCTTTGCTATTCTTTAAACTTGCCGGATGACCAATTGCCGGGAATAGCTATAGCTGGCATGTTGCCGAGTATCAAGGAAAGGCTGTTCGGCATGGAGTTTGAGGATCTCGGGCAGTTATCACAAAGATTGGCAACAATGAGCAATCAAGCTCAGGGATTCAAGAGGAACAATCAGTTCCAGAAAGGTGACATAGCAGCCGAGATGTATCAGGCTTTCCTAGAGGAAGCAAATGAATATGATGATGAAGATGAGGTGGCTGCAGCTGAGATAACCTGGTCTAAAGAACCAACTCAAGTCAATCAACGGTGGCTGAGGCAACACAAAGGTACTTATGACTTTGATGTGTCCAAGTCAGACAAATTATTTGAGCACTTGTTGAAGGAGGGACGCATCAAGTTGCCGGAAGGTCATCATATGCTGCTTCCTGAGGGCGTCAAAGACAAGAAGTATTGTGGTTTCCACAACACTAAATCCCATTCCATAAATGATTGCCGAGTGTTCAGAGATCGGATCCAGAAGGCTATTCAAGGTGGACATCTGAGGTTTGATGGAAAGATGAAGATTGATGGTAGCCCTTTTGAGTAGAATACCGTGTCTTTCTCTGTTAACATGATCAATATAGCCGATCCTAGGGGAAAGGGAAGATGAAAGTTTTAACCTCTGATAGAGCGAGGGAAGCTGGCACTATTGATCCCGATCGGCAGATTACGAAAGGAGAGCTTCAGCAGAAAGTTCGGTTCCAAGATAGCCGAATCAAGATGGGTAACACCTCCAGGCCCAGGGTCATGACGCGCATTTTGTTGAATAAGTGGCATCGGGAATAGGAATGGTACCAGAAGCAGAGGTTTTATGAAGAGCAAAAGTTCCTGGAAAAGCAGAGGAGGTACGAGGAAGAGATGTACCGAAAAGAACGAGAAGATATGGGGGAGCAGGATCAATCTCATTGGGAATGCTCGTTCTTCCAGTATTGTTGGAACGAAGGCTTGAAGCTGCCTGTTAAGAACAACTGCCCTGAATGCAGTAATCAATACTCCGAGTACAGGCAATCTCGAGTCAACCGCCAATCTGTCCATGAAAGGCTTAGGGCACGAATCCCTGAGGACGATCGACGCTTAAATATAAATAATTCTGAGAATCGGCAGGGAAGATTTGCCGATCAAAGTTGGGCTCATACTGAAGAAGAAGAATACCATGAATATGTCTGGCAAAAAGGACAATGGTGCCCGCCAGGTTTAAGGAAAAGCCAGAAGAGGAGGGTGCGGCGTTTAAGGAACAAAGAATTGGCACAAGTGGGCACTAGAGCAAAACAAGTCTAGCGTCCTAAAGAAGGGCCGAGTGAAGGTAGTCGTTCGGCTGATACGTGCATGACATTCTTTTTACCATCAGAGTTCATAGCCCCTGAGAATCAAGATGTCTAGGAGGAGGCATATTCAGACTTCGATGAAAGTGAGTTTTAGGACTTATTGGTTCATCTCGTTTTGGCTCAGAGGGCGGTATTTGATAAACCAATCGGGCATCGACTCTTGAAGCCACTTTATATGAGGGGGTATGTCAATGGCAAACCACTGACCAAGATGTTCATTGATGGGGGGGCTGCTATAAACATCATGCCGTATACCACCTTCAGAAAGCTCGGCATGACAAGTGAAGATCTATTGAAGACCGACATGGTGTTGAGAGATTTTGCAGGCAATTCTTCTGATACTCGAGGGGCAGTCCATGTCGAGTTGATGATTGGGTCTAAGACCTTGATCACTACCTTCTTCGTCATTGATGGCAAGGGGGCATACAATTTGCTGCTAGGAAGAGATTGGATACATGCAAACTGTTGTGTGCCATCGACTATGCACCAGTTCCTCATCCAGTGGATTGGAGATGATATTGAGAGCGTCCATGCTGATGATTCCGTAAGTATTGCTAATACAGAGCCCATCTACTGGGAGTATGAATGTGTCGAGTGTTTCTCTGGAAGAGCTTGGGAAGCAGGTCCTGTGAATGTCTTCGACGAGGACCAACAGCCGATTCAGATAGTCGGCTCTCAGAGTAATTTTTAGAATCCAACGAATGGTAATGGAGAGAAGGATCGAGACCAAAGTTTCGTATCGGCTGGCAAGGAATAAAGTGTTGATAATGAAGCCGAAGTTGGATCGACGTACACAAGTTTGGGTTTCGAGTATGTTTTGAAATTGACGAATTTCTAAAGGATTCTATTTTACTTCTCCATTACTAGAAAAGGGATCAGAAGAGGTTTATGCAAGGTGGCGTACAACGAAAACCTTTGGTGAAATTGAAAATTTATGAAAGACACTTCTATGACTTGATGATCGTTTCGGGTTGTACGTAACGGCCGATGGTCTTATAATAGGATCGGCCCTTATTTTTGAAGCTTAAAAGATAAGATATGTAGCATTTTACCTTAGCCGAAAATGTCAAACCCCAGGAAAGGGTATTCAGCTGTGACAAATTTTTGATTCTGAGTGTACTGCTTGTCAGTTGAAGCTTCGACACTACTTGTTAAAAGCCAAACGCATGGAAATTATGTAAGTCGAGAGATGTTTTTATATAGCCGATGTAGGAGTATCGCCTTTAGCGGAAAAAATATTTCACATGTGTCAAGTTATAGCCGATATCCTATTTATATCGCCTTCAGTACAGATATTCATGACCTTGGTGACCCTAGCGTTTTTCAGGTTAGCAGGTTTATCGGGGAAAGAGAAAGGTAGAATGCAGTAAGTGCAATGTCGAGTGACATGACGTGTTGAGAATGAGATTTAGTCGGCTGGGATGACGTCATACATTCGGCAAGCGTTCTTCTGAAGAAATGTTGTGAACGAAGAAAGTCATTGATAAACATTATTCAGAGAAGAGCAAGTTCATCTGCTGCAAACTTTATTTATAAATCTATCCTGGTACAAGCTGCTCTCGGAATAATTCGTTCACAATGGATTGCGGGTAGATTGTCTCGGCAATAGCGGCTGCATGATTATCATAAATCTCGAGATCTTCAGACTCATCCGGATCCCCGCCTGCGAAGCCAACTTGTAACACTCTGGTGTTAAGCAGACTAAAACCTGACATGTCATCATATGCACTGGCATTTTATCTGAGTAGATAACCTAAGTATGCATTCACTAAAAACAAGTTTAATTTTTCATGCTTGTGCTTAGTTGATAAAGAGTGCTTAAGTTTGAAACCCTAGTTTATGTTTTCTTTTGTTGTGATTAGTGTTTTTGTGCTATAAAAGGGTATCTTGGTAATCTCATATATAGTAACTGAAAATTTGGACCAAATCTTGGTATTATGTCTCAAAGGAGTATTTGGAACATGTTTCAAGTCACCATTGAGGTATAATTCAAATTTGGTCGGAATCCAATTAAATAATTTAATTAATTTTAAAAACCCTATTTTTGTCCCCTTTTTCATAGTTCTAAATCTAAAATGAATTTGGGTAAACTCTAAAAAGCAAAGTTGCTCCATTTTTATAAGGATCAACTTTGATGTATAAAGTTTTCAAGTTTTCATACGAAATAAAAAATAATTGGGAAAATACCCTTTTGCCTTTTTGCCCCCTTTTGATTTTCAAACCCTAATTCAAAATCTAAACATATTTTGCATATGTTGCAAAAATAAAAGATGTTTAGTATTGAATTCTGAACATTTGATATTTTAACATATTTTCAACTTATATTCAAAAATCCTAAGTAATTTCAAAATTTGTGAAAGGGTAGAAAGGAGAGGGGGGGGATATGCTTGTTTCCCTGTTCATGGCGGTGGGCAACCGATGTTTGATCGGTGCTGCCAGCGCGTAGGGCGTCGATCTTTCTCATTTGAGCTCGTGCTTGAGTCCGTGGCAAGGTCAAGCAGCTGTTGGCGCTCTCCCTCGCGTCGTGGCGCCTCCTCCTGAGCTCGCCATCGTCCGTTCGCCACCAAAGCACCGACGGGCTCCAATTCAACCCAATCCCCAAATTCACTGCCTCTGATCATCCTCATCCAAATTTGACCGCAACTATAACTTCTCTACTCACTTGCGCACCTCCAGGACCATCCTTTCTATCTCTACTGCCTCAGAGCGCTTGTGCTCGCCGTTCTTCTTCCCGCCGGGCGAAAACGCCGCCGAGCTCGATCTCACAGTGGTCCGCTCAACCGAGCACTCTTCTACTCTCCCTGTCTCATGTTTCTGTTTTGCCTTGACCCCAGGTTACTCATCGGCTCGATGGTTTTCCTTTTGGCGCTCAGGTCTCGCCGGAACATCATCTTCTTCGCCGGAGCTCGCCGCCGCAAGCCACTGCTCCGTGGAACTTTCCTCTCCGTTCATCCTCCGCTCGAACCAACTACATAGCCAGCATCAGGGTGAGCTACTGGAACTTCCTAGCCCCTCCGTTCTACTGCTACCGGCCTAAGTTCGCCGGAACAGCTCCGCCGTGATCCGGTCTGCCGCCGTGCGTGGCCAGACCACACCGGAGTGGTAGCGGTTAGGGTTAGGAGCTCTATCGGCTGCGGGTGACTTGCCGGTGTTGGTGCTCGCGTCCGTTAGGTCTCTACTGGCCAGAGTTGACCGGCGTAAGGCTCGCCGGCGCTCGGTGCGCCGCCGTCCGCTCTGGCCATGGTCGGGGACCTCACAGTTGTAAAGATAAGAAAGTCCAGGGTGTTGGTTGCAAAGTCCATGACTCATGTTAATAGTGCTCAGGACTGCGGGTTGATTCCTTAGAAGCCGAAGGGCTTTTCTGCAAAAGCGCCAGTGCGCGCGGGCGGGAGTCAGGCCGGGCCGTTTTCACACGCGTTGGGCTGAGCAGAACTGGGCCGAAAGCCTAGTTTGGGCTAGATTTAAGTTTTTCTTTTTCTGGCTTTATGCACAGTAGCTAGTTTTGTTATTTTTGCTATAATTTTTCTATAGCTCTGTTATTTGTGAAATTTGACATGTTAGATGTTAGCATGTCTGTGCTAATATAAAAATTATAAAACTTGTGTTTGGAGTACTTTTACTATAACAATTAAATCTGTACTTTAATTAATAAATGCAACTTTGATGAATTATGTGATTTTCTGTGTTTCTCCAAAAATCATGAAATTTGACATGTGAGTTTATGTCACTGATATCTACCTTCATGTTTAATTTTAGCTCTGTTTGATAAAGTATGATTTGTTCATAAGTAAAAGCTAATTAAAATGACTTATAAAATAAATAGAATTGTTAATCCTTTTAGATTTGTATGATTTTTGGTTTTGTTTGACAATCAGGGGATCAGTAGCATAATTTGCTCCCTGGTTATGGATTCCTTTATGTAAATGGTCTTTTGTTACTTGATTAGTTACATAACCTTGCTTAATAGAGATAATAAAATTTGCTTAGTAATAATATATAGTTTAATAGCTAAGTTGGTTTTGTGGTTTGCAACTATACCGTGATGGAAGATTGTACAAATAAATGTCTACAGTTTAGAAAATTTCCATCTTTACCATGATCATGTCATAAGCATCCCATTGATCATGCATATGCACTTCTACGTGTAGATCTCGTTTCGGAAGAACCGGATCCACAGTGGGTTTCTTCTGAGAGTTTAGATCCTTCTGGTTTTTCTGAGTCTCCGGACTTCGCTAATCACCAAGGCAAGCCCCGGACATTAAACCTATCCTTGTATTTTATAAAGTTATTTATATCACTTGAGTTATTTTGATGCATTGGGTAAATAAGAGATGGGTGAATCCTAGTTGATGCATTACCAACCTTGATGATTCCAACACTTAACCTTGATACCCGTTTTATGAAAATACTTAGTATGCTTAGCCATGCTTTACTACTTCATTTTAGTAGGTGCTTTTAAAAATGGTTGCTAGGTTATGGGATTAATGAATCTTGAGACAACATGATAATTATAGTAACTTACATCAAGAATGGAGTCTTGTTGTAAGGTTACTCAATATAGGACTTTATCGTTGTTGGCCTGCTGTGATTGAGACCTTTGAGTACAGCCTACATGCGGTGGTAAGCCTCATCTATAGCTATTCCGATACTTGAGAATGGCCAACCGCGTACTGGGAGTGGAGAGATGGCGGGAGTAGCGTGTACCCTGGGCTATGAGATAGTCGGGTTCGAGGTGTACTGTACTCTCGGGTGACGCTGGACCCGTTCTTGTATGGGAGGATCTATAGATAGGGTGGACGTATGCAAGATTAAGATCTACATATGTCGTGTGGTACTGAATCCCCAGCTGGGTTTAAACGATTCGAATCGCCGTGTTTCCTCGGATATGGAGCCTCAATCCACTGACCCTCACCGTAGTAATGAATGGGATCTTTATGAGATGAGAACTAAAGATGTGATATTCATATGAAGGTTTGAGAATCCTTGGATAGTTATAAAGCTTAATCTTGAGTTAAAACTTGAAAATAGGCTTTACTATTAGTAAGCTTTTATGCAAAGAAATGTTTTGATCTTGCTAAAGACTTACCTTGAATCCCTATAACCTTCATACCTGAGTCTTCTCCTCTTTCTAGACGGTTAAGTCTTGTTGAGTACTTTTGTACTCAGGGTTCGTTAACCTTTGTTGCAGGTGAGTTTAGTGATCATCCTTTTGGTGGTCAATGTTTCTTCACTCTTATGGAGGAGAGTGATGATGACTGATGTTTGACCTTGGGCAAGTAACCAAAATTGTGTGGTATATGTAATATAAAGTTCCGAACCTTTTATGTATCAAGTACTTCTGGGTTGTAAACTTTTAAACTTAAGTTTCAATCTATGTTATATACTCTTTCCGCTTTTACTCTGATTTATCTTATCCATAAAACTGTTGTAATACTGTGATGCTTGACGAGGGAATTCCTGAAAAGAAGGTAACGTGGATGATTCGGGTTTCCCGAGGACACCCGACAGATCTCTTGAGTCATTTGGAACTCGTGCACGCCGATCAGAAGTCTTTAGAACAATGATGGGTGCATGTGGGCCACTTAATTCTAGAGGTTCTACCACACAACTGGTAGGAAGGAGTAATCTTCTTTGGTTCAAGAACTTATTGCTGATAGCCCGAGGGAAACCCCGGCATCCACACCGTGAATGATGACCTGATCTATGCGAGCATTTATGGCGTCGAGACGGGCTTTGGCTGAATCCCCGTGAGCATTCACTTTGAGGGCAATTTTGTTCGCTACTATTTTCAAACGACCATTCTCTGCAGAAAGGGCTAACAAAAGAGGGGATGCGTCGAGAAAGGCAAAGTTCAACCAGAAAAAGAGGACCGAGTATCTGCTAACCTGTGATGATGTTGCAGAATCGCTTCCGTTGGTCTGCCCACTCAGATTCCTTGATACTATGCTTCCTAGACGCATTTTCCAGTTCCTTCCAGGCCTTATCCTTTTCCTTGCGGTATCGTAGAGCATCCAGATGGGTCCGCTAAATCGGATCGTCAAATTCAAATCTGATGGCTTAGGGAAAGAATTGGAAAGTTATTGGGATTACTGTTTCTGGAAGGGGAGTTCGAGCTTGACTGGATAAAGATCCCATCCTAAGAAGGACGACGGATTAGGGAAGGATGAGCAAGAAGAACTGTCGCAAAGGGGGGAGAGGACTAGTCTTTTACCTGTGGCACCAGTGAGTTAATGCTCGACCTCCTCCTACTTCATCTCCGCCAGGGTGCCTGCCATGGTCACCTTTGCCTGTCATTGGTGGAAATGCAAGCAAGAGATTTTCTCTTTGACATGGCTAAAAGTCGAGAGGCGAAAATTTTTGCAAGTCAAACTATTTGACTGGAGATAAGGACAACAACTTGTGTAGGGTCATATTTATAGGATCAAAGCTTGCATGCTGGAAGATCAAGCATTAATTGGGGTTTTCCACGTCTTATGGGCCATTATTAAGCCAAGCTGGATTTCTGACGATTGGAAAAGGTTATGACTCCAGAATTAGAAGGCCGATGGGGTTCGGTTAAGAGTTGTTCTAACTAGTAATTTGGGAACTCATTGGCATTAAGAGCAAAGAACTAAGAATCAGATAATCCCTTGAGAAATACTACCTTGGTGTCATCATGGATCGGAAAGCTGAGGGAAATCGGATGCTTTGGATCCGAAATGACCGGTTACAACAATTGCCTACGAGGCAAAGGTATCTGAAGCAATTGTCAGCAATAGCCGATGTGGTAAACATCGCCGCTAGAATAAAATGAGAGTAAATGATTGATGCGCAGAAAACAGAGCATACATTGATCTCAAGAGACCAATCACAAGTTGATTTCAGAAAGACGAACAGAGGGACTTCTTATTTACAAAATAAATTACAGTGGGAGATCAGTTCATCCATTCTGTCCTATTTCTAATTGGGAGGTCAAAGTCAAAGGAATCGGCTAGATCTATTCCGACTTCTTTCATGTCATCAACAGAGTGTGCCACCCTGAATTCTAATCCTCGCTCGCAAACGTCGAAGTGACGATAGTCAGCACCGGAGTGGATCCGAACAGCGTTGAAGGCGAGTGCTGCGCCGTAGCCCATGCCAGCCCTGGAGATATCGGGAAGAACCCGGTTGACCTCATTCACCCACCTCAGAGCCGACGTACCTGGCACATTGGCTGTAACAGCAAGATCGGCAAACCTTCAGACGGCTATTGGGTCCTCAAGACTTTCGGTGAATGCTTGCGCGGTCGGCTCCTTTGTGAAATAGTGGCCCCATTCGGGAAAATGGATGATATAGGTAAAGCCGGATTGCATGAGAAGATGCGTGATGATTGAAGACGCCGAAAGAATTAGGAATATGATTTATATCTTTCCGTATTTTTAGTCGTAATCGTCCAGGATTCGTGTTTCGTCCGGGGTATAAATATAAGCCCTCGACCATTGTAAAACTGTTCACACCACATCAATACAAACCGGCCTCGTGCCATCTTCGAGTCCTTAAGTCGTGTCGTCGAGTTCTTCGAGAGGAATCATCGATCCGTCGACCTCCGTAAGTACCGACAACCTTGCTATCATGTCTAGTATCATGCAGTGGATTTAGATATGATGCAAGTAGTCTCGTATGTTAAGCTTAGTATCGTGCGGCGGATTTAAGCTTATGACGGGAAGTTTTTGCTTATGCCTTGTATCGTGCGGCGGATTAAGTCATGAGTAAAAATAGTTATCGGCTCTGTTAGATTTGGCAGGTCTAATAGATTCATCAAGTTATCATGTGTTATATGTTTTATTCATTTAATTCGTACAACACCTTTTTGCCCAATCTAGATTGATCTTCGTTCGGCCTTGTTGCACGAGTTTGTTTGTGCTTTGCTGATTATAAGATCATAATGGTCGAACTGACTTTCAATCTAGATTGTTACATGTTGTGGGTTCATGCATGTCGATCATGTTTAGACTTTGATAGAGCTGGGTGCTATGCGGCAGGTGCAGGTTTTAGATTAGTTTAACCATGCTTGGCTTGTATTTCTTCTTCATGGACCCCAGTTCGGCTAGTTTGCCGATTCTGGTTAAGCTTACATGAGTAATGAGTTTTTATAGATCTGTCCAGATGTACGTGTGCTTTTAGCTTCTTATAATTAGATCGTATCATGCGGTGGATTAATCTAATTATAAGGAGTGGCGTAGATTTATAGCAAGTGGTATCATGCGGTGGATTAGCTTTGCTTGAGTTTACACCTGACGGGTTTATGAAGGCTAGACGTGCGGCAGACTAGCTGGATTAGCCTATGCATATGTCATCTGAATAGATTTATATCTACAAATTGCCCTTTTATCTTCTTGTTACTTATGCGTTCGGCATTCGATATGCTCACAAGCTTTATCTTTTATACTTGCCGAATGACATTATAAATCTGTTCCGACAAACAGCTTCTATAGCTGTGTGCCGTCGTGATTGGCTTTCAAAGCCGTACATATGGAACTGTCTGGTCTCACCCGGCATGTTCCAAGGTATTCTCACACTTTTATCCCTTGTTGGTTCTCAGGTCAAACCGACTGGCACGTCTCCGGATTCAGTACGCTCCGGGCACCCGATTGAAGCCAGCCTCGTTCGGCTTGTTGTGTGCCTTGACGCGAGGCGTCACGTTTTGCGTCAACAGGAACGATCAAGATCGGGAAGGAAACTGCTCACTGTGCGCAGTCGGTACTACCGACCGTAGCGGGTGGTACTACCGACCGCACTGCAGCGTGCGGTTCACTTCAATCCAATCCACCAAATCGCCCATAAACTTGCAAACCATGCATCCTAGAAGCATCTACACACTAGATAGAACAACCCTACCAAAGGAATCGACCTAGAACAAGGTACATTGAGAGATCGGGCATGAACACCCTAGTACCTTGCTACTCGAGAAGAAGAGGCCGAAATCCAATGTAGGAGGAACTTCCGGGCTTCACGAACAACACCAAGACGATCTCCTTGCTCCAACGCGCCTTCCCACCGGAGGGATTTGGATTTGAGCGGAGGATGAAGGAGATCGGAGAGAGAGAGGGGCGCGACGGCTAGAAGGCACGGCTGAAAGCGGCGGCGGCTGTGTTGAAAAAGATTGACCGGATGCGGTCAAAGAGTTTTTCACTGTGGTCTTTTATACCTGGGTCAAACCCGGTCGGCACTACCGCCCATAGGGGTCGGTACAACTGACGTCAGTACTACCGGCCCAGATGGCGGTACTACCGACCGTTCACTTCCAGAACGGACAGAGAGCTATTCTAGGAGAACCTTGTGTGGTATACTACACAAACTTCAATAATGTCCAGATTTCATACAAGCAGTACATAACTATGGACACAAGAGAAGAATGCAAAATAGATTTTGAAATCACACACAATATTTGATAAAACATTTGTCTAGGTCTCTAGGTGAAAACAAATATGTGCAAGTGAAGGACCGAAAGTGCAACCAGAAAGCGACCAGAGGGGGGGGGGGTGAATGGGAGCTTCAAAATTTCTTTTCAGAAACTTGTTGCCACTGTCCTAAGAATTACCACAAGAGCAAACCTAGAGCTTGCGAGTTTCTACGACCCTAGATGTAGGGTGGATGCTTCCAAGAAGCACAACGAGACACTACACAACTCTAGAAACCCAACGCAAAAGCCGGAAATCAAAACCGACAACGGACGAACGAACCGCGGACGAAACAGTGCTGAAGACACAGCATCGGACGCTGGCAGCGTCCGATGGTCAGGCACCGGAAGCGTCCGATGTAGAATGACCCTTACTGGAACCTTACTGGACTGGCATCGGACGCTGCTACAGTAAAGCCCTAGCGTCCGATGTAAGACCCTCGGACACTCCGATGGCAACGGACGCACCGATGGTCAGCGTCGGATGCTCCTTAGAAAACACTGTCAGATGACATGTGGCAGCGGACGCTCCGATGATATGAACTCAGCGTCCGATGCTCACGAACAGAGCATCTGATGGTCCCGATTCAGCACAGTTCTTCCACGAAATTCACTCGATCTCCTCTGAATCAAAAGCTCTAAGGCTTGGACTTGGTATGAGGAGTTCCTAGGAGGTTAGTGAGCTATCCCAAAGAGATCATGGCTCGAACCTAACTCCCAATCGGTGAATCGGAAGAATTCGGGGCAAGAGGAGCAAAACTCGATCCAAAACGAAAATCGATCGATCTACTAGCTAGTGAGGTTAAGGAAGAATTCCTTCGGAAGAAAGATGCACCTCACGATCTAGAACAACTCAGTTCAAACAGAATCGCAAAAGACGCACTGAGTGAAGAGATCGATCAACGGGAAAATCGTGGAGAAAAACAATCCGCGAAGAACGAGAACACAACGCGAATCACAACCACAAATTTGCAACCATATGGCTACCACACGCTACAATAGTGAGATTACGGTCTCACTTCCTCAAAACCTCCAGTACACAGAGGTATGGTTCTCTGCGGATCTCAGTTGCTACAGCAGGGGATAGAGAGAGCAGGAAAACCTAGAAGGCAAAGAGCAAATGACTGAGATACGATGGGAGGTGGGTGTCTCCCTCTACTTATCCTAATTCTAGTTCCCACTCTACCCCTAACTAATTACAGAGCGAACCAGCTAAACCCTAGGGTTATTCTGGACCAACTCATGGTAGGTGGTGATCCGACGGCCACGCCCGCACAACTGGTAGCGTTGCCTCGACGCAACCTCACCGATTGCCGCCACGTGCCACCACCGCTCTGCTCGTCGTTTTCTCGGACTTCGCCCCCGGCTTTGAGGCCCAAACCGGGAAACCAGCCTTCACGACCAACCCCCGGTTTTGAGGCCCAAATCGGGAAACCAGCCGTCCATCGCCTGAGTTTTGTGGCCCAAACTCAGAAACCCGCAGCACCCAAGTTTTGAGGCTCAAACCTGGAAACCGTCCTCAGTCCGAGTTTTGTGGCCCAAACTCGGAAACCATCAGCGCCCAGGTTTTGAGGCCCAAACCTGGAAACCGTCCACTCGGTGGTTTTTCTGTGGCTCAACCACCAAACTGAGCCGTAGAGGGGATGCACCGCCCGTGCACCCCGTCCACCGACACATGTCCCCAGGTCCTCGACCCAAGCAACACCGTGCTCGCAAGTCTTCGCTCGTCGCTGTCCCAGGCTGTCAGCCACCACAGCTGATCCAAAGGCCACCGGTCCCTCAGTCCAAGCCTCACGTCCGCCCTTCGCCACTCTCGGTCCATCGGCACGACACGTCTCTACTTGACCTTCACCATTCCTTTGATCACTGTATCCGTGCTCAACACCTGCACAACACAAGCCAAAGAACATGCGCATTATCCCAGTTGACAATCACTCATCACTCAGAGACTCAGCATACACCCATGTATCCGCAATCTCCCCCTTGATGAGTGCATTGTCAACTACCAACACAAATCATAATGGAATAGAGGAAGGAAGAAAGAAATAGAGAGAACTCGACCAAATGACCCAAAAGCATAATAAAGCCAAAAAAGGTCAAGTGGAAAGAGCAAGAGAACTTGGTCCCCAAAGACATGGGCAACGACTCGACGCAACCAAGCAAAGCAAAGCTAGCCCTCAAGAAGAGGTAGAACATGCTCAACACCGCTAGCGAGAAAGCTCGATACCAATTGAAGGATCAACTGAAATTCAAGCAAAACAGAGCTAGCCCTCAAGAAGATGCAGAACGGGCTCAACACCGCTAGCGAGAAAGCCCGATACCAACTGAAGAGCATAAAAGCAAAGGTGCTAGTTCCTCAAGAAAGAGGCAAAGGCTCAACACAACTAGCTACCAAAAATGCTCCGAACCAACTGTTATTAGCTCAAAAACTCAGTAGCGAGCAAACACTCCCTCCAATAGTGCACACAACCAGGAAATCTCCCCGTAGTTGAAAATTTATCCTCCTTAGTTCAACTCGGAAAGCACATGATTTGCAATATTTTCTCCCCCTTAGTTGAAAATGCACCATCAAGCAAGTTTCTCCCCTTTGACAGAATAACTCCCCCTTTCAAAATGCATATGAGTCAGAAATGCAAGTTAGCAGCTTCAGGAATATAGTCGATAGAATGAGAAGATGCTCGACAGAGTGCTGATCCGATGACTCATAAAATGCACAGAATGCTAGCAAAGGCTCAAACTGATCACTAAATACGAAATCTGAACATTTGAGCAAAAAGAGCAGTTTTCAGCCAAAAAGGTATTCACCATCAAAATAGCACTGAGCATGTATAGACAGGAAGTCAAACAAGTGCTAAACATGTATACAAGGTGAACTACCCCTAGCACAGTTCAACCATCATGCTATAGAATGAAACATAGACTTGTGTATCCAAAATTTTATCGGAGTTGCAGCGGTTAAATTACACAAGTTCAAATTTCAGCATGTGATTGCGAGAGGTTGAAAACTTGTCATTGCCTAACTTTTCAACTGTGCGAAGCCTATGCAGAAGAAATCAGAAGCTTAAGGCAACAGTTTCGGTCATACACTACACAACTCAAGTTTAACTCAAAGTGCAATGAGAAACAGTCTCAAAACTGTGATGTGCTGACAAGCAATCTCATCTCGATCTTTCCAATTCACTTAACTTGGTTTAGAATTAAAGCAGAATATGAACATACCAAGCAAGTGAATGACTCAACACTAGAGACATAGCAACCTAGCATATATGAGAAGCACAAGTGATTTCAACACATTCTACACATGCTAGTTGCATACCTCAATGGTGAACATTTTCAAGTTTTATGTTCATTAATCAAATTCACCATTCATAAAATAGCTCAGCTCACAACATGTATCAGTGATCAGAAAGATCATAAACTACAACATCATCATAAAGCATCAGAGCATACATTGTACAGAACATAGTCACATTCTAAAGATTATATACATGAAGCTCGGAATGTAAATATGCAAGATGAAATGCAGAAATGATACCAATTGAAAAACACAAAGTCAGTTTATGATACAAGAGTCAAAATGTTTCCCCCATCTAAAAGGGGAAACACACACCAAGCTCACCTCTCAACCTAGCAAAAGTTGATTGGTCCAAAGGCTTGGTGAAAATATCTGCCAACTGATGATGAGTATCGACATGGCGAAGGTCGATATCACCCTTCTCATAGTGGTCTCGCAGAAAATGAAAGCGCACATCAATGTGTTTGGTCTTAGAATGCAGCACGGGGTTCTTAGCAACGCTAATAGCACTCGTGCTGTCACAAAGCAAAGGAACACGAGAAAAGCTCAGACCAAAATCACGCAAAGTGGCCATCATCCAAAGCAATTGAGAACAGCAGCTAGCCGCAGCAACATACTCAGCCTCCGTGGTAGACTAGGCGACACTAGACTGCTTGCGAGAAGACCACGATACAAGAGAAGAACCAGTAAACTGACAAGTCCCAGAAGTGGACTTGCGCTCAATGCGGCAACCAGCAAAATTGGCATCAGAATAACCGCAAAGGGAGAGGGTGGAGGAAGCATAATACCAAATCCCAAACTCTGGAGTGAAGCATAAGTACCTCATAATGCGCTTGACCGCCTGACGGTGAGAGGTGCGCGGCGACGACTGAAATCGCGCGCAAAGACACACCGCGAACTGGATGTCCGGACGTGTCGCCGTCAGGTACAGCAGCGACCCGATCATACTCTGGTACTCCTTCTGGTCCACAGCTTCTCCATCCTTATCCGCATCCAGGGCCGTCGTGGTCGACATGGGTGTTGGAAGAGGCTTGGCCTCACCCATATCGAACTTCTTCAGCAAGTCTTTGGTGTACTTGCCCTGGTGCACAAATGTTCCTTCTCGGGATTGCTTAATTTGCAATCCGAGAAAGAATGTCAGCTCGCCCATCATACTCATCTCGAACTCCCTGCTCATTAAATCTGCAAACTTGGCAACCAAAGCGTGAGAAGAACCACCGAAAATGATATCATCCACGTAAATCTGGACCAAGAGAGTGTCACTGCCTTGCTTGAGGAGAAAGATCGTTTTATCCACACATCCCATTTTAAAACCCTTAGCAAGCAAAAAGGTTTTCAACCTATCATACCAGGCTCTAGGGGCTTGTTTAAAACCATACAAAGCTTTGTGAAGTTTAAAAAGATGGTTTAGAAACTTGGGATTTTCGAAACCGGGGGGTTGTTTCACATACACCTCCTCTTCTATGTAGCCGTTTAAGAAGGCACTCTTGACATCCATTCGAAAAAGTTTAAACCCTTTGGATGCAGCAAAAGCCAAGAGGATCCTAATTGCCTCCAAACGAGCTATAGGAGCAAAAGTCTCCTCATAGTCTATCCCCTCCTTCTGACTATACCCCTGGGCTACAAGTTTGGCCTTGTTTCTCACAACATGGCCATCTTCTCCTTGTTTGTTTTTGAAAACCCATTTTGTCCCAATAGGGTGACACTCAGGAGGAAGAGGAACAAGAACCCAAACCCGATTTCTCTCAAAGTTTTCAAGCTCCTCATGCATGGCATTGACCCAATCCAGATCCGTCAAAGCGTGTCCAACATCTCGGGGTTCAAAATCAGCAACAAATGCAGAATGAGCAAAGTGAGAGATTTGTTGTGACCTAGACCGAGTGACACGTTCGCCGATGCTGCCGATCATCTGCTGAGGTGGGTGTTGGCGCTGAATGTGTTGTGGTGCCTCTCGAGCTGATGTAGCCTCCCCCTCAACAGCAGCTGGTGCCTCCTCGGGTACAAAAGGTATCGCTCGAGGTGGCGGATCCCATGGCCCCCAAGTAGTCGAAGAAGAAGGGTCGAGGCCGTGAGTGGTAGTAGAGGCCGCTCTTTGCGGCACAACAGGTGGAGGAGGTGCTGGGTCATCCATCCCTTCAGCACCCTCTTCCTCATCATCAAAAAGAGGCTCACCAACCTCATGATCACCTGCACGCTCAAAACGAGAAGAAGGACAAACCATGGTCTCGTCGAAGGTGACATCGGATGTTTCCATGACTCGGTTAGTATCAAGGTTAAGTACACGATATGCACGAGTATGAGTGTCATAACCCAAAAATACACCGTCAGAAGAACGAGACTCAAACTTGTCCAAGTTGCCTTTTTTGAGTATAAAACAATGGCAACCGAAAACTCTAAAATAACTCACTTTGGGCTATTTTCCAAAACGCAACTCATAAGAAGTCTTTTTCAAGAAAGCTCGAAGGAAAATGCGATTGGAAACGTAGCATGCAGTGCTCACAGCTTTGGCCCAATATCGCCTAGGAGTCCTATGCTCATCGAGCATCGTCCTTGCCATCTCTACAAGGGTCTGATTCTTCCTTTCTACAACACCATTCTGTGGTGGTGTGTAGGGGGAAGAAAACTGATGCTCTAAACCCAAAGAGTCACAAAACTTCTCAAAATCTGAGTTTTTGAACTTGGAACCGTTATCACTTCTAATAGCTCGCATTGAGTTCATAAGGAACTCATTCTGAAGACGCAAAATCAGATTGCGAGCAAAAGAGAAAGTCTCAGTTTTCTCAGCTAAAAAGAAAACCCACGAATATCTCAAAAAGCCGTCAACAACAACAAGCACATACCACTTCCCCCAACCGAGCTCACCCGAGCCGGACCAACAAGGTCCATATGCAAAAGCTCTCCAGGGCGCTTGGTCATGACCTGAGTCACTGGATGGTGGGGAGCGGCAACCATCTTCCCATGTCTACAAGCATGGCAAACAAGATCCTTCTCCATGCACAACTTGGGCAATCCTCGGATTAGTCCAAGTGAACTAAGCCTTGCAAGCAAGTCAAAACTCAAATGTCCTAGTCTCCTCTGCCACTTCCAAAGATCAGAGGAGGAAGGTCCAGCCAAAAGACAATGAGAAACACCAAATGACTCCGAGAAATTTGCACAAAAGACTTTCCCGAAGGGCGAAATCAAACAAACAAGATTGCCCTGAGGATCCAAAATACGACTGAGATTCAGCTTAAAACGAATCTCATAGTCGTCATCGAAAAGTTGCGAAACAGAAAGAAGGTTAAAATGCAAGTTAGAAACAAGAGCAACATCGCACAACACAAAGTGCTCATTAACTCGCACCAACCCACGAGATAACACTCTACCTTTGCTATTGTCGCCGAAGGTGATAAACTCCTTTCCGGCGACCGGACTAAGACTGGAGAACCACTTGGCGTTTCCGGTCATGTGCCTCGAGCAACCAAAATCCACCAACCAAACGTTCTCCAATCGGTTTACCTACATCAATAAAAAGACATAGGGTGAGCATACGGTCCAACACTGGGGTTAGTGAAGTAGGAAGAGTACCAGTGTTGGGCCAGCTGCTCAAAAGAACGGTTAGCAGAAAAACCATTCCTAGCACGCCTACGGGAAGAGCGATCACCACGTAGAGGAAAACGTGGTCCGCTAAGGGAGGAGCGTCCATTGCGATACTCAAAACGCGATGGGGGAAAACGCTCGACTACAAAGCCACCGCCACGGGGTCCATAGCCCACAACTGTAGGCTCCCACCGGGCACGTTTTCTTCGCGGCCTAGGCCTAGGAACTTGAGGTTTTGGGCCTCTAGGCCTAGCAGCACACCTCTGAACATCCGGCACATGTACATCATGGAAAGGATGGTACATGTCCGTGTTGTTCATCTCCTTTGCACGGCGCGCCTCTCTCTTGCGCCGAAAGCAAAACTCACTCAAGTGTCCATCTCTCCCACAGTGCTCACAATGGTACCTCACCACTCTCATAGGGGGTTGTTGGTACTCACGGTAGTGGGTGTGGATCACTTTGCCCTTCTATGGCATAAGCTCCTCTTGAATGGGTGGCATTGTGTCTAGCTTGTTCTTGAGGTGGTTTGGTTTTGGAGCCCATGATTGTTTCTTGGGTGGAGCTCTCAGAGATTCAACAAATACCCCATCCTTGGTGTTAGGCTTGAGAGGCTCTTTGGGTGGAATCTTGGTAAGCTTGGGAGTAGTGGTGGAGTTGGGCTTCTCACACGGGTTTAGACCACTAAACTCTCCAACCTTGCCAAAAGATGAAGCACACTCAACACCCTGAGCAAAACCTACACCTGGACCTCCAGCAACACGCTTGAACTGGGAGATCATCATCCCAAGCTGCGGCTCACCACTAGACACCCATGACAAGATGGTCCGAAGGTATGTGTTTCCCTCCTCGGTTTGCATCTTGTCATGCTTCATGTTTGCAATCTCCATCTCCAAACCCTCACACAGAACACACCTAGTCACACATGTGCTATCCGAGCTGGCCTTCTCAAGAGACACAATCTTGGCATTCTTCTCTGCCAACCCGGATTGCAAGCCCGCACAGGACTTGCATGCACCCAACAGCGAGGATCTAGCCTTCAGCTCATCCACCTCTCCTACCAACACAGCATACTTACTTCTCAAAGTGAGAAGATCAGTCATGTGTGTGGAGCACATCTCACACTCCTCCTCCTCAGTGACAACAACGGTGGACTTGACAGATTCAAGTTCCTTCACCGTATCCTCCCACTTCTGCCTAAACTCCTTCCTCTCTCTAGCAGCGCGCCTAAGCAGCTTGTCTTGACTAAGGAGAGCGGCAGTAAGTTTCTCGACCTCAGCAGAAAGTTTATCGAGGGTCTGAGATACCTGGGAGGTGTCGTCGTCGTCGTTCCGAGGGATGTCCTCCAGCTCGCCGTTGACCTCCTTGCCGAGGGCCATTGTAACACCTCCGGTGATTAATATGTAATTAACCTGACATGTCATCATCTTTAGTCATTAATCATTCTTGCCATGCATTGATGTTTGCCTAAAAACTTGTTCTGCTTTTATCTTTTCTGAGGTGGCTTGTGCATTGAATCTCTTTTTCGAAAAAACCCTAAAGGCCCAAATCTTCCTATAAGGGCAAAATGGTAATTTCATCTCCGTGTCTAGCCTTGTGTAAATCTTGTTCAGTTGAGTGTCTAGATGCCTTGTTGTGTTGATCAAAGTTAAAAATCAGAAATAGAATTTAAATTCCTTTTGAAAAACCCTGATTCCCAAACCCTGGCTTTTACCCCTCTTTTATTAATTTAAAAACTATTCAAAATTTGAAGTTGGTCCTTTTGGCAAAGTTGTAGATCTCAAAATTTTAAGCAACTTTGGTGTTTTGAGTTTTCTTTGTGTAGTTCAAGTTTTGGGAGTAATTTCAAAATTTCAGAAAGGGGAAGTTTTACTTTAAATGTCGTCTCTGTGCACGAGCTTTAAAGCCAGGGGGCCCCGGCCACCGGCAAGGCCGCCGCGCCGCGCGCGAAGCCTCGCCGCCCATGTCGAGCCCGGCTGACCCGCGCCCGTGCCGCGCGCGGCCAAGCGCTGGCGCTCGTTTTCCTCTCGGCCCCTACCTACGCCTGCCTTCGCCGTTCCCTACCCCTCCCTCTTTCCCCTCGGCCGCGGACAGCGCGCAGATGCCGGCCGCCGGCAAGCCGCCGCGCCGCGCGCTAACTCCCGCCCATGCCGAGCCGCCCTACCCTGCTCCCTACCTCCTTTAATGTCGCGCGAGCACTCTCACCCCTCGCCCGGACCCCTTCCCAGCTCCGTCCCGCGGCTATAAAAGCCGTCGAGCTCCGCCATTCCTCCGCCATCGGCGAGCTCCGTGAACCCGAGCCACCGAGCCTCCCCAGAGCCAGCCGCGCCCGCCGCTGCCTTCGCCTTGAGCTTCTCCACCTTCCCGAACAACCAATTTCACCCCTCCGCCCCTCCTTTCGCCGGCGCGAACGGTTCTTCCTCAACTCCGGCGAACGGTCTCGCCTCGGTAAGGAGAGAAATTCGCCGCCGTGAGTGTTCCTCCCGTCCCTCCGACCCCTGCCCTTTCTTCCTCACCTCAGCGCGCTCCTAACCGCTACTCGGCGACCTCTTTTGGTGGACAGACCCGCCAGCACGCCGCTCGCCGCCGAGAGAGCTCCGCCGAAGCACCGCCAACGTCGAGCTCCCTCCTCCGACCCTGCACCGCCTCGCCGAGCCTCCCTCCCGACTCACGGTGAGCCCGCGAATCTTTCCCCACCCTCGGCTTTCCCAGCGCGAGCCCCGAGCGGCCGGTCCGCCGTCCGCCTCGCCTGCGATTCGCCCGAGCCTTCCGTCTCGCCCGAGCCTCCTAGCCAGGCCTCGGACGAAGCGATTGTTTTCCGTCTCGCCCGAGCCTCCTAGCCAGGCCTCGGACGAAGCGATCGTTTTCCGTCTCGCCCGAGCCTCCCAGCCAGGCCTCGGACAGACGATTGTCGTCGTCTCCCCCGAGCCTCCCAGCCAGGCCTCGGACGGACGATCGCTTCCGTTTCGCCCGAGCCCTGCGTCCGCCGCGCGATTCGCCCGAGCCTTGCGAGGAAGGAGCACAGCGCTCTTTTCCTTTTTAGGAAGTTGTGAACAGTGTTCCTTTTCATCTTTTTGTGTGATTTTCTGTGTTACTCCAAAAATTCTGAAAATTTGATGGTAGACTCTTTATACCATGTAGTATTTTAGAAAATATGAAACTTGGATTTTGTGCAAAAACTTGAAAATGAAAAATCTCCCTTTTAATTAAGAAATGAATGGTTTTAGATTTTTAGAAAATCATGTGTAGCTCCAAAAATCATGAGATAAATTTTTATGTGCTAGTTATGTCATGTTTAGTCTCTGGTGAAATTTTGAGGCCTTTTGGAGCAAGTTGATTTTTGGGTTTTTATTTAAATTGTTAAATAGTACCTTTTGTTAATTAAATATTTGATTTTTGTTAAGCACCTTAATGATCTCCAAAATTTATGAAATTTGTTTTGGCATCTATTTATACCATAATGAACCTATGAGATTAATTGGGTAAATTTTGGAGCAACTGCATAAAATGACCTTTTTAAATAATTAGGAAAAATAGAAAAAAACAATTAGCATTCATGTTGTATGCCCTGTGAGTGACTTTTGGGATTGTTTGCTGTTCATAGACCCCCACCCATTTGGTCTATGATGTTTGTGATGCCATGCTTGTTTTGTGTTTAGGTCGGATAAATGATGCTTAGAGATCAAGATAAGTAACTTTGTGTCTGTTCTAGAAGTTAATTACACGATAGAAAGTTGTGCTCTAGAATCAGTAGGTTTTGTCCTATGCTGTTTTGTTCATGTCAGCATCCTCATAAGCATACATCATTGCATATGTATAGTGACCGAAGGAGAGAACGTCAAAGTTGAAATAGCCGCTGACGGACCTACCCCCGAGGCGACCCCGAGCTCCGACGCCTGCACTGCCGACCCCGAGCCTGTCCTCTTTGCTCTTCAAGGCAAGCCCCGGTGCATCTTAACCCCTCCTTGTTTTCACAAAAGTTTACTTAAATGCTTTTGAGTTAAAACTACTGCATTAGGTTATAGGAGTTGTGTGATGACCTATTACCTGCACTATTTACCTCCACCAGAAAATCCACCTGCCCTGTTTAAAAACTATTTGCAAAATGCTTAGCGATGCTATACAATAGATTTGCAATAAAATGCCAATTTCAAAAGTGTGATCACTTAAAGAATTTTGATGGGAATTTGGCTTTACTCCCTGCCTGTTGGCTAAGTATCTGATCCGTACCTAGTCAATAGCGAGGAGAGGTTGTCCGAGCGTACGGTGCCGTCATGTTGTAGTCCGGGACTCAACAGTTGACACCGACCGGGACAGGGTTGAAAAATTGACAGAACCTGTACTCTTGGGTTAGAGTCCCGAGGTGCTTGTCGCTGGCGGAAAAATTTAGGGACCATCCGTATGGGGCCTGCTGGCCAAGACTTGCAACTATTCACATACTTCGGAAAGCTCTGGCTCCGAGGAATCTTTTATTGGACCGACAACCGCGCACTGGGAGTGGAGAGATGGCGGAAGTAGCATGTACCCACGTGGTCGTCGTACCTGGATAGGAGTGGTGCACTGTACTTCCGGGTGGCGTAGGACCGGGCCCAATCTTGGAGGAATCGTGGAAGACGAGTTGGCATATGCAAGCTTGGGTGCTACATATGCAGTGTGGATAGGGATCCTCAGCTGAGTATTATTTATCCGGATTAACGTTGCTCCTCGGTTATGGAGACTTGGTCACTGACTGTCAACGGAGAGTGGTTCTCAACTAGGTATGTTTTTGAAAGGTAAAATGAATCATGAACGATGAAGAATTGAGAAATACTGGAATCTTTTCAAAAATAAAACAAGGATTTCAAAATGCTTTTTTCTGCAAAATACTTGATCTTGCTTAAGCCTTACCTTGACTACCTAAGCCTCTCATTCCTGAGTCTTCTCCCTTTTTCTTTAGTCGGGTAAGTCTTGTTGAGTACCCCAGTACTCAGGGTTTGTTAACCCCTGTTGCAGGTTTCTAATAGGTGATGTTGATAATGATCATGTCAGTGGGCTTGACGTGATCTGGTTGTTCTTCTTCCCCAACTTAGGTACCCCGCCTAAGTGTGGCTCTGTAATACTATTCTACTTCCACAACACCAGTTATGTTCATGTAAAAGTAACTTATTCATGTTTTATAAAGGTTATCTATCTTGCTTCCGCACTCCGATGGTATTTTGTATCAACTGTTGTAATGTTGTAATTATTCTAACCTTCATGATGATGGTCCTGTGGTTCGTGGATAAATTCGGGGTTCCCTCGGGAACACCCGACAGATCTTTCCTGTGATGTGGTACATGTGCACAGTCATTAGAGCTCAGGGAGACGGTGACGTGTGCGGGTGGGCCACATTACCGGGAGGTTCTGCCACAGCCATGGTGTAGAAACCCTCGTTGTCGGCGAAGAAGCAGAGGTCGTTCAGCTTGTCCTCGATCCTCTTCTTCTTCTCAGACTCGTCGTCGCTTGAGGAAGCGGAGTCGTCATCCGAGTCGTCGACGTCGCTGAGCGTGGCGAAGAAAGCACGCTGCTCAGCCTAGGCCTTCTCCAAGTACTTCATCTTGATGTACTCTTTGTTGAAGCCGCCCTTCCGCTTGTGCTTCGCGGGGACGTACTTCTCCTTGCGCTTGCCGGAGTCGTACTTGTGCCCATGATCCGCCTTGCCAAAGACTTGCTTGTTCTTCTTCGGGCAATGGGCGATGAAGTGGTTGGGGTCGCCGCACTCGAAACATCCCAAGCGTCCTCCTCCGCGGCGATGGTTCATGCGGTTGTTGTGGAACCGCGAGAACCGGTTGGCGAGCAAACCCAACTCATCATCCCCCGTGAACTCCAGCTGCTCCTCTGTGATAGAAAGAAGAGAAGAGAGTGCAAAGCCTCCAGAGGGGTTAGCAGAAGAGCCAGAAAGCAAAGCCATTGACGGGCCAGAAGGATTTTCATAAGAAGCCCTCGCCATGGCGTCAATCTCGCTGGACTTGAGCTTACTAAAGAGCTCGTCGCATGTGAGGGTCTCATAGTTAGGTGATTCGATGGTCGCCTGAACCTTCGAGTCCCACACCGACCGATCGAGAGTGTGCAAAAGCTTGAAAGCTCTCTCATGATCGTCGAAAGGCAACAACTCCTTGTTAGCCCTCATCCTGTTGACAATCACCTGAAAGCGAGCGAATAAACTCTCTATGCTCTCGCCAGGCATGTGTCAAAAGTTCTCGTACTCTCGCTTGTGCGACTCGTAGAGACGGGTTTTGACTTGAGTGGTTCCCTCATGGAAACGCATGAGGGTAGCCCAAATCTCCCGAGCCGTAGCGAGGTGAGAAACACGATCAAACTCTGTCATGCTCAAACATGAGAAAAGAGCATTACGGGCCCGGCTATTGGCATCGTGCTCATCGATCTGATGCTGAGTCACACGAGCAGCCAAGACCACGTAATCAGCAGAGTTGCAAATATCCCAGATGGAAGCACCAATACTCTGCAGATAGGCCGACATGCGTATCTTCCAATACGCATAGTTCGTCCCATCGAAAAACAGCGGTTTGCCCACGCCGCAATCCATGTCGCCTTCTGTGGATCTAGAACTGGCTAAGGTGGAAGATCCTTAACCCGCTCCGATACCAATTGAAGGACCGAAAGTGCAACCAAAAAGCGATCAGAGGGGGGGTGAATGGGAGCTTCAAAATTTCTTTTCAGAAACTTGTTGCCACTGTCCTAAGAATTACCCCAAGAGCAAACCTAGAGCTTGCGAGTGTCTATGACCCTAGATGTAGGGTCGATGCTTCCAAGAAGCACATCGAGACACTACACAACTCTAGAAACCCAACGCAAAAGCCGGAAATCAAAACCGACAACGAACGAACGAACCGCGGACGAAACAGTGCTGAAGACACAGCATCGGACGCTGGCAGCGTCCGATGGTCAGGCACTGGAAGCGTCCGATGTAAAATAACCCTTACTGGAACCTTACTGGACTGGCATCGGACGCTGCTACAGTAAAGCCCTAGCGTCCGATGTTAGACCCTCGGACGCTCCGATGGCAACGGACATGCCGATGGTCAGCGTCGGATGCTCCTTAGAAAACACTGTTAGATGACACGTGGCAGCGGACGCTCCGATGATATGAACTCAGCGTTCGATGCTCACGAACAGAGCATCCGATGGTCCCGATTCAGCCCAGTTCTTCCGCGACATTCACTCGATCTCCTCCGAATCAAAAGCTCTAAGGCTTAGACTTGGTATGAGGAGTTCGTAGGAGGTTAGTGAGCTATCCCAAAGAGATCATGGCTCGAACCTAACTCCCAATCGGTGAATCGGAAGAATTCGGGGCAAAAGGAGCAAAACTCGATCCAAAACGAAAATCGACTGATCTACTAGCTCGTGAGGTTAAGGAAGAATTCCTTTGGAAGAAAGATGCACCTCACGATCTAGAACAACTCAGTTAAAACAGAATCGCAAAAGACACATTGAGTGAAGAGATCGATCAACGGGAAAATCGTGGAGAAAAACAATCCACGAAGAACGAGAACAAAACGCGAATCACAACCACAAATTTGTAACCATGTGGCTACCACACGCTACAACAGTGAGATTACGGTCTCACTTCCTCAAAATCTCCAGTACACAGAGGTATGGTTCTCTGCGGATCTCAGTTGCTATAGCAGGGGATTGGGAGAGCAGGAAAACCTAGAAGGCAAAGAGCGAATGACTGAGATACGATGGGAGGTGGGTGTCTCCCTCTACTTATCCTAATTCTAGTTCCCACTCTACCCCTAACTAATTATAGAGCGAACCAGCTAAACCCTAGGGTTATTCTGGACCAACTCGTGGTAGGTGGTGATCCGACGGCCACGCCCGCACAACTGGTAGCGTTGCCTCGACGCAACCTCACCGATTGCCGCCACGTGCCACCACTGCTCTGCTCGTCTTTTTTCCGGACTTTGCCCCTGGTTTTGAGGCCCAAACCGGGAAACCAGCCTTCACGACCAACCCCCAGTTTTGAGGCCCAAACCGGGAAACCAGCCGTCCATCGCTTGAGTTTTGTGGCCCAAACTCAGAAACCCGCAGCACCCAGGTTTTGAGTCCCAAACCTAGAAACCGTCCTTAGCCCGAGTTTTGTGGCCCAAACTCGGAAACCATCAGTGCCCAGGTTTTGAGGCCCAAACCTGGAAACCGTCCACTCGGTGGTTTTTCTGTGGCTCAACCACCAAACCGAGCCGTAGAGGGGATGCACCGCCCGTGCACCCCGTCCACCGACACGCGTCCCCAGGTCCTCGACCCAAGCAACACCGTGCCCGCAAGTCTTCGCTCGTCGTTGTCCCAGGCTGTCAGCCACCACAGCTGATCCAAAGGCCACCGGTCCCTCAGTCCAAGCCTCACGTCCGCCCTTCGCCACTCTCGGTCCATCGGCACGGCACGTCTCTACTTGACCTTCACCTTGCCTTTGATCACTGTATCCGTGCTGAACACCTGCACAACACAAGCCAAAGAACATGCGCATTATCCCAGTTGACAATTACTCATCACTCAGAGACTCGGCATACACCCATGTATCCGCAGCAAGACATCAAGCCACGTTGCGAGAATCAATGATATTTAGTTCACTCCTCAAAGCACAAAATCTTGACTCATCTAGAGGCTTTGTGAAGATATCGGCTAATTGTTTTTGGATGCTCACATGGCGTATAGAGATATCTCCTTTGGCTTCGTGGTCTCTCAAGAAATGGTGTCGGATGTCAATGTGTTTTGTGCGAGAATGGTTTACGGGATTGTTAGCTAGCTTGATTGCACTCTCATTGTCACACAAAAGTGGAATCTTGTTTTCCTCACATCGGAAATCTTTTAGTGTTTGCTTCATCCAAAGTAGTTGAGCACAGCAAGCGCCGGCCGCCACATACTCGGCTTCGGCGGTGGATAGGGCAACACTATTTTGTTTCTTGGAACTCCATGACACCAAAGACCTTCCAATAAATTGGCAAGTCCCGGTAGTGGTCTTTCGATCTACTTTGCAACCGGCATAGTCCGAATTGGAATAGCCAAGTAGATCAAAAGTGGAGCCCTTGGGATACCACAAGCCAAGATTAGGAGTGTGCACTAAGTATCGAAAGATTCTCTTAACGGCCATAATATGACATTCTTTCGGATTAGCTTGAAATCTTGCACACATGCACACGCTAAGCATTATATCAGGCCTAGATGCACAAAGGTAAAGCAATGAACCGATCATAGAGCGATATACCTTTTGGTCCACTGACTTACCATCCTCATTTAGATCAAGATGTCCATTGGTAGGCATGGGGGTCTTGATGGGTTTGGCTTTGTCCATCTCAAACTTCTTTAGCATGTCTCTTGTATACTTGGTTTGACTGATGAACGTGCCATCCTTGAGTTGCTTGATTTGGAATCCAAGGAAATACTTCAACTCACCCATCATGGACATCTCGAACCTTTTGGTCATGATCCTACTAAATTCCTCATAGAAAGTCACATTAGTACTACCAAATATTATGTCATCGACATATATTTGGCACACAAAGAAATCATAATCGACTTTGCGAATAAATAGAGTAGCATCGGCCTTCCCTATCTCAAAACCCTTTTTGAGTAGGAAGTCTTTAAGACAGTCATACCAAGCTCTAGGGGCTTGCTTAAGCCCATAGAGCGCCTTGTCGAGCTTGTAGACGTGGTTGGGAAACTTGGGATCTTCAAAACCCGGTGGTTGCTCAACATATACCAATTCAGAGAGGGGGCTGTCCATTTGGTACAGCTTGAAATCATGGTGAGTAGCAAAGGCAAGTAATATACGAATTGACTCAAGCCTAGCTACAGGTGCATAAGTTTCCCCAAAGTCCAAACCTTCAATTTGGGTAAAACCTTGAGCCACCAACCATGCTTTGTTCCTTGTTACCACGCTATGCTCGTCTTGCTTGTTGCGGAAGACCCATTTGGTTCCTATCACGTTTTGTTTGGGTCTTTCCACCAAGGACCAGACTTCATTCCTGGTGAAGTTGTTCAGCTCTTCTTGCATAGGTTGGTGGTCCTTAAACACCTGTTTTACCATCAATATTTGACCCTAAAGTCCACCAAAAAGGCATGAAATGTAGTCAAATAGGTTTCAAACTAACCGAATTCCACATGTCCATAGAATTTTATTTGAATGCAGGATTTGAACCAAATTTGGACATATGGACCCACCAGAGGCCAAGCCCACTCAGCAGGGCCCAAATGGGCCTAAGGGGGGTGGCGCCCGCCACCCCTAGGTGGCGCCCGCCACCTCTAAGTGGCGCCCGCCACTTGGGTTGGCCCAAGTGCCACTCCCTGCCACGTCACCGATCCGTGTGACCTCCCCAAGGCCAAATCCTGGCCCTTGGTCACTAGGTCAGTGGCATCGAACGGCTCAGGGAGGAGTGGCGTGGATCAAGGCTGAATGTCGGTTGCTAGGACATGCATTTCATCCTTACCTATCCACCCATATATTCTTTCTAGCCTTTCATCTCCTCTCCCTTTTTCCTTTTTCTTATTTCTTCGACTCTCATCCCCTCCTTGACTCAACTCATACACCACCCTAGCCTTCCCTTGGGATCAAATAAATCGACACCTGGTACTCCCAGGTGAAGTGCTATTACGATAGTTCTGTGCGCTTGTAGAATCTCCTCCTGGTAGATTGCAATCTCTCTAGCTAGCTCCTACTAGTGTCGGGATTGACAACCCCACTTGGCATTAGTAGATAGCTACTTTAGCTCCACTCCTTTAGGTATAGTGACCGGTCTTGCTTCAAGCATTTCTGACGCCGTTGCCGGGGATAGACTCCATAGTCTACTCCTAGTAACAACGTTAGCAAGTGCCAACAAGCATTCCTGGGCCATTACCGGGGATAGTTGCCTAGCTCTATCTTTAGTGAAGCTAAGAACTACCAACAAGCATTTCTGGCGCCGTTGCCGGGGAAGGCAATCGGTATATCGGTTGAGTCCGTGTCGAATTTATCTTTGCTTAAGCTCCCGCTTAGCGAATCCCATCTTACCCCATTCTTTCTTTCCTTAATTCTTCTTATCTTTTTCCTTCATCTTCTTCAACTTCTTTCTTTCTTATCTCGTTCTATCTTGACGATGGCCAATAAGACCATTCATGAGTTTTCTGCTCCTTCTGCCGCTAATGTAGCGATAGGACCAGACGTGATCGATGCCAACCTCAATTTTGAGTTGAAACCAGCTCTGATCACGATGGTCCAAGCTAGCCCGTTCTGTGGCAAGGCTCATGAGGATGCCAATGCTCACCTCCAACAATTCTTGGAGATTTGCGACACCTTCACCATTAAGGGGATAACCCAAGAAGCCATCCGTCTTCGTCTCTTTCCTTTCTCTTTGCTAGGAAAAACGAAGCAATGGTTCTATACCGATCGCAACGCTGTAGACACAAGGGACAAGTGTTCCAATGCTTTTCTCGCCAAATTCTTCTCGATGGGCAAGACGAATGCTCTGCGCAACAAAATCTCCAGCTTTACGCAACAAGCCGAGGAATCTATTCCCGAGGCTTGGGAGAGGTTGCAAGAGTATATCGCTGCTTGTCCGCACCACGGTATGGAGGACTGGCTATTGATCCAGAACTTCTACCATGGCCTAACCCCACTCTCTAGAAGCCATTTGGATGCCGCCATCCGCGGTGCATTCTTTTCTCTGAATGTTGCAGATGCTAAGGCTCTCACAGAGAAGATGGTGTCAAACCAAGGATGGAATGACGAAAGACTACAGCCCCGTAAGCGAGGTATACATTCCCTTAAGGAGGCCAACATGATCGTGACCAAGATGGACCTGCTGGCAAAGAAGCTGGATAGCTGTGGGAAGATGAACCAACAAGAGAGTGTCCAATCTCTGGAATCCTACATGACTTGTGAAGTCTGTGGAGAAACCGAACATTCTGGGAGCCACTGCCCCGAGCTACATGAAGATTTGAACTTCATCAACAACAATAACGGTTTCCGTCAACAGAATCAAGGATGGAATCAGCCTGCAAACTCTCAAGGTAACAATACATTCCCCCGCTCTAATTTTCATAATTCTGATAGTCTCTCATTCTTGAAAAACTTAGTTTACTCACAAGGTAAAACTACTGATTTCTTGAAAGAGATTAATGTCGAATGATAAAATTCTTGAGAAGATAAATGCTAAATTGGAAGATTTCTCATCTGCTCTGAAAAATCAACTTAGCTTTAATAAGATGTTAGAAACCCAATTAGCTCCACTTGCTGCTATCATACCATCTTTTGAATCTGGCAAAATTCCTGCTGAACCTGACATGGAAACTGCAAATATGGTTGAAATAAAATATTTTAACTATTATGAAGATCAAACCATGACTGTTAAAAAGGGTGATCCTGGTAGTCCCATAATTAGATGCTCAATCTTTGGTGAAGTCTTTAAAAATGCCATGTGTGATTTAGGATCGAGTGTGAACATTTTATCTAAAGATTTCTATAAAAACTCGTTCTTTCCACCCATGTCATCCACATCTGCCTATGTTGTGCAAGCTGATCAATCCACTTGCTATGTAGAAGGAATAGTCAATGATTTACCTGTTCATATTAGAGGTTCATATGTTCCTACTGATTTCATAATACTAGATATGAGAAATAGGAAAGATGTGCCTCTAATCTTAGGTAGACCCTTCTTGAACACTGTTGATGCTTGCATATATGTGGAAAGTGGTAAAATTCAAATGACATTAGGAGGGAGGAAGGAAATATTCTCCTTCTCCCGTGGTCCCGCATATGCCGTTAACATGCAGGTAGCAAAACCCGTTCGTACCAAGAAGAGGCGCCCAAGAACAAGGTGGAACAGAAAGAGAGAACCACCTCCTCCTAAGTTGTGTAATTCACATAACAAGGGAGAGGTGCCAAAAGAAGAAGAACCAGATGGAGTACTAAGAGAAGAAGTGCCCAAGGAAGAACATCCACCCGATAAGGATGAAACTCCATGGACGTAAGGTATGGTTTTTTTTCCCTTCAAATTTCCCTTTTTCAAATAAACAACATATGTCATGCAGGCAACTAAAAAAAATATCACCAGTTATCATTAGTTATATGCATAGGTATATGTTAACTTAGCTAGAATAATAAAATATTAAAATAGGATAGTTTCCCTTTTCACAACATTAGATAGTTTCCCTTTTTAATAAAATGAGAACAAGAGCTCCGACCGAGAAAGAAGAAGGCCCTTCAGCAAGAAAGAAGCCAGCTTGGGGGAGACTCCCGCTCCGATAAGGTATGTCTCAAGCCTACACTTTACATTCAGTTCTTAAATTCTATATCTTTTGAATGTCACATGCTTGCCTAAATAACCACACTATGAATAAAATTGATAAAATCTGCTTAAACAAGTTGAAACTTGAATAAGATTTGAAATATGTCATGCAAATGCTATTGTTATGGTTTGAATGACTAGTCTTATCTAAGTTGTAGCTTTTGTGGGTTGCATATGCTTAAACTGAAATCATGCTTAGTGAATAAAGTTAGTAAGAAATGGAGTAATTCTTTAAACTTGTTAAGGTGAAATTAGGACCTAATCTGGAGGATTTCTTTTAAAAATTATGAAAACCTTGCTAAAAGTTCCTCCTAGATTTTATCCCATCCCACCACCAGCCAAATATTTGTTAGTCATTAGTCAAAACCACAAAGAGCTTTGTTTGAGTTGAGCTTTGTTAGACCTCATTGATCTTAGTAGAGAAGCTTTTCATATCTTTTGAATCAAGATTCACGCACACCCACCATAATTTGCCTACTTTCCACTTTGGAAGTTCGCAACCACCAAATAAATTGCTTATTCTCTACACCGGAGATATGCAATACCCTGCCAAACATCCCATTGCTAGCCTTATGCTATTCCTACCCTGGGAATAAGCACTTCTCCCTCTTCCCCTTTTTCATTTCAAAAATCCTTTCCTATAGATGTCTGGGGAAATCTAGAGCTAAAAGAGAGAGAGAAAAATGAGCAAAGTAGCTCAAGAAAGGACTATGTCCTGTGAAAAAAAGTGAGCAAAGTAGCTCAAAAGATGACTATGTCCTAAGAAAATGTGAGGACACATCTTTTGTCTACTCACTATGTATCCAAAAGAGAGAGAGAGAGAATTATCATTAGCTCTAGACCCCAGAAATTAACTAGGAAGGATTATGAAATATCTCTCTATACACTTCCACATAACCACACATGCATATCTTGATCAATTTTTATGATTTGCTGCTCCTTATGATCTGAGTGTCTAGCTTAGCAATAAACATCAGGCAATTTGCTCATGGTTCTTAGCCTACCTATAACTCCACATATCATTCTTTAGAAATAGGAGAGGCTACATTTTGGCCTAAGTGAGGATTTAAACACCATTGAGTGATTGAGTGAATCTTGGAGGACTTAAGCAAGTTGTTATCTTTTGAAAACCTTGAAAAACCTCCAGACAGAATTCTAGTCAAACCTAAGCAAGATAAAAGTTTCCTCTCTACTTCTTTATTTCACTCTTGCATGTTTGAAGTGAAAAGCTATAAGCCCCACATTGCTATGATTTATGATACATGCTAAGTTATTTCTCACTATACAATATGCACTTGCAGACATCTTAAGTTGCTATCCATTTCATGCTCAATGCTTAAACCGCATTGTTCCTCGAAGACGAGCAACATGTTAGCTTGGGGGAGCTTGTTGACGGTCCTTAAACACCTGTTTTACCATCAACATTTGACCCTAAAGTCCACCAAAAAGGCATGAAATGTAGTCAAATAGGTTTCAAACTAACCGAATTCCACATGTCCATAGAATTTTATTTGAATGTAGGATTTGGACCAAATTTGGACATATGGACCCACCAGAGGCCAAGCCCACTCAGCAGGGCCCAAATGGGCCTAAGGGGGGTGGCGCCCGCCACCCCTAGGTGGCGCCCGCCACCCCTAAGTGGCGCCCGCCACTTGGGTTGGCCCAAGTGCCACTCCCTGCCACGTCACTGATCCGTGTGACCTCCCCAAGGCCAAATCCTGGCCCTTGGTCACTAGGTCAGTGGCATCGGATGGCTCAGGGAGGAGTGGCGTGGATCAAGGCTGAATGTCGGTTGCTAGGACATGCAACCGACCTCCAAACCGCCTTGGACAACCACCTGGATGCCGTTGAAGCAGAGGCGGTTCATCCAACGGCCAGGGGACTGGCGGCCGCCAGTAGGGGGTGGCGCCCGCCACCTGACCTAACCCTAGGTCAGTTGGCTGCCCCCTATAAGAATCCCCCTCACTCATTTGGGCTATAAATACCCCCCTGGCGACACTACTTCATTCGTACCAGTACACACCTTCATATCCCACACAAGAGAAGCAAAGCAAGTAGAAGCAAGCAAGTGAGAGCTCAGAGAGCTTAGGCAAGTAGGTAGCTAGTAGAGCAAGGCATCTTTGCCCTCGCGGTAGCGCTGCTCAAGGCTTAGCTCAAGAGTAGAGGCGTGCGAGTGATCGGTCCTGGAGCTAGGAAGAGTCTTCCTTCATCTCCAGTTCAGGTTTTGCTCTTGTTACTCAAGCATTTACTATATTCTAGTTCATCATTTCAAGTATTACTTTATTCTACTTATCAGTATTGAGTGGTATACTTGATTGATTGCTTGAGTGCCTAGCTATCCTACAGTTCAATTCACTTAGCCATAGTAGTTAATCTCTAGTGAGCTTAGTGTTTGATCTTTGCCAATAGGTTGCTTAGTTAGTTTAGTGTTTATCTTATTAAGTCAAGTGTTTGCTCTGACGTCCGCAAGGGTGTCTCTATTCAAAGCTAGGGTAGAGATAGTTAGAATATAGTTAAGCGTGGTGCTTAGTTATAGACTTACCTTCAGATACGGCTGGACCCCCGGATAGCTGTTGTAGCAAGCAGGTGGTGACAACCCTGTGCGCCTTGAATTCCACCACATAGTTGGCCCAGTTTAACAGTAAGGATCGTTGTGCTATCGTTCAACCTAAGTAAGTGGTAAAGGCTAGTACGCCTCGATACTTGACAAGATAGGAATAAAACTATACTTAACTTAGTTGCTTTATTGTCTTTTGCCTGCCTTGCTTCGTAACTATCTTGCTTCGTAGTTATCTTGCTCTGTGGTTATCTAGGAGTAGATAGTAGTTAGTAGTTAGTTATCTTAGTTATCCTTAGTTATCCTAATCCCTTTATCCACCTATCCATCCACCTTACCTTAGCCATCCATTTCATCCTTACCTATCCACCCATATATTCTTTCTAGCCTTTCATCTCCTCTCCCCTTTTCCCTTTTCTTATTTCTTCGACTCTCATCCCTTCCTTGACTCAACTCATACACCACCCTAGCCTTCCCTTGGGATCAAATAAATCGACACCTGGTACTCCCAGGCGAAGTGCTACTACGATAGTTCTGTGCGCTTGCAGAATCTTCTTCCTGGTAGATTGCAATCTCTCTAGCTAGCTCCTACTAGTGTCGGGATTGACAACCCCACTTGGCATTAGTAGATAGCTACTTTAGCTCCACTCCTTTAGGTATAGTGACCGGTCTTGCTTCAAGCATTTCTGACGCCGTTGTCGGGGATAGACTCCATAGTCTACTCCTAGTAACAATGTTAGCAAGTGCCAACAAGCATTCCTGGGCCGTTACCGGGGATAGTTGCCTAGCTCTATCTTTAGTGAAGCTAAGAACTACCAACAGCCACAAAACTCAGGCTTGGTGGGCTGGTTTCCCAGTTTGGGCCTCAAAACCGGTGGTTGGCTGTGAAGGCTGGTTTCCCGGTTTGGGCCACAAAACCGGGGGTGCGACGTCCGAGAAAAGGACGCAGAGCGGTGGCGGCACGTGGCGGCAATCGGGAGGTTGCGTCGAGGCAACGCTACGAGTTGTGCGGGCGTGGCCGTCGGATCCACCTACCATTGAGTTGGTCCAGAATAACCTTAGGGTTTAGCTGGTTCGCTCTGTAAGTAGTTAGGGGTAGAGTGGGAATTAGGAATAGTTAGAATTAGGATAAGTAGGGGAGACACCCACCTTCCCATTTATCTCAGTCATTTGCTCTTTGCACTTAGGTTTTCCTGCTCTCCCAATCCCCTGCTATAGCAACTGAGATCCGCAGAGAACCATACCTCTGTGTACTGGAGATTTTGAGGAAGTGAGGCCGTAACCTCACTATTGTAGCGTGTGGTAGCCACACGGTTGCAAATTTGTGAGTGTGATTCGCGTTTTGTTCGTGTTCTTCGTGGATTGCTTTTCTCCACGATTCTCTCGTCGTTCGATCTCTTTGTTCGTTGCATCGTTTGCGATTTCGTTTGAACAGAGATGTTCTAGATCGTGAGGCACTTCTTTCCATCGAAGGAATTCACCTCTAACCTCACGACCTAGTAGATCGATCGATTTTCGTTTCGGGTCAAGCTTTTCTCCCTTCCCCCGATTTTCTTCGATTCATAGATTTGGAGATAGGTTCGAGCCATGATCTCTTATAGATAGCTCACTATCCTCCTTGTGACTCCTCTCACCAAGTTTGATCCCTAGAGGATTTGTTTTGGGTGAGATCGAGACAAATCAGTGAACGAACTGCACAGAATCGGGGTGACCGGACGTTGTGTTCATATGACCGGACGCTACCACAATGAGTCCGGTCGTTGAACAGAGCGTATTGTTTTTCGCGTAACTGACCGGACGCATTGTTAACTCAGTGACTGGACGCACCGTTGTCACTGTTCATCGTTTGCGTTTCTTTATGACCGGACGCTACTGTCCTGACCGGACGCACTGTGCACCAGAGTCCGGTCGGAAACAGTAAGGGTCCAGATTGAGTTTTGTTGGACCGGACGCGTCCGATCACACTTGACCGGACGCATCAGTGAGTCCGGCCAGTGTTGAGTCGCACGTTCTCGTCCACAGTTTGCTCGTTCGTTGTTGGCTTTGATTTCCGGTTTTTGCGTTGGGTTTCTAGAGTCGTGTAGTGTCCCGCTGTGCTTCTTGGAAGCATCCACCCTATCTCTAGGGTCGTGGACTCTTGCGAGCTCTAGGGTTTGCTCTTGGGGTTGATTCTCGGGACAGTAGCAACAAGTTTCCGAAAGGAAAATTGAAGCTCTCATTCACCCCCCTCTGGTCGCTTTCTGGTAGCACTTTCGGTCCTTCAATTGGTATCGGAGCAGGTTAAGGATCTTCCACCTTAGCCGGTTCCAGATCCACAGAAGGCGACATGGATCGCAGCGTGGGCAAACCGCCGTTTTTCGATGGGACGAACTATGCGTATTGGAAGATACGCATGTCGGCCTATCTGCAGAGTTTGGGTGCTTCCATTTGGGATATTTGCAACTCTGCCGATTACGTTGTCTTGGCTGCTCATGTGACTCAGCATCAGATCGATGAGCACGATGCCAATAGCCGAGCACGTAATGCTCTTTCCTCATGTTTGAGCATGAGTGAGTTTGATCGTGTCTCTCACCTCGCTACGGCTCGGGAGATTTGGGCTACCCTCATGCGCTTTCATGAGGGAACCTCTCAAGTCAAAACCCGTCTCTACGAGTCGTTCAAGCGAGAGTATGAGAACTTTCGACATATGCCTGGCGAGAGCATAGAAAGTTTATTCGCTCGCTTTCAGGTGATTGTCAACAGGATGAGGGCTAACAAGGAGCTGTTGCCTTTCGACGATCATGAGAGGGCTTTGAAGCTTTTGCATACTCTTGATCGGTCGGTGTGGGATTCCAAGGTTCAGGCGATCATCGAATCGCCTAACTATGAGACCCTCACGTGCGACGAGCTCTTCAGCAAGCTCAAGTCCAGTGAGATCGATGCCATGGCGAGGGCTTCTTATGAAAATCCTTCTGGCCCGTTGATGGCTTTGCTTTCTGGCTCTTCTGCTAACCCCTCTGGAGGCTTTGCTTTGCATTCTCTTCTTTCTGTCATAGAGGAGCAGTTGGAGTCTTTGGGAGACGACGAGTTGGCTTTGCTTGCCAACCAGTTCTCGCGGTTCCACAACAACCGCATGAACCGTCGCCGCGGATGTGGATGGAGAAGCTGTGGACCAGAAGGAGTACCGGAGTATGATCGGATCGCTGCTCTACCTGACGGCGACAAGCCCGAACATCCAGTTCGCGGTGTGTCTGTGCGCGCGATTTCAGTCGTCGCCGCGCACTTCTCACCGTCAGGCGGTCAAGCGCATAATGAGGTACTTATCCTTCACTCCAGAATTCAGGATTTGGTATTCTGCTTCCTCCACCCTCTCTCTTTGCGGTTATTCTGATGCCGATTTTGCTGGTTGCCGTATTGATCGCAAGTCCACTTCTGGGATTTGCTAGTTTATTGGTTCTTCTCTTGTATCGTGGTCTTCTCGCAAGCAGTCTAGTGTCGCCCAGTCTATCATGGAGGCTGAGTATGTTGCTGCGGCTAGCTGCTGTTCCCAGTTACTCTGGATGATGGCCACTTTGCATGATTTTGGTCTGAGCTTTTCTCGTGTTCCTTTGCTTTGTGACAGCACGAGTGCGATTAGCGTTGCTAAGAACCCCGTGCTTCACTCGAAGACCAAACACATTGATGTGCGCTTTCATTTTCTGCGAGACCATTATGAGAAGGGTGATATCGACCTTCGCCATGTCGATACTCATCATCAGTTGGCTGATATTTTCACCAAGCCTTTGGACCAATCAACTTTTGCTAGGTTGAGAGGTGAGCTTGGTGTGTGTTTCCCCTTTTAGATGGGGGAAACATTTTTGGTTTGTGTATCATAAACTGACTTTTCGTTTATCCTTGTTTCTTCAATTTCTTCAATTGGTATCTTCTTGCATCTTTTCTGTATTTCATTTTACATACGCTTTTACATTCTGAGCTTCATGGATATAATCGTTAGAATGTAATTATGCTCTGTGTAGTGTATGCTCCGATGCTTTATGTTGATGCTTGTAGCTTATGCTCCTTCTGATCACTAATACATGTTATGAGCTGAGCTAATTTTGAATGGTGAACCTGCTTAACAAACATAAAACTTGAGAATGTTCACCATCAAGATGTGCAACTAGCCTGTTTAGAATATGTTGAAATCACACTCGTGCTTTTCATATATGCTGGGTTGCTATGTCTCTAGTTCTGAGCCTATCACTTGCTTGGTCTGTTCATATACTGACTTTAATTTGAACCAAGTTAAGTGAATCAGAAAGATCGAGATGGGATTGCTTGTCAACACATCACAGTTTCGAGACTGTTTCTCATTGCCCTTTGAGTTAAACTTGAGTTGTGTAGTGTATGACCGAAACTGTTGCTTTAAGCTTCTGATTGCTTCTGCATAGGCTTCGCACAGTTGAAAAGTTAGGCAAGACAAGCTTTCAACCTCTCGCACTCACATGCTGAAATTTAAACTTGTGTAATTTAACCGCTGCAACTCCGATAAAATCTGGATACACAAGTATATGTTTCATTCTATAGCATGATGATTGAACTTTGCTAGGGGTAGTTCACCTTATATACATGTTTAGCACTTGTTTGACTTCCTGTCTATACTTGTCTAGTGCTATTTTGATGGTGACTCCTTTTTGGCTAAAATTGCTCACCTTGCTCATATGTTCATATTTCATATTTGGTGATCAGTTTGAGCCTTTGCTAGCATGTGTGCTTCAGTTGCGTCATTGGACTTATACTGTGTAGAGCATCTTTGCATTCTCTTGACTATATTCCTGAAGCTGCTAACTTGCATTTTGACTCATATGCATTTTGGAAGGGGGAGAACTTCTCTTGTTGGCACTTTTGATGGTGCATTTTCTGAGGAGGAGAAAATTGCTTTCGGTTCCTTCTGCTTGATGGTGCATTTTCAACTAAGGGGGAGAATTTGCAAATCATATGCTTCCTTGAGTCCAACTAAGGGGGAGTGTTTTAGTTGTATGCACTATTCGAGGGGGAGTTTGACCGTAAGATTTTGGCATCGAGCTTTCTTGCTAGTTGTGTTGAGCCTCTATGCCTCTATCTTGAGGGACTAGCATTTTGCTTCGATTTTTCAAATTGGTATTTGCTAGCGGTGTTGAGCCTGTTCTACCTCTTCTTGAGGGCTAGCTTTGCTTTGCTTGGTTGCGTCGAGCCATTGCCCATGTCTTTGGGAACCAAGTTGTCTTGCTCTTTCCACTTGACCTTCTTCAGCTTTGCTATGCTTTTGGGTCATTTGGTTGAGTTTTCTCTTCTCCTTCTTCCTCCTTCTATTTCTATTATGATTTGTGTTGGTAGTTGACAATGCACTCATCAAGGGGGAGATTGCGGATACATGGGTGTATGCCGAGTCTCTGAGTGATGAGTGATTGTCAACTAGGATAATGCGCATGTTCTTTGGCTTGTGTTGTGCAGGTGTCGAGCACGGAGACAGTGATCGAAGGCAAGGTGAAGGTCAAGTAGAGACGTGTCGTGCCGACGGACCGGGAGCGGTGAAGGGCGGACGTGAGGCTTGGACTGAGGGACCGGTGGCCCGAGGATCAGCTGTGGTGGCTGACAGCCTGGGACAGCGACGAGCGGAGACTTGCGGGCACGGTGTTGCTTGGGTTGAGGACCTGGGGACACGTGTCGGTGGAAGGGGTGCACGGGCGGTGCATCCCCTCTACAGCTTCGGTTTGGTGGTAGAGCCAGAGAAAAACCATCGGGTGGACGGTTTCCAGGTTTGGGCCTCAAAACCTGGGCGTGGATGGTTTCCGAGTTTGGCCACAAAACTCGGGCTGAGGACGGTTTCCAGGTTTGGGCCTCAAAACCTGGGTGCTGCGGGTTTGCTGAGTTTGGGCCACAAAACTCAGGCTTGGTGGGCTGGTTTCCCGGTTTGGGCCTCAAAACCGGGGGTTGGCTGTGAAGGCTGGTTTCCCGGTTTGGGCCACAAAACCGGGGGTGCGACGTCCGAGAAAAGGACGCAGAGTGGTGGCGGCACGTGGCGGCAATCGGGAGGTTGCGTCGAGGCAACACTACGAGTTGTGTGGGCGTGGCCGTCGGATCCACCTACCATCGAGTTGGTCCAGAATAACCTTAGGGTTTAGCTGGTTCGCTCTGTAAGTAGTTAGGGGTAGAGTGGGAATTAGGAATAGTTAGAATTAGGATAAGTAGGGGGAGACACCCACCTTCCCATTTATCTCAGTCATTTGCTCTTTGCACTTAGGGTTTCCTGCTATTGGAGATTTTGAGGAAGTGAGGCCGTAACCTCACTATTGTAGCGTGTAGTAGCCACACGGTTGCAAATTCGTGAGTGTGATTCGCGTTTTGTTTGTGTTCTTCGCGGATTGCTTTTCTCCACGATTCTCCCGTCGTTCGATCTCTTTGTTCGTTGCATCATTTGCGATTTCGTTTGAACAGAGATGTTCTAGATCGTGAGGCACTTCTTTCCACTGAAGGAATTCACCTCTAACCTCACGACCTAGTAGATCGATCGATTTTTGTTTCGGGTCAAGCTTTTCTCCCTTCCCCCAATTTTCTTCGATTCATCGATTTGGAGATAGGTTCGAGCCATGATCTCTTAGAGCTCACTATCCTCCTTGTGACTCCTCTCACCAAGTTTGATCCCTAGAGGATTTGTTTTGGGTGAGATCGAGACAAATCGGTGAACGAACTACACAGAATCGGGGTGACCGGACGCTGTGTTCATATGACCGGACGCTACCACCATGAGTCCGGTCGTTGAACAGAGCGTAATGTTTTTCGCGTAACTGACCGGACGCTTTGTTAACTCAGTGACCGGACGCACCATTGTCACTGTTCATCGTTTGCGTTTCTTTGTGACCGGACGCTACTGTCCTGACCGGACGCACTGGGCACCAGAGTCCGGTCGGAAACAGTAAGGGTCCAGATTGAGTTTTGTTGGACCGGACGCGTCCGATCACACTTGACCGGACGCATCAGTGAGTCCGGTCAGTGTTGAGTCGCACGTTCTCGTCCGCAGTTTGCTCGTTCGTTGTCGGCTTTGATTTCCAGTTTTTGCGTTGGGTTTCTAGAGTCGTGTAGTGTCCCGCTGTGCTTCTTAGAAGCATCCACCCTATCTCTAGGGTCATGGACTCTTGCGAGCTCTAGGGTTTGCTCTTGGGGTTGATTCTCGGGACAGTAGCAACAAGTTTCTGAAAGGAAAATTGAAGCTCCCATTCACCCCCCCCCCCCTCTGGTCGCTTTCTGGTAGCACTTTAGGTCCTTCATGATCATGCGCATTTGGATGCACATGGACATGAGAATCTTGTGGAGTGTGCGATGGATCATCTTCATCATCTTGAATTTCAATGGGCCTCACATCACCGGTTGCAAGCTTCTTGATAGCTTCGGATGGAGGCATGTCATTACCTACAAGCTCATCATTGACTTGCTCCTTTTGGGAGCCGTCGGATTCATCAAAAGTCACGTCTACCGTTAACTCAATAGTGTCGGTGGCATTATTGAATACGCGATAGCCGTGTTCGTTAGTATCATAACCAAGTAGAAAACCTTCATGTACCTTAGGTGCAAACTTTGAACTTTTGGCCCTCTTGTTAAGTATGAAACACTTGCAGCCAAAAACTCGAAAGTAACGCACCTTTAGTTTGTTACCGGTTAGAAGCTCATATGGCGTCTTGTCCCTTAGCTTGTGGAGGTAGAGGCGGTTGATAGCATGACACGTGGTGTTCGTCGCCTTCGCCCAAAAACCATGGGAAGTCTTGTACTCATCCAACATAGATCTTGCGGCTTCAACAAGAGTTCTATTCTTCCTTTCCACAACCCCATTTTGTTGTGGGGTGTATGGAACGGAGAACTCATGTTTGATTCCTTCATCATCAAAATATTCTTATATGTTGGTGTTCCTAAACTCGGTCCCGTTGTCGCTTCTCACTTTCTTGATCTTGAGCTCAAACTCATTTTGAGCCCTTCTAGCAAACTTCTTGAAGATGCCTTGAGTCTCACTTTTATCTGCTAAAAAGAACACCCAAGTGAAACGAGAAAAGTCATCAACAATAACAAAACCATATTTGTTACCGCCGATGCTTTGGTAAGCAACGGGTCCGATGAGGTCCATATGTAGTAGCTCCAATGGCCTTGTTGTTGACACGATGTTCTTCATTGGATGCTTTGCTCCAACTTGCTTTTCGGCTTGGCATGCGCTGCAAATCCTATCTTTCTCAAACGAGACATTGGTTAGTCCAAGAATGTGCCCTTCCCTTTGAAGTTGGGCCAAGTTCCTCATCCCAACATGAGCTAGTCAGCGATGCCAAAGCCAACCCATGCTAGATTTTGCCATTAGACATGTTGTAGGTTCTACCATACTAGTTGAGAAGTCAACTAAGTAAAGTTTTCCCTTCAACACGCCTTTGAATGCAATAGAGGAATCCCTTCTTCTAGAGACGGTCACACCGTTATCCGTAAAGAGACAATCGTAACCCATTTCACAAAGTTGAGAAACGGACAACAAATTGTAACTCAACGAATGCACAAGTAATACATTAGATATGGAATTGTCAGTTGAGATAGCAATTTTACCCAAACCAAGCACTTCTCCTTTACCATTGTCACCAACCACAATGTTGTTACATGAATCATTGCTTGGTTGGAAGGAGGTGAACATTTCTTTTGCCCCGGTCATATGATTGGTGCATCCACTGTCCAACACCCAACTTGTTCCACCGGAGGCATATTCCTACAAAACAAGATTATGTTCTTGCTTTAGGTACCCAAATGAGATTGGGTCCTAGGGGGTTAGTCACATAAACTTTTGGCACCCAAACATTTCTCATAATCTCCCTCTTCTTGAGGGCACCAACATATTTGACGACAATCTTGCCGTTCTCCCCCCAACAACACAAGTAATCACATGTATAGCTTCTTGATGTAGGCTTTTGTTGCTTGGGGATCTCCACTTGCTTTTCCTTGTTGATCTTACCATTAGCAAGTGGAGCTTTTGGATTGGCAGTCTTGTTGGCCTTGTTCATGAGGTCAAAGAGAGGAACCCCTTTGTTAAAGTTAACAAAGGGTACCCCATTGACCATCTTCCTTCCATTGGCCTTGCCACCATACCTATTGTACCCAATCCCATCCTTGATGGATGGGTGTCTTGCGGTCTTGAGGATATCCTTTGGTTGTTCCATCTTGCACTTGCAACCATTCCCCAAGATCATGTTCAATTGTTGGATTTCTTTGCTCTTCTTCTCTAACTCAACAATGTTAGTTGCACAAGCATTTATATCAACTTTATAACATCTATTGCAACCATTACTTGTTGAAGCATTAGATTTGTCAGAATCCTTAGGAGTAGTTGAAGAAGTACCACTCCAAAGAGTGTTGTAGCTTAGTTCAAGAGTTTGATATTTATCTTGAGAGATTGTGAGGCTCTCTTGAACCAAGCTAATCTTACTCTTTAGATTAGCAATTGAGTCATTGCTCATAGAACACTCCTTAGCCAACTTCTTGTTAGAGTCGTTAGCTAAAGATAGTTCCATGGTCAATTTCTCAACCTTCAACTTCTCCTCGGCAAGAGAGGCTTCCAATGCAAGGTTCTTTTCTCTCTCTTGAGAGATCAAGTCCCCTTGCAAAACAAGACTCTCATTCTGACTTTCCAACTTGCTAAGCAATTTTAATATCTTTGATCCACCTTTCTTACCAAACTTTCTTATGATGCTTAGTTCAAATTCATCCATGTCATCATCACTACATTCATCGCTAGAACAAGTAGGAGAGTGAGGTAATACCTTCTCATTCTTAGCCATGAGGCAAGAATGAGTGACGTCATCCTCATCATCGGTGAGGTCCTCAAACAAGCGTGATGAAGTGGTCCAAGAAGTCATGTTGGAGAGGGGGCTTGGAGAAGAAGTCTTGTGTATGGCGATGTTGGCCGCTCCCTTCTCTTTCTCCTTGCCCTTGCTCTTCTCTTCATCACTAGAGTCATCTTCCAAGAACCATTCCTCACCAAGATGAGCCTCACCACCTCTTCTTCTTCTTTGTTTCTTGTCATCACTCTTGCTATACTTGTTCTTGTTCTTTCTTTGTGGACAATCGGCAACGAAATGATCGTCCGCACCACACTCATAGCAATTTCTCTTCTTTGACTTCTTGAAGTATCCACCTTTGCCCTTCTTGTACATCTTCTTTCTCATGAATCTTCTAAAGTTCTTCACGAGAAGTGCAATTTCATCATCGGAGTCATCACTCCCTTCACTTGATGAGTCATCTTGGGCCTTGCTTCCTTCTTCTTGTTTTGCCTTGAGAGCTACCACCTTCTTGTTGCTTGCTTCTTGATCTTCTATGGCTTCATCATCCAAGACTTCATGATTCTTTATTTTGGCTAGCATCTCATGAGGTCCCATGCTCTCATAGTTGGGTCTCTCCATGATGATTGATGCAAGTGTCTTGTCCTTCTTTCTATATGCTCTCAATAGCTTTCTTGCAGCTGAGTTGTCATCCCACTTTGTGTCTCCGAGAGCTCTAATCTTGTTGATCAATGTCATGAATCTATCAAACATTTGTTGAGTGGTCTCACCACTCTTCATCTTGAAGTTCTCGATCTTTCCTTGAAGAAGCTCTATGTTGCACTTCCTCACACTTGCATCACCCTCATATGATATCCTGAGAGTGTCCCAAATCTTCTTGGCATTCTCCATTCCATGTACCTTGTTGCTTTCTTCGGGCTTAAGGCATGATAGGATCAATGATGCAGCTTGAACATTTTGTTGAAACTCAACCACATCATTGTCGGTGAACTCTTCGCCTTCAACATGATTTGGTCCATTCTCGACAATCTCCCAAACTCTTGCGGCAAGAAGATGTAGCTTCATCTTGTGTGCCCAATCATTGTAGTTGATTCCATCGAAGGAGGGTGGCTTGCCTTGATTGACGCTAGGTAACTGAATGACTTTGCCCATTTGGCTATAGTCATAAGACATGTTAGAGAACTCCTTCTCCCTCTTGCCTTTCACTTCATCTTCCTTTTTCTTATCTTCTTTGGGCTGTGGCGGATTTTCTCCGCTTCCGGATACTTCGCCTTTGTTGGCCAAAGCTTGCCTCATGCTCTCCACCTCATCTCTCATCTTTTGCATTTGATCTTCATGTTTCTTTGCTTGATCTTCTACCAGCTGAGTGGAAACCCTCTTGACAATGTCATCAATTTGTTCTTGACTTAGGGTCGACATGATTCTCCCTTACGCGGTGAAGCGCTAACACAAGGGTTAGGCTCCGATACCAATTGAAAGGACCTAATCAGCCTAGAGGGGGGGTGAATAGGTGATTTTTGACAATCTGAAACTTCACAGACTAGAAATTGTAGTTAGACAACAACCGGTGTTGCCGGTTTGTTTGGGTAGGTACTACTGGGTGTGAAGCACCAGTACTACCGACACAAACAAACGACACTACCGGGATCCTAAGGATGAACTACAAATCCAATGTAAGTAAGCTATGAATGTAATAGGAGAATGAACCCCACTTCCCTAAGTATGATAAACAACGATTCTAGCCTTGCGGATACATGGGTGTATGCCGAGTCTCTGAGTGATGAGTGATTGTCAACTGGGATAATGCGCATGTTCTTTGGCTTGTGTTGTGCAGGTGTCGAGCACGGAGACAGTGATCAGAGGCAAGGTGAAGGTCAAGTAGAGACGTGTCGTGCCGATGGACCGAGAGTGGCGAAGGGCGGACGTGAGGCTTGGACTGAGGTACCGGTGGCCCGAGGATCAGCTGTGGTGGCTGACAGCCTGGGACAGCGACGAGCGGAGACTTGCGGGCATGGTGTTGCTCGGGTCGAGGACCTGGGGACACGTGTCGGTGGACGGGGTGCACGGGCAGTGCATCCCTTCTACAGCTTCGGTTTGGTGGTAGAGCCAGGGAAAAACCATCGGGTGGACGGTTTCCAGGTTTGGGCCTCAAAACCTGGGCGTGGATGGTTTCCGAGTTTGGCCACAAAACTCGGGCTGAGGACGGTTTCCAGGTTTGGGCCTCCAAACCTGGGTGCTGCGGGTTTGCTGAGTTTGGGCCACAAAACTCAGGCTTGGTGGGCTGGTTTCCCGGTTTGGGCCTCAAAACCGGGGGGTTGGTTGTGAAGGCTGGTTTCCCGGTTTGGGCCTCAAAACCAGGGGTGCGACATCGAGGAAAAGGACGCGGAGCGGTGGCGGCACGTGGCGGCAATCGGGAGGTTGCGTTGAGGCAACGCTACGAGTTGTGCGGGCGTGGCCGTCGGATCTACCTACCACTGAGTTGGTCCAGAATAACCTTAGGGTTTAGCTGGCTCGCTCTGTAATTAGAGAGGGGTAGAGTAGTAAATAGAATTAGGATAAATAGGGGGAGACACCCTCCTCCCCATCTCATCTCAGCCATTTGCTCCTTTGCTTCTAGGTTTTCCTGCTCTCCCACTCCCCTGCTGTAGCGAACCTGAGATCCACAGAGAAGAGAACAATACCTCTGTGTTCATGAGATTTTTAGGAAGTGAGGCCGTATCCTCACTGCTGTAGCGTGTGGTAGCCACACGGTTGCAATTCGTGGTTGTGATTCGCGTTTTGTTCGTGTTCTTCGTGGAATCCTTTTTCTTCCACGTTCTTCCCGTCGCTCGATCTCTTTGCTCGGTTCATCTTTCGCAAATCCGTTTGAACCAAGTTGTCATAGGTCGTGACGCACTTCTTTCCACCGAAGGAATTCACCTCTAACCTCACGGACTAGGAGATCGATCGATTTTTGTTTCGGGTCAAGCTTTTCTCCCTTCCCCCGATTTTCTTCGATTCATCGATTTGGAGATAGGTTCGAGCCATGATCTTTTAGAGATAGCTCACTATTCTCCTTGTGACTCCTCTCACCAAGTTTGATCCCTAGAGGATTTGTTTTGGGTGAGATCGAGTTGAATCGGTGAACGAACAGTGCAGTCTCGGGGTGACCGGACGCTGGCCACGGACTGACCGGACGCTGACCCCGTGCGTCCGGTCGTTGAATGCTCAGCGTGTTCATTTGCGACTTGACCGGACGCTGTCTCTCCTGTGCGACCGGACGCTCTGCTTGATCGCCGACCGGACGCATAGGTCCTACTGTTCATCGTGTTTGTCTTCTGCTGACCGGACGCACTGCTCTCGACCGGACGCTCTTTGCCTGTGAGTCCGGTCAGAAACAGTAAGGGTCTCGAGAGGATTTTTTGAGACCGGACACGTCCGGTGCTCCCTGACCGGACGCAGTCCAGAGTCCGGTCGAGTCTGTTCCGCGCTGTTTCGTCCGCGGTTCATTTGTTCGTTGTCGGTTTTGATTTCTGGCTTTTGCGTTGGGTCTCTAGAGTCGTGAAGTGTCTCGCTGTGCTTCTTGGAAGCATCCACCCTATCTCTAGGGTCATGGACACTTACGAGCTCTAGGGTTTGCTCTTGGGGTTGATTTTTGGGACAGTTGCGACAAGTTTCCGAAAGGAATTTTGAAGCTCCCATTCACCCCCCCCCCTCTGGTCGCTTTCTGGTTGCATTCTCGGTCCTTCAATTGGTATCGGAGCGGGTTAAGGATCTTCCACCTTAGCCGGTTCCAGATCCACAGAAGGCGACATGGATCGCGGCGTGGGCAAACCGCCGTTTTTCGATGGGACGAACTATGCGTATTGGAAGATACGCATGTCGGCCTATCTGCAGAGTTTGGGTGCTTCCATCTGGGATATTTGCAACTCTGCTGATTACGTGGTCTTGGCTGCTCGTGTCTCTCAGCTTCAGATCGATGAGCACGATGCCAATAGCCGAGCCCGTAATGCTCTTTTCTCATGCTTGAGCATGAGTGAGTTTGATCGTGTTTCTCACCTCGCTACGGCTCGGGAGATTTGGGCCACCCTCATGCGTTTCCATGAGGGAACCTCTCAAGTCAAAACCCGTCTCTATGAGTCGTTCAAGCGAGAGTATGAGAACTTTCGACATATGTCTGGCGAGAGCATAGAAAGTTTATCCGCTCGCTTTCAGGTGATTGTCAACAGGATGAGGGCTAACAAGGAGCTGTTGCCTTTCGACGATCATGAGAGGGCTTTGAAGCTTTTGCATACCCTTGATCGGTCGGTGTGGGATTCCAAGGTTCAGGCGATCATCAAATCGCCTAACTATGAGACCCTCACGTGCGATGAGCTCTTCAGTAAGCTCAAGTCCAGTGAGATCAATGCCATGGCGAGGGCTTCTTATGAAAATCCTTCTGGCCCGTCGATGGCTTTGCTTTCTGGCTCTTCTGCTATCCCCTCTGGAGGTTTTGCACTCTCTTCTCTCTTTTCTATCACCGAGGAGTGGCTGGAGTCTTTGGGGGATGACGAGCTGGCTATGCTCGCCAACCGGTTCTCGTGGTTCCACAACAACCGCATGAACCGTCGCCGTGGAGGAGGACGCTCGGGATGCTACGAGTGCGGCGACCCCGACCACTTCATCGCCAACTGTCCCAAGAAGAAGAACACATCTGGGAAGGGCGATCATGGGCACAAGTACGACTCCGGCAAGCGCAAGGAGAAGTACGTCCCCACGAGGCACAAGCGGAGGGGCGGCTTCGACAAGGAGTACATCAAGAAGAAGTACATGGAGAAGGCCCAGGCTGAGCAGTGTGCGTTCTTCGCCACGCTCAGCGACATCGACGGCTCGGATGATGACTCCGCTTGCTCAAGCGATGACGAGTCCGAGAAGAATAAGAGGATCGAGGACAAGCTCAACGGCCTCTGCTTCGTCGCCGACGACGAGGGCTTCTGCACCATGGCCCTCGGCAAGGAGGTCGGCGGCGACACTCCTCGGGACAACGACGACGACGACACCTCCCAGGTATCTCTGACCCACGACGAGCTTTCTGCTGAGGTTGAGAAGCTTACTGCCGCCTTGCTTAGTCAGGACAAGTTGCTTAGGCGTGCCGCTAGAGAGCGCAAGGAGTTTAGGCAGAAGTGGGAGGACACGGTGAGAGAGCTTGAGTTTGTCAAGTCCACCGTGGTCGTGTCGGAGGAGACCGAGTGTGAGATGTGCACCAAGCACATGACTGACCTTCTCACTTTGAGAGGTAAGTATGTTGCGTTGGTAGGAGAGGTGGATGAGCTGAAGGCTAGACCCTCGCTGTTGGGTGCGTGCAAGACTTGTCTTGTCTTGCAATCTGAGTTGGCAGAGAAGAATGCCAAGATTGTGTCTCTTGAAGAGGCCAACTCAGGTAGCACATGTGTGGCTAGGTGTGTTCTTTGTGAGGGCCTGGAAATGGAGATAGCCAATGTGAAGCATGACAAGATGCAAACCGAGGAGGAAAACACATACCTTCGGACTATCTTGTCATGGGTGTCTTGTGGTGAGCCGCAGCTCGGGATGATGATCTCCCAATTTAAGTGAGCTGCTGGAGGTCCTGGTGTAGGTTTTGCTCCGGGTGTTGATCTTTCTGCTTTTGGGAAGATTGGAGAGTCGAGTGGTCTGAACCCATGTGAGAAGCCCAACTCCACCACTACTCCCAAACTTACCAGGCTTCCACCCAAAGAGCCTCTCAAGCCTAACACCAAGGACGGAGTGTTTGAGGAACCTCCGAGAGCTCCACCCAGGAACCAAGTGTGGGCTCCCAAACCCAACCACCTAAAGAACAAGCTGGACACCATGCCACCCATCCAGGAGGAGCTTATGCCACAGAAGGGCAAAGTGATCCACACCCACCACCGTGAGTACCAACAACCCCCTTTGAGAGCGGTGAGGTACCATTGTGAGCACTGTGGGCGAGATGGACACTTGAGTGAGTTTTGCTTTTGGCGCAAGAGAGAGGCGCGCCGTGCTAGGGAGATGAACAACCCGGACATGTACCATCCTTTTCATGATGTACATGTGCCGAATGTTCAGAGGAGAGCTCCAAGGAGAGCTGCTAGGCCCAGAGGTCCAGAACCTCAGGTTCCTAGGCCTAGGCAGCAGAGGAGAGGACATGCCCGGCGGGAGCCTGCAGTTGTAGGCTATGGACCCCGTGGCGGTGACTTTGTAGTTGAGCGTTTTCTCCCACCGCGTTTTGAGTATCGCGGTGAGCGCTCCTTCCCCAGCGGACCACGTTTTCCTCAGCGTGGTGATCGCTCCTCTCGTAGACGTGCTAGGAATGGTTTTTCTGCTAACCGTTCTTTTGAGCAGTCGGCCCAACACTGGTTTTCTCCTTACTTCACTAACCCCAGTGTTGGACCGTATGCTCACCCTATGTCTTTTTATTGATGTAGGTAAAACGATTGGAGAACGTTTGGTTGGTGGATTCCGGTTGCTCGAGGCACATGACCGGAAACGCCAAGTGGTTCTCCAGTCTTAGTCCAGTCGCCGGAAAGGAGTTTATCACCTTCGGCGACAATAGCAAAGGTAAGGTCTTGTCTCGTGGGTCGGTGCGAGTTAATGAGCACTTTGTGTTGCGCGATGTTGCTCTTGTTTCTAACTTGCATTTTAACCTTCTTTCTGTTTCGCAACTTTTCGATGATGACTATGAGATTCGTTTTAAATCGAATCTCAGTCGTATTTTGGATCCTCAGGGCAATCTTGTGTGTTTGATTTCGCCTTTTGGAAAAGTCTTTCGTGCGAATTTCTCGGAGTCTTTTGGCACTTCTCGTTGTCTTGTGGCTGGACCTTACTCCTCTGGTCTTTGGAAGTGGCATAGGAGACTAGGACATTTGAGCTTCGACTTGCTTGCAAGACTTAGTTCACTTGGCCTAATCTGAGGATTGCCCAAGTTATCCATGGAGAAGGATCTTGTTTGCCACTCTTGTAGACATGGGAAGATGGTTGCCGCTCCCCACCATCCAGTGACTCAGGTCATGACCAAGTGCCCTGGAGAGCTTTTGCACATGGACCTTGTTGGTCCGGCTCGGGTGAGCTCGGTTGGGGGGAAGTGGTATGTGCTTGTTGTTGTTGACGACTTTTCGAGATATTCGTGGGTCTTCTTTTTAGTTGAGAAGACCGAGACTTTCTCCTTCGCTCGCAATCTGATTTTGCGTCTTCAGAATGAGTTCCCTTTGAACTCGATGCGAGCTATTAGGAGTGATAATGGTTCCGAATTCAAGAATTCGGATTTTGAGAAGTTTTGTAACTCTTTGGGTTTAGAGCATCAGTTTTCTTCCCCCTACACACCGCCCCAAAATGGTGTTGTAGAGAGGAAAAATCGGACCCTTGTAGAGATGGCCAGGACGATGCTCGATGAGCATAGTACTCCTAGGCGATATTAGCTCGAAGCCATGAGCACTGCATGCTACATTTCCAATCGCATTTTTCTCCGAGCTTTCTTGAAGAAGACTTCTTATGAGTTGCATTTTGGAAAACTGCCCAAGGTGAGTTATTTTCGAGTTTTTGGTTGCCATTGTTTTATACTCAAAAAGGGCAACTTGGACAAGTTTGAGTCTCGTTCTTCTGACGGTGTGTTTTTGGGTTATGGCACTCATACTCGTGCTTATCGTGTACTTAACCTTGACACTAACCGAGTCATGGAGACATCCGATGTCACCTTCGACGAGACCATGGTTTGTCCTTCTTCTCGTTTTGAGCGTGCAGGTGATCATGAGGTTGGTGAGCCTCTTTTTGATGATGAGGATGAGGGTGCTGAAGGTATGGATGATCCAGCACCCCCTCCACCTGCTTTGCCGCAAGGAGCGGCTTCTACGATGACTCACGGCCCCGACACGTCTTCTTCTTGGGGGCCGTGGGATCCGCCACCCCGAGCGGTACCATTTGTACCCGGGGAGGCACTAGCTGCTGTTGAGGGGGAGATCACGTCTGCAAGGGAGGCGCCACGACACATCCAACGCCAACACCCCCCTCAGCAGATGATCGGTAACATTGACAAACGGGTCACTCGGTCCAGGTCTCAAATCTCTCACTTTGCTCATTCTGCTTTTGTTTCTGATTTTGAGCCCCGAGATGTTGGACACGCTTTGACGGATCCGGATTGGGTCAATGCCATGCATGAGGAGTTAGAAAATTTTGAGAGAAATCGGGTTTGGGTTTTAGTTCCACCTCCTCCAGACTGTAAGCCTATTGGGACAAAATGGGTTTTCAAAAACAAGCAAGGAGAGGATGGCCACGTTGTTAGAAACAAGGCCAGGCTTGTAGCGAAAGGCTATAGTCAGAAGGAGGGGATAGACTATGAGGAGACTTTTGCTCCTGTAGCTCGTTTGGAGGCTATTAAGATACTCTTGGCTTTTGCTACATCCAAAGGTTTCAAACTTTTTCAAATGGATGTCAAGAGTGCCTTCTTAAACGGCTACATAGAGGAAGAGGTTTATGTTGAGCAACCCCCCAGTTTTGAAAATCCCAAGTTTCCAAACCATGTTTTTAAACTCCACAAAGCTTTATATGGTTTGAAACAAGCCCCTAGAGCCTGGTATGATAGGTTGAAAACCTTTTTGCTTGCTAAGGGTTTTAAAATGGGATGTGTGGATAAAACGCTTTTTCTCCTCAAGCAAGGCAAAGACACTCTCTTGGTCCAGATTTACGTGGATGATATCATTTTCTGTGGTTCTTCTCACGCTTTGGTTGCCAAGTTTGCAGATACTATGAGCAGGGAGTTTGAGATGAGCATGATGGGCGAGTTGACGTTTTTCCTCGGGTTACAAATCAAGCAATCCCGAGAAGGAACGTTTGTGCACCAGGGCAAGTACACCAAGGACTTGCGGAAGAGGTTCAATATGGGTGAGGCCAAGCCTCTTCCAACACCCATGTCGACCACGACGGCCCTGGATGCGGACAAGGATGGAGAAGCTGTGGACCAGAAGGAGTACCGAAGCATGATTGGGCCGCTGCTCTACCTGACGGCGACACGCCCGGACATCCAGTTCGCGGTGTGTCTGTGCGCGCGCTTTCAGGCGTCGCCACGCACTTCTCACCATCAGGCAGTGAAGTGCATTTTCAGGTACCTTCGTTTCACACCTGAGTTTGGGATTTGGTATTCAGCTTCCTCCACCCTCTCCCTTTGCGGTTATTCCGATGCCGATTTTGCTGGTTGTCGCATTGAGCGCAAGTCCACTTCTGGGACTTGCCAGTTTATTGGTTCTTCTCTTGTATCATGGTCTTCTCGCAAGCAGTCTAGTGTCGTCCAGTCTACCACGGAGGCTGAGTATGTTGCTATGGCTACCTGCTGTTCCCAGTTGCTTTGGATGATGGCCACTTTGCGTGATTTTGGTTTGAGCTTTTCTCGTGTTCCTTTGCTTTGTGACAGCACGAGTGCGATTAGCGTTGCTAAGAACCTCGTGCTTCACTCGAACACCAAACACATTGATGTGTGCTTTCATTTTTTGCAAGACCACCAGGAGAAGGGTGATATCGACCTTCGCCATGTCGATACTCATCATCAAATGGCTGATATTTTCACCAAGCCTTTGGACGAATCAACCTTTAATCGGTTGAGGGGTGAGCTTGGTGTGTGTTTCCCCTTTTAGATGGGGAAACATTTTGGTTCTTGTATCATAGACTGACTATTTTTCGTTTGTCTTGTTTTCTTTTGCATTTCAGCATACGCTTTTACATTCCAAGCTTCATGCATATAATCTTTAAAATGTAACTATGCTCTATGTAGTATGCTCCGATGCTTATGTTGATACTTGTAGCTTATGCTCCTTCTGATCACTGATACATGCTGTGAGCTAAGCTATTTTTGAAATGGTGAATTTGCTTAATGTACATAAAATCTGAATATGTTCACCATTGAGATATGCAACTAGCATGTGTAGGCTGTGTTGAGTTCACTCGTGCTTTTCATATATGCTAGGTTGCTATGTCTCTAGTTTTGAGTCAGTCACTTGCTTGGTCTGTTCATATACTGTCTTTAATTTGAACCAAGTTAAGTGAATCAGAAAGATCGAGATGGGATTGCTTGTCAACACATCACAGTTTCGAGACTGTTTCTCATTGCACTTCGAGTTAAACTTGAGTTGTGTAGTGTATGACCGAAACTGTTGCTTTAAGCTTCTGATTGCTTCTGCATAGGCTTCGCACAGTTGAAAAGTTAGGCAAGACAAGCTTTCAACCTCTCGCAATCACATGCTAAAATTTGAACTTGTGTAATTCAAACCGCTGCAAGATAAAATTTGGATACACAAGTGTATGCTTCATCCTATAGCATGATGGTTGAACTTTGCTAGGGGTAGTTCACCTTGTATACATGTTTAGCACTTGTTTGACTTCCTGTCTATACATTCTTAGTGCTATTTTGATGGTGACTCCTTTTTGGCTAAAATTGCTCACTTTGCTCCTATGCTCATATTTCATAAGTGGTGATCAGTTTGAGCCTTTGCTAGCATGTGTGCTTCAGTTGCGTCATTGGACTTATACTGTTTAGAGCATCTTTGCATTCTCCTGACTATATTCCTGAAGCTGCTAACTTGCATTCATATGCATTTTGGAAGGGGGAGAACTTCTCTTGTTGGCACTTTTGATGGTGCATTTTCGGAGGGGGAGAAAATTTCTTTCGGTTCCTTTTACTTGATGGTGCATTTTCAACTAAGGGGGAGAATTTGCAAATCATATACTTCCTTGAGTTCAACTAAGGGGGAGTGTTTTAGTTGTGTGCACTATTTGAGGGGGAGTTTGCTGCTTTCTGTCAGCTGCAAGGCTTTGGTATCGAGCTTTCTTTGCTAGTTGTGTTGAGCCTCTGTGCCTCTGTCTTGAGGGACTAGCAATTGCCTCGATTTTGCCTCGACTTCTTCAATTGGTATATGCTGATTTTTCAACTGGTTTTGCTAGAGGTGTTGAGCCTGTTCTACCTCTTCTTGAGGGCTAGCTTTGTTTTGCTTGATGTTCAGTTGTTTTTCCAATTGGTGTCGAGTTTTCCTGCTAGCGGTGTTGAGCCTGTTCTACCTCTTCTTGAGGGCTAGCTTTGCTTTGCTTGGTTGCGTCGAGCCGCTGCCCATGTCGTTGGGGACCAAGTTGTCTTGCTCTTTCCACTTGACCTTCTTCAGCTTTGATATGCTTTTGGTTCATTTGGTCGAGTTCTCTCCTCTCCCTTCTTCCTTCCTTCCTTCTATTATGATTTGTGTTGGTACTTGACAATGCACTCATTAAGGGGGAGATTGCGGATACATGGGTGTATGCCGAGTCTCTGAGTGATGAGTGATTGTCAACTGGGATAATGCGCATGTTCTTTGGCTTGTGTTGTGCAGGTGTCGAGCACGGAGACAGTGATCAGAGGCAGGGTGAAGGTCAAGTAGAGACGTGCCGTGCCGATGGACCGAGAGTGGCGAAGGGCGGACATGAGGCTTGGACTGAGGTACCGGTGGCCCGAGGATCAGCTGTGGTGGCTGACAGCCTGGGACAGCGACGAGCGGAGACTTGCGGGCATGGTGTTGCTCGGGTCGAGGACCTGGGGACACGTGTCGGTGGACGGGGTGCACGGGCGGTGCATCGCTTCTACAGCTTCGGTTTGGTGGTAGAGCCAGGGAAAAACCATCGGGTGGACGGTTTCCAGGTTTGGGCCTCAAAACCTGGGCGTGGATGGTTTCCGAGTTTGGCCACAAAACTCGGGCTGAGGACGGTTTCCAGGTTTGGGCCTCAAAACCTGGGTGTTGCGGGTTTGCTGAGTTTGGGCCACAAAACTCAGGCTTGGTGGGCTGGTTTCCCGGTTTGGGCCTCAAAACCGGGGGGTTGGCTGTGAAGGCTGGTTTCCCGGTTTGGGCCTCAAAACCGGGGGTGCGACATCTAGGAAAAGGACGTGGAGTGGTGGCGGCACGTGGCGGCAATCGGGAGGTTGCGTTGAGGCAACGCTACGAGTTGTGCGGGCGTGGCCGTCGGATCTACCTACCACTGAGTTGGTCCAGAATAACCTTAGGGTTTAGCTGGCTCGCTCTGTAATTAGAGAGGGGTAGAGTAGGAAATAGAATTAGGATAAATAGGGGGAGACACCCTCCTCCCCATCTCATCTCAGCCATTTGCTCCTTTGCTTCTAGGTTTTCCTGCTCTCCCACTCCCCTGCTGTAGCGAACCTGAGATCCACAGAGAAGAGAACAATACCTCTGTGTTCATGAGATTTTTAGGACGTGAGGCCGTATCCTCACTGCTGTAGCGTGTGGTAGCCACACGGTTGCAATTCGTGGTTGTGATTCGCGTTTTGTTCGTGTTCTTCGTGGAATCCTTTTTCTTCCACGTTCTTCCCGTCGCTCGATCTCTTTGCTCGGTTCATCTTTCGCAAATCCGTTTGAACCAAGTTGTCATAGGTCGTGACGCACTTCTTTCCACCGAAGGAATTCACCTCTAACCTCACGGACTAGGAGATCGATCGATTTTTGTTTCGGGTCAAGCTTTTCTCCCTTCCCCCGATTTTCTTCGATTCATCGATTTGGAGATAGGTTCGAGCCATGATCTTTTAGAGATAGCTCACTATTCTCCTTGTGACTCCTCTCACCAAGTTTGATCCCTAGAGGATTTGTTTTGGGTGAGATCGAGTTGAATCGGTGAACGAACAGTGCAGTCTCGGGGTGACCGGACGCTGGCCACGGACTGACCGGACGCTGACCCCGTGCGTCCGGTCGTTGAATGCTCAGCGTGTTCATTTGCGACTTGACCGGACGCTGTCTCTCCTGTGCGACCGGACGTTCTGCTTGATCGCCGACCGGACGCATAGGTCCTACTGTTCATCGTGTTTGTCTTCTACTAACCGGACGCACTGCTCTGGACTGGACGCTCTTTGCCTGTGAGTCCGGTCAGAAATAGTAAGGGTCCCGAGAGGATTTTTTGAGACCGGATGCGTCCGGTGCTCCCTGACCGGACGCAGTCCAGAGTCCGGTCGAGTCTATTCCGCGCTGTTTCGTCCGCGGTTCATTCGTTCATTGTCGGTTTTGATTTCTGGCTTTTGCGTTGGGTCTCTAGAGTCGTGAAGTGTCTCGCTGTGCTTCTTGGAAGCATCCACCCTATCTCTAGGGTCGTGGACACTTACGAGCTCTAGGGTTTGCTCTTGGGGTTGATTTTCGGGACAGTTGCGACAAGTTTCCGAAAGGAATTTTGAAGCTCCCATTCACCCCCCCCCCCCCTCTGGTCGCTTTCTGGTTGCATTCTCGGTCCTTCAAGCCTTACCAAGCCTTGGTTGCTTTCCACGGTGTGGATCGAGCCTTCTCAACCTAAGAAGGAGATAGGGAGAGGAAGAACACGAAGAACACAAGTAATATGCAAAGTAGAGACAAGAACAAGCACACAGGACATGGCGATTTATCCCAAGGTTTAGCCAATCCACTAAGGAGTGACTACGTCCTCGTTGTTGAGGTGACCACAAAGGTCGGAGTCTATTTCACCTCCTAGCCTCACTCAAGCAACCACAAAGGTTACTAGAGTTTCTCCACTAGAAATCACAGGGGAAATACAAACACTTCGGGGAGCCCTCACAAATGAATCAATACGGGCTACCATGAAGAACACCTAACCGGCTAGAGCTCAAAGAGCTCAAGAGTAATAGACACAAACAAAGCCGGCTAAATGGAAACCAAGTGGTCAAGTCGTAGATCGAAGCTTCCCACTCTCTAATCTCACTTCCCTAGCTCAAATCTTGCAAGTAAGTGAATCTAGGAGCAAAGGGGGAGAGAGAGGAGAGGAGTCAATGCTTGGAGGCTCTTTTGTTTGAAGTTAGGTCGCAATAAGTGAGTGGAATGAGTGGGTAACCGTCAAACGAGAAGAGGAGAGCAATTTATACTCCCTTAGTCCCGAGGCTGGTCGGTAGTACCGACCACCCATGGTCGGTAGTACCGACCAGTCACTAACGGTCGCACAGATCTGGATCTGACCTAAAGTCAACTACCGACCTCAAGTCGGTACCACCGAGGGGTGGTAGTACCGGCCCAATGGCGGTACTACCGCCAGGCCAAATTGGCCGCAAACAGAGAGATCCGCAGAGAGGGACTTGGTCCCTCGGTTACTACCGACCAGGGTCGGTACCACCGAGGGTCGGTAGTACCGACTCTATGGCGGTACTACCGCCAAGTCAAAATCGAGCCAAACCAGAGAGCCCTGCAAACTTGGTTTACTACCGGCTTGGGTCGGTACCACCGAGGGTCGGTAGTACCGGCCCTATGGCGGTACTACCGTCAAGCCATTTTGAGCGCCAACAGAGAGGTCTGCAGAAACAAGTTTTCTACCGATCAGGGTCGGTACCACCGAGGGCGTTAATACCGACCTTATGGCGGTACTACCGCCAGGTCATTTTTGAGCCTATACAGAGAGGTTGTAAAACAGGCTTGCTACCGGCCAAGGCCGGTACCACCGAGGGGCGGTAGTACCGGCCTTATGGCGGTACTACCGCTAGGCCATTTTGAGCGCGAACAGAGAGGATGTTAGAGTAGTGCGCAGAGCAGCCATGGTCGGTACTACCGACCACCCACTACCGACCATACAGATTTACCTCTATGTGTTTGTGATCGTGCGGTGACTCTCAAGCAAATTTTAGTTAGTCGATTTGAGCACTTTTCTCCACATCTAGCCAACCTAATTTGTGACCCTCTTGATAGTCCGGCTTACCTATAACTCAAGTTTAAAATCAAAATTTCAATCTGTCACTTGAGCTAGGTATCTTTTTGTCCAAATGTATCCAACGTGCTTTGTTCACGAGATTTCAACATTTCAAATCTTTCTAAGGACTAACACCTGCATATATGCTTTTATAAATCTGTTAGTCCCCAATTTGATTGTCATTAATTAGCCAAAACCCACAATGGGGGCGAATGCACTTTCAGGGGGTGAATTGGGCTTTTCTAAACTTTTCGCAACAATTAAACCCTATCAAGCCCAATTAACCCCTTTGTGCCTAGAAGTGTATTTCACTAAACTTTACCGCACAAAAGACTATCTCTAATCCATTCCTACTCTAGCATGGCAATTCAATTATGTAAGAACAAGTAAAGTGCGAAATTGAATTGCTCAAAGTAAATGTGAAAGTAAAGAGAGAGTAGGAATGACTCGGTGACTTTTTCCCGTGGTATCGAGGTGTCGGCACACCCCCTAGTATTCGTTGGAGCACCCACGCAAGGGTATTGCTCCCTATTGATCCGCGCAAGGATCAAGTGCTCACTATGAGCTGATTCTTCGCCACTCCGGCCCGGTGAATCGCTCACTATCGGTCACAACTTGGCTTGGGTCATCCACAATGCCTCTGGATGATCACCAAGCTCTCTGATCGCCACCAAGCCGTCTAGGTCATGCCGATCACCAAGAGTAACAAGCAAGAACTCTCACTTGACCAACGCAAGGCTAATGAGATGGGTGGATGCACACTTGCTACTCTCTTTTCACTAATGAGGTGTTTGATCACTCGATTATCAAATCTCCCAACCTCACTAGGCCTCTTGCACTCACTTGCAATCACAATGTGTTTGGCAACCTTTCAAATGAGCAAGAGTGACAGCATGAATGAGGGGGAGGAATATTTATACCCCCAACTCAAAACATGCACAAAGGGGTAAGTCCAGCCAGTCAGGCACTGACCGGACGCACTTGTCGGGTTGACCGAACGCGTCCGATCAGAGCCCAACGGCTAGCACACGCCAGCACTGACACTCGTACGAACTGATGATCGGACGCTCCCATGCGTCCGATCGCGTAAAAACGCTTCTGGAACCTCTCTGGACGTGACCGGACTCACCCACAAGGTGTGTTCGATCGATCACTGAGCCAGAGTCCGGTCGCGACCAAACTCATTCTCAATGAACTGCTTGTGACCGGACGCATACCCTAGTGTCCGATCAGAGGAGCACCAGCGCCCGGTCGCCATTTGAAGTCCAAAACGACTTCGATTTGCGACGCTCCCTTCACGAACTTTCTTCCTTATGATTTTAGGGACCTTTCTAAGCTACCTAGGGCTTTGGTTAACAAGTGTGCACCACACCTAACTCAAAAGTCTCACCTAGGTCAAGCTACTCATTCAAACTCCCCTTAATAGTACGACCAAAGATAAAACAAAGACCTATGCTACTCTAAGTGTCCTCCAATCACCATACGACACTTAGAACTAGCCTATCACCGTCTTCGTCGTCCATCCTTTGAAAACCGAACGAATTCCATCAATAAGGGGACATGAATACCATTGTGCCCACACGATCATCATTACCATGACCTAACTCAATTGTTTCTGTAAAACACACGTTAGTCATAGTAATTTACCGTTGTCATCCAATCACCGAAACCCACTAGGGGCCTAGATGCTCACACTTATCTTATCATGCATATCCACAATTTAAAATTCTTAGTTTTGGACACCTAACTGTTAAAGCTTTCGGAGAGGTTGTTGTTGATGTAATCTACCTTGCATTCTTCCCCAAATTTGCTTCTACTCCACACATATGGATGGTTGTCATCCAACCAGGATAGTGCACTAGGATCCTTCTCCTCTATTTTTCGCATGAAGTACTTGAACTTGTCATTTGTGAAGCTCTTGGCAGCTGCCCACATATTCTTACCATAAAGCTCACCACTATAACCATTCTTCTTCATGTTCTTCCACAAGTGCCTCATGCATTCTCTATGTTCCACTCCTGGGTACACATCATCTACAGCCACCTCAATTCCTTTGCCCGCATCTGTACTAATGACCAAGCCTGTAGGAGTACCAATAGCTTTCTTTAAGTTATTCACAAACCAAGTCCAGCTTTCCTTAGACTCAGCCCCAATCACACCATAAGCCACTGGAAATAAACAGTTCTGACCATCCACTGCAACAGCTGCTGCTAACTGACCCCTTCCCCTTCCAGTCAAGTGTGTGGCATCCATGGCAATGTAAGGTCTGTATCCTTGCAAGAACCCATCAATGCAAGGTTTAAGAGCAACAAAGAACCTACTAAAACACAAATCACCATTGTCATCTTTTTCAGTGTCTATGTCAATGACACTGCCAGGTACTACTCTTAGAAGCTCAGCTTGATAAGTTGGTAGCAAGTTATAACTATCGGCCCACTTCCCATATATGATGTCCATTGCTCTTTCATTGCCTCTGAAAACTCTATCATATGGAAGTTCTATCGAGTACTTCTTCTTGAGCCTACCTTGCAACTCCTTTGGTCTCATTTCAGGGTCTTCCCGCAACAAATTAACAACTCGTTTAGCTACCCATTTATTGGAGGCCATTGTTTTACCACAATTGTTGAATGAACCACAAGTATGCTTTGAACCACTAGTCTTTACCTGCAATACAAAAACAACAAGAAAAAAACATTTTATTAGTAAATTGCTGCACACTAATACTTATTATTTGATGCTGAATGACATAAAAAAATGAAATTATCATACATCCAATGTACTTTTTACTTGTAGATGCAAAAAACAACCATTTACAACCCTGATCTGCTCTCTTGCATATGGCTCTAAATCTGCTCTTGTTCTTTTTCACAATCTCAAAAGCATGATCATTCAAGATGGCATGATGTGTGACTGCAGACTTGCACTGATCTACGTCTGGGAACACCACATTTACATCAATACATGGATTATCAACATCATATGAGAAGGGTGGAGGGTCATATTCGTCATCATCATCAACAACTTCACCATCAGGATTAAACTCAGGGTCGGAGCAATCATCACAAGAATCAGAGGATGCAGCCAAGCCACTATCATAGCTGCTATCACTTGCTACCACAAGTGAATCAGTGTCAGAATATATGCCCTCCTCATCATGTGCGCCTTTTACTTTGGATTTGGTGGCTCCCTCCTTTGTGTTTGTGGATGTGGCTCTCTCAGCAGTGTATGTCTTATTGGTGGGCACTCTATTCCTTACATAAGGGTGGCACCTACGTTTTGTTGGTGAATACTGCAATGGACCCTCAAAATCAATAATTTAGGCATTAATGTACACCTCTCCCTTATCTTTATTCAGTTCAAACCACTCAAGCAAATGCTCATTGGTTTTAATCTCAATAGAAGTCCCTCTAGATATTTCATCCAATACACACCACAAAGTTATGTACTGTTTTGAACCCCACATGTAGTACTCAACTACGAAATTAACTAGCCGCAGCAGGTCAGAGCTATGCATGTCAACAACTTGAGTAGGCAATATACTACTCTGTCGCCATAGTTTTGGTTCCCCATCAGGCAAACTGAAAAATGACAGAACTCTAACAACAAGGATCATATCCATGTGATTTGGCCTACAATTCACATCATCGAATACACAGTCAGCTAAATGCTCTACAAGCAAAAAACAAATTGGGGACAAATTCTTCCTATAAATTGATACTAAGTCAGAAGCTCCAAATCTTACCTAGTCTCTTCACCAATGACACACAAATCCATCTCACCGGGTTTCCCTGGCCGCCTGCGCGCTGCACTGCACGGGGCCGCCTGGTCGGCCGCAGTGTACCGGGACGCTCAGCACGGGTCTGCCTGGCCGGCCGCTCTGCACTCCCTGGCCGACTGTGCGCCGTGTCGCACAGGTCCGCTTGGCCCGCCGCCCGCACGGGTCCGCTTGGCCAGCCGTGCGCACGGAGCCGCCTGGCCGACTGCGCCGCACGGGGCTGTCTGGCCGACCGCGCCGCACGGCCGCCTGTCCGGTCGCGCCGTCCGGGGCCGTCTGGACGGCCGCGCTACACGGGGACGCCCGTCCGTCGGTGCTTGTCCGGCCGACCGCGTGGCCTGGGACGCGCAGCCATCGACTTCCTCCGCCTGGTGGCCGCCTGAGGCTCTAGGGTTACGAGAGAGAATGGAGAACGGGAGAATGGGAGAGAGAGGATACGGGAGAATGAGGATATGAAAGAGAATGGAGAAGGGAAAGAATGAATGGATAAGGGGTATTGTTGTCCTTTCATCTTAATGTGAAGGGTTTTGTTGTTTGTTATTTTTTCGTATTCTAGAAACAACTAACAGAGTTAAAAGTAGGGGTATACTGAGGCTTAGTAGTTACAGAGCTGGGGTAAAATCACAACGATGACTAAAACAAGGGTAAAATCACATTTGAGCATCAAAGTAGGGGCAAGAACACAATATTCCCTTACAGAATCATCCGTAAATCGCGAGACAAATTTTTAAGCCTAATTAATCTGTTATTAGCACATGTGTTATTGTAGCACTTTAGTGTCAAATCATAGACTAATTAGGTTTAAAGATCCGTCTCGCAAATTATATACAAATTGTATAATTAGTTATTTTTAAATCTATATTTAGTACTTAATAATACATGTGTCAAAGATTCGATATGACAGGTGTAAAGTTTTTGATTTTGAAACTAAACATGACCTTAGCCAGCTTACAACTTATTACTAACTTGTTCTTAAGAAGGACATTTTTTTGCGCAGATTGAGAAAACTCTTTAACCTGTAGTATACTTTTACACAAGGTATTGCAGCTCTGTAAGATGAGGGGACATAAACTTATGCTTTAGACGTGAGATAGGTGAGTGTTTTTTTCCTCACAGTTAGGGCATGTACAGCCTGTTTGTAAAGGTCGTCTTCATATCGTATTTTTTGTGAGAAGGTCCCTGCTAAGCCTGAAGCGACGAGAGCTCGTCGTCTCGTGAAGAGACGAGAATGGCTCATGCTCCCATGCTCCAAGAGACGATGGTGTTGGTAGTTCTTAACTTCACTAAAGATAGAGCTAGGCAACTATCCCCGGTAACGGCCCAGAAATGCTTGTTGACATTTGCTAACGTCGTTACTAGGAGTAGACTATGGAATCTATCCCTAGCAACGGCGCCAGAAATGCTTGTAGCAAGTCCAGCCACTATACCTAAAGGAGTGAAGCTAAAGCAGCTATCTACTAATGTCAAATGAGGTTGTCAATCCCGACACTAGTATGAGCTAGCTAGAGAGATTGCAATCTACCTAGAGGAGATTCTGCAAGCGCACAGAACTATCGTAGTAGCACTTTGCCTGGGAGTACCAGGTGTCGATTTATTTGATCCCAAAGGAAGGCTAGGGTGGTGTATGAGTCGAGTCAAGGAGGGGATGAGAGTCGAAGAATAAGAAAGGGAAAAGGAGAGAAGAGAGGAGATGAAAGGCTAGAAAGAATTTATGAGTGGATAGGTAAGGATGAAATGAATGGTTAAGGTAAGGTGGATAGATAGGTTGATAAGGGGAATAGATAACTAAGGATAACTAATATAACTAACTAATAACTAATAACTACTCCTAGATAACTACGAAGCAACCAAGTTAAGTAAAGTTTTATTCCTATCTTGTCAAGTACCGAGGCATACTAGCCTTTACCACTGACTTAGGTTGAACGTTAGCACAACGAGCCTTACTGTTAAACTAGACCAACTATGTGGTGGAATTCAAGGCGCACAGGGCTGTCACCACCTGCTTGCTACCACAGCTATCCGGGGGTCTAGCCGTATCTGAAGGTAAGTCTATAACTAAGCACAACGCCTAATTATATTCTAACTATCTCTATCCTGGCCTAGAATAGAGACACCCTTGCGGACGTCAGAGCAAATACTTGACTTAATAAGATAAACACTAAACTAACTAAGCAACCTATTGGCAAAGATCAAACACTAAGCACACTAGAGATTAACTACAATGGCTAAGTGAATTGAAATGTAGGATAGCTAGGTACTCAAGCAATCAATCAAGTATACTACTCAATACTGGTAAGTAGAATAAAGTAATACTTAAAATGATGAACTAGAATATAGTAAAGTGTTTGAGTTACAAGAGCAAAACCTGAACCGGATATGAAGGAAGACTCTTCCCAACTCCAGGACCGATTACTCGCACACTTCTACTCTTGAGCTAAGCCTTGAGCAGCGCTTCCGCGAAGGCAATGAGGCAAGGATGCCTTGCTCTACTAGCTACGTACTTGCCTAAGCTTGGTTAAATCCTAAGCTATTAGCTCTCTAGCTTTAGTCTTGCTTTCCTCTTTGCTTCTTTCTTCCTTTCCTTGCTTGAAGTGAAGTGACACCTCCAGGGGGGTATTTATAGCCCAAGTGAGTGAGGGGGTACTTATAGGGGGCAGCCAACCGACCTAGGGCAAACCCTAGTGGCGGGCGCCAGCCCTAGGTGGCGGCTGCCACCCCCCTGGCCCTTGGATGCACCGTCATTGATCCTACGGTCTCCAAGGACTCCTCCAAGGCGGTTCCAAGGTCGGTTGCATGTCCAAATAACCGTCGCATGGGCAATTAGGTCATGATCCACGTGACATCTCTTCTTAGCCCTCCGATGCCACCGACCTAGTGACCAAGGGCTAAGATTTGGCCCTGGGGTGGTCACACGGATCAGTGACGTGACAGGGGAGAGTTTGGGCCTCTCCTTGGTGGCGGGCGCCACCCCACTAGGGCCCAAATGGGCCTTGGTGAGTGGGCTCGGCCCCTGGTGGGTCCATTCTCCAAATTTGGTCCAAATCCTGTATTCAAATTAAAATCTATGGACATGTGGAATTTGGTTAGTTTGAAACATATTTAACTACTTTTCATGCCTTTTTGTTAAATCTTTGATAAAATGTTGATGGTAAAATAAGTGTTTAAGGACCATCAACAGACGGCTTCCACGTTGTACGAGCTCTCGTCTCTTCACGGATCCAGTGCATCGGATGGGAAGGTTGGGATCCAGTTCTACACTTGCTCTGGTGATCGATCTCGAGAAGCGCCGAACTCCCAAGGCCATGGACGACCCCGCTCGAGTCGTGTTCTTAGCGCTGCGGCTTGCTAATGTCGAGCTGCCAGGCGCCATGATGCCTTCTCACCACCATGATGAGTGACGACGCTCGCACCGTAGAACTGGACACTCATGACTTTCTTCTTTGCTTTGCGGCCTAGCTAGTTGGAACAGGAGACCTGGAGGTAGGTGACGGCGAAGCATATGCTGTGTTCGTCAAACCTGCACGTGAAGCTATAATTGAATTTGATTGAATGAGTGGTCAGTTCTTTGTTGAGCCCAAGACATACTAGCAGGCCGGCCCAAGCTTTCATGGCGTATATTTTACCTATGTGATTTATCATATATATATTTTTTTTAAAAAAATAGAGAATTTGTGCCACTTTTTTCTTTGTTAATCTTGCTTTGTACTTTTTTTTATCAAATAGCAACATAATGGTATATAAAATAGTATCCATAATAGATCTTACCTAGATGTACAATATTAAAGAGCTTATAGACGGGAAAAAGACAGCTCATTGTATGACCTGTCATTTACGACCCCTCATCTGTGGGCTGCACATGCCGTTAGTGTGGCTCAAAGCCACGGTCCCTCAAGACTAACTTTGACCATCCCGAAGGGAGGTACTGAGCCTTTACTAACCAACTCGGTTAGCCAACCGCCCAACCTATTACCTCTTTTATGGTATTTAGGTATTCAGAGCACCGATAAATATATCTCATTTCTATATTGCTATAAAAAGTATAAAATTTGATAGGTTTTGTACATAGGAAATATTGGCAAAAAAAGAATAATCAATTATAATCTACTCCTATATCTATACCTCAATGTTAGATTTATTATGGGCCAAGCTCATTAATATATTTAATAAATCAATAACTCTATGGTGTGTAATTGTGGGATTTAATGTTTGTACCGGATCAGAAATTAAAGGGACGTTGACTCAACTTATATGATGAGAATTATTCCATCTAATTTGAGAAGTTGAGAAATGGACAAAGGAAGCCACACGCGCGCGCGCCGCCGCCGTATGCCAGGCCGGGCACGGGCGGGGGCGTGGGCGGGCAGGTGGACGTGGCGTGTCAATTTTTGTTAATGCCCACTAATCACATGAGAGTTTCCATCTCTTCACCTGCCTGTCTTTTGACCTTCCGTCTCCCACAGTCTATTCACCTCCCTGCAAGATTGTCACCCATACAAGAATAAAGGAGAAGCGCCTCCTCTAGTCCTCGGTTCCCCATTCCCTTCTAGAGAGAACAAACAAACTCTCAGAACTCTATTCAGCTGCAGGAAAGGCGTCTCCATCTCGTTCATCCACGCGCACAGAGGAGCGAGAGGGCAGGTGCCTCCGGAGCCGGTGCCGTTCGAGACCTTGCACGGGGGATCGACAATTAGGTTTTTGGGGAGCGACTACGCGACTGCCCGAACCATCTTCACCTCCGTTCGTCTTCTTCCCGGCGAGACGAACTCCGTCGACGTCTTCTTCCTGACGAAGTTGTTGTTGTTCATCTTCGTCTGCGACTGCAAGAGGAGCGTTCGTTGTCTTCTTCCCAGAGGACTTCATCTCCATCTTCTACACCATGACCAAGGAAGTTGGACAAGGTTCTGGATCCTCAAATTCGCTAAGGACGGGAGGGTACGTACTGTTCATCCCCTCTCTGTTTTACGTGCTACATAATGTATATGTTTCAATAGTGCTGTCGTGATGTTTCAATAGATGTCTTACTCCTGTTTCAGTACATGTCTTTTATTGTTTCATAAGTTATACAGTGTTGTTGTATGTTATATATTCTGGGTTGATGTCTGTTACATATTTCCTGAATGTTGCAGTAGCACTGTTTCATTGTTTCAGTAGTTTCTGCATATATGTTTCAATAAGCCTGTTACGTTGTTTCACATGCTTTTCTGCAGTAGATGATATAGTATGTTTCATTATCATTTATATGTTTCACATGCTTGTTGCACATATGTGCCATACTGTCATGGTCATATGTGATATTATGAAATCACTAGTTCATCATCTTATTTATGTCGTATTATAAAATCATTTACGGAATTAAAATGACATGGAAATTGCCTTTATTTCTAACACTCAATATTGACATAATTTCAGTTCATTTTTTCGTCTATCTATTTTTTCTCTCTCTACCTAGCTACCAGGTAATTGAGAGTTTTTCTTCTGTATGTTTTATATATAACTCATGTTCATATAAGTTAGAATAGCTCACGTCTAGATAGTTAGATATCTTAATCCCAATATATCTCTCTAATCCCAAGTAAGTTGAATGAGTTATAATCCTAATCTGAATAGAAGATAAAAAATAAATCAGACAAGGATCAATCTCCATATATCAATAATTTCACTCTATTTTTTCCCTAATGATGCACATGCTTTTTTATAGTTCGGTTCGAATTCATCATGTTGCATGTGTACTTGCACGGACTAGCGCTGACATTAGACTCCATATGAGACTTATATTTTAATTTTGTCTATTATATATTCGGAATTGATACTACAGTCGCTCCGGACTGCTCTGTTAATGGGCCACAGGCCCATGATGTATATAAGGTTATTCTCTCATCTACACTCTTATTTACTTCGCTTCAGTTAATAGTTTGTCTCAAGAAACTTCAGTTAATAGTTTCTCTCAAGAAAAAAAACATCGTACACCATGATAGCGCTCCACTGTCATGCTCTATGGCTCTTGCCGCCTGTCTTTCTCCACCATGTCTCTCATCTCCCCTCCCACCTTCCTCTACATCTGCAACCTCCATGCGATTCGGCTCTCACTCCCTCACCGGAGACGAGGACGACGACGGCGGCTCCGATGAGGTAGGTCGGTCCTTCTCTAGATCTGAGCCCCCTTCCTCCTCCTCTGGATCCGAGGGATGTGGCGCGGTGTAGGGATCGATCAAGCTCTTGGGTTCTATTCTGTCCTCTCTTTGGCAAGCTTGAAGATGGTATGCCAGGGCTAGAGCAGCCTGCACCTCGAACCTATTCCCTTGCTGTTTGCACGTCCATCGCTATTTCTCCGTGTTGTAAATGATTTTTTTTGAATGTTGCAACATATGATTTTCGAATGTTGCAATGAAAATTTTGTGTTGTTCCCATAAATGTTTTTCGAATGCTTCCATTTTTGTTTGAAGGGGTTTGATTGTTTCGATGTTGCAGGAGATGTTGGAGCACATAAACTTTAATATTGCAGTATATAATTATTGTTGTTGCAATATATATTTTTCAATATAGCAGTATATATTTTTAAATATTGAACTATATGTTTCAATGACGTTGCAATATTTATATTCCGATGTTACATCACATAGATTTTCCATATGCTTCGATGTTGCACTTAATGTGTTTCGTGCTCTTTTGGGACAAGGACGCTGGTGGGGGAATGATGGGGAACAGTGATAGGGGCAGGGTTGGAAATGGAGCACAAGGGCATAGTGGTCGTAGTTCTATTTTTTTGATCCGATCCTGTGCAAAAAGGGGACGACTCAGGAAGGCGAGCGACGTCCGGACGCAGCGCTTGTGCCGGACGTCCCGACGCTAAGCGTTGTGTTACATCTTTAGCTTAACGCTTTTGTATGCATAAATATTATTGTATAATACTCCCTCCATCCCAAATTATAAGACATTCCAAGAATCTTGGAGAGTCAAAGTTTTTCAACTTTGACCAAATTTATATAATAAGATAATAATATTTATGATATCAACTAAGTGCAATTAGATTCTCCATTAGTTATATTTCCATAATATGTATATTTGATGGTATAAATCTTTATATTTTTCTTTATAATTTTGGTCAAAGTTGAAAAACTTTGACTCTCCAAGATTCTTGGAACGTCTTATAATTTGGAATGGAGGGAGTACTAAGTTTTACAGTGTTAATTGTTTTTTAATGCTTTCTATTGCAACGTATGAATATATTTGCTAGTACAGATAAATACAATTACGCAGCAAAGGCCAATGACTCCTTTATTTCTTTTATTTTTTAATAAAAGAAAATCATCGATATTTATAGGTGAGAGCTACTTACTTTAAAAATTGCTTTTAAAAATAAAATGGTTAGACAACGGAGACGCGACGGTCATCCTTGTGAAAATGGTCTAACGATTTTTCAACGCCAGCGGACGAGACCCGACGAAATCCAGGGGAGCCCAGGGTTTTTCCTCCCCATGGAGCCCTACGCCGGCGGCAATGGCGAGGTCTCCACCAAGCATGCCAAGCTCCCCTCTGGCGCCTTCGCCGGCGCCGGTAGCGAGGACCGCCTCAGCGCGCTCCCCGACGATATCCTGGTACTCATCCTCCGCCGCCTCAGCACCTGCGGCGCCGCCCAGACTAGCGTCCTCTCCCGCCGCTGGCGCCGCGTCTGGGCCCTCCTCCCGGAGCTCTACTTCCTCTATGCCCCAGATCCCCGCCAGATCGGCCCCGCCCTCGAGGCTCACGAGGCGGCCCTCCTGCGCCTCTGCGTCTGGACCCAGGACGCGGCCCCGGCCTCCATGTCGGCCTGGCTCCCCATCGCCGCGCGCCGGCTCTCCGGCAGCCTCCAGTTTCACAACGACCCTGTTGTGCGGGAAGGCGACGATGATGAGGCCGCGCAGAGGGGCGCCTTCGAGCTCCCCTGTCTGGAGCGCGCCACGGAGGTCTCGCTTTACCTAGGATTCCTCGGCCTCGCCGTGCCTCCTGCCGGCGTCTTCGCTCGGCTCTCCGAGCTGTACCTGTCTTCCGTCCGATTCCACGGCCCGGGGTTGCTCGGCGACGCCGTTTCCTGGCTTCAATGCCCGTGCCTGCAGAAGCTCACCGTCAGTGACGCCAGGGGACTGGACAACCTCGCCATCCATTCAGATTCGCTCCGGCAAGTGGAGCTCACCGATCTGCACGGCTTGTGGCAGCTCAACATTGTGGCACCGGCTCTGGAGGAATTGAAAGTTGAAAGCTGTTTCTTCAACAGTCCGAGCCAGCCGGTTGCCAGCATCACTGCACCTCAGCTGGCAACCCTTCGGTGGATGGATGCATATGATCCAAGCTCTGTCCATCTAGGTGAGATGAGACATCTTCGATTACTGAGGCCTTTCTTCTTTATTGTTTATGGGGATGACAGCTCTACACACAATCAATCTTGTTTAAGTCTCTTGCGGCGTTTCAAGGTCATCGAACGTCTTGTACTCACACTGACCTATCAGTGGGTAAGTCCACTTCCCCACTTATGTGAATGTTCAGTGCGTGCATGTTTTCCTTGCCTGTGGATGGATTTGAAAACTAAGGCATTCATGCAATCTGAGCAGGCAGTGTTCTACGGTATCAATGCAATTAACATAACATGGACAAGGAAGATAAAATTAACATATTTAAGTCTTTGCTATTAGAAGTTTAGAACTAGAAAAAAAAAGGAGCTTCACTTCAAGTAAGGCATGCCTAGTTGGCTGTTTGTCCAACATAAATTGTGATCTGGTGATATACAGCTTGCTTGGCACTAAAAAGGATTTTTTTTGATAGAGAACCAGCCATGCAATTTTATTCGTACAGTTAAGTTATATTAACCACTTCCTGCATGGTAATAGCAATGGTCACCTTATTAGAACTACTTAGGATGAATGCTGTTGGCTCTTTGCAATTGTCATATGTGACCCTTTTTTCTTGTGTCCTCCCATGGACACACAGGACATGGATGACTATCAATATATGATGGGAGATATGACAATGCTCCCAGACATCATGATTTTGCACCTGAATATATTGGCAAACAAACATGCTTTTGGGGCCAGCACATTTCATGTTCTCAGGATGTGTTCTGGTATAAGGAAGCTGATGCTGGCATTTCTTGCTCCTACTGTGGAGGTAAGGGTATCATTTTTTATCCAATATGCATTTGTATTTCTTGGCTTGCCATAGCCTGATCTATTTGTGCCCCTAGGCATTTGTTCTTATATTTTCTCTGAAAGTTGTTGCTCATATTTCTTGTAATGTATATATATTTATGCATACGCATAGCTGTGTGATTACTGAATACTGATTAGTGATTACTCCCTAGTATGTCAGATTTTTCTTCATTTGTACCTATACCTCTTCCCTTTGGGGTATGCTATATAATTGAGTCGCATTCTGTAACATTAATGACAACACTCTGCTCTATATTTTACAGTTTTGACTGAGTGTTCTACTATTTAGGTTGCAAATATTTGTTTTTATTGAATTATTGTCTGTCTGGCAGTGTTTCATTAAAAAAACATATATATATGGCAGTGAGCAGAAAGTTAACTGAGTTGTTGCATGGGAGGCTTGATCTTGACAGTTAGGGGTTAGGAGATATCAGGTAAATAATATACCAGTGGCAGTTTTGCAATGCACCTAAGCTGTAAAATGTTCCATGCTTCCATTGGAACCTGAGCCCTATGGTTGAATGAAAATCTTATTGAACATTTTAATCATGTTTGCTATACCACTTTCTCTTAGCTCACAACAGTTATATTGCATCTGTTGGCTTCAAAATAATTTTTGGGATGAATCCATTTGCAAATCTTATGGTGCCTTTGATTGCATAATTGGGGACCATTTCAATTTCCTGTTTGTTTATTCCATCCAACAATATTCTTACATTGACAAGGAAGACACAATTAAGTACTCGAGGCATACCATATTTAAGCTTTTTTTGTTAGAATTAGGCATACCTTATTTAAGCCTTTATTGTTAGAATTAGGAAAAAAAAACGTAGCTTGGCATGCCTGGTTGGCTATTTGTCTAACATAAAATGTGAGGATATCATGGTTAAAAAAAAACTAATTAAACCAACGTTCACCATCGATTAAACCTTTTACGGACCCAGCGTCTCGTTTAGAGCCTAGGCGTCCCATTTTCAATTTCCTATCTGTTTATTCCATCCAACAATATTCTTACATTGACAAGGAAGATACAATTAAGTACTCAAGGCATACCATATTTAAGCCTTTATTGTTAGAATTAGGCATACCATATTTAAGCCTTTCTTGTTAGAATTAGGAAAAAACGTAGCTTGGCATGCCTGGTTGGCTATTTGTCCAACACAAAATGTGAGGATATCATGGTTCAAAAAAAAAAAACTAATTAAACCAACGTTCACTCTCGGTTAAACCTAAAACGGACCCAGCGTCTGGTTTAGGGCCTAGGCGTCCAATAAAATTCTGGACATGTCTAGCTAGGTGGTGCGTGTAGGCGTGAGGCAGTGCTTAAGCGGTGTATAAACACGAAAAAACAGTAACCTGGCTGGTTTGATGGGCTATGTGTGGCCATGTAGGCTAGAGAGCAGGAAAAAATCATGCAGAATAGCAAGGGAAAGGGGAAACAAGATGTGTGGGTATCAAAATTACAAGTCTTTTCACTGCGAGTTTGCAAGAATTAAAATCGAAATTGCCTTGGTGTGTTACAATTCCTTCTGAGAATGAAGTTGGACATCTAATCTGAGCCACATGTGTTGCTAGAAAAAAATAAAAAAAGCACAAACGATTAATCATGTTTAATCTACGTTTAATCCAGCTAGGCGCTAGGAAGCGCCTGCCTAGCACCTAGTGTTTTTTTTATTGTTTTTGAAACCTTGGAGGATAGACAACTTGCTTGGGACTAATTTTTACTGGCTTAGAACTAGCCATGTAATTTTATTCATGCTTGCAGTTAAGTTATAATGACCATTTCCTGCATGATAACAGCAATGGCCACCTTATTAAAACTACTTAAGATGAGATGTCTTTTTCCAATTGTCGTGTATGACCCTTCTTTTCAATTTTCTTTTGTGACTTCACATGGCAGGTTTTTCAGCATTTGTACCTAACTACCTATACCTCTCATCACCCTTGGGGCTACTCAATATAGTTGAGTTGCAATCTGTAACACTAACGACAACACTGTGCTCTATATTGACTATTTAAATTGGAACATGAACTTGACAATCATCTCCCTTTGGGGCTATGCAATATAGTTGAGTTGCATTCTGTAACACTAACGACAACACTGTGCTCTATACTAACTAACTATTTAAACTGGAACATGAACTTGACAATTAGGGGTTAGGAGATATTAGTGGGTATTGGTATATAAAAAATAGTTTCAATTTTGTAAATGCATCCAATTTCTGAAAGGTTCCATACTTCCATTGGATAACATGAGTCATGTGGTCAATAAAAATCTCTGGACATTTTTTTACATCGGTATACTACTCTATCTCAGTTCAAAACAGTTATATTGCTGCAATCTGTTGGCTTCAAAATGATATCCAGAATGAATCTGTTTGCATATTTCTGTAATAAGACAATTTTTGGAATTTTCTGTCTAATTGTTCCACCCAACAATATCAGTCAATCTTACATAATGTGTTTCTTGTTCTAGGCACAAACTGCATGCTCACCGGGCTGCATTTGCGGTGAGGACCAAAACTGGGAAACCGAGCGCCTGTTTTTGAATCACCTCAAAGAAATAGAAATCATTCAGATGAGTGGATCTGAACATGATGTTACTTTTGTGAAGCAGCTGCTCATTTGGGGGACAGCGTTAGAAAAGGTGACTGTGTTTTTCGACCATTCGGTTACTAAAAGTGTGGCCAAGGAGTTATCCCAGGTGCTACAAAGCTTCACCAGGCCAGGAATACGCATGGAAATCCACACGTATATGGACATGGTGATGAAGATGATGTATATACTCGAAGACACACTGTAGTTTTCCTCTTTTGTTGTGTACTGTATATGCTAGTGCTATAGCACTTGCCGAGGAGTGGGGAGATCAGTCTTGTTTGGATCTCAGTCCAATGACTGCTCTAATGCACATTTACAAGCCTTTTGTGAAAGAATGGCCAGGTTGATTGACCAGACTGGGTTGCTACAGTAGCAGATTTTCCTGATAGTAAAATTTCACTGTTTCGAATGACCTAATTGTGTTTTTATTTGCGCTGGAGACAAGTAAAATCTCCTTCACTTTGTTGAATGGGCTTATGTGACAGGAAATAAGCAGGTTACCGTGGACCCCAGAAAACAGAATGGGCCGGAAACATGCAGATATTGCTAGCTGTTGGTGACCATCGGCCTCCATCGCAGCGCACGACCTCGCGAACTGCCGATCCCGCACCGGCCGGCGCGCCGCCATGGCCATGGGGGTGGTCACGAGAGCCAGGAAGAGGCGGCTGCGAGAAGAGTGCCTGACGAACCGGATCAACAGCCTCCCCGACGACGTCCTCGTCGACATCGTCTCCCTCCTCCCCACCAAAGACGGCGCCCGCACGCAGATCCTCTCCTCCCGGTGGCGCCACCTATGGCGCGCCGCACCACCTATGGCCCTATCCTCGTCTCCTGCTGCCACCATCAGTGCGCCGCTTCTCGTCGACGCTCCGCGTCGCCAGCTTCGGTGGCTGCACTCTCGCGGACGTCGACCATGTCGGCGCGCTGCTGCTCTTGCCGGTCCTCGAGAGCCTAACCCTCTCTGATGTCTGCATCTCGGAGGACTCTCTGCAGGCCTTGCTCGCCGGCTGCCCTGTTCTTCAGAGCTTGGCGCTATTTAACATGGCTTCCCTCGACTGCAAATCGTGTCCCCTAGCCTCAGAAGCATCGGCGTGGGCTGTGGTTACAAAAGTTCCAGGTTACACGCTAACTAAAAATGGTCCTAGGCTATCACAGGTTAAAGCTTGGCGCTATTTAACAACTATGGCTTCCCTCGACTGCAAATCCTGTTGGAAGTTCCTAGGTTTTGGGCAGGTTTGGTGTGACATTATCAAACCCTCGACATCGGTCTGAGAAAAATTGTGCTAAGGAAAGAAATTACCGAGGCAACAAGCCACGTATTAAGGGGGTGTTTGGGACTGCTCTGCTTCCGTTTTTACAGCTCCGCTCTAGCTCTGTGTTGCCAAACACCTTCAGCTCTAACAACTCTGCTTCAAGAAAAAGGTAGAGTTGAGGGTCAACTCCACGTTTTTTCTCAAGAGGTACTCCAGTTTTTAGAGTTTTGTATTAACACATGAAGTTGGGAGATAATTACTCATTTTGTCACTCGTTTATAAAAACAAACACTGTGTTGTTGAGCTCTTGCCAGTGAAACGCTCTGGCAGCTGCACCGTGCATGCTAGCCGGCACTTCATTTGTAATTGCCAACATACCTCATCATTTTTATTATTGTGCACTTGATAATTATGTTAACTAAGTTATTCTCGACACATCTCACTTTTTTAACTAGATTATTATTATTTAGCAAGATTAGCGTCTACAATCTGAAGCACTTCACTGTGTCGTTTTGATACTAAAAAAAATATGCAAATATACCTTGATAATTATTTTAATTAAATTTCCAACTATAATTTTTTGAATCATGCTCAACTGCACGTGCTAAGTACTATGAACAAACGTAAATCAGGGATATAATAGACCATCTGTATTGAAATAACTCATTCCTAGAGTTGGAACAGAACTCTACGACGGAGCTACTCTAAGGTGAAGTTCGTGGAGCAAGCAGTAAAAACGAGGGTGGAGCAGTCTCAAACATCCCTTAACAACTTTGCTACGTTCTTTTTATCAAAATGCAAGAATGCTGGAGTATTAATGAGGTTTGAGAAAGAAGGTCCAAACGTTAGCACCAAATGGATCGAAAGTCAACAGATCGAGGCTGCTCCAGATCAAAAAGAGTGCTTCGAGGGTTGCTCAGTTCGACTTTGTATCTCCGATCCCAGCATATTGGTTGGGTCTTTGTATCTTTTCTTATTCCGCGTTTCCATTCGACTCTATCTCGATCTACCTAATCTTAAACTCCTATAAAGCAAATACCCACTACCTATTTCTCTAGCCTTTCTTTGCACCACGTCATCCGCTTCTCCCACATCATCACCCCACTTGGTCCCACCAAAATCCCCATTGGCAGATATTTTTTGAAGAAACCCCATTATCACGCAGATTTCACGTCACCTGTCTCTTCGCATCTCCCTCCTGTCATAAAAAATTCCACCATGGTTACTAGAGAATACAAACTGTATTGAAACGTTTACATATAGAAGGCCAAGGGCCAGAAGGCCACGAGGCAACACCAGCAGCTAGAAGGCCACACGAGATGTGCTTATATATACACACGTGCTAACAGTGGTCATGAAGTATTGTGCCGCTTCTCTTCGTTAATTCTTCTGTCGTTTCAACTGGGTAGTCATGACACGCATCAAGACTATTTATTGCCACATCCAGCGATCACCGATCAAATATGGCTCCATCACCGGTTCACCAAATGCAGATGGAGGCACCGTGTTCACAGCCTCCCTTGAGGGAATGAAGCATGTCAAGTCGGACAGTGGCGTGATCCTGACCAAGCCGTTTCTCCAAGTATGCAAGCAAATCCACTGTGAAAGAATTATGAAAGCGTTAAAACCCTTTTAGGGCCGCACCTTTCATTATATAGTCAGGAGAAATATAACAATACATATATGTATTATAGAGACCAAGACAGTCACGTCATGGAAGTAAGTCATGTTTCTATACTAGTAGAATTATGTAGAAGCCTATCCTCGATAGGTACAAGTCGTGTACTAGTCGTTCTCTAACACTTCCCCTCGATCTAAGCTTCGTAGATTTAGATCGTTCTTAAATTTAGAGAACTGTCTAGCAGCTAGTATCTTTGTAAATCCATCTGCAACTTGATCTGACGAGGATATATGCCTTATGTCCAAAGTTTTGTTAGCAACCCGCTCACGAACAAAATGATAATCAACTTCAATATGCTTTGTTCTTGCATGGAATATCGGATTGGATGATAAATAGGTAGCTCCTATATTATCACACCATAGAATAGCTGCTCTAGGCTGTGGAATATTAAGTTCTCTCAAAAGTGTTTGAATCCATATCACTTCAGCTGTTGCATTAGCTAGTGATTTATACTCAGCCTTGGTACTAGACCGTGAAACAGTTGCTTGTTTCCGAGCAGACCATGAGATCAAATTATTTCCAAAGAAAATTGCAAACCCTCCTGTCGAGCGCCTGTCATCCGGGTTGCCTGCCCAATCAGCATCTGAAAAAGCACTCACGGTTGTGGACTGAGACGGTAAAATTATAAGATCATGATTAAGACTCCCACTGATGTATCTCAGAATCCGCTTCATTGCTGCCCAATGTGTTGACGTGGGAGAATGTAGAAATTGACATATCTTATTAACAGCAAAAGCTATATCTGGTCTTGTTAGTGTTAAATATTGCAGAGCTCCTACAATGCTTCGGTACTTTGTCACTTCCTCCGAACTCAAGATATTTCCATCTTGAGAGGTTAGCTTCACTGAAACAGCTAGAGGTGTAGGCATCGACTTACATCCTTTCATACCAGCTTTAACTAAGAGATCTGTAGCATATTTGGCTTGAGACAAATGCATAATACCATGACTCCGCAGAACTTGAATACCAAGAAAGTAGTGCAAATTACCAAGATCTTTCAGCTTAATATCAGTTTGAAGATCTCGCAACAGCTCTGTTGTAGCCTCTTCACTTGAGCTTACCACCACAATATCATCAAGTATATGAGAAGGTAGATTGTAATCCCGTTTCTTGAAAAATAAAATAGTGATGTATCGGCTAAGAAAGGAACAAAACCAAGTTGTTGCAACTTATTACTTAATTTTGCATATCATGCTCTCGGTGCCTGCTTCAACCCATATAAAGCCTTATCAAGCTTGCAAATATATGTTGGTTGTTTCGGATCTTCATAGCCCGACGGTTGTCTCGTATAAACCTCCTCCTCCAGAATACCATGTAAGAACGCATTCTTAACATCTAGTTGTCGTATACTCCAATTGTTCGAGATTGCAATAGACAACACTAGTCGAATTGTAGCTGCCTTAACCACAGGGCTAAATGTTTCTTCATAGTCAATTCCATAGCGCTGTTTGAATCCTTTGGCAACCAGACGAGCCTTATATCTTTCAATAGAACTATCTGATCGTCTCTTAATTTTGTAAACCCACCTACAGTCAATAATATTGATTCCTTGGCGAGGCGGCACAAGATGCCAAGTTTTATTTTGCATCAACGCTGAAAATTCCTCATCCATCGCTACCTTCCAGTCACTGTTTGCAAGAGCTTCTTGAACTGAGTCAGGCTCCGTTGAAGAGATCATCCCGTACCTGAGTCAGGCTCCGTTGAAGAGATCATCCCGTACCTAACAGTACCACCAGTGTATTGCTTAGGCTTACGAATGTTATTCTGTAATCTTGTTACTGGACGCAACAACTCTGCACCAACAACTGAAGGTGACAGAGGAGCAACAGCTCCAGGAGATGCAGCTTCGGAAGATGTAGCAGCTTCCCAGGAAGGTGTCGATTCAGCAGCCCCGTGCACAGCTGCAGAGAGTGATGTGTCAACTGAACCAGGTTCTGGAGCCTCCTCGACTGACGCAGCTGAAGCATCTGCTGGAGGAACACCTAGAAATGCACCACCAGAAATTGGATTACCAGCCCAACGAGACACAACCTTGTCTGAACACTCATCCGTGAGTTCCTGTTCCTGTAAATTAGAATCACAAACCTCACGAGAAGCATCAGCACAAGTATTAGAATCATCTTGGTCATGATTAAACACACCCCATGGAGAATTTAATAGGCCTTTGGGAAGAAGAGAAATCTCGGCTTTTAATTGGGCACCAGCATTCGGATGAAGACGAGCAAAAGGAAAATTTAACTCATCAAAGATAACATCACGGGATATATAAACACGACCCGTGGAAACATCAAGACATTTGTACCCTTTATGCATATTACTATAGCCAAGAAAGACACATTGTTTAGATCTATATTCGAGTTTTTTTGTATTATAGGGTCGTAAATTTGGCCAACAAGCACAACCAAAATTTTTGAGAAAAAGATAATCAGGCTTGTTACCAAATAATTTTTCGAGAGGAGAGACATAATCAAGGACACGACTTGGAGTACGATTTATGAGATATGCGGCCGTGGAGAAAGCTTCATCCCAAAATTTCGATCATAGCGCTTGTAGCAATCTTGGACAATATGTCCTTCATGTCCACACAACTGACAGATAATGATCTGTGAACGATCACTAGAGCTGAAGCGACCACGTCCACCTCGACCTGAGCCAACACCTCTGCCAGAGTCTCCACGACCCCGGCCTCTGCCGCGACCACGCCCTCGTCCTCGACCTCTATACGCAGCATTTGTTGAAGAACCAAAACCTCCATTGTTCTGCTGCTCCCATCTAGCTTCATATGCCAAAAATTGAGCATAGAGATCTGACAAGGAAATTTCATCCTTGCTCGTGACCGAGGACGCAAAGGCATTATAGTCAGCATCTAATCCATTAAGGATATAAGAGATAACATCATCATCTTCTAATTTCTTTCCAGCTGCAGCCATCTCATCAACAAGGCTCTTCATCTTACTGAAGTACACAGCAGCAGATTGCTCTCCTTTTTGTTCTCTAGACAATTGTGCACGCAGTTGAACAATTCGAGACTTGGACTGAGACGAGAACATCTCGGTAATGGATTTCCAAACACTTGCAGCAGTCTCCAGATGTGCTACTTGTACTAAGACTTCTTTGGAGAGGGACGACATGAGATGACCAAGAACTTGTTGATCTTTTGCAATCCAGATTGCATACTCTGGATTCTCAATTTTGTCGTCTGGCTTATCAACAGCTTTAGGGATAGTTTCTGGTGGCATAGCAGCAGTACCATCCAGAAAACCCATGAGCCGTGCTCCACGCACAGGAGGAAGAACTTGTGCCTTCCAGACTAGAAAGTTATCTCTGGTTAACTTTTCTGAAACCTAGCCTCCAAGCGAGATTGACGTAGACGTGCTTGATGCCATTGATCTGACTTGATGATCAACTTGCTAGAAGCACTTGACGAGTTGACGAAAAGAAAACTAGATGTATTGGAGGAAGATGGCTCTGATACCATGAAAGAATTATGAAAGCGTTAAAACCCTTTTAGGGCCGCACCTTTCATTATATAGTTAGGAGAAATATAACAATACATATATGTATTACAGAGACCAAGACAGTCACGTCATGGAAGTAAGTCATTTTTCTATACTAGTAGAATTATGTAGAAGCCTATCCTCGATAGGTACAAGTCGTGTACTAGTCGTTCTCTAACACACTGTGCTAGGTAGACGAGAGAGAATTATGTAGAAGCCTATCCTCGATAGGTACAAGTCGTGTACTAGTCGTTCTCTAACACACTGTGCTAGGTAGACGAGAGATGTTTTTCCATGGAGCTCATCACCGATGAGCGGTGATCATTACCCTCATGGCATTCTGATTCTTCTTGGATCATTGTTGAAGATCGAGAAACTTGGGTCAGCCATGTCGAGTGTCAAGACGAACAGTGGAGGCAATATCACGGTAAGGCGAATCCGTTCCCGTTGCATGTGTCATATATATGCATCTGATTAGCTGCAACTGCAGTTTATGCTGCCACATTCTTGACCTTGTGCAGAGGCTGGAGACAAAATATGCATCTGATGCTACAAAGTATGAGCAGTTGCACAACTTGGTGAAAGTCAGCACCAAGACAACCAAATGCTATAGCAGCTGTACCAATGGCTTCTCTGGCTGGCAAGTTAATAACTCCCCAAAATTTGGGTATTTTAGCGTGTTTTTCAGATCGTATTTTAGTGTTTCGTTCATCACCACAGCGCATATCTCTTAGTACTAAACAGTTTTTCTGCATTTGTTTGTCAACAGAGCCATGGACTTTTTGGTTCTGCTGTTCCACAATTTGGTACAACTTCTAGAAATGGCAGATGTCATAAGCTTGCAGTGACGCTTATAACAAAACACTGAAGAAATGGCACGCGAATTCCAGCTTTTTAGTGCTACTTAAGAAAAATTTCGCGGCAACACACGGGGTATCCACCTAGTAACTCATTATTGTTCGCCTCATTTGTAAATAATGGACTGCCAAAGCCCTAAGGCACTAGGCTGTCTTCCTTCTTGGTACCTACTGCAATGTTTAAGAATATCAAATGTTTAAAAACTTTAGAGTAAAGTCTATCACCAGTCCCTAAACTTGTACTGTTATGTTATTCTGGTCCTTAAACTCACAAATTGACCGTTTAAGTCCTTAAACTTGTTGGGTTATGTCATCCCAGACCCTAAAGTTACAAATCACTTATTTAAGTTCTTAAACTTATTCGGTTATGTCATATCAGTCTCTAAACTTGGTTTTGAGTCTCATCTAGGTTAAAACATGACTATCTAAAACTTTATATCAAAAAATAATTTATAACTTTTTAATATGATTTCGAATGAAGGTAACATTTATATCAAAATTGTAGCTCTCGATGTGATCTACAACTTTATAGTTGGAAAGTTTTTGAATTAAAATTGTTTAGGGTCTCAAAGTATTGTTGTATGTTTATAGATTTTAAAATTTAAAATTTAAAATTAATTTTTGGACAATAAACGACTTTAAATAAAAAAACTATTGCGTTCTTGCCCCTACTTTAACCGATTGTGATTTTACCCCTGCTTTTGTCATCATTGTGATTTTACCCCTGGTTTGTAAAAGTGAAGCTTAAGTTTGTCCTACTCCGTGAACAGCAGGTAACGGTGTCAAATGGGCTAAATGAGGACAAGTTTGCCCATATAAAATTGCCCCTACTTATCTAAATATATTATGATTTTATCACTGTTTTCTAAATATATTAAGATTTTATCCCTGTTTTTTTTTTAAAAAAATGACTGCATCATTGCACAGCCTGCTGTTACATATGATTCCACACAACATACACCTATTTTTTTTTAAAAAAATGACAACATCATTGCACAACCTGTTACATATGATTCCACACAACATAGAAATATAGATAGATAATATCACATAAGATAAAAGTGTGGCAAAAATATCCATGCAACACTAAGCGCCATCCAACAAACAATTCCAACAAAAGCAGTAGCTAGTAGTGAGATATTACATGTTCAGTGTCATACATCACATTCATGCATCTATTCCAAACCATGCAGCTAACCTCCCTCCTCTTCCTCGTCCTCTTCCTCTTCCTCTCCCTCTTCTTTGTGTTCCAGCCTCTTCTGTTCCTTTGTTACAGGTCCTACACTTGCACTTCTTCCTCTTCCTCTTCCTCTCCCTCTTCTTTTTGTTCTAGCCTCTTCTGTTCCTTCTGTTACAGGTCCTACACTTGCACTTCTTCCTCTTCCATTTCCTCTTCCCCTTCCCCTTCCCCTTCCACTTGACATGAATGGAGAAAAATTGTTCAGTAAACAAGTTGACTAAATAAGCATGAGTAAAGAAGCAAAAAAATACAAATCAGCATGACTCACATTGATGCTTGTGAAGATGGTTCATTTTGAGAAGATGAGCGGTTCCTCTTTTGACTAGCAGTTGGACCTCCTTGGCAATGCTTGACTATATGGCCTAGTTCATTACATACAGAGCACAGTCTCCTTTTCTTGCTAGTGGTGGCCTCATCATAGGACTTGATCCTAGAATTTCTTGGTCTTCTTGGTTTCCTTCTCAGTTTAGGCTTCTTGACTTTATAGCCCAAATCAACATGTGGCCAATTATCTTTTGATGTCATTGGATTGAAAGAACATGCATATGCCTTTTTTAACCGATCCACGGAGAAGTATTCATGCACAAAGTCATCCATTCGTACCTCTCTACTAATCATTTGTCTTATCTTATCATGCATATCCACAATTTGAAAATTCTTGGTTTTGGACACCCAACTGTTAAAGCTTTCAAAGAGGTTGTTGTTGATGTAATCTACCTTGCATTCTTCCCCAAATTTGCTTCTACTCCACACAAATGGATGGTTGTCATCCAACCAGGATAGTGCACTAGGATCCTTCTCCTCTATTTTTCGCATGAAGTACTTGAACTTGTCATTTGTGAAGCTCTTGGTAGCTGCCCACATATTCTTACCATAAAGCTCACCACTGTAACCATTCTTCTTCATGTTCTTCCACAAGTGCCTCATGCATTCTCTTTGTTCCACTCATGGGTACACATCATCTACGGTCACCTCAATTCCTTTGCCCGCATCTGTACTAATGACCAAGACTGTAGGAGTACCAATAGTTTTTTTAAGTTATTCACAAACCAAGTCCAGCTTTCCTTAGACTCAGCCTCAATCACACCATAAGCCACTGGAAATAAACAGTTCTGACCACCCACTGCAACAGCTGCTGCTAACTGACCCCTTCCCCTTCCAGTCAAGTGTGTGGCATCTGAAAGGACCGTGACACCTAAGAGGGGGGGGGGTTGAATTAGGCAACTTAAAACTTCTACTCTAAACTATGGCCTCTAATTTCCACCTAAGCAAAACCTATGCAAGAAAGAAAACTATCTAATGTGTGACTAAGGTTTTGCTAAGTGTGTTTGCTATCTCTACCGCAAAAAGGAGATATGCTACCTAGTTTCCAAACCTAACAACTAGCATACAAACTAGGAAAGGTAAAGCACATGAACAAGGTAGCAATGTAAGTGCGGAAGCTTAAAGAGTGTGATAGAGATGCAAACTCCTGTCGACGACTCCGGTATTTTTACCGAGGTATCGAGAAGCGCGCAAGCTTCCCCCTAGTCCTCGTTGGAGCCCCTCGCAAGGAATCCCTCGCAAGGGCCAAGCTCCCGGTCGGATAACTCCATGGATAGCTCCGGGCCTTCCCCACACGTAAGTGGGTCTCCGGTTAAGCCACTCGTGGCAAAGCCTCTCCCGAATGCTCTCTGCTGTCTTCACTATCAAGTTTCCGGCCGAACCGCCGCGGGCCTTGTTCCCTTCGGTACACGGAGGCGGCCACACCACAAACTCAGTTGGTGTGGTCTCGCAAGACTACAAGCCCCGCCGATGTACAACCACGGTGCGCGCAAGCACCGGTAGATAAGAGGTTTTCAACCTCACTAAACACTAGGCCTAACACCTAGAGCAAGCGCAAAGCGGTGGTCTAACTAGCTTAAGCACTTCGCAAAGCACCTACACTAATCACCTAGTATATCACTTGAGCACTTTGGAGGCTAGAGCAACTAAATATGTGTCTATGCACTTGGTATTCTTCCTTGAGCTCCAACCCCATGTTTTGGCCGGCCATTGGGGTATTTATAGAGCCCCAAGCAAATAGAGCCGTTGGGCAAAGAGATGAGCTTTTCTTCCATCGACCGGACGCTCATCACGTCCTGACCGGACGCGTCCGGTCTCTCACAACGGCTAGTTGCCAGCCAGCACAGGCACTGATCAGACTCTAGCATGAGTCCGGTCACAGACGACCGGACGCGTCCGGTCACGATTTCGTGCCTCTGGAACCTCTCTGTGTTCGATCGGACTCGCCTGAGTTTCAGCGTCCGATCGTTGTCGTAGCGTCTGGTCATGCAGTTGTGCTGAGAAACAGTAGCATCGGTGCGTCCGATCACGACTGTCGCAGCGTCCGGTCGCTTTGACGTGGCGCTGCTGGCTTGGGGTACTAACCGGACGCATCCAGGCCAGCGTCCGGTCACTTGTTCTTCCCGCCTTTCTCTCGTCCTTTGCGCCAGACTTGGTTCCATTCTTGTGCCTTGGACTTTGCTTGATCTTGAGGGTCTTCTACTGAGCTTCTAATATCTTGCTTGAGGTGTTGATCATCGGATCATCACATAGCCTTTGTCCAAGTCATATTTGCACCCTATTGGACTACAAAACAAACACTTGCAAATGCATTAGTCCAATTTGGTTGTGTTGTTCATCAAACACCAAAATCCGAAGTTAAATGGTCCATGGTCCATTTTCCTTACAATCTCCCCCTTTTTTGTGATTGATGACAACACGACCAAAACAAGCAAATAATAGATACATAATTTAAAATGCAATCTACTTGCTAGGATGCAATGCAAAGGCAAGATCATATGATGTTTTAAAAAGATACCAAATTGAAATACATTTCTTCTAGCATATCTTGCCCTTGCCATAGAGTCCCTCTTTGTGACTTTATGGATTAAGACTCCCCCTAACTCCATAAATCACTTCCTCCCTTTTTGAACCATTCCCATAAATATAACCATAGAATTTTTGAAAATTTGATTTTGGTTATTTTGTTTGTTTTAGTTTGGGCTTGATTTTGGTCCCTACACATTCTCCCCCTTTGGAATCAAACACCAAAAAGGAAGACATTAAAGCTCAAGAGAGGAAACATTATATAAGCTAAAACTCCCCCTAAGTATATGCATACATATGATGTAAGGCAAAAGCATATGCATAACCGACAAATTAAAGCCTAAAGGAGTTTAATCTATATAATGCATGGAGAAAGCATATAAGAGTATCAAATTGAAATCAACATAATGATATCGGTTAGGAATACCACATGTAGATGCCAATTGGATTATCACCATACATGATGCTTGTCTTCGAGAACTCCATTTTCCTTGCAATGAGACTACTACACACATGATAATCTTGAAGGTAGTGTTAGTCTCAAAGCTTCCAAATTATAGAGTAAACTCCCCCTAAAAGTGTGCATACAAGTTTGAAGTACTTGTAGGAGACATGACATTGACTAGTGAAGTCAAACTACCATTTTCTATATTGATATTACAAGAATTGTGACATCAATTGAAGATGATAATTGGGGTAGTTTATCTATAATTTGGACTTTGGCACATATAAGATAAATACAAAGTAAAAGAAGCTATGTGTCGTGCTTCTAACCCATTAAGACCATGTAGAATTTCTCTAAGAATGTGAGTGATACCGAGCAAAACTACCATATGATAAGCCTAATTTGCATGACAAAAGATATGAACATACTAATGCAAACATAGGCAATGAAAGGAACTAGATGCTAAAGGTAATTGCAAGATATACCAAATGAAAGTAATTGCAAGAATTTAAATCTAGTTACCTAACATGGGAGGGGGAACTTGGGTCCATAGTACCCACTAACATACTTGTCAATGACATGATCCAATGTGATGCACCCCATGATATGCACCCAAAACTTTGCCAAGTCTCCAAATTCCCCGTTGCCAATTTGGCTACTCACTTCCCTTTCGGGACCCAAACCTTTTTGGTGCTCTTCATGGTTGAGATGATGTCCTTAGGCACCCAAATGCGTTTGACTCCATTGTTGGCTTGCTTATTCACCTTGATGGCCACCACCTTGTCATTCTTCTTCTTCTTCAAGAGATAAGGTGTGGAGGCCTTCTTGTTCACCTTGTTGGTGAAGGTGTTGGAGAGGTTGCTTGTTTGCTTTTTGTTTTTCTCTTTCTTCTTTTCTCCCCCATGCTTCACCTTGCACTCATAGGACTTGTGGCCTTCCTTGTGGCAAAGGTAACAAACCACGGTTTGCTCCTCATCAAGCTTCTTCACTCCCTTGTTGGTGTTATCTTGATGAGTTCGGGTTTTCTTCCCCTTGCCTTTTGCTTGGGTCAAGTCCTTGGTGAGGCGAGCCACTTCTTGCTTTAGTAGCTCATTCTCCATTGCAACTTCTTGTGTACATGTTTCTACAATGACATTCTCAACACAAGCTTGTTTGCACATGGGTGAGTCCAAATCAAGTAAATCAACGCAAGAAGTAGATGCATCCTTTTTAGGCATATTAAAGATTGATTTTTCAATTTTAGGTGCCTCGGTGGGGTTTGCTCCGATGGTTTCAAGATTAGCAACTTTGTTAGTTAGCTCATCACAATGTTTGCACATAATTTCCATTTTAGCAAGCAAACTTTTGTAAGCATCTTGTGTGCTAGCTAACTTTGCTTTTAGTTTTTCATTTTTCTTAACAAGTTGCTCATCATTACTTGTGCTATCACATGTGCTTGCACTAGCCTCAAGTTTCTCAATTTTGTTAGATAGCTCAACATTCAAATTTGAAAAGATTTCATATTGTTCAAGCATAGCATTGTAGGCTTGTTGAGAGCTATCTAATTTTTCCTTTAAAGCATTAATTTTCTTTTGATGACTAGTACAAGCTTTAGCATAATTGAGATTATCTTGCACAAGTTCATTATAAGAAGGAAGCTCATCATCACTATCACTATCACTATCACTATCACTAGAGATAGGGCTTGTGTTACCTCGTGCCATAAGGCACATGCGTGAGGAGCTTGATGAGTACTTGCGGCCATGCCTCTTGTGATGGGCTTCATCATCACTTGATGAATCATCCCATGTCTTGATAGTGGTGAGGGCTTTGGCCTTGCATCCCTTCTTTTTCTTGTCATTGGGTGTAGGCTTTTGTTTTGGACAATCTTCCACAAAGTGCCCTTTCTTGTCACATCTATAGCAACCCTTTTTTCCTTTGCTCTCTTCTTTGATTGGTGAAGAGGCAATCTTCTATGGTGATGGGCACACCCTTGACATTGAGTTTGCGGATCATCCTCTTCACTCCTTTCATTAGCTTGATTGTTTCTTCTTCATCTAAGGAGGAATCAGATGAGGTGGAGGCTTGATCATCACTTGATTCTTCTTCATCATCATCCTCTTCTTCATCTTCACTTGAGGAACTTGAGTTTGTCTCAACATGCTTTTTGCCCTTCATCTTTTTGTGCTCATCACATGTGAGAGCAATGTCTTTGCTTGATGAAGTGGCTTCTTCTTGACCCATCTTGCGTGACATCTCAAATGCCACCAATTTGCCAATGACAATGGTTGGGGTCATGGTGCTCAAGTCCTCCATATTGTGGAGGATGGTGATGATGGTTGCATACTTGTTCTTTAGAAGCACGGAGATGATCTTCCTCACAATATCCGCATCACCAAGCTTTGTAATTCCTATAGAATGGAGCTCATTGATAATTAGATTCAAACGAGAATACATATCACGAACAAGCTCATTATCATTCATTTTAAAGGAATCATAGCTTGTTTTAGTTAGGTGATGTTTTTGCTCACGTACATTACTTGTACCATCATGGAGCTCATGTAGCTTTAACCAAATTTCATGAGATGTTTGCAAAGTAAAAACTTGGTTAAAGACATCCATGCTAATAGATTCCAACAAGCAATTTTTAGCTCTAGCATTAAGATGAATTTCCTTTTCATCACCCGCGGTAGGCTTCTCGGGATTCTTAATGGGTTTCATCCCGTCGCGGGTGACTCTCCAAACACCTAGATCAACGGCTTCTAAAAAGCAAGCCATCCTAGCACTATAGTAAGAGAAGTTAGTGCCGTCAAAGTGTGGAGGCCTAGAGATATCCATCCCAACCTCTCTTAGGGGCGTCGGCTCAAAGGCGATTAAGCCAAGAGTCCACAAGAGAGCCAACCGGCTTTGATACCAATTGAAAGGACCGTGACGCCTAAGAGGGGAGGTGAATTAGGCAACTTAAAACTTCTACTCTAAACTATGGCCTCTAATTTCCACCTAAGCAAAACCTATGCAAGAAAGAAAACTATCTAATGTGCAACTAAGGTTTTGCTAAGTGTGTTTGCTATCTCTACCGCAAAAAGGAGATATGCTACCTAGTTTCCAAACCTAACAACTAGCATACAAACTAGGAAAGGTAAAGCACATGAACAAGGTAGCAATGTAAGTGCGGAAGCTTAAAGGGTGTGATAGAGATGCAAACTCCCGTCGACGACTCCGGTATTTTTACCGAGGTATCGAGAAGCGTGCAAGCTTCCCCCTAGTCCTCGTTGGAGCCCCTCGCAAGGGCCAAGCTGAAAGGTCCTTGTTTGGTTTTGGTAATTGAGTAACAACTTAGGTGGACTAATATGTGTTTGAAGTGAATTACACAGGTGATTAGTCCACAGGTGATCATGTGTGAGCAACATATGCCATAGAGGTGAAATGGCTTGGAGGATGTTGCAAGGCTCACACTTGTGAAGAAGGAGCTTAATGCACATGAAACATGGCATGTGGTCATGTGGCTAAGATGGTGAAGATCAAGGCAAGACTTGGCTTGATGGACCGGTTGCGAAGGTGAAGGGCAAGTTGGAGGCTTTGAAGCCGTTGGTACCGAGTGTCGGGAGGCTTAAGCAAGACTTGGCGCCGAAGGACCGAAGCGATGGTGAAGAGCAAGTGATGTCAAGATCGATGGACCATGAAGGCCATGTGATGATATGAAGTGGATCATATCATTTGATGAAGAGGTTGGTGCATATGTTGCATCAACACCGGAGGAGATGGAATGGAATGCGCAAGGCAAAGGTATAATTGTAGGGCATTTCATTTCACCGGTCATAGGTGTGTAGAGAAGTTTATTACCGGGTTTAGGATAGATGGCCGTACTATTAAGAGGAGCAAACTTGTTTGCATATCGGTCATCTAGTGCCACTTGAGCGATCTAACTTTGCGATGTTGCTAGGATCGAGTGGCGTGGTAAGTGCAAGTGCTAATCCTTTGTAAAATGATTGTGAAAATGCTAACACACATACACATGTTGTTGTACACTTGGTGGTGTTGGCACATTTGCAAAGGAGAAGTTGTTGGAGAAGAAGTTGTGTTGAAAGGAGGTGTGGAGAAGTGGGAGAAACTAGTGTATAGTCCGAGGATTCAGTGGATTTTGGAAGTAAAGTGTTGTGCTCAGGGAGCATCGGACGCTGGTCCAAGGAGCATCGGACGCTGGGCCGAGCGTCCGATGGCTAACCCTAGTTGAAGTCAGATGCTGAAGAAGCATCGGACGCTGGCAACGGACGCTGAGGAAGCACTGTTGCAGAGTCCGATGCAGGTGACGTGGCACGAGCGTGCTTTCCAGGGAGCATCGGACGCTGGCCTGCGTCCGATGTGGAACCATCAGACGCGTCCGATGTGTTTCTGCCCTCTCTGGAACCTCTCTGGTGTGTCATCGGACGCTGGGGTCGAGCGTCCGATGCTAGAGTCTCGGTGCGTCCGATGTGAGGGCGATCTTGCACTAAAATGAGCAGAAGCATCGGAGCGTCCGATGCTAGGCATCGGCGCGTCCGATGCCACTTTAACTGGCGCGGGAAGTAATATAGCCGTTGGGATCACTCGGCCGAAGTTGAACGTGGGGGACACGTGGCGAGCATCCGTGCATCGGACGCTGGCCTCAGCGTCCGATGGTCTCGACTGGCGCGTCCGATGCTAGCGCAGTTTGCCCAGTGAAGGGGCAACGGCTAGTTAGCACTTGGGGCTATAAATAGCGTTGGTAACCGGCCTTGGGCTGGTGGTTGAGCATTCCAAAGCCTTGGTGGCTGGTGTGGATGTGCTTGGGAGCCCTCTAACTCGCTTGTGCTTGCTAGTGTGCGATTCGATAGCGAGTGAGTGATCGCTAGTGCGTTGCATTGAGAGATAGCATCGAGTGGCACTAGGTGATCGTGTTGCAAGCTGGTGGTGCTTGTTACTCTTGGAGGTTGCCACCTCCTAGACGGCTTGGTGATCGAGTCTCCGTCGTGAAGCCCGCGTGAAGATTGTGCATGGCTCCGGAGAAGCTTTGTGAGGGGCATTGTGCTCGCCCCGCGGGGATCGCGAAGAGCAACTCTAGTTGAGAGAGGCGCGAAGAGTGCCAAGTGGTCCGGCCGGATCGGAAGCTAGAGCTCTTGGTGAGCACTCCATAGTGGAGAGTGTGACTTGAGGGTCACCACTAGCGAGAGGATCGGCGACAACCTTGGGCTTGCCTCAACGGGGACTAGCTTGGTGGCAACCAAGTGAACCTCGGGATAAAATCATCATGTCAACATTGTCTACATCTTCTCGGTGGTTTGCTATCTCCATTCACTAGCTTGTATTTCCATACTCATACTTGTGCTAGTGTTAGTTGTTGCTCTTGTGTAGCTATCTAGCTTGTGTAGCTTAAATAGTTGCTCTTGCAATTAGTTAGCTTGTGTAGCTTGCTAGTTATCTTCCTTGCTTGTGTAGCATAGAAGTTGATCCCGTGAGTGACTAGTTGACTTGTAGTCTTGCTAGTCACATTGCTTAGTTTGTGTAGCTAAGTTGAGCTCTCTAATTTGGCTTGTGTAGCCTTGTTATTGAGCATTGCTAGTGAGCTTAGGCTTTGTGCTTTTGCTTAGTGGCATGTGTAGGAGCTCCCCCGTTGGTTGAGTACTAGTTGCTTAGGTTTGTGTAACCTTGCAAACTAGAATTGTCTAGGTGAGCTCTAGCTAGCCCGACACCTTATTAGCTTTGTTTAGGATCTTTTATAAGGTGTCATAGAGTATAGGTAGAGGGGTGTAGTCTTGGATAGACCGATAGTTTTAATTCCGCATTTGTTTCGGTTAGCCGCTCCGATTATGTTTAAGTTTTAGAAAGGACTATTCACCCCCCCCTCTAGTCCGCCATCTCGACCCTTCACAAGCTCCCGGTCGGATAACTCCGTGGATAGCTCCGGGCCTTCCCCACACGCAAGTGGATCTCCGGTTAAGCCACTCGTGGCAAAGCCTCTCCCGGATGCTCTTCGTCGTCTTCACTATCAAGTTTCCGGCCGAACCGCCACGGGCCTTGTTCCCTTCGGTACACGGAGGCGGCCACACCACAAACTCAGTTGGTGTGGTCTCACAAGACTACAAGCCCCGCCGATGTACAACCACGGTGCGCGCAAGCACCGGTAGATAACAGGTTTTCAACCTCACTAAACACTAGGCCTAACACCTAGAGCAAGCGCAAAGCGGTGGTCTAACTAGCTTAAGCACTTCGCAAAGCACCTACACTAATCACCTAGTATATCACTTGAGCACTTTGGAGGCTAGAGCAACTAAATATGTGTCTATGCACTTGGTATTCTTCCTTGAGCTCCAACCCCATGTTTTGGCCGGCCATGAGGGTATTTATAGAGCCCCAAGCAAATAGAGCCGTTGGGCAAAGAGATGGGCTTTTCTGCCATCGACCGGACGCTCATCACGTCCTGACCGGACGCGTCCGGTCTCTCACAACGGCTAGTTGCCAGCTAGCACAGGCACTGATCGGACTCTGGCATGAGTCCGGTCACAGACGACCGGACGCGTCCGGTCACGATTTCGTGCCTCTGGAACCTCTCTGTGTTCGATCGGACTCGCCTGAGTTTCAACGTCCGATCGTTGTTGTAGCGTCCGGTCATGCAGTCACGCTGAGAAACAGTAGCATCGGTGCGTCCGATCGCGACTATCGCAGCGTCCGGTCGCTTTGACGTGGCGCTGCTGGCTTGGGGTACTGACCGGACGCATCCAGGCCAGCATCCGGTCACTGCGAAGCAGCGTCCGGTCACTTGTTCTTCCCGCCTTTCTCTCGTTCTTTGCGCCAGACTTGGTTCCATTCTTGTGCCTTGGACTTTGTTTGATCTTGAGGGTCTTCTACTGAGCTTCTAATATCTTGCTTGAGGTGTTGATCATCGGATCATCACATAGCCTTTGTCCAAGTCACATTTGCACCCTATTGGACTACAAAACAAACACTTGTAAATGCATTAGTCCAATTTGGTTGTGTTGTTCATCAAACACCAAAATCCGAAGTTAAATGGTCCATGGTCCATTTTCCTTACAGCATCCATGGCAATGTAAGGTCTAAATCCTTGCAAGAACCCACCAATGCAAGGTTTAAGAGCAACAAAGAACCTACTAAAACACAAATCACCATTGTTATCTTTTTTAGTGTCTATGTCAATGACACTGCCAGGTACTACTTGTCGAGTATATGGAAAATGGGTACCCAAAACCTCTACTTCAAAAAAGTAATCCACAACAAAGACTACAACCGTCTTTCAACCACGACACCCAAACCGACCCAAGTCTCAATCTATAATGGGCCGGCCCACGAGGGAAACCTCAGCAACTCGCAAACCCACGAAGAATTCCTCCATGAGGCCATGCCGGTGCACACTCGAGAGCCACGGTGACGGAGATTCCCTGAGAGAACGGGGTAGGCCTCGACCGCCTCACCGTATATCCTCGTCACTCCTCGAACACCCTTCAAAAGGTCCACCCTCGAGCACTCCCTGGGCAAGCCTCAACCGCCTTGCCCCCCATCCCTTGAAGGGCGCTCACCGAACGCCCCTCGATTACGAAACCTTCCGAGCGAAGGAAGCAGGCCTCGACCGCCTCTCCGCAAACCGCCTCATACCTACCTCTGGTACGACCCCAGAAGCATTTAATGCACTCCACCAACTCATGTCTGAATCGCGTGGCTACAGCGTGCACCGCAGTGGGTCGTACCCCGGTTAAATCTACTTTAACTGCCCATACCCAGGAAACAAGCACGATGTGCAATGCAGCGGCTCCATGCCGCACGCTGTGTCTCGTCAGGTACCTCCTCGAGGAACCTTTGTCAACACTTTTCCCGCAATTTCTGGGGCTCGCTCCACCCGCGTAGGCTTCGACCGCCTCACGACTCCTCGAGGCACCTCTCGAATGCCTCCCGTGCAGCCCCAGAAGCATTAAATGCACCCTACCAACCCACAAATTGTATGGGCACGACGAGCGCTACAACGTACACAGTAGTGAGTCGTACTCCGGTTAAATCAAACTTTAACCACCCACCCAGGAAAAGGGGCGACTCGTACGACACTGTAGCTCCATACCGCGCACCATCCCTCGTCAGGTACCTCCTCGAGGTCCAAGTTGTCAACATATTTTCCGTATTTTCTGGAACTCGACCCCGCTCAGGTATGGCTCGACCCCATCGACGCGGGCCTCAACCACCACGACTGCCCCCCTCGAAGGCTACTCCGCCAGGACTAGTCAGCGCTCCAACAGCTCCCGACGCGACGTCCCTTTGCATGCCAGCGTATGGGCGCTGTCCTTCACCAACATGACCGGGCACACAACCACAAGGTCGAGTACGTCTCTACAGCGGTGCCGACATGACCAACAACGTCATCACCGACGACATCGCCAATGTCACCCTCTGCGATAGCCCTAGAATGCTTTCCCCTAGGTGTATCTATCTTTAGAGTAAGTTAGGCTAGTTGATAGGACTAGCTATAGCTTGCAAAACTCTTTTATGGGTTGGGTAAGTAGAGAAACTAGATAAATTCTATGGGTATATTTTGCTAGTTAGTTTTGTTTTAGTTTATCTAGTGTAGGTTGGGTTAAGCATTAGGTTAGGGAAAACTATAGTGACCCAATTGGTTTTCTGATTCCTCCCCTCTTGGGTCATGTGAAGATGGCGCTAGCCAAATTGCTATTGGACGCGTGTGCGCTATGTCATGTAGCAGCGCACGAATACGTGGCGCAAGCAAAGCGGCATCAAGTTACGAGCCTGAAGTGTAGCAATGTGAGGACCGAGCAACAAACGTGAGCAGAGGGGGGATACGTGGACTGCGTGCCAGATTTGTATTCTTGTATTTACAAACATACATAATCTTTAAAATATGATAACTTTCTTATGAAACATTTATTTTTAATTCTATTTTCATCATTATCTTTATTACGACGAGATCTACAAAAGTAGATCCATGTTAGATATATTTCAAAACAATTTATCCGATTATAAAGTTTTGCTCTTAGGTGTACAAAGTTTCAAATGTGGTACTAAAAAATTTCCCAAACTTAATGCAAAGTTTAAAATTACAAAGGTTCATTTTAGGGGTACAAGGTTCATAGCATGTCAGGACCAAATTTTTAAAAAGCTATTATAAATTTTCCAAATTTAGGTATAGAGTTTTAAAATCATAAAGTTTTAAACCTAACATATTTTAAATATGTTGGTATAAATTTCTAAATTTGAAATGTAAAGTTTGAAATTACAAAGTTTTAAACCTTGAAAAACAAAGTTCTTAATATACTAGTATAATGTTCTTAAATTTTAAAAATAAAGTTTTAAATTTTGAATACATAGTATAAACATGATAATATAAATTTTGTAATTATAAAGTTTTAAAACTCAAAATACAAAGTTTTAAATATGTCATTATAAAGTTTTTTAATTTTAAAAATATATTTGAAATTAAAAGTTTAAATTTTAAAGTATAAAGTTTTAAATGCGGTTGTATAAATTTCCTAAATTTAAAGTATGAAGTTTAAAATTATAAAGTTTTAAATCTTAAAATACAAAGTTTTAAATATGTTAATATAAACTTCCTTAATTATAAAAAATAAAGTGTGTCTCATCATAAAATTTTTTGACATAGCATTATAAAGTTTTATGATTTGATATTATTAAAGCATAAATTCTGAGTGTAAAGTTTTCAACCTAAGAATATAAAGTTTATTTGATGTATGACTTTTTGAACTTAGCAATTTAAAGTTTATAATGTAATAGTTTAAATATTATAATTTTAGCTAAGTGTAAAGGTTTCGAGCTATTAGTGCAAAATTTTGTAATGTGATAGATCAAAGTATTGAATCTAGCAGTACAAAGTTTTTCTAATGAGATAGTTCAAAGTTGTTATAAATTTTGAGTGCAAAGTTTTTAACCTAGTAGAACAAAGTTTTATAATGTCATAATGTAAAGTTTTTGAACCTAACTGTATAAAGTTGTACAAAATTTCATATTATCATCGTGCAACATTTTTGAAACTAGTTATACAAAGTTTGTAATGTCATAGTTCAAAGTTTTTAATTCCAAGTCTAAAGTTTTAAATCTAGCTAGCAGTACAAAGTTTTGTGATATCATAAGTGTAAAGTTATGATCCTAGTAGCATAAAGTTTAAAGTATCATAGTTCAAAGTTTATGAATTGCGAGTATAATTTTTTTGGTGTAGTGGTATAAAGTTTATAATATCATAGTTTATGAATCTAAGATTACAAAGTTTGTAAGGTCATAATCAAAGTTTTCAAATCCAATAATTAAATTTAATTTTCATGCTATTTTCATATTTTTTATATACACCAAATATACAATTCAACAAAACTTCATTTCATTTTTTAATATATTTTTACTTTGTCTTGTTTTCTTTCTGGTATTATAGGTAACTATCTTTTAGCCCTTAAGAAAGAAAGTCAAATGTGCTTTATATTAGTTATTTTTTCCAAAGATATATGTATAAGATGTTATCTTTTTTCTTGAGTTTTTTTGTCGATAATCGCTTTTTATTTTTGTTATATTGTTTGAATTAAAAATATTGTATAAAGTATTATAAGACGTAATAAAATATATTATTTTTGAAAATAGTACTTTCGCATCTATATGGATGTTAAATTATCCTCGCCCTTTTATTCTCCCACAAACTCGCAGTCCAAAAGAGAAAATCGTAGCTCGTAAAAATCTAAAATGACTCCTTTGCCTTGAATCCAGACACGAGAAAACTGAACTGCAGAAACTAAGTGGACCTTCGGAAGAAGCTAGACAGGAGAATCAGGGGTAGCAGGAGCGTTCGTTCCTATCCACTAAACGTACGCGCGTAGCGACCATTCCAAACGCGCATGCGTCAGTACCGTTACTAGCGCATGCGCGTGAATGAAGGGTCCCAGTCTCTAAATAACTGTCATTTTTGTTTCCCGAGAAACATCTTTGATTATATATATATTATTAATATTTATCTTACATAATTAGTATCATTAGAAAGATCATTTTTTAACAAAATCATTTAGAGATATAAATGTTACACTCATTTGCTACAAATTGAGTCAAACTTATGACACGCACACCAACAACGACTGTCAATTAGGAACAGAGGGAGTAGTTCTCTTCCTGATTTAGGCCATGTTCTCGGTTCCTAAATTTTTTCGAGATTCTCCGTCACATCGAATTTTTAGACACATGCATGAAGCATTAAATGTAGGTAAAAAAAATAACTAATTCTATTTTTTGTCTGTAAATATCAAAACGAATCTTTTAAGCCTAGTTTAGATAAAGTTTGTCAAATAATAACGAAAGTGCTATGTGAACAGAACCCAAAAAAATTTGCCAACTGATCATGTCCTTAGAATGGTTGCTCGATCTTAAGTGTACTTTAATTTTTCTTCTGTTCTGGGGTATACCCTATGAACTGGTGGAACATGCTCCTTTGAAGCAACAGCTTGGTCAGATCACGCATAGATTCTGACAATGACCTGAAAAAGATTTTTCAGCTATATTGAATGAAATGCTGCGATTGTGTAGGCTGCCTTGAGCGGCATCTTAACCTTGAAGAAAGGAGATAGATTGTTTGCAAGGCATGCAATTCAAGCTGCTTGGTGCCTTGCATTTCATCATGTTAAAGACCCCAATCCAACGAATAGTGAACCCAGTTCATCTATGCAGATGAGCGCCAAGATCAATGGGGCAGCAGCAGCTGCTGCATTTCTGCTCTTCTACACTCACCTCTACTTCCCAACCACTGCTCATCTCTACTCCTCAACCACTCCATTGCTTGGAGCCACCATTAATCTTACAACGCCTTCCTTCCCATCGTACCCACTTTCGGTTGATTCCACCTCTACCCATCATCAGTATGACTGTAAATACAACCCGCTATGCGACGACTTCCCACCGGATTTCCCCCCGCCCAACACACCAGCAGTGTCCATCTTCTGTGTCGACCCCAATAGCTGTTGTGACTTCACAACCGTGCAGGCGGCGGTCGATGCAGTTCCAAACCACAGCAGCAAGAGGAATGTTGTGTGGATCAACAAGGGCATCTACTTGTAAGCAGTTCTCCTTGTTCATGCTTGGTAGATAGAGATTTCCTTCCCAGAATTCAGCATTGTGCTGTTACTGAGTGTACTGCTACTGAAGCTGCATTGTTGTTGCAGGGAGAAGGTGACAGTCCTAGCATCCAAACCCAACATCACATTCCAAGGTCAGGGGTTCGACCTGACAGCGATCGCGTGGAACGATACTGCCAAATCGGCGAACGGCACGTTCTATAGCGCCTCAGTCTCTGTTTTCGCGTCAGGATTCATTGCGAAGAACATAAGCTTCATTGTAACTGCCTAGATTATTCAGCTAGGTTGCGGGCTTCACCTTGGGCTATATTGATAAATCTCCTGATCCTTTGACACCAGAATGTAGCACCAATCCCAAGGCCTGGCGCTGTCGATGCACAGGCAGTGGCAATCAGGATCAATGCTGACCAAGCAGCGTTCTGGGGTTGTGGCTTCTTTGGAGCACAAGACACACTCCATGATGACAGAGGCCGGCATTACTTCAAGGATTGTTTCATCCAGGGCTCCATTGACTTCATCTTTGGAGATGCTAGGTCACTCTATGAAGTGAGTGAAGAAATACTTAAAAGGATTGAAAAACAATGTATTGAAGTTACCAACTGCTCTTTTACTTTTTGGTTTTTGCTCTCCAGAATTGCAGATTGATATCCATTGCAGATCCAGTGCCTTCAGGACAAAGATCAATTACTGGTTCAGTCACTGCACATGCCCAGGTATCAGAAGATGACAACACTGGTTACTCATTTGTCAATTGTAGCATAGGTGGCACCGGTTGGATATGGCTTGGACGAGCATGGAGACCATATTCTCGGGTCGTCTTTGCCTACACATCTATGTCAGACATAATAGCTTCTGAAGGATGGAATGACTGGAATGACCACACAAGAGATCAGTATGCGTCCTCCAATGTTAGTTTTTACTCTTATCTGCAAAACAGAAAGCACATTGACATCAGCTTTTGTGCAATTTGAATTTTCAGGACTGTATTTTATGGAGAGTACAAGTGTACAGGTGATGGTGCAAACCTGGCAGATAGAGTGCCTTATGCTCAGAAGCTTACTGATGTGCAAGTGTTACCTTACCTCAACACATCTTTCATCGATGGAGATCAATGGCTGAAACCATACTGTGACTCACTAATATCTGCTTGAAGCAATTCTAGGCAAAGAGCTGGGTCACATACTAGAAACAGGGAAAAGAGAACATCTCATTGTTTGATTTTTCTCACATCATAGTTCATAGAATCAAGAATTCTAATTGTGCAAAGATAATAAATATTTGGTACATATGCTGTTTTCAACAAATATTGCACAAAAGCATGTCATAATCTACATTTGAACAGCACATGAGAATGCAATACACATTAATGATAGGGGAGAAAGGAGGCAACTTCAGGCGTTGCATTACAATATTTGATCCTTGCATAACATACAATAGTTGACTAATATCAATATCCTATTTGCAAGAGTAGTCATGTTGTAATCAAAATTGAGAAGATCTCATCTTCATGTATTCAGATTGCTTCCAACAACTACTATGCCTAGAATGAAATTTCACTTGGTGCATGGAATGTTCTTCCTCTGCATATGGCTTCTAGATTCTCTCCAGCATAAGAGCAAAGCGGAGAAACTTCAACTCCTGGAAGTACAGGAAATGGTTTAACAACAATCAATGAGTTCCCATCTAAAATATTCTTACTTTGTTGACAGATTTCAAAACACATATATTAGGGCTGCAATTACCTGTCATATACAAGGGCACAGAATGAGTCAAGAAGCCACCTGCAGCAACCACCCATCGGCTATGAAGCCGAAGCAGCATTAATCTGGCACTATCAGGAGTGTCATAAGTTGCACCATTAGCATTCTTCACTGGCGCAAATTCCTCCTCACGCAAAACCTAGGTGTGAACAAGCTCCGATAAAATATTTTCAAGTGATAACTACTACGTGCTTTCAGAAATGAGATGAAGAACAACACGGCTTTATTCTTAGCAATAGTTCATAAGAAATCAAACCTCAAAAAGAGCTGTTGAAGGAGAATAGTTGAACACATCAAATATAAATTGTTCAAGCTTTAATCCTGATGTGTACCCATGGACTGAAGGAATTCTCTTCTCGGCTAGATGGTAACTGCACACAGATAATGGATAAAATTGTAAGCCAACATTCTATAATTGTTGGTTTAAGATCGACAGAAATTACAGGTTCTCCAAAAATTTGCAGCAATTACATTATATATTAAATAAAGGATTAAATGCAACATGAATGGATAAAGTGCAAGAATAAGGGAAAAAGGAAAAACTCACATGCTATCCTTTTCAAGACTGTTTGTCACTTGGTTCAGAAAATCCAAAGTGAACATATGCAAACAGACCTATGAAATAAAAGAAATACACAATTATTAGTGCATATATAGTGGGGGAGGGGAGGGGTGTAGGAATTATACATTGCTCCAGCAATAACGAAGGCGGCCAGTAGTTTGATTGATTTCAGTTGTCATAGCTGCATCCATTTCACTGTATTCAACTACAGAGAGGGGTCCACCCTTTCCACGCTGAACAAATACTCCAACTTTCTCTTGTGGATATGCCTGAACAGCACAGCACGTGATGTAAACACTCATTGAGATACATATTTCAAGCAAACTGCTAATCTATTAGGCACGGGAAATCTATGGCCCTACCTTCCTGACAACCTTAGCAGCAGCAGATGCACCTCTGTCAATGAAGTATCCTAGGAATGTTGGATCTGCAACACGGACCTGTATCAAGTAAATTAATTATTTAATGGCAATAAAAAAAGGAAGGCTCCATGAAATAAACTGTACAAATAACATACTTACCAATACATTATCAACTCCATAGCAATCTACATACTTGACACCTTTTGCAGCCATATCATCGAGCAACCTTTTAGATTTTAGAGCTGGGTGCAGCCAAAGAAAAAAAAAAGCAGAAAGTCATGACTGGCATTAATAGTATACATTTATGATTTACTGCATCATGATTTAGGGGATTACCAGCATATACTCCGCCATTGCCATCAGGAGCCTTTGCTACCTGGTTTTCAGCATAATGATGCAAAAGAAAGATGGCATTACTACAGAGATCCACAATCTGGAATCGTTGCTATCCCATTCAGTGTAATGGATTGATGCCATAACATTGCACTCTAAATTAGTTTCTCTTAAATAAACAGAAACAAGAGGTACCTTATATGGTGTCTCCATAATAAATCTTCCATCATGAGATACACATGGAACAGTACCCTGCTGGAAAAATGTCACCTGCGAAGACACGAATAAAATCAGCTGTTGTTCTTATAGTAGTATTAGGAAATTCAGGTATCAAGTCAAAGAATCTCTGATCACAGCAAAGAATCGTGTAGTTAATCTTACTTGATTAGGCTCTAAACCAAAATATCTGTGGGTTTCAAAGAACTTTCGGGTTGCTTCATCGGTAAAGGGACTAGTCATTATATACCAGTGAATTGGCACTGTACTACCTGGGGCTGCAAGTAATTAAGAACAGTTTTAGCAAAAGAATGTTTAGTTAAATCAAGCATAAATAAACTAGTAAAAAGCGATTAAAACTAATTTACCATCAGTGCATTGAGCAGCCAGCTTCTGAATACACAAAATCCGTTCAGCTTGTAGTTGGAAAAGTGACTTCCTAGATGGAAGCCCGATACCTAATCATCAATGGGAGAGAAAATGAACACTATGAATATTGATTAATAAAAGACTTATGGAGCTTTAGGTGTTCCTCAAAAAGTGATACCATATTCTGGTAGCTAAGTGAACAAATGCAGATGGCACATGCAAAATTATTATCCTCACATCGATCACAAGGAAATTAAGAGAATATGGGAGGGTGTAGTATTGTTGTTCTATGTATAATCTATAATGAGAATAAAAGAAATCTAAGTAGACATTCCCACAAAAAAAAATGTTCCCTTTTAGGTCTAATTTCATAGCATTAGTTGAATAAAGCAAAAGTAAGATTCAATAGCTTGGTTGGAAAGACTTACTGAAACATCCCTTAGGGTCAGAACTGCCAAGCCTAGTCCCCTGTCCACAATTGACATAAAAAACAAAGAGCAAAGTATATGAGTGTTTTCCACCATACTGCAGTATGTAACATGGACAACCACATATAGCAATCTAATAAGTGAGTCATAGAATACCTGGCCACCAGCCAACAAAACAACGGCCAACTTCCCCTCTGAAATGGCTCTCAAGCCCCTCCTCCACCACCTTTCTTTGTCCTCAGGAGTTCTGTTGTCCACGGTCGAGACACTTGACTCTGGCACAGGCTCAAAGGTCGGTACAGGAGCACCTGTACTTGCATTAAAACACCATCAAATATTTGAGCACTCAATGGAGCTTATATTCCATACTGAAGCACGCTAAGTGAAAGCACACCTTGTGATCTAAGCGAGCATCGGACAATCCGATCAATCCTAGGAAGATCTAGGCTCTGAAATTTGAATCATGAAGTTAGTCAGACGCAGTCAATCAGGGAAGTTCAGTGACACCAATGCATTCGCTTAGCTTATGAAATAACAATTAAGATCAGTGCTTAGGGGAGGGGCAACATCAGCTCAATTATGAAAATTAGGAGCCAAGGAAAACACTCATGCTACAACAAAACAGCTTGCCTTTTTTTATTTATTCCATTCACTCTATTTTATATGTGACATAAGTTGCATCCTAAATCCTGTCAAAACTGCAACTACGCCAAAATGAATTCTGTCCTCTGGATTAGATTTCAACAGAAAGAACAGATTTTTACAACGAGTCCTTATTTGAAAACCAAGTTTTTGTGAAGAGTTTTTGTAATGAGTCCTTGTTTCAACAGAAAGAACATTTTTACACCAAAATATCTGCACAGAGCACACCTCTCACCAGTTACCACTCAAGGGCTTGTTTGGATCTACATGTATTTAGCTAAATCCACATGTATTGAAGTGTATTTGAACTAAGTTCCACTCCAATCCATGTGGTTTGAGGTAGATACATGGGCATCCAAACAAGGCCCAAGAGAGAAACAGGAAGAAGAAATCTTTTGGCAGCCCAAAATTATGTGGCTGCTCACCTCGATGTCCCGGATGAGGTGGTCGCGCTCCTCGGGCGCGAGCTCATCCCAGAAGGCGAAGGCGCCCTCCTGGTCGTAGTCCTTGAGCCTCTCCAGCAGCTCCTGCGGCGGCGCCGCGCCCCACCTCCCCGCCGCCGGGGCCGGCGCCCGAGCCGCCACCACCATCTCCGTCATCTCTCAAGCCACACAAGCAGCAAGCCCCACTGAGGACGAGAGATCACGAGATCTACGAGTGGGCAGTGATTATCTGGCGGGTACGATCTGATCTCGAGGCCGCCGATTAATTAGGACGAGGCTGACTGATTAGCGTCGTGATTGGATCGTGTCAGCGTGGCATGAGGAGACAGGAGAGGTGCTCTGCAGTCTGCACTCTGCAGTGCCGTTCGCCGTTCGGCGGTCGGCAGATGCCCATATTCCGTTCCAGAGAATTTTCGAGCCGGGTGCTTCTGCTTAGGGGCAAAAAGGTCAAACCACCTCATTGAAGACCACTTGCTCCAGTAGAAAATACACGTGTGGATCAGATTTTGTGGCAAAATGTAAACACAGATATGATAGTAATGACGTCATTGAATCAGAGGGGCGAAATGAGATCACCTTCCCGCAATACAGTTTTTTATAGATATATATAGATTAGATTATATAAGCAAAATAAATAGTTTCAGGGATATAAAATACAATGTATTATTTTCATGTGTTGTTTTAGCATCTAGAACATGTATTTCAATAAAAATGAGAGCATCTAGAATAAAACAGTTTCAAAGAAAAAAAATAAAAACATCAAGCTATCCAGCATAAAGCAAGAGAAACAAAGACAACAACCAGTAGCTTTCGACGACACAAAGAAAGCTTAAGTATCTTAAAAACAGATAAAGTTCGGATAGACACATCTTCTCCATGATGGCCTAAGAGAGGGCAACCAGCTCTAGGGTGGAGCACTCAGTTGTGTTTACCTTTGTTCCAAGTGACCAAGACAACTTGTGCCCAACCCCTTTCTAAGAAATTTTCTAACACATTTAGGACTTGACCCACCAAAATGTAAAGGTGTCATCAATGGTCATAGCATGATAAGTGACAAGCTAAAGCGGCCTAGGGACAGAACCAAGTATCTCGTAGATGCAACACTCAAGCAAGTGGTTGATAGTCTATGGCTCTTGTGCATATAGGGTGAAGGTATTATTACCTTACAAGTTATGCTTCAACAATCTCTGCTGACATCCAAAGGCAACCTAAAAGAGCCAACGAAATGAAGAAATAACACTTTTTTGGGTGCACATATCTTCCAAAGAAACTTGATCCCTTCAACCTCAAAGCTCCATAGGCCAAAGAAGAGGAAAAATCTTCATAGACCACCACTGGCATGGAAAGTATCCCCCTCTCTCACGATAGTTGGGTCGAGTCTCTCCCGCACCTCCATGTATTGTAACAATCATTGAAGTGATGAAGCAGGACTAATTTCTTTGATCTAGTGTTAATCAAACAAGGTTAGATAATTTGGTTCTCTTTGAGTTTCACTAGAATCTAAGCAGTGCAAGGCTAGGGTTGTTTCCAGCAATGATGCTCCATCAAACTAGCAGTCGGACCAAAATAAAGTGCACTCTCCACCCCTAACATTATGGAGATCGAGGCTTCAAACATGGCCTTTGTTGACATCTATCTTGACAAGTAGCGCCACCCAAATACACAATTTACAGTGCAAGGTTGTCAGAGCTACCACGTATGTAAAGCCTAGTTGGGCACCCTAAGATTGGAGATACCTCGACCCCAAGCTCTTTCGACCAGCATGCCCTTGTTCAATTGACCACACACTTGCCCTAGAAACGATGACGTAAGTCCAAAGAAATGGCCTGTAAAAGCAAATGGAGTGGACCACCCTAGGAGAAGGGCCAATGGCAATAGCAAAGGTAACACGAGAATTGGAAAAAAGGTGGGTTGCATGAGGATAAGCCTACCCAGTGGCGGAGCCAGAAACTTTTAGAAGCCTGGGCATTTTTCATTGTACAGAAGGTTTTTAGCTAGTATTTACATTGCTTGTCTTTAGTATGAAAGGATTTTTCTTTTAAAAATTCCTCATGAGCCCCGCCAGCTGTCCGAGGTCGCCGGGCGGTGGCTCCGCCACTGAGCCTACCCCCTTATTGAGCAGATGACCTTTCTATCCTAGAATTCAACTATTGACTTCAGAGGCTAAAACTCATCATTAGAGAGCTTGTGAATTGAAATGGGGTCCCCTCATAAGTATTTGTAGCGGAAATATGAAACCACGAGAGGCAAAATCTATGTAGCCAATTGAATGTTCTATTATGAGATGTGGACTAAAAAGAGCAGACACTTCGTATGTTGATTGCCAACCTCTAGGTTCCCTCAAAAAGGAGAAAAAATTCCTTAATGAGGGAGAGGTCATGCCTAACAACCTAAGCATGGTTAAGAAGATCAATGTCATCGGTGTAGAGAGAGACCTAATGGTGGACCTATAAGGCTATGACATATGGTGGTATAAGAAGCCCCCTCATATCCACCATGGCGAGCTAGGCATTCCATCACTAAGAGCAAGAGCATAGGGGACAACAAGTCCCCCCATCGAAGGCCACGACCATGGCAGATGCAACAATCGAGGGCACCATTGATGAGGACATTTGATGCTAGCTATGGACAAAAGAGAAGTCGGGGCGATCATTTGACATAGAGGACTTTAATGGCACCTTGCGCATATCCAAGATTTGTAGCAAAGGTGTCAATCTACTAACAAGAGTTTTGTAGAAGATTTTCCCAATGTTGTGTTCTATGAACAAGGTTGATGGGTCTGTAATCTCTCCGGGCTCCTTTGGCTCGTCACTTATAGGAAGAAAGTTGAGTAAGCATGTGGGGATATTACCTCCGTATACCCCCATGGACCTACATGGGCCCTTCGTCAAGGACAGCCCAGCTCGCGAGGCCTTGCGGCACGCGACCAGCTCGTCGTGCTCGTCAAGGACTCTCCAGAAGCCTTGCCCGCCAAGGAAGATCCTAGAGTTAGATCCGGATTCCTTGCCTTATGGAACCGTTTGTAATCTGATAAGGACTCAACAACTGTAACCCTGCTCCCCGGCTATATAAGGCGAGCAGGGACCCCCTCTCATCTCATCCCATCTCAGATCCCATCTCAGATCTCATCGGATCACACGCCATATTGCAATCCATCAATACAAACCAGCCATCAGAACACAAGACGTAGGGTATTACGGCGACTTGCTGGCCCGAACTTGTCTAAATCGTCGTCTCTCGTCCCTGTGTTTATGCTTTGCAGACGTCTCGCACGCCTCCGCCGCTCAATCTACTACCTTGGGCATACCCCTCGATAGACTATCGACCATATTTCGTCGACAGTTGGCGCGCCAGGTAGGGGTTGTGTGCTACGACACCATGATCTGTCAAGCGGTCACTTTCCCTCGCTCCATGGTCCTTCCGGAGGCTGGCGCCACTTTTCAGATCGGATCTATGATCTGGACCGTGGGCGACCACGTTCCCGCTCCGGAAATCGTGGAATCTGCGCAGCTTCCTGCGCTAGACGCTCCGCCGTCCACCCGCCGCGTCACCAAGCCGGCACGTCGCCCGCCAAGGATCGTCCCCTGCGACGACCTAATCGAAGCCATCGATCAGGCCAACCAAGGAATCGTGGAATGCATCGACGCCATCGAGGTAACTCGCCTCCAACTCTCCGGCCGCCCTCGTCTCCAACAATTTTCAGGTACACCATCGGGAGCCTCCAGCGCTCAACCCGCCCGCCGCCCAAGATCGGATCTACATCCGGATCGCCGCCACCTTCGTCGTCGTCTTCGCCCGTCGCCGTTGTCGCTCGTCATCGACCAGGATCGTCGCCGCCTTCGTCATCGCCTTCGCCCGTCGCCATCCAGGCTCGGGGACTTCGCCTTCGCTCGTCGGTGCCTTCGCTCGTCATCAACCCGGCTCCTCGTCGTCTTCACCTGTCGTCAACAGGGCTCGTCACCGCCTTCGCCTGTTGCCACCATCGCTCATCGCTGCCTTCGTCGTCGCCTTCGCTCATCGTCAACCGGGCTCGTCACTGCCGTCACCCGTCGCCGCCGTCGCTCGTCATCAACCAGGATCACCACCGCCTTCGTCATTGTCTTTGCCCGTCGCCGTCGTCGCTCGTCATTGACCAGGATCGCCGCCGCCTTCGTCGCTGCCTTCGTTCATCGCCGCCTTCGCTCGTCGTCATCTTCGCCCGTCGTCAACCGGGCTCGTCGTCGCCTTCGCCCGTCGCCGTCATCGCTCGTCGCCAACCGGGCTCGTCGCCGTCTTCGCTCGTCATCAACCAGGCTCGTCGCCGTCTTCGCTCGTCATCAACCCGGCTCATTGCTGTCTTCGCCAAATGACTCGCCGACCTCTCCAGACGTTCGCCGACCTCTCCAAACAGCCTGGCTGACGCTGAAGGAGCTTCAGAGCAGGGGCTACTGCCACTGCCGGACGCGTGCATGAGCGCCTGCCCTTTGCGCTATGGCAGCCAGTAGTCCTCCCAAGTGACGTCCCGACCTCTCTACGCGTGCATGAGCGTCTGCCCTCTGCGCTACGAAGGGAAGGCTAAGCTTGGGCTGAGACCTCCAAGGCTATACGTCCAGTGCCTGTATACGCACCGTTACGCGCTCGTTCTCCATGCGGTCTTCAAGCATATGCACTGTTACGCGCTCGTTCTCCATGCGGTCTTCAAGCAGCCTGACTGATGCCGACGAAGACTCAGAGTCGGGGCTGTTGTCACCATCAGACGCGTGCATGAGCGCCCGCCCTCTGCGCTACGGTGGCCAACATCTCTCCTAAGGGACGTCCCGACCTCTCTACGCGTGCATGAGCGTCCGCCCTCTGTGCTACGAAGGAAAGGCTAACTTGGGCTGAGAATTCTGAGGCTATATGCTCAGTGCCTCGCATCCGCGCTACCCACGCGCTTGACGAACGGTCTCCATTCGCCCAGGTCACACCACGATCGAGCCTCTCGGAAAAGACCATGTCCGTGGTACCTCCCTACGCGTGCACGAGCGTCTGCCCTTTGCGCTATGGGATGCCAGCAGCGGTTCCTTGGGCGACGCCCTTGACTCCTACGCGCAAACGAGCTCCGCGCTCTACGCTACGGATCCTGGGATAACCCAAGGCCGAACTGTTCATCGCTATGGCTCACGGCTATTGGGTCTGCGAAATTCGGAGAATATGCAAAACACGCCGACTTGCTACAAGTTTTGCCTCTATTCACCCAAGAGTCTATTTATAGACTATTCTCCTATGCTATGTTCTACTACTGCTTGCAGCGAAAAGATCTACATCGGCGACCAGGGCCTCCGCGACCGGCTCTGTCTCCGTCTCCAGACGCTCCATGTCGACACGACGATCCCAACCTCAGGGACTTTGTCAAGCTGCAGTCACCCTTCTCCATTGATTTTTCTCCATATTCTATTTTGTACATCATCATGTACTACTGCTCTCCATATTTATTTTTCAGGGACTTCACCTTCGCACATCGCCGATCACGCTCGGGGACTTCGCCTTCGCTCATCGCCAACCAGGCCCGGGGACTTCGCCTTCGCTCGCCGCCGACCAGGCTCGGGGACTTCGCCTTCGCTCGTCGCCATCCAGGCTCGGGGACTTCGCCTTCGCTCCTCGCCGCCTTCGCTCGTCTCCGACCAGGCTCGTCACCACCTTCGTTCATCGCCGCCTTCGCTCGTCGCCATCGTCGCTCATCGCCGCCTTCGCTCGTCGTCGTCGCCTTCGCTCGTCGTCGTCTTTGCTCATCATCGACCCGGCTCCTCGACGCCTTCACTCGTCGTCGTCTTCACCCGTCATCAACCGGACTCGTCACCGCCTTCGCCCGTCGCCGCCGTCGCTCGTCGTCAACCAGGATCGTCGCCGCCTTCGCTCGTCGCCGCCGTCGCTCGCCGCCGACCAGGCTCGGGGACTTCGCCTTCGCTCGTCGCCATCCAGGCTCGGGGACTTCGCATTCGCTCGTCGCTGCCTTCGCTCGTCATCGACCCGGCTCGTCGCCGCCTTTGCCCGTCGCCGCCGTCCCTCGTCATCGACCAGGCTCGTCGCCGCCTTCGCCCGTCGCCGCCGTCGCTCGCCACCGACCAGGCTCGGGGACTTCGCCTTCGCTCCTCGCCGCCTTCGCTCGTCTCCGACCAGGCTCGTCACCGCCTTCGTTCGTCGCCGCCTTCGCTCGTCATCGTCGTCGCTCGTCGCCGCCTTCGCTCGTCGTCGTCTTCGCTCATCGTCGACCAGGCTCCTCGCCGCCTTCGCTCGTCTCCGACCAGGCTCGTCACCGCCTTCGTTCGTCGCCGACCGGGCTCGTCACCGCCTTCATCGTCGCCTTCGCTCGTCGCCGCCGTCGCTCATCGTCGCCTTCCCTCGTCGCCGTCCAGGCTCGGGGACTTCGCCTTCGTTCGTCACCGACCAGGCTCGAGGACTTCGCCTTCGCTCATCGCTGCCTTCGCTCCTCGCCGTCTTCGCTCATCGTCGTCTTCGTTCGCCACCGCCATCATTCGTCGCCGTTTTTGCTCGATGTCGTCATCATTCGTCGCCGCCTTCTGTTTTCGAAGCACAAGGTCGTAGGTTCATCAATCTGTCACCAACCAGGTTCATCGACCTGGCCTTCGCCCATCGCCGACCAGGTTCATGGACTTCGCCTTCGCTCGTCGTCGACCATGCTCAGAGACTTCGTCTTCGCAAGTCGCCGACCAGACTCGGGGACTTCGCCTTCGCTGGTCGTCACCTTCACTCGTCATCACCTTCGTTCGCCGTCGCCATCGCTCGTCGCCTTCGCTCGTCGTTGCCTTCACTTGTCGCCGACCTGGCTCGAGGACTTCGCCTTCGCTCGCTGCCGACCAGGCTCGGGGACTTCGTCTTTGCTCGTTGCCCTCGCTCGTCGCCGCATTCGCTCGTCATCGCCTTCACTCGTCGCCAGTGTGCATCAAGTCGCTCCATGCTGTTCGGATCAGGGTGCTGATTTTGGGCAGCTTATCGGGGCACTTGTTAAATGCTCTACAAGCTCGGACGTGTCTTCAACACCTACTACCAAGCTCGGGGACTAGGTGGATACATTTCACCTTGCGGTGAATGTATTTTCTTTTTCTCTGACAATTCAAGGACGCTCCGTCAAGTTGGATTTGCACAGACTTCTACTAGGACCACGTTGTTCCTTATAGTCTTGCAAGCTCCAAGTGGATACACTTCACCATAAGAAAGCTCTTCAAAAAAAAATCTTGAGCACCTTACATCCTTCTGGCGAGACTTGCTTGCCCGACGTCGACTTCGTCTGTTCGGACAAGCTCAAGACGTCGTCGCCAACGGATACAAAGTGCTCGGGGACTAGCTGTGGGGATATTACCTCCGTATACCCCCATGGACCTACATGGGCCCTTCGTCAAGGACAGCCCAGCTCGCGAGGCCTTGCGGCACGCGACCAGCTCGTCGTGCTCGTCAAGGACTCTCCAGAAGCCTTGCCCGCCAAGGAAGATCCTAGAGTTAGATCCGGATTCCTTGCCTTAAGGAACCGTTTGTAATCGGATAAGGACTCGACAACTGTAACCCTGCTCCCCGGCTATATAAGGCGAGCAGGGACCCCCTCTCATCTCATCCCATCTCAGATCCCATCGGATCACACGCCATATTGCAATCCATCAATACAAACCAGCCACCAGAACACAGGACGTAGGGTGTTACGGCGACTTGCCGGCCTAAACCTGTCTAAATCGTCGTCTCTCGTCCCTGTGTTTACGCTTTGCAGACGTCTCACACGCCTCCGCCGCTCAATCTACTACCTTGGACATACCCCTCAGTAGACTATCGACCATATTTCGTCGACAAAGCCCCCATTCAATGTTTCAAGTAAAAAGCATATAGTTATATGTTTCCCTAACATGTCATTGTAACCTTACAAAATGTATGAAATAAACGTACTAATGCTTGCAATATAATAGCAGTTGGAATGGCTTTACACTTCGAGGGTTAATATAAAAGATGATAAACACATGATCTCTCTCTTTTGTTTACTGTGTTTTATAAGTCTATAATACTAGGAGCCCTTGACGAACAGTTATTTAGAAGTCATTTGGAAGTGATTGTTATGACATCAGTGTTATTTTTCATTTGACGAGCTTAATAATTTGCACATATTGTTGGTCGACGTTTACAAAGTTTCACTAAATGTAGTAAACACCATTTTCTTAATAACGGAGGGTTATTTAGCAAAATATCAGGTGTTTTTTTTATGGATCGGGAAGGGTGCCATTGCTACCCAATGTAGTACAAAAAGTTGCAACACAGCTTCGTGCAAAATACGTGCAAGTTCTCAGGGTTGACGTTGTACTATTATGTGCTATCTCTGGCTATGAAGCATGTACCACTTTGTCTAATGTCTCGACACATTGTCCAGCCAGCAACGATATACAAGAACAAGGTGCATCAATTACTGTGCCACTGACACACACACACAAACAAAAGGGATCTGTGGTTCGCAATTCCGCTGATTCAAGTGGCCAACCACAAAGCATCAAAATTCAGCAAACAGTACACAAACAGCGGATCTGTGGTTCGCAATTCCGCTCAAACACAATTAAATTGTGCCAGTGAAGCTACTACATTTGCGTGTTCAGAATGTCCAGAACAGTTCATCTGCACAATAATTAGAGCCCATAGGCCCTGAGGGAGCTCTTTAAGTTAGAACTAGCTAGTTTACAACGAATGGGTTTATTAGGCAACTGCACAGAAGCAAAATATGGAAAACATGATCCAGATCAGCTACTCGACAGTCTCCGCAAAGCCTTGTTGATGGAACCGGACATCATTCAGTTGAGTGTATTAACAGTCTAATAAGGCTAGGAAGCTAACTGTCTTTTTACAAAATGTGTGCTCTGGGATTACACATTCAGATCAAAGCGCTAACAAGAGTGCATGACTATTGCTTTGGGTTTTGGCCACTAGCCTTCTCTGATTTGCCTTTTCACAGGGACAATATGTGATTGCATTTTTTTCCTCCCTACACTGAATTCATTGGGGAGGGAACCAACTGCCATTGTAGAAATCATCCGGAGTAGGAGGTGGAAGGTTGACATCAACTTGTGTGTGGTTTCTGGAATTATCAAATACAGAACCTGCACAATTTGGTGCTGGGCCTTTATTCAAGTCCTGTTGCTCTGGGAAGTAGTCTGTGACAGCTGTTGTGTCGTCCAGAACAGGAATATCACCTGTAAGGGTCTTAAAAGCAAACTCAATGCAAGGATCTGACCAGATGTTCCCGAAAAGGGATTGAAAGGCCAAACCAGACTGATCAGAACCGGTTTCAGTTGGAGCAACCTGTGGCGGCAAAGCAGGTTCTGCTGCTGCTGCTGCACTGTGGAATCTAACATTTGCTGGAAAGCTTGCAACAGGTGCTCCATTTATTGGCATGGAAACCGATGAGGCCTGACTTTCAACATTTTTCCAGAAATCTGTAATAGGGGCTCCACCGCTCTGTTCAGGAGCCCAAGTGAAACCAGATTGCAGCATAGAATTTTCATCATAGTTTGGTTGCAAGTGATTGGTAGTGCTTTCCAGATCAATTTGTATTCGATACCCAGTTTCTGATTGGCTCCGCTGAGGTTGGTTGGACAAATTTTCCTCAATTATCTGCATTTGAGTGACACAGTCTACTTGACTTAAATATAAGTGATCATCAGTGTTTTCTTGATTGGCCTGTATTTGATTTGTAATGTCAGCTTTACTATGTGAATAATCAGTTGAGTATTCCTCAATACCTTGTACTGGAATGACTGTGTCTGTTAGGCTCAATTGTACTTGATCAGCATGACTGGCCTGTGTTTGATTTGTAGTGTCAGCTTTGCTCAGCTGTGAATAACCAGTAGCGTATTCCTGAATAGCCGGTACCCGAATGACTGTGTCTGCTAGGTTCAACTGTTCTTGATCGGAAGTGTTTTCCTCATTGGCCTGAATTTGGCCTGTAGTGTCAGTATTGCTTAGCAGGGAGTGACCCGCTCGGCATTCTTCAATATCCCCTAATGAAATAACAGTGTCAGCTGGTAGGCTCGACTGGAATTGATTCCCAGTGAATTCCTGATCTGTGTGTATATGATTTAATTCTGGCTGGCTTGGCTGATCTATAGTGCATTCCTGTGTGATTTGTTTTGGGATCAAAGAATCTGTGAGCACCGATTGTAACTGATTGGCACTGTTTTCCTGGTTTTTCTGTGTAGGATTCAGAGTATCCAATTGGCTCGGTTGTGAATGAATGGTACTGTTTTCCTGTATAGCCTGCACTCCATTAGCAGTGTCTGCTTGGCTCAACTGTAACTGACTGAAAGTGCTTTCCAGATTACCATGTATCTGATCACCAGAGCCTGATTGGCTTTTCTGTGTCTGATCGATGGCGCTCTCTTCTATAGCATGTACCCGGTCCACATGATTTATGCTAACTATTTCATCTTCATGTTCGATCCTTACTTCAAGCTGAACATTCAATGCAGCTAAGCGGGGCGACGCCCGAACAGGAGTCACAGCAGAACTGGTTTTGCGCTTCTTGGATTTCACCTCTGCATTTGGTTCTTTCCTTTTAACAGATTTGGTTTGTCTTGAACAATTATGTGCAGAAACTGGTTGAACAGTCATGTGTTCCGAAGTGTCAAGCTTGTTGCCATACCCTTGAAATGCTTTCAAGCTCTCAGGCTCTGGTAACACAGTATGTTCAGTCTCATTTCCATTATATGGAGTAATTAGTTCTTCCCATGGCACCATGATACCATCCGAAGTTAATATTTCACACTGAATACCCTTATCCGCAGTACCAGGCCTGGTGTGTTGCGATGATGCACTTGTCTGATTCCACAAAATTATGTAATAGTAGTCAGCGAACTTGAGGGGGAAAAAAGCTGGCAGACATCATTAAACAAAAAGAACTCTATCCAATCACCTATAGTTTCATACATGTATGTAAATTGAAATCATATTCAGAAATCACAAGGCATCTGGATCATGTGATCTGGTTACACCACAGGTGCATCCAAAGTAAAAACTCCAATTCTTCACAGGTGGCACAAAGAAAAACATAAACTTGCAATATCCTATTCTCCAAGGGGATAGTGTGTTCACCAGGATATGAGCAGTCACCAAAAGACAAGATTGCATGACATAGAAGACATCATAACTATGATACTCCCTCCGTCCACAAAAGAATGCAACTATGGGTTGTGTGCTAGTTAAAGTTGTTCATGTTTAACCAAGTTTCTAGTAAATGATATCCACATTTATGTCTCAAAATTGGTATATTACGAAAGTATATTTCATAACGAATCTAATGATAATTATTTTGCATCATAAATATTATTATTTTTCTGTATAAATTTAGTCAAACATAAAAGTATTTGGTTTCTCGATATGCGAGAATTGCATCCTTTTGTGGGCAGAGGTAGTATGAGTGTATGACTCAACTTCTGAATACCCATCATGAACAGATACGTTCAATTTGAGGTGTGCATCACAGCATCAGAGTTATGCTTCCTAGAATTTGTTTCTCTAATGTTTCTGATGGATGAATATATAGTAGTCAGACAAGGAAAGCTACAAGGAACTCACATGAGTTTGACTTGTTATATGAACTTCGCAAATGGTGCTCTTCTTTGGTCTCACGACACATTGTCTAATATCTCCAGTTTGAAGATAGCGGTGCACATCCTTCAAAGAGCGAAATTCGTATCCACTGACTGGATCAATGTAGTACTGCACAGATAAAAAGAATTAGATGCCAAAAGAGCCAGTTTCACTAAAAAATAAACAAAGCAATGTGAAGCAAAATAAGATTTATGGAAGACATTCTATAACATAGCATACATAACGGTATGTAGTAGTACCCACATAGTAGCTATCTTTAGGTTTCTTTTAAAATAGGCACCATCACTCATAAACTAAATCCTTTATCTAAGCAGGCCATTGCTATCTTATGGAACATGGAAAGAAGAAATATTGAAGTTCATCTATGTTTTCCTCTCTTTCAAAAGGGAGCCGTTTTATTATTTTAGTATACAAATTTTTAAGTACAAGGTATTTTTTAATAGAACACACGAGGAAAACAGCCATGACACCATACCGGATCCTGAAATGAACCATTCTTCCTTGGCCTGTATTCTTTTCGCCATCCATCAGGCAAACCCTGAACGACTCTTTCATCCTCGCTTACAGTCTACAAATAACAGATAAATGTCAGAGTTGGCCCTCTAAAACTAAAATGCCAAATAAGTGCCACTTGTGTGTGTGTGTCTGTGGGTGGGGGGGGCGGGGGGGGGGGGGGGGGGGGGGGGGGGGAGAGACTAGGTTTAGGTTTTCGGTTAGAAACTTGCCTTGGCAGCCAATCTTCCACCGTCAAGGCCACTCTGTGTTCCAGCAGCCTTGTCATTTTCCAGCCATCCATCAGGCTGCCCCTTTGTGACTAGTTCAGCCTTCATTGGAACCTAGATGAAACAAAAAACAGTAATTTCTCAAAGTCCTTATCACATTGCGTTATTAGATCACATGAAAGGGGTGATTAGCTACAAATATCCATACCTTGGCAGCAAGACTTCCTCTGACAAGGCCACTTCGAGTTCCAAGAGGCGTGTCTTCTTTCAGCGACCCATCAGCCAGCCCCTTAATCACTGATTGATCCTTGCTTAGAGTCTTATGATCTCTGACAAGGCCACTTCGAGTTCCAAGAGGTGTGTCTTCTTTCAGCGACCCATCAGCCAGCCCCTTAATGACTGATTGATCCTTGCTTAGAGTCTTGTAATGAAACAAAAGATAGCAATTTTTCACAATACTAGTCAAGTTGCACTCCTAAGATAAATACAAGGGCAAACAAGAAAAATATGCATGTGATGCAGAATCGACACACTTGTTACCCAGCACTGAAATTAAATGGAGGGTGAGGAAGGGCTTACACTTATTTGTACCTTAACAGTAGGGCTTCTTCTGACAAGTCCACTCCGTGTTCTAGAAGGCATATCTTCACTCAAACATCCATCAGGGAGCACCCTCGTGCCTGATTCGTCCTTGGTTACAGCCTAGTATAGAGAACATGACAGGAAACTCTGACAAACATATAACAGTGCACGAAAAACAAACAAAAATTGAGAAGTTAAAAACTAGCATGCCTTGTCAGCAGAGCCCTGTCTAACAAGCCCATTTTGAGTTGTAGCAGGCACCTCTTCTTTCATTAATCCATCAGGAGACTCCTTCAAGACTGCTTCATCATTTATTGTAGCCTAGCATGTATATATAGGATAATAAAGTGTCAAATTCTAACATACTTATCATGGTGCAGTCATTAATTTTGTGGTGGCTTCATACTGAATAAGAAACTTTTGTACCTCAACAATAGGAGGGCTACCTCTTACATGGTCACTTTGTGATTTCGAACATGAACCATCATGGGAATCCACAAAGCTCTTTATCCTTAGAAGCCCACTTCGAGTTCTAGAACTCGAAACATCACTGGAATCCACAAAGCTCTTCACTCTTACAAGCCCACTTCGAGTTCTTGAACATGAAGCTCCACTGAGAGCAAGAATGTCTTTTTTCCTTATAAGCCCACTTCGTGTTCTAGAGCATGAGCTGTTGTCAGAACCCATAGTGCAGTTTACCCTGACAACCCCACCCTGAGTTTTAGGGTATTGTCTCCCATCACAGGGATAACACCACTTTTCCAAGCTACTCCAATTCACAAAGACCTGCTCAATTTCACCAAAACAACAGATGTCCTAAAAGCTGCATATGGAGACTATAAATTCATGATGACAGAATGCATGCCAGAAAAAGGCTTGTACTGAAACGTGAACATTATTCACGAAAATAGTTGCAATTAGCAACAGCGAATGATTGGGTGATAATGTTCTCAAATCCTCGACAGGAGGAATTAGAGCAAACCAGAGGTTAGGTAATTCAATTGTTAACGGAGTGGTTGATGCAACTGTGTGCTTTTATTGTTTGATAAGAAATTTTTTTGCACCGTTAATTTCCCCCGTGGAACTCAATTTATATACCATGCGCCGGTTTTACAAGGAAACTTTGATACGGAGTAGGATTTAAGAGTTTCATGATACAAAGCAAGTAATAAACAAGAAATGACAAGTTTAGGATTGACTTATTACACAATAGATCTATTGGGAATCGTTTACCACTGTAGATAAGAAATTTTCTAATACATGTGTTCAGAGAATGCAGTAAGTCAAGGATGAAAGCATTGGATGCTAAGCAAAAGAAAAATCAAAATTTTTGTTAAGTGGGCCTAAACAGATCTGAAGGCCGGATTTCATCGTACAGCCCCCATGCTCAGTTCATCTCTGCCCATCCACATTCCATCCATCCAGAGCACTAGTTATAGTTCTACAAACCAAAAAAACTAGACATTTTGAAGTTTGAACCAAAATTTCACCTGAATAGCTAATCACATGGTCCACCAGGCACTAGCCATTACTAATCATCCTGACGTAAAGCTCCAATTTTTCTCTTGCTACACTGCCTATTGCATCAAATCACGGCTGTGTTCTCAAATCCTCAAGAGGTGAAACTAGAGTAAAGCAGAGGGTAGATAATTCATCAATTGTTATCAGAGGGAGTGGTTGAGGCTGCTGTGAGCTTTCAATGTTCATGATAAAGAAGCTTTTCTACAGTGCCAATTTTCTCACAAAAGTCTATCTATATATCATGTTAGTGTTTTTTAATTTTTATAAGTAAACTTTGGTAAGATGTAATAGTTTCATGAAACAAAGCAAGTAATAAATAATAAACACAAGAAAGGACTAAGTTACCATTGGCGTATTACACAGCAAATCTATGGAGAGCCATATACCACTGAGGCAAGAAATGTGCCAGCAAAAGTGTTCACAGAATGACCATCAAATTGGCAAAACAAAAGCCAAGAATTTAGGTCAGGTGTGCTTAAAATTTAAAACCGGCCTGAAGGGCAGATTTTCGTCACAGGAACCGCATGATGCTCAACCTCATCTCCCTTCACCCATCCATTACTCCGCCCACCAGACCACTGGTTATACTTTTATATATATAAATAAAGCCCTATAAAAACTGGGCATCTCCAAACCAAAAATTTCACCCGAACAGCAAATTACATACTCCTAGTCCACGAGGCACTAGCCTAGGAACCCAAAAAATGGAACTTGAATTCCTACTCATCTCGACCTAGAGTTACGATTTTACTCGCGTGCCACTGCTTACCGCACCGAATCGCTGCTCTAGCGCCCGGAAATCAATCTTCTTCCCAGCCCAAAGAAAATCCAATCCACTTCCCAAAACACAAACGCACCCAGAAGTCAGAAGAGGAGCCCCAATTCCCCAAACCACTCCCCCCCCCGATAAAAAGAAGACCGTAAATCCTACACCAAATTGCCCAACCGAACCGGACCAAACCTCCCGGAGGCCACCGAATCACATCGCCGTCTCCACACGTCACCCGACAGCCCCGGAGGAGAGAGAGACAGAGAGAGGGGAGGAAGTAATACTGGAGGGAGGAGATAGCACGGATGACTCACCGTCCCATCGGTACGGCGCGGCGGGCGGGGCTCCCGCGGCTAGGGTTAGGGTTCCGGCGGGGTGGGGGAGGCGAACCGGTCGAGCCGTCGAGGCAGTGGAAGACGACTTTTTTTTTGCGTGCCGAGAGAAACGGAGAGGCGGAGGAGGAGTTGGGGACGCCAGTCACTCGTCGTCAGCTGGTTCAACTCGCCTTTCCCCTTCTTTACCAAAACAGCGCACGCAAGTTGCTCGCAAGCACTACTCTCTCGATCGCTATAGAATCGCTTTTATACCAATTCAGCGATGATTTGCTGCCGCTCTTTTCATCCGCCCAGGATCTTCACCGTTTTCTATCTACCATGTTTGACCTACGACAAAAGGAAATGTGTCCATGTATGGGAATGTTCCATGGGCAGCAGCAGCAGCAGCAGAGCGCCACGTGCAACAATAAAAGAGGCTTTTACGAGCTTAATTTGCCGTATATCTTCGCTAAGAGTTTTTCATACCATATGTGTGTGGTTTTTAAAGATCCAATTCAATGGAATCAGATGTTTTATACGATCTCATCCCATATAAATGTGTGTGGAAGAAAAAAAGAAGTCCTGTTTTGGATTGTGATCTTGTAAACCATTGGATGCAACACAATTGCTAATCGGATGGATATGCTTGTGTTCAAAGCAGAAATCTAAGCTAATCATTAAATGTGAAGATTTATGGTAATAGAACATGCAAGAGCATCTCCAACAGTTTGGTAAAAGAGGTTGTCATCCTTAAAATTTGGCAAAACAAGCAAAAATCATTCTCCAACAGTTTGCTAATTAAACTTGCTATTTTTCCCCGGTTGCTAAAACTCCCGTCCGCGCGCGGATCCTACTTCGCATCCGTCGCGCTCGCCCGCCGATCCTCTTCCCTCGCCTCGCGATGACACTTCCTCCTCTTCCCGCGCGATCGAGTTTCTTTCTCGCCCCCGTTCCCGCACCGATCGTGTATATATTCATCACGATCCCATCCAAGGTACGAGTAGCCCAGCCTCTATCGTCGCGATTTCATCCGGGGCAAAGCCGCCCGACCTCCATCGTCGCGACCTCATCCATCGCCAAGCCCGCGGCGTCGTCCTGGAGAGATCAGATCACGCAGGTATAACACGGCCCTCGACGTCCAGGAGTTTTGATCCCGATCGTGAAGTCTGTTGTCTGCATTGAGGTATGTCCTTCCTCGTGTACCTACCTAGGATTCATATATACCATCTCCTTTGCATATGTTATACTCCCCTTGATCAGATAGGCAAAAGATAGGGTTCATGTTCTAGCGCTGCTGTAAATCGATGTGCATGCTCCTGTTTGTATGGTACTTTGCAGTTCTGAATGTTCCTAACGGCTGTCACCTGCTAGATGTTTGCTTGTCCATTTGTTGTATTGGTCGTGGCCGACATATCCTGATTGGAGTAGACGTCCTGGTTGTCCTGTTGGTGGTCGGCAGATCGTCCTCGGCACTGTTGTCCTACCTTATGTAGGAGATGGCCGGCTAGATGAGAGGAACCACGGTGGAGGAGATGGCGCTGCGACGACGGAGTTCCTGCGGCGGCGCACGGTAGGAGGAAGTCGGGCCGGGTCACGTACACGGTACGAGGAATACCGTGGCGTGAGTTGGGAAGAAGTACCGGTCAACAATCTCGGTGGGCTCTTTTTTTTATTTGGCAAGTTAAAAATAGGGAACTGTTGGAAATAGTCTCGTTTTAACTTGGCATATTCTTTTAGCAACTTGCTAAAACATAACAATTAGCAAGTCAATTTTACCAAACTGTTGGAGATGCTCTTAGCAAGTCAATTTTACCAAACTGTTGGAGATGCTCTAACGACCAGCCAAGGTGACTTTATGGATACATGATCCAATTGCTAATCGGATATGCCTGTGTTAAAAGCAGAAATCTAAGCTTTAAGGAAATCACTCCACCCGTCCCAATTTATAAAGCATGAGAGCAACTTTAACGGTTTTGTATTTTTTGTTTAGCAAAATATGGTATTTGTCAACTCTCAAATTAATATGGCAAAGCTAACAAGAGTTAATCTCCAACGGTTCTGCATTTAGACTTGCAAAACTAAAAAATTATGCGCGCGAGAGGAAAATATCTCGCGCGAGTAGCACGCGAGGGCGATTGCCAAGCGAACCGCGGCTTGACATATATGCCAAATATCACCGGTGTTTGCCAAGTTGCTAAAAATGCTAAGCTCATTTGCAAAACCGTTGTATAGGAGATTTTTAGACTTTTTTGCAAAAACAAGAATGCAAAGTCCAATTGCAAAACCGTTGGAGATGCTCTGACCATGTATCAAAATTTAAAGTTTATGTTAAGGCCCTACGTATTTGTTTCCACGATATGGGGCGTCGGTGACCCGCAAATGCAGAAAAGCCCGTCGAACGGGTTGCGATGCGGGGCTTGAAGCCGACGCGCTTCTGCAATACGGGGGCACCCACTATGTTACCCGAAACACAAGACCGAGCCAGCGATCTGAAAAATACGAGCGTAAAGATGGCAATGGGTACCCGAAACCTGACTACTCGATGAGTTTTACCCGATAGAGAGACGGGTATGGAAAGAATTTTATACTCATGGGTATACTAACATGTAAAAATCTCTACCCAACGGGTATGCGGGTACGAGTATGGAAACATACTACCCACACCCATGTACCCACGGGTAAATTATACCCGCCTTAGCAACATATATGTATTCATTACTTACTATAAAATATACATATATCTAATATATCTATGACTGTTAGACTATTAGTTAGTGTAGTTTTGTTGCTATGTTATAATTTATTGAATCTTATTCATAAATTATTGATGATATATGATTTTAATAATATAATATATTCATATTTTTTTGCTTTATTGCGGGTATGCATTCGGGTACGGACTACCCATCAGGTAAAAATACCCGCGCGGGTACGGGTAAAATCTTCTACCCGTGTGCGGATATGGGTATTTTAGCGGGTAAAATTTTTATCACGTGGGTACGGGTATCGGATAGCACTACCCGATGGGTATTTCCCTTCCCTGCCCACTCCTTTCGTCGCGCTCGCCTCCCTGTGCGGTGCCGCTCCAACACTGCCGCCACCTTTCCGTAGATTTATTTAGTGTGTATGCTTGTTAAATCTAAATAAATCTATAGCTAAGTTATACATGATCGAATGAATATAAAATTTTTATTACAGTTCAAGTATACAATAATTAAGACATCATAAAAATTTCACCACAATTGGACCCATAGAAACTACAGTTATGAATTATTCAAATTAACTACAGAAAAATATAAATATAAATGTACAGAAAACCTTTATACTAAAGTATAACATATTATATATTTTCTGTGTAGATCTACTTATGTGGAGTCCAATAAAATTAGATTTTCGATTTTATAATTTTTCTATGATTTACTATGACTTTTCAAAACTTCAGACGAAATAAATAAAAAAGAAAAAGACAAAACCATCTTTAAAACTGCTCTAGGGAGGTAAAACGCATGATTTGAAAAGTTGAGAAGATGGTTTGTCCGGTTTAATAGTTCAAGAAAAAATGGACTTCGAAAAAAATAGGGGAGAAAAAGTAGACTTTTTCCATAAATTAACCGCAAGATTGGAAGCGTACCGATTATACGGGCTGCTAAAGTGCTACAGCCCAGTAGCAGCCCAGGATATAGTTAAAAAAAAAGCAGCGGAATGAGTTAGTATATAGGTTTGTCATGTGTTGCTATGGGTTAGCCATGTCAACGGGACTCCATTCCCCGATTCGCCGCGCGGAATTGAGCTATTAGAGAACGGAGATGGTATAAATCTTATCCTCATGGAGAATAAAAAGGAAAAAAAAATCATCCTATCGGGTTTGACGGGGACGGGGATGGTATGCAGTCCCCCGTCCTAGTTCCCTGCGGGGACCCGAAATGCTCAATACTCATCTAAGAAAGTCCAATTCCTATATACATATACAAGACCATGTCTTATGTGCACACGGATTATGATAAATTGTTGGATCTATTGATTATTTAAAATTATGTATTATTTACTTATGTGTATTTCAAATTTATTGTCTTGCTTTGCTAAGTGTCTAGTATTTTGTTGTCATGTAGTATACTATTGGTACGGGAATGGGGATCCCCGCGGAGAAAAATCCCCGAGCGGAGACGGAGATTGGGAAGAATTATTCTCCGCCAGCTTTTACGGGGATGGGGATGAGAAATATTTTTCGTGGGATGGAGTAGTAATCTCCGATGGAGAATTCCCGGTTGACATCTCTACCATGCAAGAGGCACCACGTGCTATCACAAAAACGAAATCATCTATTACAAGAAAACAGCAGCCTTTTGTAAAAAAAAACTGCAGCCTGGTGATTGCAGCCCTCGTAAATAAATCAATATTCAGCGGTGGACCAAATAGATTGGAGTTCTCTCTCAATCTCTCATAGAATGGGTCCTAGAAAAGATTGCAGTGTGTACGTATATTTCTCCTAACTAGTAGCGTGACCATGCTAACCCTACGGTAACTTTTCAGTTATACAACTTAAAACACTTAAAACAACTAATTAATTCTAAATGTTTCCATAAGAACAATCAAATTCATTAAAAAAATGATCGTAGTTATTTATTCCTCCATTTTCTTGATATGACAAAATGCTGGTTCAGTTTTGCTCTCAGAAATGATATGCTCAAAGCAGTATATTTAATACCAGTGAGTTCAAAAATATAAGAACACTATTCTAACCTAACCAGTAAGAAAAGTTCATAATTCAACTTATCAACAAAGCTAGTTCCAAAACCTGTTAAAACCTGAAAGTTCTAAAGCTCTCCCATGGTAGTAAGCATGCTCATCGTGCTGCATAAAAATAAGTGAGGAAAGGTATACAAACAAAACTCATGTTAGAGACATTTCAAACTCTTAAAAAAATGACACAAGCATCTATATGGTTTTTTGGAAGCAGAAGGCGGCGGCGGCTTCGCACACGCTCGCGAAGAATAGTAGACGAAAAATATGATTTTTTTAGGCCAGGCGTTATAATTTTTCAACTTTGGAGATAGACGATTACAACTAACATATTTGGAAAATTATCATTATAATTCTATCGCTACAGCCACATATACGTACATGAATCCATACAGACGTTAAGTCCCCGCCTTCACCATCAGCACGAGCCCGCCCGCGGCAGACGAGCGCTCGGGCATGGCGACCTGTGTGCGACACGGAGCGGTGGCGTTTGCTCACGGCGGCCTGCACGCTAGCCCGCGGCTGCCTGCATGCGACGCGGAATGGTGGTGCTCGCCCGCGGTAGCCTGCGCACGAGGCAGAGCGGCCGCACTCGCCCGCGGCAGCCTGCGCTCGTTGTTGATGCCGAAGTTCCCGCCATCTAAGAGCCTCTACTCGGCGTCCACCACATTGTTTGCACCGAGAGCTCTAGATCGTGCTTTCGCGTCAGGGCAGGCACCATGAATCAGGCGACCTTATAATCTAACGTTGTGTGCGATATCTAAGATTGATTCGGCCCAGCATATGCACATAGCACATTACATTCAGGGAAAGAAGATACCTCATAGGTTAGGAGCTGATCAGAGGTGTAGTTGTTGATGGTGCCTGCGACGCACCGGCCCTTGACGTTGATGCTATCATTGTCCTTACAGTCTCCTGACGAAACAGAAACCGACACAAGAGGGCCATGAACACAGGTAAAAAAAAAAGTATAACAAATGATTCAGTTCTCAAGAGAATAAAAGTTGTATAAGTAAAAAAGAAAGGAACCTATATTCTGTTCTCTCAAATGTGCAAAATAATCTGTTATAAGTTTATCTCAACCAATGGGACCTGGGATAGTGTAGGTTGTTAAAATAAAGGCCTGAACTTGACACTTCGTTTGCTTCCTTATTGGATCCGAGCTCCCACATTCTTCCTTTTGTCCTTCTGTGCTTCGATCTTTAAGGCTCCTTTTGTTTTGGTTCATGTTACATCTGAGCAATACAATATGACTCGTACCAGTCTATATATACTGTGAAACTAGAACTTTCCCTATGTTACTGTAATTTGCTTTTCTGAACAGTGAGCAAGTGCACTACATATGTTGCTCCCGCTGCAGGTTTAGATGGTAATATTTTTCTTAATCTCAATTGTTTGCGTAAGTACAGATAAATAGGCCAGCCGGTCAGTAGTGCGCTATATTCCAAGATAGATGGAGTACCGGCGCTCCCCTTCCCCACGGGCGCTCCTCCCCACCGGCCCCCACAGGCGCCTGCGGGCGCGGCGGCGGTGGAGGTGCGAGCGGGCCTGGCGGCGAGGAGGCGCGGGCGAGGAGGCCCAGGCAGGCGCAGCGGCGGTTGAGGCGGAGGCGCGGGCGGGCCTGGCGGCGAGGCGCAGGCAGGCGCGGCAGCGGCGGAGGCGCGTGCGGGGCGGGCGCGCACGGCAGCGGCGGCGGAGGCGCGGGCGTGCGCGGTGCTGGTGGCAGAGGAAGAGGCGCGGGCGCGGCGGGCCTGTGGGCTGGGTGGCCGTTCCATGCCGCGGGGTCGACATCGTCGTCTCACCATCGCTCCGTTGGCTTCTCCTCGGGCGCGTTGGGTTCCTGCTGCAGACGGAGCCGTAGAAGAGGGAGATCGCGTGGGGGAAGAAGAGCGCCATCGGCGGGAAGGAAGAGAGGAGCTGTCCGCGATAGTCCAGGCCGTCGCGGCGGTAACCCGCCGTCCCGGGACGGTCCACGCCGTCTCTCCGGTGAGGTCCAAGTTCTGGGCTACGGGTGATGACTCCGAGGCCTCCGATGACGAGGCGCAGTCACCATCGACGGCGAGCTTCATTGCGGAAGTGCTGGAGGCTGGCTTCTCCGTCCAGGACCTTGCCGACGCGGAACGGGCACTCCACTCAGGTAAGCCCGACGAGGTCAGATGGGCAAAGTCCATCGCGGAATCCATGGTTAGGAAGAAGTTGGTGGGTACGCCATGGCGCGGTCCCCTGCCAGGGCGGCGGGTCTCACCACCGCGTACTTTGGGTGATTGCATTGCCGAGGCTTCTCGTTCCAGAGGTAGCCGACGTCGGGGCTCGGATTACCGCCGGCCGGGGTTTCCGTCCTCGTCGTCAATGCAGAGTCCGGCCAGGAGGTCCGCCGATTCAAAATTTTTCGAAAAGCCGTGTCTGATGGTGGGCGATCCGGACTTCCCGCAGCTTACCGATGCTGGCTCGGTGATCCAGCGTGGTGCGAAGGAAGGTGCGGCTCGGCCACGCAAAACCCCTGTTGCTGTCCCAGAACGGGTGAGAGTCGGGTCCGACAATTGGTTTAGGCCCACCAAGGGGCTGATCGCTTTATTCGCCAGAACCGGTCTCAAACCTAGGGTTAAAGTGTCGCAACTGCTGCCACCGTCGTCAATCTCGTCTCCACGCCGGCCTTTCGTAGAGGTCGTGAAGTGTGGCAAGATGCAAGGGGCCGGTGGTGGCGGAGGCTATGGCGGACGCCGGGGTCACGACGGCTCTGGAGAGGGCCGGGGCTGGGGGTACAACCCAGGCTTTCAACCGGGCTTCGATCCAGGCTACGGCGGTCGCGGTTTCCAGCTAGGCCGAGACCGTGGCGTTCAGGGCTACGGCTACGACCGTGGTGGTCGTTTCTCTGGTGGCAACGGCATGGGAGGTCGTGGGCGCGCGGGATGGAACCCTGGCCATCGGTACCACGATGGGTATCAGCACGACGGGGGTTTCCGTCCTCGGGGACAAGCTATGGTGGGCGCCGGCGAGCAAATCCAGGCCGGAGGCAGCGACAACGGCAGTTTGGCAGGCAGCTTTCCGGTGGGAGGCGGCCTGGCTGGAGGTGCGCAGGCTGCTGGTGGCCTGTCCAGCAGCGGCGGCCAGCCGGGCGGAGGCGCTGGCAGCAGTTCGACCGGTTGCGGCTTGGGTGTGGACGGCGTGGCCAGCTCTGGCTAGATGGCCACGGCTAGCCAGCAGGCGGCCAGCAGCAGCCTGGCCGCGACACCTGCTGCTCCTCCGGCGGCGCCTGCGACTTTTCAGAGGAAGATGGCGGAGGACGTGGCTGCTCCGCAAGCGGGATTCCAGAAGATGATCACGGCAGCCCCGACAGTAGATGGATCAAAGAGCGCTGTCCCACCGGAAGTTGTGTATTTTCCTAAATCGTCCATGCAGGGGAAGAAGAAAAATAAGGGTAAACCGTATTGTTATCGTTGTTACATAAAAGGTCATACTATGACAGAGTGTACTGCGGTGTTAGTTTGTGAGCTTTGCCTTGAAGATCATGTTATGAAAAATTGCCCTTATTCAAAAAAATTGGGTACTACTGCTGTTCCTTGCGGTTACGCAGTAGAAGGTCTGAGTTTCTATTTTATCTCTGCCACTGATATTCCTAAGGTCGACACGGAAAAGAAATTAGCCGTGGTATTTACTGCTGATCAGTTGGCAGTGGAATTTGCTAAACTACTACCAGGAAAGCACAGTTGGGAGGTTGTGGTGAAGGGAACGAATGTTTTCTCCACTAATTTCCCTTCCCCTGATCTTCTGGAATGTGTGGTCAACCGGGGTACAATGAACACTAAGACAGTCGAACGCAAGATCAGTTTTGAGAAAGGTCGCGAAAATGATGTGTACAAGTATGAAATTGATAAAGTTTGGGTACAATTTCGGGGTTACCCGATGAGCTTAGAGACTTCCCAATTATTTGGGCAATTGGGTCTATTCTGGGTGTTTCTAAAGCTGTTGATATGAAATTCACGAAGAAGTTTGACAGAGCTAGACTGAACGTAGCAGTGCTGAATCCCAACCTTATTCCCGAGTTGGTGGATGTAGTGTTTGGTGATTATGTCTACGAGCTACAGTTTCGGGCTGAGCTAGGTCCAGCTGTTGGTGAGCCTGCGCTGATAGACATGGACTCTACCACAGAAGAGGATCCGGAAGGGGGCAAAGAGGGAGATGACCCTATGCAAGAAGATGGTGGCAATATGGAGCCACAAAAGGAGAATGAAAGGAGTGAACCACCAGCCACAGAGAAGGGTGTAGCCTCTGGGAACCAGCTCAAAATGCAGGCTCCCCTGGAGGATATGACTACAACCATTAAAAAGCCTGTGGTAAAGCTATCAGGAAATGGTACTGGTTCTTCTTGCATGCCAAATGTGCACACCGGTGGGACAGTATCTCCACTGAGATCAACACCCAGTTTTAAGAACAAAACCAGGATAGCCATATGTGTGCCCAGGAAGTCCACACATACAACAACAGAGTATAGAATATCAGAAACAATGTTATTATATAACGTAACATAGCTATATTAACACTTACATATATCAGAGTAAAGCGGAACATAAACTAATCTTCACTTGAGGCTCCAGTCTTCACAGGGACGGCTGACTGGGGGCACCGTACGCCAAACACAACTGATAGTCTTCTGGTAAACTCCATGACATCTCCACTAACCTTCTGGGTAACTTGGGCTACCGTCTGGGGTTGTGGGGAATAGCAAGGGTGAGCACATATCGTACTCAACAAGTACAGGCGGAAATAAAATGTCATGCAAGGCTTGAACAAAGGTAGGCTGACACTGTTCAACTGCGATAAGCATTTTAGTTGGTCAAGTTTTATTAGCACCTGATTACTATAAGTGAGTATAGGATAACCCATCCCATTAGTTAAGAAGAATACCACCTTTAATATAATCATCAACCGAGGTAAACACCTCCATCTGAGAAACATCACATCTTATGTCCATAAGTCCAACTGTCCAAAACTAATCATGAGGGTCCAGGTCGCTCGTAACCGTGAGCACGGCTGATATATCATTTTTACACTCTGCAGAGGTTGCACACTTTTCCCAACGAGCAGTGATTCCCATATGCCAAGGTCATGACTCCCATACTACACTTCCAAGGTGCATGGCAAGGTTTCACCACGGGCCTTTACAAAGTTTCATCTAGCGAGCGATAACCACCTAAAGTTCCTACTGGAAGCCGCAGCAACCAGAGACCCCTAAGTCCATACCACATTCTTGGGCCATCCCTCAGTAGCGCCGCCCGGTTAACGCAACACTAGAATCCTCTAATTAATTAGCCCGGTTAGAGCCATATAACATCTCGTGGTTGCACTGTTATCCTGGGTGGTCGCTCCATGAGCCAGTCCTAAAAGGCGGACCCGAGCACAAAACCACAAGCCAAAACTTACCATAACCACCATACCATACCATGTGCCCGAGTCACTGAGTTCCACGTTAAAACATAGTTCCAAAACCATTAAGTCATCATTAAAGTATCATCATCACGTGGTATTTTTAGAACAAGTAAAGTTGCTTAGCATAGCATTACTACCCATCATAAAACCCAGGTAACAAGGAATATGGAAACTAGGATAATCCTTGGGGTTCACATAATTAGACACATGCATGCACTTAGTGATTAATGGTGAATAGGTAAAGAACATGAAGATCAAAGGGTGCCTGCACTTGCCTTCTCGAGTTGACGGTTGGTCACAGTCTTTAAAGTCAAGCTCTTGCAGGTTTCACTTGCAAATTCGTCTGTACGCAACAAACATCGGCACACAGGAGCAAAAATACAAGCAAAACATGCAATAAATTAAGAAACAGTACACCAATACATAAAACATTGATTAAAACGCTTATAAAACTGTTCTACTCGTCGAGACGAACGCGTGGACACGAAAACCACTAAAAACGGATCTATAACGAGGAGTTATGATTTAAACAAGGTTTTCTTTAATAAATATTAGATTAAAACTAAACTCGAAATTTAAAAGTTGGAAACATGATTAACAGTTGTAAAAAACATGTAGATTATGTAATTACGAACCTAACGCAACTTGAACGGGTCAAAACGGAGTTAAAACGGGAGATTTTATAGCGAAAATAAAATCAGTGGCAAAGCTGTAAATACAGCGAACTTAATTACGAAATTAAATAAATAAAAACGAAAATCAGATTTTACTTGAGCTGACGGACGTCGGCGATGAATATTGACTGCAGGTTGCTTTTGTGGAGGATGAACGAGAGCCAAAAATCGATAACCGGAGTTGGGGAAGAATTTGGCGGCCGTTGACAGAGCAAACAAAATTTTCGGACTCCCAAACTAGGGGCTTCCGTTATTGTGTGCTTTGGCCAAGGGATGGGACACATATATAGGGAGAAAAACTCTATGCCCGCGTCAACTAGCGATATGGTGCTAATTGACGTTGCACCTCCACATTTACTAATGGGCCTAAATAAATATAAAAGCCCATTAGTAAATAAAGACGTTGATATTTGGAATTTAATAGAATTATTGCACATGGGCTTTGTGGGAGGGAGGAGGAAAAAGACAGATTTTATTATTTTCGAAATTATTTAATTTTTTTGGATTAAAATAATTCTAGAAAAGTCTAGAATTGATATTTAAGTCAGGAAAAATTACTCCAATGGCTCCGAAAATTCAGGAAAAATTCTCAGAGACATTTGGAGACATGAGGAACTCAAATAAATATTTGGAGCTCATGAAAAGATATTTTGGGACATCTAAAAATTAGATTATACTCCCAGAAAAATAGGAAAAAGTGTCGGAAAAAGCTGGAAAACTTCTCGAGAAGATTTTGGAGATATGATGATGAATGATGAGCACCAAGGAATATTTTAGAGCAGGCGAAAAAAATTTTTGGGAGACTCCAACAGAAAGGTTAAGCTAGAAAACAAAGAATTTGATTTTAGGAGAAGATATGGATAAGGCGGGGAGTTGGGCCGCCGGCTGATGGGAGAAGGGGGAAGGGGCGCGAGCGGGCCAAGGCCGACTGGGCCTTCGGGCAGATTGGGGAGAGGGGTGAGGGAGAGAGAGGAAAAACCTTTTCTTTTTGTTTTCAACCATTTCAAAAGCATTTCAAAATGAATTTGAAATCTTGCCAAACTTTGGAGCAAACCACTCATCACAAAATAAATTATGCACCAGCATGTATGCTCAAACATGTTGTTACCCTAAGATATATTTTAATTCAAAGAAAAGTTTTATTTCTCCTATATTCTCATGAGCACAAAAAATACATAATAAAACATTTTCTCTCTATTTCCAAGATTATAAATTTTAGGGTGTTACAAATCTACCCCCCTTAAGATGAATCTCGTCCTCGAGATTCGGAAGGATCTTTGAAGAGATAGGGAAACTCTGCACGTAGCTCATCTTCACGTTCCCATGTTGCATCATCCACCGAGTGATGACTCCACTGGACTTTGCACATTCTGACAACCTTGCTTCTGGTAACTCTTTCAGCGACTTCCAAAATCTTCACAGGATGCTCTGTATAAGTTAGATCATCCTTTCAAGTTAACTTCCTCTAAGGGTAACTGTTCCTCTGGCACTCTCAAACACTTCTTCAACTGTGATACATGAAACACATTGTGTACATCTGACAATTGAGCAGGTAACTCAAGTTGATATGCCACTTCACTTTTCTTTCCAAAATCTTGAACGGACCAATATATCTGGGTGCCAACTTTCCTTTACTTTAAATCTCTTGAGTCCTCTGACAGGTGATACTTTAAGATATACATAATCACCTACTTCAAAAACTAACTGTCTACGACGTTTGTCGGCATAGCTTTTCTGTCTGGACTGAGCTGCTCTCAAGTTCTCACGAATGATTCGAACTTGTCTCTCTGCTTCCTTTAAAGCTTCTGGTCCAAACACCTGACTTTCTCCTGTTTGATTCCAAAACAAAGGAGTTCTACATTTCTGCCATACAAAGCTTCAAATGGGGCCATTTTGAGACTAGCTTGGTAACTATTGTTATAAGAGAATTCTGCATATGGTAAACTCTTATCCCAACTAGTACCATATTGTACAGCACAAGCTCTCAACATGTCTTCTAGAACCTGATTCGTTCTTTCTGTCTGTCCATCTGTTTGAGGATGATAGGCTGAACTAAAATTCAATTTCGTACCCATAGACTCATGAATCTTTTCCCAAAAACGAGATGTAAACTGAGTACCTCTATCTGACACAATCTTCCTCGGCACTCCATGCAAACACACAATTCTTGACATGTATAACTCTGCAAGTTTTGCACTAGAGTACGTAGTCTTGACAGGAATGAAGTGAGATACTTTAGTTAAGCGATCCACAATTACCCAAATTGAATCATAACCACTTTGAGTACGTGGTAAACCTACTATGAAATCCATACTGATCTCATCCCATTTCCATTCAGGTATCTTCAGTGGTTGCAACAATCCTGCTGGTCTTTGATGCTCTGCCTTCACTCTTTGACACGTATCACACAAAGCCACGTATTCTGCTATGTCTCTCTTCATACCATACCACCAAAATTTCTTCTTCAAATCCTGGTACATCTTAGTGCTACCGGGATGAATGGAATAAGCTGACTCATGAGCTTCTCTCAATATCAAATTACGGACATGTTTCAAGTCTGGCACACAAATTCTCTTCTTGAACCAAACAGTTCCATGTTCATCTATATGGAATCCAGGTGCTTTGTCTTTCTTAACGAGCTCAGCAATATCCTTTATCTTCTCATCATCCAATTGACCTTTGCGAATATCCTGCTCTAAGGTCGAATCAACTTCCATTGCCACTGCTTGAGTACTAGCGACCAAACCAAGGTTGAGCTTTTCAAATTCCTTGCATAACCAGCTGGAAGCTGATGTTCTATGATCATATTAGCATAACTTTTCCGACTCAAAGCATCTGCTACAACATTAGCTTTTCCAGGATGATAGTGAATACCAAGATCAAAATCTTTAATAACTTCCAACCATCTGCGTTGTCTGGAGTTAAGATCTGACTGAGTGAATATGTACTTCAGACTCTTATGATCGGTGTAAATCTCACATCTATTACCCAACATATAATGTCTCCAGATTTTCAAAGCATGAACCACAGCTGCCAATTCTAGATCATGAGTAGGATAATTCTTCTCGTGTCTCTTTAACTGCCTCGAAGCATAGGCTATAACTCGACCTTCTTGCATAAGCACACATCCCAAACCATGGCGAGAAGCGTCACAATACACATCAAAATTCTTACTAACATCAGGCATTGCTAGCACAGGCGCGGTGGTTAGTTTGTTCTTCAGCATTCTAAAACTTTCCTCACAGGCTGTCGTCCATTCAAACTTCTTTCCTTTTTCCAATAAAGCTGTTAAAGGCCTTGCTATCTTGGAAAATCCTTCAATAAATCTTCTATAATAACCTGCCAAACCAAGGAAATTTCGGATCTCACTCACAGTCTGAGGTGGTTGCCAATTCAACACATCTCTTACTTTGCTTGGATCTACAACAATACCTTCATTAGAAACAACATGGCCAAGGAGAGAAACTTCATTCAACCAGAATTCACACTTACTCAGCTTAGCATACAACTGGTTTTCTTTGAGTCTCTGCAGAACAAGCCTTAAGTGTGCTTCATGCTCTTCTTCACTTTTGGAGTATATGAGAATATCATCAACTAGAACCACAACAAACTTATCCAGGTATTCCATGAAAACCTTATTCATGAGATGCATGAAATATATTGGCACATTAGTCAACCATAGGACACCACTGTGTATTCATAAAGCCCATATCTTGTAGTGAATGCAGTTTTAGGAATATCAGCTGATCTAATCTTCAATTGGTGATAGCCGGATCTCAAATTGATCTTAGAGAAAACACAAGCTCCTTTCAACTGGCCAAAAAGATCCTCAATCTTAGGCAAAGGACATTTGTTCTTGATCGTAACTTCATTGAGTGATCTATAATCCACACACATTCTCTGAGTTCCATCCTTCTTATTCACAAGTATAACTGGAGCTCCCCATGGTGATGAACTCGGACGAATAAAACCTTTATCTTGTAGTTCTCTTAATTGCTTTTTAAGTTCTTCTAACTCATTAACTGCCATCCTACAAGGTCTCTTAGATATAGGGGAAGTTCCAGGTAGAAGATCAATAAGAAACTCAACTTCTCGATCTGGTGGCATACCGGGTAGATTGATAGGAAACACGTCAGGGAAATCACATACCACTTTGATTTCTTCAATGGGAGTGCCTTTTATCTGATTGAGCAAACCTTCTTCAACTGACGGAAAAGAGGCCACATATTCCACTTCCTCACCTGAGGAATTAACCAAAGACACAGCTCTTCTAGCATAATCTATGGTACCATCATGCATAGGTAACCAATCCCTTCCAAGGATCACATCAACACCTTCGGTCTCCAAGATTACCAGATTAGCTAGGAATTCTACCCCCCTTATGTTGAGACTAACTTTCGGACAAATAAGGGTGGTTTTCATCTCTCCACTAGGTGAACTAACTAGCAGAGGGTGCTTCATAGTAACAGCACGAAAATGATGTCTTGTGGCATATTGCTACTTGATGATGAAGGAATGTGTAGCTTTTGTATCAAAAAGAACTGATGTTGGAATAGAGTTGACAAGGAACATACCGAGTATCACATCGGGGTCACTTCTGACATCATCCATGGTCATATTGTTCACTGTGCCTCGCATATAAGTCTGTTGCATTTCATTCCTCTGATTCTGAGCTTGAACACGGTTCTGATTCTGATTCTTGTTACCATACACATATGGATACTTCTTTGGGCATTGTCGCATGAGATGTCCCTCTTGCTTGCAATGGTAGCAACCCATTTTTGATAGACTGCTGGAGGTTCTAGTCTTCTTAGGAGTCTTAGTCATTGTAGCCGACACGGGAGTATCAGAGATCATAACCGCTCAGGAGTGACAACTCCTGTAACATGATGGAGTTCTTGCAAGTTTGCGTGTTGCTCTTGCGACTGCTGACGATACTCATTATCGTTGATCTGAGGTACCGGCTGAAGCTGATTCGCTTGCGGAGAGGCACTGCGAGGACGAGTATGTCTATGAGGTTGCTCCCGAAGCTTTCTCTTCTTTGCATCCATTTCCTTGCGCTTATTATCAACTATGATGGCACGATTACAAGTGCTTGGAAGTTAGGATAGCTGTTGGACATGAGCTGGAGTTGAAGACCATCATACAATCCTCTAAGAAAGCGATATTGTTTCTTATCATCATCATCTACATCTGTTGGAGCATAGCGCGATAGCTGAGCAAACTTATCACGATACTCAACCACAGACATTGATCCTTGCTTCAAGGCTCTGAATTCTTCCTGTTTAAGCTCTACTAATCCTGCGGGAATATGATAGGACCTGAAATTCTCAGTGAACTCCTCCCAAGTGATAGCAGGAGCATTGTTGGGACGTCCATACTGGAATGACTCCCACCAATCTTGAGCTGCTCCCTGAAGTTGTCCTGATGCATACAACACCTTCTCAAGATCATTGCACTGTGCTAGGTTGAGTTGCCTTTCTACTGCACGTAGCCAATCATCTGCCTCCAATGGATCAATAGCATGAGCAAACACTGGAGGATGTCCTTTCATAAACTCAGCACGACTATCCCTTGGTGGCACACTACTTTGCTGGAGGTTGGTCACTACTTGCACCATTGACTGCATGAGTTGAGTCTGCATCGTCATCCACTGTTCCATGTTGCCTTGAGAAGGAGGTGGTTGTGAGCTCTGGTTGGTAGCATTCTGCATGCTTGCCTGCCTTCTTGTGTTCACCATCTGATTTAACCAAGAACTTGTAAGCATAGGTGGAGAGATAAACATGAGTAGGAAAGATTGAGAAGATGAGGGAAACAACATGAGAGGCTTGAAGAAAGATTTGGAACAAGGAACAAGATAAGATCCCCCAAACTAACTAACAACACACTAAACTAACAACTTGATGTAGTTGTGAACATTGCCCACAACACATCACACTCATTACAAAGAAGCAAATCATCCAAAGGCATAAAAACAAACAAACTTGCACACCCAAACATGCTTCAACGCAAACTAACGCTCTGGGTGTTATGGTGGACAGTCTAAAGGGGTCAGTTGCTCTAGACATCCTAAGGTCACGTAGCAGCAAAGGTGAGAACCAGATCTAAAAGCAAGAAACGTAAGATAGATAGAGTAGGAGCAAGAATCAAGGACTTGAAGGTAATTAGACAAGGAGAAGGCCAAATGTTCAAGGAAAGGAATATTAACAAGAGTAGAAACAAAGGATATCAAGAACAAGGGTTGTATAACAAATTGGAATCCTATAAACGATCATTTTCTAGTTGGCATACGTCCTACAGTCAACACGGCTCTGATACCATTCTGTAACACCCAGTTTTAAGAACAAAACCAGGATAGCCATATGTGTGCCCAGGAAGTCCACACATACAACAACAGAGTATAGAATATCAGAAACAATGTTATTATATAACGTAACATAGCTATATAACACTTACATATATCAGAGTAAAGCGGAACATAAACTAATCTTCACTTGAGGCTCCAGTCTTCACAGGGACGGCTGACTGGGGGCACCGTACGCCAAAGCACAACTGATAGTCTTCTGGTAAACTCCATGACATCTCCACTAACCTTCTGGGTAACTTGGGCTACCGTCTGGGGTGTGGGGAATAGCAAGGGTGAGCACATATCGTACTCAACAAGTACAGGCGGAAATAAAATGTCATGCAAGGCTTGAACAAAGGTAGGCTGACACTGTTCAACTGCGATAAGCATTTTAGTTGGTCAAGTTTTATTAGCACCTGATTACTATAAGTGAGTATAGGATAACCCATCCCATTAGTTAAGAAGAATACCACCTTTAATATAATCATCAACCGAGGTAAACACCTCCATCTGAGAAACCATCATCTTATGTCCATAAGTCCAACTGTCCAAAACTAATCATGTGAGGGTCCAGGTCGCTCGTAACCGTGAGCACGGCTGATATATCAGTTTTACACTCTGCAGAGGTTGCACACTTTTCCCAACGAGCAGTGATTCCCATATGCCAAGGTCATGACTCCCATACTACACTTCCAAGGTGCATGGCAAGGTTTCACCACGGGCCTTTACAAAGTTTCATCTAGCGAGCGATAACCACCTAAAGTTCCTACTGGAAGCCGCAGCAACCAGAGGACCCCTAAGTCCATACCACATTCTTGGGCCATCCCTCAGTAGCGCCGCCCGGTTAACGCAACACTAGAATCCTCTAATTAATTAGCCCGGTTAGAGCCATATAACATCTCGTGGTTGCACTGTTATCCTGGGTGGTCGCTCCATGAGCCAGTCCTAAAAGGCGGACCGAGCACAAACACAAGCCAAAAAACTTACCATAACCACCATACCATACCATGTGCCCGAGTCACTGAGTTCCACATTAAACATAGTTCCAAACCATTAAGCCATCATTAAAGTATCATCATCACGTGGTATTTTTAGAACAAGCAAAGTTGCTTAGCATAGCATTACTACCCATCATAAAACCCAGGTAACAAGGAAGATATGGAAAACTAGGATAATCCTTAGGGTTCACATAATTAGACACATGCATGCACTTAGTGATTAATGGTGAATAGGTAAAGAACATGATCAAAGGGTGCCTGCACTTGCCTTCTTCGAGTTGATGTTGGTCACAGTCTTTAAAGTCAAGCTCTTGCAGGTTCACTTGCAACTCTTCGTCTGTACGCAACAAACATCGGCACACAGGAGCAAACATACAAGCAAAACATGCAATAAATTAGAAAACAGTACACCAATACATAAAACATGGATAAAACGCTTATAAAACTGTTCTACTCGTCGAGACGAACGCGTGGACACGAAAACCACTAAAAACGGATCTATAACGGAGGAGTTATGATTTAAACAAGGTTTTCTTTAATAAATTATTAGATTAAAACTAAACTCGAAATTTAAAAGTTGGAAACATGATTAACAGTTGTAAAAACATGTAGATTATGTAATTACGAACCTAACGCAACTTGAACGGGTCAAAACGGAGTTAAAACGGAGATTTTATAGCGAAAATAAAATCAGTGGCAAAGCTGTAAATACAGCGAACTTAATTACGAAATTAAATAAATAAAAACGAAAATCAGATTTTACTTGAGCTGACGGACGTCGGCGATGAATATTGACTGCAGGTTGCTTTTGTGGAGGATGAACGAGAGCCAAAATCGATAACCGGAGTTGGGGAAGAATTTGGCGGCCGTTGACAGAGCAAACAAAATTTTCGGACTCCCAAACTAGGGGCTTCCGTTATTGTGTGCTTTGGCCAAGGGATGGGACACATATATAGGGAGAAAAACTCTATGCCCCGCGTCAACTAGCGATATGGTGCTAATTGACGTTGCACCTCCACATTTACTAATGGGCCTAAATAAATATAAAAGCCCATTAGTAAATAAAGACGTTGATATTTGGAATTTAATAGAATTATTGCACATGGGCTTTGTGGGAGGGAGGAAAAAGACAGATTTTATTATTTTCGAAATTATTTAATTTTTTGGATTAAAATAATTCTAGAAAAGTCTAGAATTGATATTTAAGTCAGGAAAAATTACTCCAATGGCTCCGAAAATTCAGGAAAAATTCTCAGAGACATTTGGAGACATGAGGAACTCAAATAAAATATTTGGAGCTCATGAAAAGATATTTTGGGACATCTAAAAATTAGATTATACTCCCAGAAAAATAGGAAAAAGTGTCGGAAAAAGCTGGAAAACTTCTCGAGAAGATTTTGGAGATATGATGATGAATGATGAGCACCAAGGAATATTTTAGAGCAGGCGAAAAAGATTTTGGGAGACTCCAACAGAAAGGTTAAGCTAGAAAACAAAGAATTTGATTTTAGGAGAAGATATGGATAAGGCGGGGAGTTGGGCCGCCGGCTGATGGGAGAAGAGGGGAAGGGGCGCGAGCGGGCCAAGGCCGACTGGGCCTTCGGGCTAGATTGGGGAGAGGGGTGAGGGAGAGAGAGGAAAAACCTTTTCTTTTGTTTTCAACCATTTCAAAAGCATTTTCAAAATGAATTTGAAATCTTGCCAAACTTTGGAGCAAACCACTCATCACAAAATAAATTATGCACCAGCATGTATGCTCAAACATGTTGTTACCCTAAGATATATTTTAATTCAAAGAAAAGTTTTATTTCTCCTATATTCTCATGAGCACCAAAAATACATAATAAAACATTTTCTCTCTATTTCCAAGATTATAAATTTTAGGGTGTTACACTGTTGATATGAAATTCACGAAGAAGTTTGACAGAGCTAGCTGAACGTAGCAGTGCTGAATCCCAACTTATTCCCGAGTTGGTGGATGTAGTGTTTGGTGATTAGTCTACGAGCTACAGTTTCGGGCTGAGCTAGGTCCAGCTGTTGGTGAGCCTGCGCTGATAGACATGGACTCTACCACAGAAGAGGATCCGGAAGGGGTCAAAGAGGGAGATGACCCTATGCAAGAAGATGGTGGCAATATGGAGCCACAAAAGGAGAATGAAAGGAGTGAACCACCAGCCACAGAGAAGGGTGTAGCCTCTGGGAACCAGCTCAAAATGCAGGCTCCCCTGGAGGATATGACTACAACCATTAAAAAGCCTGTGGTAAAGCTATCAGGAAATGGTACTGGTTCTTCTTGCATGCCAAATGTGCACACCGGTGGGACAGTATCTCCACTGAGATCCAGTAAAAGGAACGCCGAGGCAGCTGATCAGGACTCCCTGGAGAAGGCGGTAAAGCTCAAAGCTCGCAGGAATTTGGACACTGCACCTAGAAAAGGTAATGACACACTCCCAGGTTCTTTCAAAAATTTTGAGGATTCGGTTTTTTTAGATACTACTGCTGTCCTAGGGGTTTCTCTGGGAGTTGACTCTCAGTCAGTTGCTAATTCTATTTCCCACCTTAAAAATTTAGAGGCCACTAGAACAAGTAATACAATTTGTAAATCATTTTTAGAAAATAAGCTAGCTGATGATAGTTCCTCGGTTTGCTCCGCCGATGATTCGCTGGATTTAGAGGCTTTGAATTTTATTAGTGGTCTCGGAGTGCCTAGGTGATGGGGATGTGACTCTGTTTGTTTACGGTCCCCTTTATCCCACCCCAAAAAGGTCTACTCCAGAAGGTCCAATATAACAAAAAAATCAGTGAAACCATGAAAGGAATTTTTTGGAATTGTAATGAGTTTGCAGACCCAAAGAAGTATAGATTTCTTTCGGACCTCACTAAAGAAAAAAACCTAGATTTTATTGCTTTATCAGAAACGGGACGCCCTTCGTTCCGCAAGTGACGGTTGAATAAGATCTGCGCCGGCAGAGATTTTCTTTGGCATTGTATGGCCCCTAGGGGGCGTTCTGGTGGCATGCTGCTAGGTGTCAATTTATTAGTTTTTGATATTGGAGAGATTGAGGATGATTTTATTCATTTTAAATTACGGTTTTAAAAGAAGATGATTTTAAATTCAATTTAATTTCGTTTATGGGCCTGCGCAAGCTGATCTCAAATCCAGTTTCCTGTCAGAACTAGTACGGGGTGCTCAAAAGATGCTTTACCTATTTGCATAGGTGGCGACTTTAACATCATTCGTAGTCCTGATGAGAAGAACAATGATACCTTTAATGACAGATGGCCTTTTCTGTTTAATGCAGTAATAGACACCCTAAACCTTAGAGAGTTAGATCTGTCGGGAAGAAATTCACCTGGGCTAATAACCTGCAGAATCAGACCTTCGAGAAACTTGACAGGATTTTAGTGTGTACGGAGTTCGAGTCCAAGTTTCCCCTCACCACAGTTTTTGCTTTGTCGAGGGAAATTTCGGATCACACTCCACTCTTATGCTGCATGAATAACGCCTCCACTTCTTACCAACCTCAGTTTAAATTCGAATTGGGGTGGTTGAAAGGACCAAACAGACCTAAGATGCCGCCTAGAGGGGGGGTGAATAGGCGTTTCTAAAAAATTAACACCTTGAATGCGGAAGCAATTAGTATATGAGCTTCCAATTTCTTGGAAGCTCTCAATCAGAGTAAATCAACCCCACAAGAGACAAACACACAGTATATGAAAGATATACAGTGAATACAAAGTCAATTGCCTACACCACAAATGGTTAGAACAATATACAACTGATTCTGTGCAGGAAGGTAATACCGGACACGTCCGGTAGGGATACCAGACACGTCCGGTAAGCCCTGACTAGCTGAACCCAAATGCAATACCGGACACGTCCGGTAGCAATACCGGACACGTCCGATATTTGCGAATTCAGCTCCGGGCTCCAAATCGACTCCGGTTTCTTCTCAACTTTGTCACCCCTGCAGAGATACAATCTATATATATGCACAACACACAGAACCTGCAGAGAAAGCTCGAGCCACACAAATAACGAATGTAATAACAAGAGGAGACACGATATTTGTTTTACCGAAGTTCGGCACCCCCTCGGGTCCTACTCTCCGTTGAGCCGGCTGCGAGCTACCACGAAGGTGGGCTCTAGAGGACACCACAGGTCACTCTAGCCGCGGTCTATTTCACCCGCAATGCTCCTTCCACTAGATGATCTCTTTGAGGAGAGATCGAACCTTCACAAACTTTCCGAGGCACTCCACAAAGCTCTTGGGTGCTCAACGGCGACGCCTAGCCGTCTAGGACCGTAGAGTCCAAGAGTAACGAATGCGCACAACAAGATCAACGATTCACACAAGTGCTCAAGGTGGCTTGCTCTCTAATTTTAATCTCTCTCAACCCACTAATGGATTTGGCAATTAGAGGTCAATCACTCACTAAGAGAGGGTTGGAAAGTGTTTTGGAAGCTCTAGAATGGGGTGGGAAGTCAGTAGAATCAGCAGCCTCTAAATGGGGAGGCTTGGGGGTATTTATAGCCCCACCCACGAAACTAGCGGTTTTCTAGCTGTTGGTCTGAAAACGTGATGGTCGGAACTTCCGGTCTAGATCTCGGAACTTCCGACGTTCACTAGAAACATTGTTCATAGAGGTATAACGACTACTTTTCAGTCAGTGTCGGAACTCGGGTTGGAACTTCCGACACGTCGGAACTTCTGAGAGATAACCGAAACTTCCGACGAGCTTGCGGCAGGGAGGCTGAGCAGGTCGAGATCCCACTGTCGGAACTCGCGTCGGAACTTCCGACGCTGGCAGTGTCGGAACTCGGGTCGGAACTTCCAACGCTGGGAGTGTCGGAACTCGAGTCGGAACTCGGGTCGGAACTTCCGACGCTGGCAGGACAGCAAAGCTTTCTACTTGCTGAAAATCCCAGTGTCGGAACTCCCGACTTTAAGGTCGGAACTTCCGACGCTGGAAGTTGACAGCAACCTCTCCAAGTGTTCGTGAAGTGATTTTGTGTCTCTCTTTTGATTTTATTTTATACTTGAGCACTTATGAAGAATCATCTATTCTATGTTGCATCCCTCTTAATAGTACGGCTTCCTATTTACTCAAGACAAAATGAAAAACAAGTTTTAACCTCTTGAGTTGATTTCCATCGAACCGAAGCCGCTTCTCTTCATCTCCTTTATTTAGAGGAATGCTTGTCATGATTAAAAGTAGATATCCCTCGAGCATAGCCATCTTGAGTGTGTGACTTGACTCCATACAAGTGATATGAAGAAATCCCAAATGTGTCAAGTCACTTCAATTAATATTATTGCTAGGAATGTTGTAAGTGCATCTAGCCCTTAGTGGGTTTTGGTGAATTGAGTGACAACATAATTAAAGGTCTAACAAGTTTGCTAAGTGTATCAAAGGTTCAACAAGAAAAGCAAACTTGATGATATTCCACATAGTGTTGAAATGAAGGCCAAAATTGTGTATTGTTGTATTGGAAGATCATGGAAACAATCTTGTTCAAGCAAAAGACAACAATGCAAATAGAGTTGATGATATGGCTTCTATGTTGTGGGATATCATGGCATCATGAGAAAGCAAGCATATTTGGCAAATGACAAGTGAGACATGGATTGATGATTTTGGAATGGTCTCAACAATGGGTTGCTTTTCATGAGCGAGAAGAGTTTGATAGTGAAATAGCTTTGATCAAGGTGAAGAAGAATGAATCAAGAATGCATAAGTGAGTAAATGGCAAGCAAAGTTGAAATGACAAAGGACACAACTCATATTGGATATAAGTCATTCTCTACTTTGGTTTGCTTGTATGGATAAATGTTGGGAGAATCACTTTGCATTGATTTGATCAAGCTAGAAGTATGAAGATGAGATTTGAAGTGAGTGTTGAGTGTCAAGCCAAAAGGAGATGATATTAGGAATCGTGAATTGGCTTGACCATATTAATGATGATCCATATATGTCTCTATGTGAGTCAAACTAAAGCTTGATTGATCTCAACATGCATATCTACAAGATGTTCAAGCAAGGATCACAATATTGAAGAAATGGTTTCAATGGATGCTCAATATGATGTGACTTGAGTGTGGCTTGATAAGGTGAAGATAGCAAGGAAAGGGCTTCGAGGTACTAAGCGACGGTGAAGGTCAAGAGACCGAAGTACTATGGCTAGGGTGAAGAAGAGAGTACTTGCATTGAGTCGAGGTACTAATCAAGCTATGAGGATTCATATTGTGTTGAGGATCAAATCATTAGTGGAAGTGACTTGAAGCCATGGATTGAACTCATATGTGTGGAAATGGTTCAAGTCACATGCTCAAGGTGTGTTTGCTCAAAGAAAGGAGACAAAGATGATTGCAACCCCTTTCGAAGTGATATCAAGAAGAAATGGCATATGAAGACATTGAAGACTCAAGTGGTTAAAATGGTTATATTTTCTTTGTCTTGAGTATAGTTATGCCGTACTATCAAGGGGGATGCAATACGAATCATAGACAAGTCTCAAGTGCTCAAACTAACCGAACCCGAGTGTTAACATGAGAGAAAACACTTAGCACTGCACCTGCACTTGTTGATCTTGGGCTTGTTCTCTGTAGGGTTGGATAGCTCTCGAAACAAGCTTTCCGGAAAGTCCAAGATCACTGAAATCGGAGTTCGGAGTAAAAAGTTATGGCGTTTTTCGTGAGGTCACCTGTGCTGTCTGAGGGAGCTGCGGCAGTGCCGCTCTGTCGAGCGGCAGTGCCGCTCCCTGGCAGTGCCGGGCTAAGTGCGGCAGTGCCGGGCCTGTACAGCCAGTAACGGCTAGTTTCTGACCTCCAACGGCTAGTTTTGGGTGTGGGGGGTATATATACCCACCCCACGCCTCCAGAGCTGGCTGCTGGTGCCCAAAACACTTCTAACACATCCAAAGCCATTTGAGAGCTCTCCCCAACCCTCTCTTGTAAGAGTGACATGCTTAGTGCATGATTAAGTGTTGGGGCTGTGTGATTAAGAGCTAGAGAGCATATTAGAGCCTTCCAAACCTTGAGCACTTGTCGGGCTTCGTCGATCTTCGTTGTGCATCTTTTACTCTTGGAGGTGAAGCCTCCTAGACGGCTAGGCGTCGCCCGGCGAGCTCCCGTGCTTGTGGTGAGCAGCGGGAAGTTTGTAATCCTCTTGTGGAGCTAGTAGAATTACCCCTCACTTCAAGGATTTGGTTCCTTGACTTGAGACCGAGGAAGAGTTGCAAAGCTCTTGACCTAAGTGGTCATCCTCAACAACGTGGAGGTAGGCAAGCCTTGGTGGCGAGCTGAACCACGGGATAAATCACTTGTCTCTTGTATTTACTTGTGTTCATTCATCATACTTGTGAGCTTGTGATTGATTCTAGGATTTGGCCCCGATCTATTTCATACAACATATTTAGCTTGGTTGAGTTGGTTCTGCAGGTTCAGGAAACCAAGAGCAACACTTCTATTCATATAGAATTGGTTTCCTGTGGCTAGTTTTTGAATTGCAGGCTCGGGCAGTTTGTTGGCGCGGCAGTACCGGGCTGAGGCCGGCAGTGCCGGGGTGCGGCAGTTCCGGGCTTAGGGCGGTAGTGCCGGGCATCTCTAACAAAGTTTTGAGCTGTGATTTTAAACAGGCCTATTCACCCCCCTCTAGGCGACATCAAGGTCCTTTCAAATGTTGATTCTCCACTCAATGTAATCTTCAAGCTTGATTGATCCTTCGACTAAATGCAAGTACTTTCTTCTTCACCCTAGCTAGGTTCTTCGGTCGCCAAGCCGTCGCTTGTCCTTCACCCTTGCTTAGTACCTCGAAGACTCTTTCCTTGCTATCTTCATCATCTTCAAGTCATTCAATCACAATTTGCTTTGAATCCTTTGTTAACACACATATGAACCATGATTATCCCACAATAGAGTAGCCTTTTCATCAATGTCATTTTCATTTCAAACATATTGTGAGATAAGCTTATTCCTGTGTCACACTTAGCAAACACATTAGACCTTTAATCAATGTTGTCATTAAGTCATCCAAAACATACTTAAGTGCAACATGCACTTTCAGTGGTTGATGAGAGAGGGTTTTTGTGACACAGTCGCTGAGGTCTGGCGGAGTGTGCAGCCCACAGGGTCGTCAATTGAGAGATGGCAAGCGAAAATTAGAAGGCTCCGTCAATATCTCAGAGGGTGGGCGAAACATACAAGTGGGGTATACAAAAAAGAAAAAAATAGGTTGCTAGATAAACTTGATGAACTAGACAAAAAAGCTGAAGTTGCAACGCTTAGTGGTTTGGAAATAAATCTCAAACACGTACTCAGAGAGAGACTCACTGTGACACCCCAATTTTAAGAACAAAATTGGAGCACAATATATGTATGCCAAGATCAATTTTCATATATATATCCACATCATAGTAAATATCAAAACAATGCTTTATTAATAATATCGAACTTTATTACAAAAATGACTCTCGGGTCTGAAAGAAAAGTACAGACTCTGATGTAGATTTCGCGGAAACTGGATGCCACTCCACAGGAAGGTCGACCGGGGGCTGCGCCATCCTAGTACAGGTCGTCGGGGTCGAATCCACCGTCTTCTGGGTACTCCTGCTCCTCGTCGTAGACTCCAGCGTCTGGGTGGGTTAGCAGGGGGTTCAAAGAGGAAGGGTGAGTACATCGAAATGTACTCCGCAAGTGTAGGAAATATATGCTTATGAGGCTAAAAACAAAGGTAGGCTGACTTTGTTTGACTCAAGCGCCTAAAGCAACACATCCTATTAATCCTATTAAGCCTATACACCTATTTACTAGGTTATAACCACAGTTTCCTCAGAACAGTAACCACACTCGGAGTCGCACCGAGCAAACCACGCTCGGAGTCACACCGAGCAAACCCACACCTGAAGTCCATCAGGCAAACCACACCTGAAGTCCATCAGATGACCCAAACCAGGCCGTTACAAGGAGTCCTATGTGTATTAGTTCCATACGTCACGACATAGAAAGCTACCTTCCGTAATAACACCAGGTCTGCGGCCGAGCCTGGGAATCACTCCCGTACCAAGCAGTAATCCGCGTAGAAGCCTCTGTACCCATGTCATATGAGACTAATAACCACATAAGGCTTCTCTAACGAACTAGAACAAAACCACCAGCTAATCTCGAAGAAGTCCAAGCCACTCGTGACTGTGAGCACGGCTGATATATCAGTTTTACACTCTGCAGAGGTTGCACATCGTTACCCATAAGTCATGCGTTCCCCATCACGCTAAACACTGCCAAGGTGCATAGCGGGGTCGCACTACAAGGCCTTTACAAAGCCTCCTCCAAGTCCGTTCTACACGTTCACTAAGGTTTCACCGCTAACAGTGGATATACACACCACTGCAGAAGCCCCCTCTTGTGCCACAAATCCGACCCCGTGTAGACCCTCAACTTGGAGGAAACTAATTACTTAGCCAGGTCCGTCCCATTCCAAACCTCATGGTTGCGCTGTTAAGCCGGGTTACAGGCTTCGAGAACCGGGTCCTAGGGATCCAGGCAGGATAAATCTAGCACAAGCCCAGAACCAAAAACCAAAACTAGCTGCCGAGTCCACGGCACAAAACCACCAATACGGTCCATCCTGCCGGATTTACCTACTCACCATACTACTCATTACCAGTCCATGTTCCATAGATCATTAATCAAAATTAATTATTTAACCACCATCCCATCCCAAGACAGCAGGGCTAAGCATGACTTCTACCCATAACATCCCAAACCAGGTGACAAGGATAATATAAACAAGTTCTAGTAAACCATATCATGGGATTCAATTTAAGACTGCATGCATCTACATGATCTAACTACTCTAAACTCAAAATAAAATAAATACAGGAGCAAGATGTTCAAGGACCCTTGCCTGCGGGCTGGGTCAAATCTGCTGGGTCACAGGAATAGACAGGAGCGTCCTCGAACTCCGCACTCTCTGGCCCAATCAACATACATGGCACAATACAACAAAATAAATAACAGTACTGCAAATAGTATGAAAACAGTAAACTAATAGATCTAATGCGTAGAGAACAAAATTATGAAACTAACGCAAGTTGAACGGGTCGAATCGGAGTTAAAATGAGCAAGTTATGGGCTTTTGAATTTCTGTGGCAAAACTGTAAATCATTTGAACTCAATTTGTATTTAAAATAAATAAAAAAACTGAAAAGAAAATGGCGGTCGGACTGGGCGTCATTTGCCGAGAAACACATGGGCTGGATCGGCAAATATCGCAGACTCAAGGAATTTTACGAAAGGACGGCAGGTTGATTTTCTGGAAAATGAGGGACTCTTTAGAAAAAGGTGCCGCGAAGGGGTATCTTCTGATCTGGATCGCCCGATCCAGATCGGACGGTCTAGATTAGATGGGGGAGAGAGGGTGTCTGCGGTTGTGCAGTGGACTGCGCCTCGTTTTGGCGAAAAGGGAGGGGTCTGGATGCACATTTTGCGAGACACAACGCACAGTGCGAGGTGGACAGCGGGTTGATTGCGATGAAATTCAGGGTCTCTTTTGCAAAAGTGGCTGGTGGGTTGGCGAGGACGTTCGGTTGCCGGCGTGGCCGATACGTGCCGCGTTTCTATTGGTTTGGTGTACCAGCTGGCAGTGTGGACCGCTGACGCGGCTTGTGTGGACTGGGTCCATGGCGCTATGCGCCTGGTGCATACCGGTTCGAGCCCATACCTAATCTGGACCGTGGGTTCCCAGATGGAGGGTGCAGGGAGGGCTTGGGTGCTGAGACGGCCGCCGGTGGTGCCAAGGACGGCGGCGCCATGAGCTGGCACGACGGCGCCATAGCCGAGCCACAGCTAGGAGCTCGGCGGTGGTCCTAGGGACTAGTAGACACTACGGGATGTTGGGAAAAAGGTTCGGGGGCTCACCGCGGGTCTGCCGGAGGAGTTGGTGTCACCGACCGTGGACTGGAGAGGGAGGACGACGACGGCGGAGCGTGTGTTGCGAACGGAGCTCCGGCGTGGTCAGCTGGAGGTGTTCCCGGGCACGGCTTTCACCCGAGATGCGTCTCCTGCACGCGGCGTGACTTCACGAGATTGATGGAGGGTAGAGGAAGAGCGGTGGCGTCGCTGCGGTCTCGGTTGAGATCTTACCGAGCTCGGCAGTAATGGTGGCGGTGCAGTGGGAAAACAGGTGCTAGGCCTTGGGGAGGGGTTCAGCGGAGGCGGTGCGGTGTAGGGTTTCGGGATGGAGGGAAGGGTGGCGGCTGGGTCTTGTATCCGGGTGTGCACAGGCACGGGGGAGGGGGCCTGGCGATCCGCGCGCGCGAAGGGCGGGGAAGATGGTTGGAGATGACGACTGACGGCGAGGCCCAGATGTCAGGGAGAGAGGAGGAGAGACGCGGCGGGGCCGCTTGCCAGTGGCTGCGCAAGGTGGACGCGCTGGGCCGTCCGGGGCGAGCACGAGCAGCCTGGCTCGGCGCGGGCCGCAGGCGGAGAGAGGAGGGGAAGTGGGCCGAACTGCTGGGTCGAGAGAGGGGAGCAGCCCGAGTGGGAGAGGGGAGCGGAGCAGGCCGGCGGGTTGGGGAAAAGGTGGGAGTCGGCCCGCTGGGGAGAGAATGGGAATGGGCTGAGGGAGAAGAGAGAGCCCAAGCCATTTCTTTTTTTTCTTTCTTTTTCCTTTCCAAATCTTTTTGCAAATCATTTTAAAACTCAATTCAAAATCAGTTTTGAAATCAAACAACTTTTGAAAACTTTTAGAAATATTCTCCCTAGGTTTTGGAAATAAAATTTGAGTTTGATTTTGTAAAATTTCCATAACCTTTTTATTTATTTTTCTAAATGGAGTAAATCCGATTCGCCCTATTCGGGTTTAATAAATTATTTTTTTCACTTAATAAAAATATGCAATGGCATAAATGCAACAAACATCTGGTTAGATTTTTCCTCCATCTAAGATTTTGGCCATTTCCTAATTAAATTCTAATTTATTTCAATTAATTAAATACCCGGGGTGTTACAAACTTACCCCCTTAACTTGAATCTCGTCCCGAGATTCGGGGAGGCTACAGTCATTACAAAGAAGCAAATCAAACAAGAGCACAAGCACAAGTCAAACAACGCTCTACGAGTTCAACAATTATGGTGGGCATCCTACTATTGGAGGACCTACTTTGAAACAAAGTTTGAACTTTCAGTAAGGAAAGGGTCTACAGAAGTGGGAAAAGAGGTGGGACTTTTTTAAAAATAGTTTTAAAAGACGACCATTGTATAGGCTGACGTCCTACGGTCAACACAGCTTTGATACCACTCTATGACACCCCAATTTTAAGAACAAAATTGGAGCACAATATACGTATGCCAGAATCAATTTTCATACATATATCCACATCATAGTAAATATCAAAACAATGCTTTATTAATAATATCGAACTTTATTACAAAAATGACCCTCGGGTCTGAAAGAAAAGTACAGACTCTGATGTAGATTTCGCGGAAACTAGACGCCACTCCACAGGAAGGTCGATCGGGGGCTGCGCCATCCTAGTACAGGTCGTCGGGGTTGAATCCACCGTCTTCTGGGTACTCCTGCTCCTCGTCGTAGACTCCAGCGCCAGGGTACTCCTGCTCCTCGTTGTAGACTCCAGCGTCTGGGTGGGTTAGCAGGGGGTTCAAAGAGGAAGAGTGAGTATATCGAAATGTACTCCGCAAGTGTAGGAAATATATGCTTATGAGGCTAAAAACAAAGGTAGACTGACTTTGTTTGACTCAAGCACCTAAAGCAACACATCCTATTAATCCTATTAAACCTATGCACCTATTTACTAGGTTATAACCACAGTTTCCTCAGAACAGTAACCACACTCGGAGTCGCACCGAGCAAACCACGCTCGGAGTCACACCGAGCAAACCCACACCTGAAGTCCATCAGACAAACCACACCTGATGTCCATCAGACAAACCACACCTGAAGTCTTTTAAGCTCCGGCCAGGGAAAAATCTTTCACTTGCGTTTCCAATAATGGCAGGCAACAACAATCACTGCAGACACCCTACCGGGAGCGAGGCAGGAGGAAGCCAAGCATCAACTCACTGGTGTTATGGGTAAAAACTGATTTCTTGCCCCCTTGCGGTAGCTTTTCTTGTTCATCCATCCTTGACTTACTGCTTTCTTCCCTTTCAGGGTAAGGCCTACCTCCAACCAAGCTCAGGTTCTTTCCCTAGAAGACTTGTCTAAGAGATATGATATTGAGGAAACTAAACAGACATACCAGTGGAAACAAATCCGCAATGCTATCAGAGGTTAATGAAACCCTCATTTCGACCCCCTTCTTTCGATTGAGATCATGCCTGCCTGACACATCTTCCCTCTTTCGCCAGCCCCTCCTGCGAAGAATGACCGTCTTGATGCTACAGATGGTCGCACAGATCAGGCCGTCATCGAAGGTATGCATCTTGATGCTGAAAACGGCTACATAGATCAGGCCATCATCCAAGGTGTGCACACTAAGATCTCCATCGGACTAGCGGTCATGAATTCTTGGTTCAAGGAAAATATCCTTTTCCACCAATCGGCTCCGCAGATGAGCCCCTAGACGACTCCGAAGATGATGATCACGCCGTTGCCCTTCGTTGAAATCACTGGTCCTCAGTCTGTTCTGAACAAATCATTCCAAAAGTAGTTTGTACTAGGACAGATTTGTAATTGAATAAATGAAGCTTGTTCTTCTCTGAGCAATGTTTATTTGCATCTCTTGACTCTAATGATCTTTTTTGATTGTAACATTCCCCCAGAAGAACATTTGCCGAATGTATGATGTCATTTTAGCCGACTGGATCCTGTTTTTGACGTGTCATGTCACTCGGCATCTTATTTACTGCACTTCACCTTTCTCTTCCCCCAATAAACCTACCACTTGAAAAACGCTACGATTACCGGGTCATGAACACTCTTGCACTAAAGGCGATATAAATAATATCGGCTATAACTTAAACTTCTTGGAACATTTTTCTGCTAAAGGCGATGTTCTTTCACATCGGCTGTATATAAGTATCCTTGAATCCGCTCCAGATACAATTTCCACGCATTCGGCTTTTAACAAATAGTGCCGAAGCTTTAGTCCACGAGTGACGCATATATGAACAAAATTTCTCTACAGCCGAATACCCTTCTCCGGGTTTAATATTTTCGGCTAAAGCTAGCTGCTACTTATCTTTTCCCATAAAATAAGGGCCGATCCTGCTGTAAGGCTATCGGCCACCACGCACAACTTGAAATGATCACCAAGTTGAGGAAATGCCTTCATATACTTTTCAATTTCACCAAGACTCTTCGTTGTATGTCACTTCGCGTGAACTCTTGACCTTTCTCTAGCTTTGGCAATGGAGAAGTGGGCAGATTCTTCTCAAAAGTTTACCAACTTTCAACCTATACCGGACTCAAATTCGCACATGTTAATCCTGTCCTCGGCTTCATCATCAACACTTTATTCCCTGTCAGCCGACATAGAACTTGGTCCTGATTCCTCTCCATTACCTCAGTTATATTACTTATTTAAAAAATTGCTCTGAGAGCCAATTGTCTGAATCGGCTGTCGGTCCTCGCCGAAAACATTCACAGGACCCACTTCCCAAGCTTTTCCAGAGAAACACTCGACACCATCATACTCCCAGTAGATGGGCTCTGTATTAGCAACACTCACCGAATCATCAGCATGGACAATCTTGATGTCATCTCCAATCCACTGGATAAGGAATTGGTGCATAGTTGATGGCACACAACAGTTTGCATGTATCCAATCTCTTCCTAATAGCAAACTGTATGCCCCCTTGCCATCAATGACGAAGAAGGTAGTGATCAAGGTTTTAGTTCCGATTGTCAACTCAACATGAACTGCCCCCCGAGTATCAGAAGAATTACCAGCAAAGTCCCTCAGCACCATATCGGTTGTCAATAAGTCCTCACTTGTCATCCCGAGTTTTCTGAAGGTGGTATATGGCATGATATTTATGGCAGCCCCCCCCATCAATGAACATCTTGGTCAATGGCTTGCCATTAACATAGCCTCTCATATACAATGGCTTCAAGTGTCGATGCTTAGCTGGTTTATCGAATACTGCTCGTTGAGCCAAAACAAGATGAGCCAACAACTCTTGGAATTCATCTTCATCAAAGTCTGAATACACCTCATCTCGGACATCCTGATCTTCGAGAGCTATAAATTCCGATGGCAGAAAGAAAGCCATGCATGCTTCAGCCGAACGATCACCTCCATCCGGCTTTTATTTAGGTCGCCAAACTCGCTTTATCTTGGCACTTGCTTGCTCTAACTCTCTGTTTCTTAGGCGCTGCACCCTTCTTTTCTGGCTTCTCCTCAATCCTGGTGGACACCACTGTCCTCTCTGCCAGACATACTCGCGTTATTCCTCTTCTCCAGTGCGAGCCCAACTTCGACCAGCAAACCCTCTTCCCTGCCGATCTTCGAAATTATTTATTTTTAAGTGCCGATCGTCCTCAGGGATAAGTGCCCCAAGCCTTTCATGGACAGAATGGCGGTTGACTCGAGACTGCCTATACTCAGAGTATTGATTACTGCACTCAGGGCAGTTGTTCTTAACAGGCAGCTTCAAGCCTTCGTTCCAACAATACTAGAAGAACGAGCATTCCCAATGAGACTGTTCTTGCTCCCTCACATCTTCTCGTTCTTCTCAGTACATCTCCTCTTTGTACCTTCATTGTTTCTCCAGGAACTTCTGTTCTTCATAAAGTCTCTGCTTCTGGTACCATTCCTGTTCCCGACGCCACTTATTCAACAGAATACGCGTCGTGACCCTGGGTCTGGAAGTTTCACCTGTCTCAGTTCGGCTATTTTGGAACCGAACCCGTTGCTGAAGCTCTTTATTTGTAATCTGCCGATCAGGGTCGACGGCACCAGCTTCCCTTGCTCTATCAGATGTTAACACTTTCATTTTACTCTTACCCCTATGATCAGCTGCATTGACCATATTAACAGAGAAGGACACAGTGTTCTGTCCAAAAGGGTTATCATCAACCTTCATCTTTCCATCAAACCTCAGATGCCCGTCATGGATAGCTTTCTGGATACGCACTCTGAACACTCGGCAATCATTTATGGAGTGGGATCCAGTGTTATGGAAACCACAATACTTCTTGTCCTTAACCCCTTTAGGACGCAGCATAGGATGACCGTCCGACAACTTGATGCGTCCTTCCTTCACCAAATACTCAAATAATTTATCTGACTTGGAAACATCAAAGTCATAAGTACCTTTTTGTTGCCTCAGCCTTCGCTGGTTGACTCGAGTCAGCTCTTTAGCCCAGACTATTTCGGCTGCAGTTATTTCATCGTCATTATCGTATTCAGTTGCCTCTTCCAGAAAAGCCTGATACATCTCAGCAGCCACATCACCCTTCTGGAATTGATTATTCCTCTTGAATCCCTGGGCTTGACTGCTCATCGTTGCCAACCTCTGTGATAACTACCCGAGGTCATCAAATTCCATGCCGAATAGCTTCTCTTTGATACTCGGCAACATGCCAGCTATAGCTATCCCCGGCAACTGGTCATTCGGCAAATTCAGAGAATAACAAAGATTTTTGGTTTCCCTGAACCGGCGCAGATATTCTTGCGGCGTTTCGCCAGGTTTCATCCTTAGGCTCATGAGGTCGACCAACTTCCTCTCACTGGTACCCGTGAAGAAATACGAGTGGAATTTTGGTTCTAGCTCTGGCCACGTATTGATAGAATTTGCTGGCAGAGAGGCAAACCACGAGAAGGCTGGTCCTGTCAATGACAATGGGAAGTACCGAATCCTCCAAGCTTCATCCGTAGATGCCTCCCCAAGTTGCATCAGATAGCGGCCGATGTGTTCCAACGTACTGGTGTCATCCTGGCCTGAAAACTTGGCAAAATCAGTGGGAGGCTTCACCCTTGGAGGAAGTGCTACCCGATTGTACCACTCCGGGTAAGGGGATTTGTAAGCATATGACTGATTCTTTGGCTTTAGGACGAATTGATTCTGCATCATATCAGCCATCCTATGCATGATGAGGTCAATGCTTGAATCAGGAGCTGCCTGTGCTTGCCCCCCAGGATGTAGTCCTGCTGAACTCTTTGTTAACACATAATTTTTGCACTATGACAAGTAGGCCAGCCCAGTACAGATTCCGAGAAATCACCGCCTGAGGGGATTCGGCAGATGGCGGGCGCGGTCGGCTAACTTAGTAGGTTCGGCAAGGCTGTGGAAGCGACTAGTCAATGGCGAGCGAATTCGGCAATATGACGCTGCGGTCGGCTACCTCAAGCCAAGTCGGTTTGCGTTAGAAGATGACAAATGCGGCGTGTCAAGAAGATTTAGCGGTGGGGATCTCGTCATTTTAGTGCATGCCGGTTATTAAAGGAAGCTTGGAGCAGAAGGCATCATGTTTTTGATAGTTTCCTAATTTTATCATTGTAATCGTGTCCTTCTAGGACTCAGAGAACACCAGGGTATAAATATAAACCCTGAGACTATTGTAACATGTTCACAATCAATACAACCAACCCGGCCCCGTGCCATCTTCGAGTCCAAGTCGTGTCGTCGTGTTCTTCGAGAGGAGTCATCGATCCGTCGACCTCCGTAAGTCCCGGCAACCTTGTTATCATGTCTAGTATCGTGCGGCAGATTTAGATTTGATGCAAGTAGTCTCGTATGTTTAGCTTAGTATCATGCGGTGGATTTAAGCTAATGACGGGAAGTTTTTGCTTATGCCTTGTATCGTGCGGCGGATTGAGACATGAGTAAAGATAGTTATCGGCTCTATTAGACTTGGCAATCTATTAGATTCATTAAGTTATCATGTGTTTGCTCTATGTTTAATGTTTTATACATATTTGCAATACTTTTTTTTGCCCAATCTAGATCTCGCTCGGTTCGGCTCTGTCTTTTATAGATCTATCATGTTCTTTCATATTCATTATTGTAAAGTCTTCCATGCAATAGATCTATTATCCGTAATAGCCGACTTGATCGTATCTATATTGCCACGTGGTGAGGGTTCATACACGTTAAGCACGTTTGATCTATGAAAAGGCTAGGCGTCGTGCGGCGGGCGCAGGCTTTAGATTAGTTTAAGTATGCTTGATTTGTATGCTCAATCCCCATGGACCCCAACTCGGTTGCACAATCGAGATTGGTTAAACTTTAATTCATAGTTAATATATCATGCAAGTATAATTCTCATGCAAACGTACTCGGCAACTTGTTATTCACGTAACTTCGTTCATACTGCCGAATGACTTTTAAACCTGTTGGCAGATAGCTTTTCTAGCTATATGTCATCGTAAGTGGCTTCAGGGCCGTACATCTTGGAACTGTCTGGTTATACCCGGCACGTTCCAGCTTTGTATTTAACAATTTATCTCCCTTGTTAGTTGCAGGGCAAACTGACTGGCACGCACCGGACTTCTGAGCACCCGGGCCACGTTTGAAGCCAGCTTCTCCGGCTTGCTGTGTGATTGGCATAGTGCGTCACTTTTGGTGCCAACACACTTTTTGGCACGCCCAGTGGGACCCTCTTTTTCCTACAGCCATGGTTGAAGTCACTGAAGCCGAGGCCAGCAACAAGGCGGGGCTCGTGCAGGTGCAGCTCGCTGAACTACCCGACGAGTACAAAGAGCAGGTGGATGATGCTTGTGCCGAATTCCAGGCCAAGTGCCTAGAAGCCTTCTCCAAGAACAAGAGCGGAAAGGTTTGTCGTCTGCACGATCTGCCGAAGCCCGTCCAGCTCAACCCGAATGATCCCGGGGAGGCGGAGGCAGTGCTGAAAATGTCTCACATAATCAACGAAGCTGTCTCTGGTGCCATCGGTCGCATGCATGGGGCGTTCCTCAACACTTTCCGCACCATCATGATCGCCCAATTTGGCCCCAAGGCCGATGAACACATGAAGGCGGAGTTTGGCCCTATAGCCGGGCCACATCTTTTCAACCTGCCGGATCACCTCAAGGGGGCAGGAGCTGCTGGTGAGGAGACCCCGCCTAAGGCTCAATCAAGCGGGATGACCATTCAAGAGAAGCACACGCTAGAGGGCCAGTTGCCGACCATGGGTCAGCTCACGTTCGGCACTAAGGGTCAGCCGCCAGAGTCAACACGCAAGATCTCCCCGCAAACCTATAGGCTCATAAAGGACTACTACGGAAACGGGTACCATGAGATGCTTGAGCCTCACAACATAGAGGGCGCCCCACATCCAGGATATGGGAAGCCGACGGCCGAAAAAACCGCCGACTCTAATGTCGATGTCATGCTAGAGAGGATGGCGGATATGATGCAGCGCACTTTCGGCCTGAAGCCTAAGGGCATTTATGCTTACAGGTCTCCGTTCCCCGAATGGTTCCACCGTGTGGCTCTACCTCCCAGAGTCAAAGTGCCGACGGACCTGTCCAAGTTCTCCAGCTTAGACGACACCAGCACGGTGGAGCACGTCAGTCGTTATCTGCTCCAGCTTGGGGAGGCCAATACCGAAGATGCCTTCAGGGTTCGATACTTCCCGTCGTCACTCACTGGACCGGCATTCGCATGGTTCACGTCACTACCGCCGGGCTCTATTCTCTCTTGGGCAGACTTGGAACAAAAGTTCCATACACACTTCTACACGGGCACCAAGGAGAAGAAACTGGTGGACATCATGTACGTACGCCAGAAGCCAAATGAGACACCACAGGACTACCTGCGCAGGTTCAGGGAAGTCAAGAGCCAGTGCTTCGGCATGCACCTGCCGGACGATCAGCTTCCACCATTGGCCGTGGCAGGCATGCTCCCAAGCATTAGGGACAAGCTGTTCAGTCAAGAGTTTGAAGACTTGGGTCATCTCTCCCGCCGGCTGAATGAGATGACTATCCAAGCGCAAGGCTTCCGGAGGGAAGGGCGTTTCCAGAAGGACAATGTCGCGGCGCAGATGTATCAGGCTTTCCTGGACGAAGCCGATGACTACACCGACGCTAAAGATGAGGTGGCCGCTGCAGAGCTCAACTGGGACAAGGAGCCGACCCAAGCCAACAAGCAATGGCTGCGCCAGCAGAAGGGGGCATACGACTTCGACGTCACCAAAGCCGACAAGCTCTTCGAGTTCCTGGTTGCCGAAGGAAGAATCAGGCTACCCTCGGATCACCCGATGCTGCGTCCTGGAGGGGTCAAGGACAAGAAGTACTGCGGTTTTCATAACACTAACACTCATTCTATTAATGATTGCCGTGTGTTCAGAACGAGGATCCAGAAAGCCATCCAGGACGGCCACATCAAGTTCAATGGCAAGATGAAGATCGATGCTAACCCCTTCGCCCAGAACGTCGTGTTCTTTTCAGTGAGCATGGTAGCTCCAGAGGACCCCAGGGCTAAGGGCAAGGTCAAAGTCCTCACCTCCAACAAAGCACGCGAGTCTGGCACGGTGGACCCCGATCGGCAAATCACCAGCGATGAATTCCAGCAGCGCGCCCGGACCACGAATAGTCGATATGAGCACGGGGAGACATCTTCCAGGCGCAGGCCTACCCACAGGGATCTCCTCAACAAGTGGCGCTGGCAAGATGAGAAAGAACGGAAGCGTCTCCAACGCGAAGAATAGGAACTCGCAGAGGAGTATCAGCGCGAAGACGGTCACACGGAGGAGTACTGGTACCGTCTGGAAGAGAGGGCCTACCACAGAGAGCAGGAACGCCGCCAAGACCAGGAGCAGGCTCACTGGGGTTGCTCGTTCTTCCGCCACTGCTGGAACGAAGGCTTGAGATTGCCTGCCGTCAACAACTGCCCTGAGTGCAGCGATCAGTACAGGGGGTATAGGCAGGATCGCGTCAACCGCCGTCCCGTCCATGAAAGATTGGGAGCACGCATCCCGATGGACGATCGGCGCCTAAAAACGGAAAGCCCGGGTCGGCAAGCCAAAAGATATGCCGATCGAGAGTGGGTGCACCACCAGGACGACGGCGAGGAGGCACAGCCTCGCCCATATAGGTGGCAAAAGGGGCAGTGGTGCCCACCAGGGCTCAGAAAAAGCCAGAAAAGGAGAGTGCAGCGCCTCCGGAATAGGGAGTTGGAAGAAGCAGCTGCCAATGGGAAGAAGCAAGAGTGGCGCCCGAAGGAAAAACCAGATGACGCCGACAAGGGCGCTGACGTGGCCATGACTTTCTTCCTTCCCCTGGAGTTCATGGCTCCTGCCGGCCGGGGGGCACAGGACGAGGTGTATTCGGATTTTGACGAGGCCGAGCACGACGAGCTCGCGGCACAGCTCGTGTTGTCTCAGAAGGCAGCATTTGACAAACCAGCCAAGCATCGACATTTAAAGCCGTTGTATGTCAAGGGGTACGTCAACGGAAAGCCGCTGACCAAGATGTTTGTCGATGGCGGTGCAGCGATCAACATCATGCCTTACGCCACCTTCAGAAAGCTGGGCATGAACGATGAAGATCTGCTCAAAATGGACATGATACTCCGTGACTTTGCCGGCAATCCCTCTGACACTCGGGGTGCCGTGCACGTGGAACTGATGATTGGATCCAAGACGCTCATCACGACCTTCTTTGTCATTGACGGCAAGGGGGCATACAACCTGCTTTTGGGCAGGGATTGGATCCATGCCAACTGCTGCATACCTTCGACCATGCACCAAATACTCATTCAGTGGGTTGGAGATGACATCGAGATTGTCCAAGCTGACGACTCGGTGAGTGTTGCTATCATTGAGCCTACTTACTAGGAATTTGACGGAGTAGATTGCTTCTCCGATCGTGTGTGGGGAGAAGGTCCTGTCAACGTCTACGGCAGGGATCAACAGCCGATCCAAGCAATCGGCTCTCAAAGCTTCTTTTAGATGGACAACCCAACCGACAACAGCGAGGGCAAACTGGGACGTGGTTTCACGTCGGCCGACAAGTTAGAGGAGGTGGATGTTGGTGACGCGAGTAAGAAGAGGCCGATGTTTGTAAGTTCCAGTTTAGCCCCTGAATTCAGAGAGCAATTGGTAGATCTTCTAAAAGAGTTCAAAGACTATTTCGCTTGGGACTACACGGAGATGCCCGGACTAGATCGGTCCATTGTCGAGCATAAATTGCCAATCAAGCCCGGGTACCGCCCGTATAAACAACCTCCGCGCAGGATCTACAAGGAGGAGGTATTGGCCGACGTAAAAAAGGAAGTGGAAAGATTGCTAGAAGCTAATTTCATTCGGCCATGTCGATATGCGGACTGGATCTCCAATATAGTCCCGGTGTACAAGAAGAATGGGAAGATGAGAGTCTGCATCGACTTCAGGAACCTCAATAAAGCCACTCCTATGGACGGTTATCCAATGCCAGTGGCCGATTTGCTAGTAGATGCTTCGGCCGGGTTTGAAATTATAAGCTTTATGGACGGCAATGCGGGTTACAACCAGATCTTCATGGCTGCAGAAGATGTGGCAAAGACCGCCTTCAGGTGCCCTGGCCATATAGGTTTGTTTGAATGGATTGTCATGACCTTTGGTTTGAAAAATGCCGGTGCTACTTACCAGCGAGCCATGAATTACATATTTCATGAGTTGATCGGCAAAATCGTAGAGATCTACATTGATGATGTGGTGGTCAAGTCGGGAAGCAAAGAAAGACACTTAGCCGATTTAAGGAAGACTCTGGAGTGCACGAGGAAACACGGTTTAAAGATGAATCCAACCAAGTGTGCATTTGGGGTGTCGGCCGGTGAATTTCTGGGATTCTTGGTCCACAAAAGAGGCATCGAGGTTGGCAAAAAGAGCATGAAAGCAATTGACAAGGTAGTGCCGCCGACCAATCTCAAAGAACTACAATCACTGCTCGACAAGATCAACTTTGTCAGAAGGTTCATATCCAATTTGTCCGAGCGCGTGCTACCATTCTCTCCACTGTTGAAGCTCAAGAAAGATCAAGAGTTCGTGTGGGGTGACGTGCAACAAAAGGCTTTCAATGAAATCAAAGAATACATGAAGGCACCACCAGTATTGGTTCCTCCACAACTCGACGAGCCTTTCAAGTTGTACGTGGCGGCCGACAGCCTAACAATAGGGTTGGCCCTCATGCAAGAATTCGAAGGAAAAGAGAGAGTCGTAGCCTATCTTAGCCGAAAGCTACTGGACCCCGAAACGAGGTATTCGGCTACGGAAAAGTTGTGCTTGTGCGTTTTCTATTCCTGTACCAAGTTTCGGCACTATCTATTGAATGCCGAATGCGTGGTAGTATCAGAGTTTGATGTAATCAAGCACATGTTATCAATGCCGATTTTGAGTGGAAGGATCGGTAAATGGGTCTTAGCTCTTTCTGAATTTGATTTGCGTTTTGAATCGGCAAAAGCTGTTAAAGGCCAGATTATGGCCGATTTCGTCACTCACCATCGTGACCCTAACGCTAACATAGTAACCATTGCCCCCTGGGCATTGTTTTTTGATGGATCATCGTGTAGCAAAGGCGGTGGAGTCGGGATCATGTTGATTTCTCCCAAGGGGGCACCTTTCAAATACTCTATACCGATCGAGTACCCGGTGACTAATAATCAAGCGGAGTATGAGGCACTGCTTCGAGGATTGCGGTTGCTTGTGGACGTCAAGGCAGATGCCGTGGAGATCTTCGGTGACTCGGAGTTGGTGATCAGGCAGCTGACAGGTGAGTACGAGTGCAGAAACGACACGCTGCAGGAATAATTCGAAGGTTGCCAAGAACTCCTTAAACAGTTTCGATCAGCAACCTTGCAACATATTCCTAGGGGGCAAAACGAAGAAGAAAACCAGTTGGCTCAGGCAGCATCCGGGTATAGGGAGAATCAAAACATTTTTGCACTTGAGGAAGAGCAAACAACCCCAGAAGATGATCAAGCAGTCCCAAGTGATAATCAGGCAATTGAAGACTGGAGAGACAACATTGCCGATTACCTCAGGGACCCATCCAGAAAAGTCTCCCGAAAACTCAGGTACAAGGCTCTTAAGTTCACGCTCTTGGACAATCAATTGTACTACAAATCCATAGATGGGGTTTTGCTTAAGTGCCTGAACCAAGACGGGGCTAGAAAACTGATGTATGAGGTGCACGAAGGCGTATGTGGTGCACACTAGTCGGCTCACCGTATGAGATGGTTAATCAGGAGGACTGGATATTTTTGGCCGACTATGCTCGAAGATTGCTTTGAATACTACAGAGGTTGTCAGGATTGCCAGCGATTCGGCAATGTGCAAAGGGCCCCAGCATCGGCCATGAATCCGATCATTAAGCCTTGGCCTTTCAGAGGATGGGGCATTGATTTGATCGGCCAAATCCACCCTCCATCTAGCAAGGGACATAAGTTTGTTCTGTTAGCCACGGATTATTTCACTAAGTGGGTTGAAGCCGTCCCATTGAAGAAGGTGACGTCAGAGAACATGGTGTCTTTCGTCAGGGAGCATATCATTTACCGATTCGGCATTCCTCTGTCCATCACTACCGATCAGGGAACTCAGTTCACTTCCTCGGAGTTTTGTGACTTTGCCGAAGGGATGGGGATTAAGCTCTATAATTCCTCCCCTTATTATGCACAGGCCAATGGGCAGGCAGAGGCTTCTAACAAAATCATGATTAAGATTATTCAGAAGAGGATCGAAGAAAAACCTAAAAGGTGGCACTTGGTACTCAACGAAGCTTTATGGGCTTACCGAATGGCTTGTCATGGGTCGACTCAGACGTCACCATACGAGTTGGTCTATGGGCATCACGCAGTGCTACCATGGGAGTTGCAATCGGAGTCAAGACGAGTTACATTGCAGAACGATCTAGCCAAAGAGAATTATAAAGATTTGATGATGGATGAGCTAGAGGATTTGCATTTGATTCGTCTCAAGGCCTTGGAAAATATTGAAAAGAACAAAATACGCGTTGCCAAGTACTACAATTCGAAAGTGAGAGAAAAGGAATTCGAAGAAGGAGACTTGGTTTGGAAAATTGTCTTGCCGATCGGTACCAAAGATAAGGTATTCGGCAAATGGTCCCCTAACTGGGAAGGGCCTTTTCGAGTTCTGAGACGTGCTTCGGGTAATGCGTACATTCTAAAAACCCCCCAAGGAAAAGAGTTTGCTAGGGCAATTAATGGACGTTATCTAAAGAGATTTCATCCTAGCGTGGATGTCGATGCATAACGAAATCAAGGACTAGCGGGCATCGACGGCCGATACAAGGTTGTGTCGCCCTTAGCACAAAAATGGTCGATAGGATCTATCGCCCTTAGAGCAAAAACAGCCGACACGGCATGTGTCGCCTTTAGCGCGAAAAACGCTAAAACAAAACCAAATGCACGCGGTGTTGTGCAATCGGTTCAATGAAGAGATCGAGCACTAGACAAGCACAGAAGGGGAAAACAGATTGTACACGTGAGCATGGCAAAATAGAGCGTTGTTCATAGTGGGGGCTGTGCAAAAAGGTGCAGATCAGTTACCGAGCACCCTGTTGATGACTGTCTGCGGGTTGGTGACTGTGGTGAGGGCGTGAGCGTGATCCTCGTAGGATTCCAGAAAATCGTCGATCTGTGCGACATCTTCTGGAAATGCCCCGCCGGGGAAGCCAACCGGCACCACGGAGAAGTCCTCCTCCGTGCGGACCGTCAGCGCCGACAGCCCCAGCGCCACGCCATGGTGCACACCCTGCAGGGCGACCTGCTCGACGCGGCCGTGCACGTTGGCTAGGCGCGCCTCGGCGGTGTCGCCCTGGGCGTTCACCCGATCTGCGACGGCGTTCGCCGCCATCTTCAGGCGCGCCAGCTCTTCAGACAGCGCTGTGAACGACGAGTTGGAATGAATCGGTTAAAAGATCAACAAAAACGACCAAGAGCCGATCTAGGATTGGGTGTTCATACCCGTGATTGCATCGCAGAACTGCCGGCGCTGGTCCTCCCACTCCAGTTGATCGATCCCGTACTGCTTTGAGACGGCGGCCAGCTCCTCCCGGGACTCATCCCGCAGCGCCATGAAGTTCAAGGCGTCGTTGTGGTCGTAGAGGTCGTCATCGGAATCCCAGTTCGGGTTCGCCTCCCAAGGATGGGAGTGCTAGGAGAGGTCGTCGGAAGAGCTCGACGAACCCGATGGTGGAGTCCCTGGCCTCCCCGTTGCTGGAGAAGGCCGGGCATGCCCGCCGGCGGAGGAGATGACGGGGATCCTGTCGGCGAGCGGTAACAGAATGTGAGCGGGGTTTTTGAGAAACTGCCACAAAGGGCGTGAGCGAGGAGTCCTACCCACGCTGACGGAGGCGCCGAGCGCGACTCCCCTCGGCCTCCTCAGTCGCCGGACGCTTGCCGCGGTCATCACGGCTCGCCATTGCACTTGGGGAATTAGGGTTTTCTGGAGCAGAGTAAGCAAGGAAGCCGAGGCGGAGACAGTACTAGAGGAGCAGATGCAAGATGGGAAGAAGGCAGGCCTCCAGGGGCGGTTTATAAAGTCGGAACAGTGATCGTGGCGGATGTCCCGGGGTAGCACGCTGAAAGGTCCTAAATGGCTAGAGGGGGGGTGAATAGCCTATAAAAAAAAACCTACAACAACACTTAAACAAACTAGTTAGACAACTAAATGGCGAAGCGAAGTTTGCGCTAGCTCTACACAGATGCAAGCCACCTATTCACGATTCTAGATAACCACAAACTCTAAGTCACACAATATCAAAGGAACTATTCAACAACTAAATAAGCAATAATGTATATCACTACACAAGATAAGAGAATGTAACTAACAACAAGGTATAACATTAACTTGCAAGAAAGTAACTAATGTAAGTACAAGAGATAGAAGTGTGTATACCGATCCGGCAAGAGATTAATAAATGAATATCAAAGAATACCACAGAGACAAGTTGACACAATAATTTTTCCTCCGAGGTTCACTTGCTTGCCGGCAAGCTACGTCCCCGTTGTAGCGATACACCCACTTGGAGGTTCACGCGCTAATAGGCATCACACGCCTAACCCTCAATAGGGTGCCGCACAACCAACACAAGATGGGGATCCACAAGCTACGAGCAATTCACTAGAGTTACCTTTGGCGCTCCGCCGGGGAAGGTACAAGAAACCCCTTACAAATCACCGGGAGATGGCCACGAACAATCACCACTCGTGCCTGATCTCCTCCGCTGCTCCAAGCCGTCTAGGTGGCGGCAACCACCAAGAGTAATAAGAATATCCGCAGCAACCACAATCGCCAAGTGCCACTAGATGCAAACTCACAAGCAAATGCACTTGGATCTCTCGATCTCACTTGGATTCGCACTAACAAGCAAAGAGATCGGAGGGAGGGATTAGATCTTACTCAAGAGGATGTTCAAGAAGTCAGAGAGTCAAGAAGCTATCCCCAAAGGCGGCCACGGACAATATATAGGGAAGGGGCGGCGGCGGCCCGAACCCTACCTTTCTGCGCTTGGTCGGTAGTACCGACCCCTCCTGGGCGGTACTACCGCCAGAGTCAAACTAGCCGTTTTCCCATATCCCGCTGATTTCGGCAAACCACCGACCCCTGGTCGGTTCCTCCGAGGTCGGTAGTACCGAGGTAATGGCGGTACTACCGCCAGACCAAAAAACGCCGCGACCAGAGAGCTCTGAAAAAAACCAGTTACTACCGACCTTGCGTCGGTACCACCGAGGGCGGTAGTACCGAGGTAATGGCGGTACTACCGGCAAGCCATTTTCAAAAACTTCAGAGACCCTCGCGAAAACCAGCCACTACCGACCTTGCGTCGGTACCACCGTGGGCGGTAGTACCGAGGTAATGGCGGTACTACCGGCAAGCCATTTTCAGAAACAACAGAGAGCCTCGCGAAACTCCTCAGGGCCACGGTACCACCGACCGTCCGGTCGGTACCACCGCCGGCGGTAGTACCGAGGTAATAGCGGTACCACCGCCAGGCCAAAACGCCCCATTACAGAGAAGGCTGCACGCAGCACCTATGGGCGGTACCACCGCCGGCGGTAGTACCGAGGTAATAGCGGTACCACCGCCAGGCCAAAAACGCCCCATTACAGAGAAGGCTGCACGCAGCACCTATGGGCGGTACCACCGACCACCCTGGTCGGTACCACCGACCATACACTGAAAAAACCATTTTCTTCTCTGTTTTGATCCAAACCAACTCCAACAACTTCTTCTTTGTAAATGTGCTAACACCAACGAGTGTACAACACCATGTGCATGTGTGTTAGCATTTTCACAAACACATTCAAAGGATTCGAGTTAGCGCACTAGGTCCTAATGCATATGCATGTATGAATTCACCTAGTGGCACTTAATAACCGTGATCACTGAGATATTCCCCTCTTAATAGTACGGCTATCTATCCTAAATGCACTCACACCCTCTATGGTGTCTTGAGTGCCAAAACAAAATTCCTATTTATACCTTTGCCTTGATCTCCATAGGATTTTGTTTTTCTCTTCTTCTTCTTTCACACGTGGAGCACTTGATCTATCTTTTGGTCATCACCACCAATACCATGATCATCATTTGGCTCCCGTACTTGGAATGTACCAACCTAGCTCATAAACACTTCATGACACGGTTAGTACCCTAGGTGACATCAATTATCCAAAACCAAACAAGGACTTTCAATCTCCCCCTTTTTGGTAATTGATGACAACCTTTCACAAAGATATATGTTTGAAAATTTGAGACACACTTTGTTAGTATTAGCTCCCCCTACATATGTGCTATAGTGTTTGGTTCAAGTTCGGCACATATGCATAGATATAAAATGTGGGAGAGTAATACTATCAAATGATGCTAAGGTATAAAGAATAGACCTTTGAAGCGTGATACAAATCGGAGTTGCCAATGTACACCATCCTTAGCATCTTGATTAGCTAGACTTACAAAAAACACTAGATACCTTATGAGATCAATATTATATAAAAGGTTCTAGTACCATTTTGCAAAAACAGATTACATCTAGCTACCACTTATACATGCTAGTTCACAAATCATCATTCAAACTTTATTTCTAGCATACATCACACAAGCATGTATATTGAATTTAAATTTTTACAATGCAATCACTCATATGAATATGCACATTCAAATGCAACAATCAGTTCATGAGCTTGCTCCCCCGACTTATATGCTCAAATTTTATATATATATCTATCTATCTTAACCATTTCTCCCCCTTTGTCATTAAGTACCATAAAAGGCACACCAATTTTAGTAGGAGTTAAGTTAATCAATAGGGTGATCAAGTTCATAGTATGGTTCAACCTAGCAAACAAACATAAGATATTTAACACAGTTTGCTCTAGAGTAAGCTTCTTCACACATCTTTCAATGGTTATCTTACTCACGTCGGTTAAACCCTTGAATGCTTGTTTCCTAGATCAACCCCTAGGTTCACAGGCCCATAAACATGTCATATGCTACCACTAGATCATATCAAACATAGAAGCAATAGTGGTACCATATGTACATCCAAAGTATTTTATTTTCATGAATGAGCCTATAAGATGCAAGGAATGACTAAATGCACTAAACATACCCTTAGTAAGAATGAATGTCATGCCAAACAATTTTACCTTTGCTTTGTCGAAGGAGAGGCATGTCATATAACGGAGGGTGCATCAACTCATATTTGAGAAATCAAGTATATTCAATTCATTCCTTAGCTTGCAAAATCTCTTTTCATCAAGTGGCTTGGTGAATATATCGGCAAGTTGATCATCGGTACCAACATTCTCAATTGAAATATCACCCTTTTGTTGATGGTCTCTTATGAAGTGATGGCGAATGTCAATGTGCTTTGTTCTTGAATGTTGTACTGGATTGTTGGTGAGCTTCACTGCACTCTCATTGTCACATAGCAATGGTACTTGTTTGAATTTAATTCCAAAGTCATCCAAAGTTGCTTTCATCCAAAGTAATTGAGCACAACAACTTCCTGCGGATATGTATTCTGCTTCGGCGGTTGAAAGTGCAACACTGTTTTGCTTTTTCGATGACCATGATACAAGTGATCTTCCAAGTAATTGACATGTGCCCGATGTGCTTTTTCTATCAACTTTGCATCCTGCATAGTCGGAGTCCGAGTATCCAATTAACTCAAAGTTTGACCCCTTGGGATACCACAATCCAACATTTTGTGTATGCTTCAAATATCTCAATATTCTTTTAGTTGCCTTCAAGTGACTCTCTCTTGGTGAAGCTTGAAATCTTGCACACATGCATACACTAAACATGACGTCCGGCCTAGAAGCGGTCACATAGAGTAAGCTTCCAATCATAGACCGATACAACTTTTGATCCACCATGTTGCCACTAGCATCACTATCCAAATGTCCATTTGTTCCCATAGGTGTACTAATAGCTTTTGCATCATTTAGACCAAACTTCTTGAGCATATCTTTGATGTACTTGCCTTGACTCACAAAAGTGCCATTCTTCATTTGCTTGATTTGAAGACCAAGGAAGTAACTAAGCTCTCCAATCATAGACATCTCAAACTCATTTGCCATCATATTCCCAAACTCTTCACAAAACTCTTGGTTGGTTGACCCAAAGATAATATCATCAACATATATTTGCAACACAAACAAGTCTTTGCCAATCTTCTTGGTGAAGAGAGTAGTATCAACCTTGCCCATCTTGAACCCTTTAGAGAGTAGGAAATCTCTCAACCTCTCGTACCATGCTCTTGGTGCTTGCTTCAAACCATACAACGCCTTTTTGAGCTTGTAAACATGGTTGGGCTTCTTGTCATCTTCAAAACCGGGAGGTTGTTCTACAAATACTAACTCATTGATATACCCATTGAGAAATGCACTTTTGACATCCATTTGATATAACTTGATATTATGAGCACATGCATAAGCCAATAGAATTCTAATTGCTTCCATTCTTGCAACCGGTGCATATGTTTCTCCAAAATCAAGACCTTCAACTTGAGTGTAACCTTGAGCTACCAATCTTGCTTTGTTTCTTACTACTATCCCGTCTTGATCTTGCTTATTTCGAAATACCCATTTGGTTCCAATTACATTGTAATTCTTTGGTCTCTCAACAAGTTCCCAAACTTGGTTGCGGATGAAGTTGTTTAGCTCTTCATGCATAGCGTTTACCCAATCAACATCCATCAATGCATCTTCTATCTTGGTTGGCTCAAATGATGACACAAAAGAAAAATGCTCACAAAATGATGCCAATCTTGATCTTGTTTGCACACCACTTCTAATATCCCCAACAATTTGATCTATGGGATGATCTCTTGCAATGTTGGTTGGTTGGAGGATTTGCACTTGATTGCTTGGTTGAGATGAACTAGCTTGTTGATCTTCACTAGCACTTGATTGATCATGAGAACCACTAGCTTGATTTGCATCAACTTGCACATTTGAGGAGAACATTTGGTCATCTTCATTATCATCCACTTGTCTTGGCCTAATATCACCAATATCCATATTCTTCATTGCATTTGACAGTTGAGTGCCTCTCACATCATTAAGATTTTCATTTCCTTCTTGAGAGCCCTTAGTTTCATCAAATTCAACATCATGCACTTCTTCCATAATACCACTAGCCAAGTTCCAAACTCTATATGCTTTGCTTGTTGTTGAATATCCAAGTAAGAATCCTTCATCACATTTCTTCTCAAATTTGCTCAATCTTGCACCTTTCTTCAATATATAACATTTGCAACCAAAAACTCTAAAGTATGCGATATTTGGCTTTCTTCCATTTAATAGCTCATATGGTGTCTTCTCTAGCATGCCATGGCAATAGAGACGGTTGCTACAATAGCAAGCCGTATTGATAGCTTCGGCCCAAAAAGAATGACTGACATTGTATTCACTGAGCATAGACCTTGCCATATCAATCAAAGTTCTGTTCTTCCTTTCAACAATCCCATTTGATTGAGGAGTATACTTGGGTGAGAATTGATGTCTAATGCCAAAGTCATCACACAACTCATCAATTCTTGTATTCCTAAATTCACTCCCATTGTCACTTCTAACTTTCTTGATTGTTGTTTCAAACTCATTCTGACATCTCTTGACAAAAGTTTTGAAGATCTCAAAAGTTTCACTTTTATCACTAAGAAAGAAGACCCATGTGTATCTAGTGTAATCATCAACTATCACAAAGCCATATTTACTTCCACCGATGCTAGTGTATGTTGTTGGTCCAAATAAATCCATGTGCAATAACTCAAATGCTTTGCTAGTACTCATTATGCTTTTCTTAGGATGGGAGTTACCAACTTGTTTGCCAGCTTGACAAGAGCTACAAAGTTTATCCTTCTCAAAAGTGACATCTTTCAAGCCTCTAACTAAATCATGCTTCACTATTTTGTTTAACTGTTTCATTCCAACATGACCAAGCCTTCTATGCCATAACCAACCCAAACCAGATTTAGTGAACAAGCATGTTGACAACTGGGTTTCACTAGCATTGAAATCAACCAAGTATAGGTTCTCATATCTAAATCCTTTGAATATCAAATTAGAACCATCTACACTTATGATTTCTACATCATCAACTCCAAAAATGCATTTGAAACCAAGATCACACAACTGAGCGACTGACAGTAAATTGAAGTTCAAGCTCTCAACTAGCAACACATTGGAAATGCTCATGTCATTGGATATTGCGATCTTACCAAGCCCTTTAACCTTGCCTTTGCCATTGTCACCAAATGTGATAGAATCAAAACCATGATTGCCGCTTGAATTGATTGAATTGAACATTCTTGAATCCCCGGTCATATGTTGAGTGCACCCACTATCAAGCACCCAATGCCTCCCTCCGGCTTTATAGTTGACCTACAAGAACAAATTAATCCTTTTTAGGTACCCAAACCTTTTTGGGTCCTCCAAGATTAGTGACCAAACTCTTTGGTACCCAAATAGCTTTCTTCTTTGAGCCCACAATTGGTGTACCAATGAATTTAGCTTTTATGCCGTTAACACCCTTGGTAAGCAAATAACAAGAATCAAATTTAATAGAGGATACATTAGCGTTCTTGTTCTTGTTCTTGCAATATTGCTCTACATGCCCACTTTGCTTGCATCTAGTGCAAAACCGACCATTGCTCTTCACAAAACTAGTCTTGTGAGTAGCAAAAGCCGCCTTGCCATTCTTGGGGGTATAGCCCAATCCCTCTTTGTTGAGAGAAAAACGTTGGCTACCCAAGCACTTAAGCAAGCGGGCCTCACCACCATAGGCTTTACCTAAGGCGTGAGTGAGCTCATTTACCTCCTTCTTCAATGTCTCATTCTCAACCATGAGTGAGGCATCACAAGTGAAACCATCATCCATAGATGAAGTAGTAGTAGTAGAAGTAGTAGTAGTAGATGATGAGCTACATGAAGGGTTAGTAGCAGCAATAATAATAGGCTTATAGAAAGATTCATCGATTATATCACAAGCTATGCCTATGTCACATGTTTTAACCACTTTTTCAGTTTTAGCTTGATCAACAAGTGATGAGTGAGCTTCCTTAAGCTTAGTGTGAGCATTGCCAAGCTCCTCATGGGCTTCCACTAGCCTCTCATGAGTAGCATTGAGCTCCTCAAAGGATTGCTCAAGAGCTTTTAGTCTCTTTTGCAATTCTTTGCACTCCTTTCTCTTTTTATCAAAATGTTCTCTAGCATCATCAAGCATTTCAATTAATTCATCTTTAGTGGGTTCATCATCATCACTATCATCACAATCACTCTCATCATCATCAGATAGTACCTTTGTGGCCTTAGCCATGAAGCATGATGGAGTATCGAAGATTGAAGGCTTGTTGTTGATAGCAATACTTGCAAGTGCCTTCTTCTTGCTTGTCTTGCGATCTTCATTATCACTATCTTCATCACTATCACTTGTGGATGCATCACTATCCCAAGTGACCATATATGATTGCCCCTTCTTCTTCTTTGTGTAATTCTTCTTTTCTTTCTTCTCCTTCTTCATGTCCTTCTTGTTGTCATTATCATCATTCTCACTGTTGTACGGACATTGAGCAACAAGATGGTCCTTGCTACCGCACTTGAAGCACCTCCTTGGTTCATCCTTGTTCTTGTATGAAGTTTTCTTCCTCCTTGCCCGGTAGCCCTTCTTCTTCATGAATTTGCCAAACCTTTTGACAAATAGAGCCATCTCTTCATCATCGTCATCACTGTCATTTGAGCAGTTATCTTCGCTAGAATCTTCTTTCTTTGCTTTGCCCTTGTTCTTCGATGATGATGTTGTGGCTTTGAATGCCACACTCTTCTTCTTCTCATCCTTCTTTACTTCTTGATCATTCTCATCTCTATAGGTGTCATCGGTCATTACATCTCCAAGAACTTGGTTTGGTGTCATAGTGTCCAAACCGCTTCTTACAAGCAACGTGACTAACATGCCAAATCTCTTGGGAAGACATCTCAAGAATTTATGAGAGAAGTCTTTGTCCTTCACCTCTTCTCCAAGTGCTTTGAGATCATTGACAAGCACTTGAAGCCTATGGAACATCTCTGGAACACTTTCATCTTCATTCATCTTGAAGCTAGCAAACTTTTCTTTGAGAATGTATGCTTTTGCTCCTTTCACTGCTTGAGTGCCCTCAAATGATTCTTCCAATTTCTTCCAAGCATCATATGCCATCTCCAAATTTTTGATTTGCTCAAATACCCTCTCATCAACGGCATCATGAATAGCACTGAGAGCAATGTCATTGTTCTGCATCTTCTCTTCTTCGGCATTGGTGAGATGCTCCGGATCAACTATCTCAATCTTGACATCCACAACTTGCCATATCTTTCTATTGATTGACTTTAAATGAGTGGTCATTTTTGCCTTCCAATAGCCATAGTTTGTGCCATCAAATTGGGGTGGCCTTTTGGTGTTGTTGATATGAGCCATTTTGACACCGAAGGTTGTTAAGCCTCAAATAAACGGTGACCTTGCTCCGATACCAATTGAAAGGTCCTAAATGGCTAGAGGGGGGGTGAATAGCCTATAAAAAAAACCTACAACAACACTTAAACAAACTAGTTAGACAACTAAATGGCGAAGCGAAGTTTGCGCTAGCTCTACACAGATGCAAGCCACCTATTCACGATTCTAGATAACCACAAACTCTAAGTCACACAATATCAAAGGAACTATTCAACAACTAAATAAGCAATAATGTATATCACTACACAAGATAAGAGAATGTAACTAACAACAAGGTATAACATTAACTTGCAAGAAAGTAACTAATGTAAGTACAAGAGATAGAAGTGTGTATACCGATCCGGCAAGAGATTAATAAATGAATATCAAAGAATACCACGGAGACAAGTTGACACAATAATTTTTCCTCCGAGGTTCACTTGCTTGCCGGCAAGCTACGTCCCCGTTGTAGCGATACACCCACTTGGAGGTTCACGCGCTAATAGGCATCACACGCCTAACCCTCAATAGGGTGCCGCACAACCAACACAAGATGGGGATCCACAAGCTACGAGCAATTCACTAGAGTTACCTTTGGCGCTCCGCCGGGGAAGGTACAAGAAACCCCTTACAAATCACCGGGAGATGGCCACGAACAATCACCACTCGTGCCTGATCTCCTCCGCTGCTCCAAGCCGTCTAGGTGGCGGCAACCACCAAGAGTAATAAGAATATCCGCAGCAACCACAATCGCCAAGTGCCACTAGATGCAAACTCACAAGCAAATGCACTTGGATCTCTCGATCTCACTTGGATTCGCACTAACAAGCAAAGAGATCGGAGGGAGGGATTAGATCTTACTCAAGAGGATGTTCAAGAAGTCAGAGAGTCAAGAAGCTATCCCCAAAGGCGGCCACGGACAATATATAGGGAAGGGGCGGCGGCGGCCCGAACCCTACCTTTCTGCGCTTGGTCGGTAGTACCGACCCCTCCTGGGCGGTACTACCGCCAGAGTCAAACTAGCCGTTTTCTCATATCCCGCTGATTTCGGCAAACCACCGACCCCTGGTCGGTTCCTCCGAGGTCGGTAGTACCGAGGTAATGGCGGTACTACCGCCAGACCAAAAAACGCCGCGACCAGAGAGCTCTGAAAAAAACCAGTTACTACCGACCTTGCGTCGGTACCACCGAGGGCGGTAGTACCGAGGTAATGGCGGTACTACCGGCAAGCCATTTTCAAAAACTTCAGAGACCCTCGCGAAAACCAGCCACTACCGACCTTGCGTCGGTACCACCGTGGGCGGTAGTACCGAGGTAATGGCGGTACTACCGGCAAGCCATTTTCAGAAACAACAGAGAGCCTCGCGAAACTCCTCAGGGCCACGGTACCACCGACCGTCCGGTCGGTACCACCGCCGGCGGTAGTACCGAGGTAATAGCGGTACCACCGCCAGGCCAAAAACGCCCCATTACAGAGAAGGCTGCACGCAGCACCTATGGGCGGTACCACCGCCGGCGGTAGTACCGAGGTAATAGCGGTACCACCGCCAGGCCAAAAACGCCCCATTACAGAGAAGGCTGCACGCAGCACCTATGGGCGGTACCACCGACCACCCTGGTCGGTACCACCGACCATACACTGAAAAAACCATTTTCTTCTCTGTTTTGATCCAAACCAACTCCAACAACTTCTTCTTTGTAAATGTGCTAACACCAACGAGTGTACAACACCATGTGCATGTGTGTTAGCATTTTCACAAACACATTCAAAGGATTCGAGTTAGCGCACTAGGTCCTAATGCATATGCATGTATGAATTCACCTAGTGGCACTTAATAACCGTGATCACTGAGATATTCCCCTCTTAATAGTACGGCTATCTATCCTAAATGCACTCACACCCTCTATGGTGTCTTGAGTGCCAAAACAAAATTCCTATTTATACCTTTGCCTTGATCTCCATAGGATTTTGTTTTTCTCTTCTTCTTCTTTCACACGTGGAGCACTTGATCTATCTTTTGGTCATCACCACCAATACCATGATCATCATTTGGCTCCCGTACTTGGAATGTACCAACCTAGCTCATAAACACTTCATGACACGGTTAGTACCCTAGGTGACATCAATTATCCAAAACCAAACAAGGACTTTCACACGCCGAATATCAACCGACGGACTGGGGTTTTCCACTTCCCAAGGTGGGCCTCCACAGTAACGGGCCGTGCGAACCATCTAGACGCGCTTGCGTGCTCGGCAGGAGCAAGGGCGCCCGGGTTCGGCAAAAATTGCCGACTTAGATATTCGGAGCGGACACTTGCCAGATTGCCGAACAGATTTATAAGGCAGTTAGTCACAATGTCATCGGAAAAGTAACCGATTGAATGAAAGGAACAGATATATCACAAGAAGGTGTTTGAGTCGTTCTAACACGAGATTGCCGAAATTAAAAGTTCATTACACAATCATCTCAGTTGTTCAAGAATTGAGTTATAGCCGCCAAAGCATCGGCTTTAACCTGGTTAGCATGCTCCAGTGCTCTTCGGTCCTCCTCTTCGGTACCTTGTGCTTGTGAAAGCCTTGCATTGAGCTTGATGTCCTCATCAAGCGCCAGTGACAGTTTGGAGGACGTTGCCTCAATGATGTTCGGCAAGCCTGATAACCGAGAGGTACATGAATGAATGTCAGAGTTGACTTGGGCTAATTGGGTTTCCAGCTCGGATCTTTTTTCTTGTAGTTCTTTCAACTGAGTCTCCAGGGCCAATTGAGAGTTCTTGGCCTCTTGAAATTTAGAATACATATCATTGACCTCCTAGGTGCACTTAGACTTGGCAGTCTGAAGGTCAGCGCTTCTAGTTGCTCGTTTCACTTTGGCAAAGCAATCGTCCAGCGTGGATACAGCCTCTAAATGGAGCCTCAAATTTTCTGGAATATCCTCAGCAATGGGTTCAAGGAAATTTTTAACCTCATCGGCATCTCTAACTAAGGACAAGATGTCTTGACTCAGGAAGTCTGTTACATTGCTCAGGATATCTTGGACAAGTGCTGATGGTCTTTCGGCCACTGTTCTTTTACTCAGGAACTCGTTGATGTCAAATGCATATTTGGAAACTGAGCTGGCAGAAATCTGCGATAATTCAGACAAGTTAGCCGATTGAGGTAAGGTATGAAGGAGGAATGAAATGAGAGGTTAGTCCTTACCTGATGAGTCGGCTGTTTGGTGGGGGTTTGGTCTGGTTGAGAACCGGATGGACCAGCAGGATCTGGGGTTGAGCCGATGAAAGTCTCATCAATCGCGGCATCTGTGAAATCGCTGGTCAGCCAAGAGAGGCAAGAATCTGCTGGTTGAAGGGATAATTAAGGGACTTACCAATGTTGACATCATCCGGGTTCTGGGTGTCCATTTCCTCGGCATCTGCCTGCTCATCATTTTCCAAGGTAATAAAGATTGGGGGCACCGTCGTTTGAGCGTTTTCTTGTTCAGGGGAAGAAGCCTGTAATGGTATACAAGCCAGTCAAGAATAAGTTGATAATGATGGAAGAACTAGGATATCTTACCTTTGGGGGAGGTGTGTTTTGCTTGGTCTTGGTTCGCCTGGAGCTGGAAGTGCCCTCGGTGGCCTTTCTCTTCTCTCTTTTAGCTGAGAGGGTGGTTACGAAGCTGCTTGGGATTTCCTAAACTGAGTCAATGAAGGAGCATTGTGTCCCAGGACAGTGATTGGGCCTGCTTGATGATATCGGATAGGCCTGATGTCAGAGTTGGGTGTGAAGTCCTGTGGGAGTTTTGAAAAAGTTAGAAATCTCAAGGATCAAGTACTAAAGCAACAGGTGACTTGTTGTTGTACCTCGCTGTCAGAGCTGAAGTCTGCTTGAAGTTCCAGGCACATGGGATGGACTGGGTTGTTGAAGATATGATCATGCCATTCTTGCCACCAGGACTCAAAAAGAGGATGGGCAGACTGGATCAAATGGAATGGAACTGGTTTGTAGTCTGGCAGATCTTGCCCCAGGCTAAATACTCGATGGGCCTGCATCCCTATTGTAATGCGCTCCTTGGACTGAATCTGCTCCCTGGGCTTGATGATGGTGGAAAAGATGAGTTTTGGAGGGAGCTGTCCACAACCTAATTGCCTGGCTGCTATGTTAGGATGATAGAATTCATAAGTGTGCTTCACTTGTCTTCCCCTGTTGAATTCGGCTGGTAGGATGCAGGGTTTGATAAATGAGTTGAAAACTCCTGTGGCCATTTCATCTATGCAGCCATCATCAAAGCTGAATTTGATAGGGAAAGTGAGGTTGTCATTCTCCCTGTAGGGTAACCAGAGCGCCTGATTGAAACCCTTGAAGAACAATTTGAAGAGACTGCCAATACTCTTGTTTATGGTTATAGCAGTGGCTGCTTCCCCATAAGTTTGGCAAGCTTTCTCTGTGGCCTCTTCATCCTCAGCAAAGTTGCTGGAAGGAAAGCTGAGGTTGTCCAATGGCACAGCAATGATTTGGTGCATGTATAGCTGAAACCACATTTGAACAAACCACCAGGGGCCATTGACACAATCAATTGGTGGCAGTCCATCTGTGCTGTCATGAGTGGCATGATACATTTGAGTGGAGATCTGATGCATCATGTGGTATATAGATCCCAAGAAGAGCTTGCCCAGAGGGATTTGCTTTCCTTTGGATAATTTATCAGCCAGTGCGATGTAGTTAAGGGTTGGCTCGTTGGATCTCCCACAGAAGATGAATCTGCATAGCCACATGTTTAGAAAAGCCCTGTGCTCTGTTTCTGCTACTGGGCCTAATATTTTGTTGTGGATCTCTACATACTTCATCCATCCAACGCTGACATCAATGGATCTCTGAGGAATTTTCTCTAGCAGTTCGTCGGTGTTCATGATCGAGGTAATGTTCAGGCCACTCCTCATGAAGACATCGGCTAATGTGATTGTCATTATGCCATGGCCGAACACGAAAGCATTGAGGGCATCTGACCAAAAATGAGAGGCTGCTATGAGCAATGACTCATTTTTAGGCATGCTGGCCAGGAACAGTTCCAGAGCGTGATGGATGTCTTGGGTTTCCCAGTGAGGTCCAAATTTCGCCTGAATTCTTCTGTACCAATTCCTCCAGCCGGTGACCGCGGGCAGGGGCCAGTTCTTGAAGGTATACCGCCACCTGTTCGATGAAATGACTCCGTGCTTGAAAGGGATTCTGTTGGTCTCCATACCAATGATATTGGTTGGATTGGAGTTTCCCATTGGACCCAAGAAGTAGGAATCGGGATCCGCATCGCAAGGAATCATAGTTTCATCCCTAAGGGCCTGAAAGGAGAAGGTGTGCGGAGGAAGCTAAATGAGCCGAATGCCGACATAAATTGACCGAATGCGTTGAAAGGAAAAGTGAAATTTACCTCTGGGATCTCGTCATGGGTCGCCATTGCGAAGCTCGGGTGGAATTTGAAGCTGTTGACGATTTGGAGAAGATGCGGAGTTTGAAGCGGTGCTGACCTAGAATGCGCGGCGGACTTGTGGTCAATTTCAGAACAAATGCCTTTGTGCAGAAATTGAGGGGGCATGTGTTAACACATAATTTTTGCACTATGACAAGTAGGCCAGCCCAGTACAGATTCAGAGAAATCACCGCCTGAGGGGATTCGGCAGATGGCGGGCGCGGTCGGCTAACTTAGTAGGTTCGGCAAGGCTGTGGAAGCGACTAGTCAATGGCGAGCGAATTCGGCAATATGACGCTGCGGTCGGCTACCTCAAGCCAAGTCGGTTTGTGTTAGAAGATGACAAATGCGGCGTGTCAAGAAGATTTAGCGGTGGGGATCTCGTCATTTTAGTGCATGCCGGTTATTAAAGGAAGCTTGGAGCAGAAGGCATCATGTTTTTGATAGTTTCCTAATTTTATCATTGTAATCGTGTCCTTCTAGGACTCAGAGAACACCAGGGTATAAATATAAACCCTGAGACTATTGTAACATGTTCACAATCAATACAACCAACCCGGCCCCGTGCCATCTTCGAGTCCAAGTCGTGTCGCCGTGTTCTTCGAGAGGAGTCATCGATCCGTCGACCTCCGTAAGTCCCGGCAACCTTGTTATCATGTCTAGTATCGTGCGGCAGATTTAGATTTGATGCAAGTAGTCTCGTATGTTTAGCTTAGTATCATGCGGTGGATTTAAGCTAATGACGGGAAGTTTTTGCTTATGCCTTGTATCGTGCGGCGGATTGAGACATGAGTAAAGATAGTTATCGGCTCTATTAGACTTGGCAATCTATTAGATTCATTAAGTTATCATGTGTTTGCTCTATGTTTAATGTTTTATACATATTTGCAATACTTTTTTTTGCCCAATCTAGATCTCACTCGGTTCGGCTCTGTCTTTTATAGATCTATCCTGTTCTTTCATATTCATTATTGTAAAGTCTTCCATGCAATAGATCTATTATCCGTAATAGCCGACTTGATCGTATCTAGATTGCCACGTGGTGAGGGTTCATACACGTTAAGCACGTTTGATCTATGAAAAGGCTAAGCGTCGTGCGGCGGGCGCAGGCTTTAGATTAGTTTAAGTATGCTTGATTTGTATGCTCAATCCCCATGGACCCCAACTCGGTTGCACAATCGAGATTGGTTAAACTTTAATTCATAGTTAATATATCATGCAAGTACAATTCTCATGCAAACGTACTCAGCAACTTGTTATTCACGTAACTTCGTTCATACTGCCGAATGACTTTTAAACCTGTTGGCAGATAGCTTTCCTAGCTATATGTCGTCGTAAGTGGCTTCAGGGCCGTACATCTTGGAACTGTCTGGTTATACCCGGCACGTTCCAGCTTTGTATTTAACAATTTATCTCCCTTGTTAGTTGCAGGGCAAACTAACTGGCACGCACCGGACTTCTGAGCACCCGGGCCACGTTTGAAGCCAGCTTCTCCGGCTTGCTGTGTGATTGGCATAGTGCGTCACTTTTGGTGCCAACACTCTTGTAGCCTAGATTTGGAAGAGCATTAATTGAGCTATAATCAATGAACTCCTGGTATCCATCTCCAAACATATTCCTCTGTATCCTATTTGCTGCAGGAGACATTGAAAGGATCGTGACGCCTAAGAGGGGGGGGGGTGAATTAGGCAACTTAAAACTTCTACTCTAAACTATGGCCTCTAATTTCCACCTAAGCAAAACCTATGCAAGAAAGTAAACTATCTAATGTGCAACTAAGGTTTTGCTAAGTTTGTTTGCTATCTCTACCGCAAAAGGAGTTATGCAACCTAGTTTCCAAACCTATCAACTAGCAAGAGTAAGCTAGGAAAGGTAAAGCGCATAAACAAGGTAGCAATGTAAATGCGGAAGCTAAAGAGTGTGATAGAGATGCAAACTCCCGTCGACGACTCCGGTATTTTTACCGAGGTATCGAGAAGCGCGCAAGCTTCCCCCTAGTCCTCGTTGGAGCCCCTCGCAAGGAATCCCTTGCAAGGGCCACGCTCCCGATCGGGTAACTCCGTGGATAGCTCCGGTCTTCCCCACGCGCAAGTGGGTCTCCGGTTAAGCCACTCGTGGCAAAGCCTCTCCCGGATGCTCTCCGCCGTCTTCACTATCAAGTTTCCGGCCGAAGCGCCACGGGCCTTGTTCCCTTCAGTACACGGAGGCGGCCACACCACAACCTCGGTTGGTGTGATCTCACAAGACTACAAGCCCCGCCGATGTACAACCACGGTGCACGCAAGCACCGGTAGATGAGAGGTTTTCAACCTCACTAAACACTAGGCCTAACACCTAGAGCAAGCGCAAAGCGGTGGTCTAACTAGCTTAAGCACTTCGCAAAGCACCTCTACTAATCACCTAGTATATCACTTAAGCACTTTGGTGGCTAGAGCAACTAAATATGTGTCTCTACACTTGGTACACTTCCTTGAGCTCCAACCTTCTGTTTTTGCCATGGGGGTATATATAGAGCCCCAAGCAAATAGTGTCGTTGGGCAAAGAGATGCACTTTTCTGACATCGACCGGACGCACTTCACGTCCTGACCGGACGCGTCCGGTCACTCACAACGGCTAGTTGCCAGCCTGCACAGGCACTGATCGGACTCTGGTATGAGTCCGGTCACAGACGACCGGACGCGTCCAGTCATGATTTTGTGCCTCTGGAACCTCTCTGTGTTTGATCGGACTCGCCTGAGTTTTAGCGTCCGATCGATGTCGAAGCGTCCGGTCACACAGTGACGCTGGAGAACAGTTGTATCGGTGCGTCCGATCACCACTGTCACAGCGTCTGGTTAGATGAACGTGGCACTGCTGGCTGAGGGTGCTGACCGGACGCATCCAGGCCAGCGTCCGGTCACTGCTGAGCAGCGTCCGGTCACGTGTTCTTCCCGCCTTTCTCTCGTTCTTTGCGCCCGACTTGGTTCCATTCTTGTGCCTTGGACTTTGCTTGATCTTTAGGGTCTTCAACTGAGCTTCTAGAGTCTTGCTTGAGGTGTTGATCGTTGGATCACCACGTCGCCTTAGTCCAAGTCACATTTGCACCCTATTGGACTACAAAACAAACACTTGCAAATGCATTAGTCCAATTTGGTTATGTTGTTCATCAAACACCAAAATCCAAAGTTAAATGGTCCGAGGTCCATTTTCCTTACAATCTCCCCCTTTTTGGTGATTGATGACAACACGACCAAAACAAGCAAATAATAGATACATAATTTAGAATGCAATCTACTTGCTAGGATGCAATGCAAAGGCAAGATCATATGATGTTTAAAAGATACCAAATTGAAACATATCTAATCTAACATATCTTGCCCTTGCTATAGAGTCCTTTTGAGTGACTTTATGGATTAAGGCTCCCCCTATCTCCATAAATCACTTCCTTCCTTTTTGAACCATTCCCATGAAAATAACAATAGAGTTTTTGAAAATTTGATTTTGGTTATTTTGTTTGTTTTAGTTTGGGCTTGATTTTGGTCCCTACACATTCTCCCCCTTTGGAATCAAACACCGAAAAGGAAGACATTAAAGCTCAAGAGAGGAAACATTATATAGGCTAAAAACTCCCCCTAAGTATATGCATACATCTGATGTAAGGTAAAAGAATATGCATAACCGATAAATTAAAGCACAAAGGAGGTTAATCTATATAATATATGGAGAAAACATATAAGAGTATCAAATTGAAATCAACATAATGATATCGGTTAGGAATACGACATGTAGATGTCAATTGAATTATCACCACACATGATGCTTGTCTCCGAGAACTCCATTTTCCTTGCAATGAGACTACTACACACATGATAATCTTGAAAGAAGTGTTAGTCTCAAAGCTTCCAAATTGTAGAGTAAACTCCCCCTAAAAGTGTGCATACAAGTTTGAAATACTTGTAGGAGACATGCACATTGACTTGTAAGGTCGAACTACCATTTTTCATATTGATATTACAAGAAATGTGACATCAATTGTAGATGGTAATTGGGATAGTTTATCTATAATTTGGACTTTGGCACATATAAGATAAATACAAAGTAAAAGAAGCTATGTGTCGTGCTTCTAACCAATTAAGACCATGTAGAATTGCTCTAAGAATGTGAGTTATACCGAGCAAAACTACCATATGATAAGCCTAATTTGCATGCCAAAAGATATGAATATACTAATGCAAACATAGACAATGAAAGTAACTAGATGCTAAAAGTAATTTCAAGAAATTATACCAATTGAAAATAATTGCAAGAATATTAAATCTAGTTACCTAACATGGGAGGGGGAACTTGGGTCCATAGTACCCACTAACATACTTGGCAATGACATTATCCAATGTGATGCACCCCATGATATGCACCCAAAACTTTGCCAAGTCTCCAAATTCCCCGAGGCCAACTTGGCTACTCACTTCCCTTTCGGGACCCAAACCTTTTTGGTGCTCTTCATGGTTGAGATAATATCCTTAGGCACCCAAATGCGTTTGGCCCCGTTGTTGGCTTGCTTGTTTACCTTGATGGCCACCACCTTGTCATTCTTCTTCTTCTTCAAAAGATAAGGTGTGGAGGCCTTCTTGTTCACCTTGTTGGTGTAGGTGTTGGAGAGCTTGCTTGTTTGCTTTTTGTTTTTCTCTTTCTTCTTTTCTCCCCCATGCTTCCCCTTGCACTCATAAGACTTGTGGCCTTCCTTGTGGCAAAGGTAACAAACCACGGTTTGCTCCTCATCAAGCTTCTTCACTCCCTTGACGGTGTTATCTTGATGAGTTCGGGTTTGCTTCCTCTTGCCTTTTGCTTGGGTCAAGTCCTTGGTGAGGCGAGCCACTTCTTGCCTTAGTAGCTCATTTTCCATTGCAACTTCTTGTGTGCATGTTTCTACAATCACATTCTCAACACAAGCTTGTTTGCATATGGGTGAGTCTAATTCAAGTAAATCAATGCAAGAAGTAAAGGCATCCTTTTTTGGCATATTAAAGATTGATTTTTCAATTTTAGGTGCCTCGGTGGGGTTTGCTCCGATGGTTTCAAGATTAGCAACTTTGTTAGTTAGCTCATCACAATGCTTGCACATAATTTCCATTTTAGCAAGCAAGCTTTTGTAAGCATGTTGTGTGGTAGCTAACTTTGATTTTAGTTTTTCATTTTTCTTAACAAGTTGCTCATCATTACTTGTGCTACTACTTGTACTTGCACTAGCCTCAAGTTTCTCAATTTTATTAGATAGCTCAACATTCAATTTTGAAAAAGTTTCATATTGTTCAAGCATAGTATTGTAGGCTTGTTGAGAGCTATCTAATTTTTCTTTTAAAGTATTTATTTTCTTTTGTTGGCTAGTGCAAGCCTTAGCATAGTTGAGATTATCTTGCACAAGTTCATTATAAGAAGGAAGCTCATCATCACTATCACTATCACTATTACTAGAGATAGAGCTTGTGTTACCTCGTGCCATAAGGCACATACGTGAGGAGCTTGATGATGAGTGCTTGCGGCCATGCCTCTTGTGATGGGCTTCATCATCACTTGATGAATCATCCCATGTCTTGATGGTAGTGAGAGCTTTGGCCTTGCATCCCTTCTTTTTCTTGTCATTGGGTGTGGGCTTTTGTTTTGGACAATCTTCCACAAAGTGCCCTCTCTTGCCACATCTATAGCATCCCTTTTTTCTTTGCTCTCTTCTTTGATTGGTGAAGAGGCAATCTTCAATTGTGATGGGCACACCCTTGACATTGAGCTTGCGGATCATCCTTTTCACTCCTTTCATTAGCTTGATTGTTTCTTCTTCATCTAAGGAGGAGTCGGATGAGGTGGAGGCTTGATCATCACTTGATTCTTCATCTTCATCATCCTCTTCTTCTTCACTTGAGGAGCTTGAGCTTGTTTCAACTTGCTTTTTGCCCTTCATCTTTTTGTGCTCACATGAGAGAGCAATGTCTTTGCTTGATGAAGTGGCTTCCTCTTGACCCATCTTGCGTGACATCTCAAATGCCACCAATTTGCCAATGACAATGGCCGGGGTCATGGTGCTCAAGTCCTCCATGTTGTGGAGGATGGTGATGATGGTTGCATATTTGTTCTTTGGAAGAACGGAGATGATCTTCCTCACAATATCCGCATCACCTAGCTTTGTAATTCCAATAGAATGGAGCTCATTGATAATTAGATTCAAACGAGAATACATATCACGAACAAGCTCATTATCATTCATTTTAAAGGAATCATAACTTGTTTTTGTTAGGTGATGTTTTTGCTCACGTACATTACTTGTACCATCATGGAGCTCATGTAGCTTTAACCAAATTTCATGAGATGTTTGCAAAGTAAAAACTTGGTTAAAGACATCCATGCTAATAGATTCAAACAAGCAATTTTTAGCTCTAGCATTAAGATGAATTTCTTTTTCATCACCCGCGATAGGTTTTTCGGGATTCTTAATGGGTTTCATCCCGTCGCGGGTGACTCTCCAAACACCTAGATCAACGGCTTCTAAAAAGCAAGCCATTCTAGCACTATAGTAAGGGAAGTTAGTTCCGTCAAAGTGTGGAGGCCTAGAGGTATCCATCCCAACCTCTCTTAGGGGCGTCGGCTCGAAGGCGATTAAGCCAAGAGTCCACAAGAGAGCCAACCGGCTCCGATACCAATTGAAAGGACCGTGACGCCTAAGAGGGGGGGTGAATTAGCCAACTTTAAACTTCTACTCTAAACTATGGCCTCTAATTTCCACCTAAGCAAAACCTATGCAAGAAAGTAAACTATCTAATGTGCAACTAAGGTTTTGCTAAGTGTGTTTGCTATCTCTACCGCAAAAGGAGTTATGCAACCTAGTTTCCAAACCTATCAACTAGCAAGAGTAAGCTAGGAAAGGTAAAGCGCATAAACAAGGTAGCAATGTAAATGCGGAAGCTAAAGAGTGTGATAGAGATGCAAACTCCCGTCGAAGACTCCGGTATTTTTACCGAGGTATCGAGAAGCGCGCAAGCTTCCCCCTAGTCCTCGTTGGAGCCCCTCGCAAGGAATCCCTCGCAAGGGCCAAGCTCCCGGTCGGGTAACTCCGTGGATAGCTCCGGTCTTCCCCACGCGCAAGTGTGTCTCCGGTTAAGCCACTCGTGGCAAAGCCTCTCCCGGATGCTCTCCGCCGTCTTCACTATCAAGTTTTCGGCCGAAGCGCCGCGGGCCTTGTTCCCTTCGGTACACGGAGGCGGCCACACCACAAGCTCGGTTGGTGTGATCTCGCAAGACTACAAGCCCCGCCGATGTACAACCACGGTGCACGCAAGCACCGGTAGATGAGAGGTTTTCAGCCTCACTAAACACTAGGCCTAACACCTAGAGCAAGCGCAAAGCGGTGGTCTAACTAGCTTAAGCACTTCGCAAAGCACCTCTACTAATCACCTAGTATATCACTTAAGCACTTTTGTGGCTAGAGCAACTAAATATGTGTCTCTACACTTGGTACACTTCCTTGAGCTCCAACCTTCTGTTTTTGGCCGGCCATGGGGGTATATATAGAGCCCCAAGCAAATAGAGCCGTTGGGCAAAGAGATGCACTTTTCTGACATCGACCGGACGCACTTCACGTCCTGACCGGACGCGTCCGGTCACTCACAACGGCTAGTTGCCAGCCTGCACAGACACTGATCGGACTCTGGCATGAGTCCAGTCACAGACGACCGGACGCGTCCGGTCACGATTTTGTGCCTCTGGAACCTCTCTGTGTTCGATCGGACTCGCCTGAGTTTCAGCGTCCGATCGATGTCAAAGCGTCCGGTCACACGGCGACGCTGGAGAACAGTTGTATCGGTGCATCTGATCACCACTGTCACAGCGTCATGTTAGATGAACGCGGCGCTGCTGGCTGAGGGTGCTGACCGGACACATCCAGGCCAGCGTCCAGTCACTGCTGAGCAGCGTCCGGTCACGTGTTCTTCCCGCCTTTCTCTCGTTCTTTGCGCCTGACTTGGTTCCATTCTTGTGCCTTGGACTTTGCTTGATCTTTATTGTCTTCAACTGAGCTTCTAGAGTCTTGCTTGAGGTGTTGATCGTCGGATCGCCATGTCGCCTTAGTCCAAGTCACATTTGCACCCTATTGGACTACAAAACAAACACTTGCAAATGCATTAGTCCAATTTGGTTATGTTGTTCATCAAACACCAAAATCCAAAGTTAAATGGTCAGCGGTCCATTTTCCTTACAGACACTCTAGAAGCAGATTGCGGGACATTCCCTGTCATGTCGAACGTGACCTGGCCATAAGTCTGGGGGGTTGCTACGTCTCATGAAGAACCATCCCACCTGTGCTTTGGCCAGCTCCGCTTTCTTCGGCAATCCTTCGACGTTGAGGTACCGGGAACAATAGTGGTCCTTGCATTGGGCCAGCAGCTTCTTCAAAGCGTTTATCCGCTGCTGGACCGAAAATGCTAACCATAACAGCACGAAAAGTATTCAAGAAAGCTGCCTGATGATTGGTCATGGCTTCTGATACAGCTTTGTATACTAATTCGGTCATCTTCCGAATAGCTTCCTCTTCATCATTGTCAGACGGCTCGGATTGGTGATGAGGAACGATCTTCGGGAACGCCTGCTTCTGGAAGACCCTGCCACTCTTGTTCTTGGAGAAAGACGCCAAGCATTTGCGCTGGAATTCATCACAAGCTTGCTGTACTAAATCCTTTAAGTCTGGCAGCAACTCATCCATGGTCACATCTAGAATTTGATCATCGTTGATTTCAGGCATCTTGAAACGAAGTGGTCCCACCAGGCATGCCAAAAAGTGTGTTGACGCAAAACGTGACACCTCGCGCCAAGCACACAGCAAGCCAAAAAGCTGGCTTCAATCGGGTATCCAGAGTGTGTTGATTCCGGAGACGTGCCAGTCGGTTTGACCTGAAAACCAACAAGGGATAAAAACGTGAGAATACCTCTGGAACATGTCGGGTGAGACCAGACAGTTCCATATGTATGGCTTTAAAAGCCAATCACGACGGCACACAGCTATATAAGCTGTCTGTCAGAGCATGTTTGTAAAATCATTCGGCAAGTATGAAAACAGAGTATGTAAAGCATATTAACTACCGAATACACATGTAAGGAGAGACATACTCGAACAGATTAGAGATGTTGTAAACAGGTAACTTGCTAAAATAGATCTACTCAAATGACACATGCATAGGCCAATCCGACTAATCTGCCGCATGTTTAGTCTTCATAAACCCGTCAGGTATAAACTCAAGCAAAGCTAATCCACCGCATGATACCACTTGCTATGAGTTTACGCCACTTCTTATAATTAGATTAATCCACCGCATGATACAATCTAATTATAACAAGCTAAAAGCATGTATATATTTGTGTAGATCTATAAAAACTCATTACTCGTGTAAGCATAACCAAAATCGGCAAACCAGCCGAATTGGGGTCCATGAAGAAGGAACAAACAAACAAGCACGGTTAAACTAATCTAAAACCTACATCTGCCGCACGATACCTAGTTTTATCAGAGCCTAATCGTAAATGACATGCGTGAACCCACGACATGTAACAATCTGGATTGAACTTTGATCCGGCCACCATGATATTATGATTAGCAAAAGCACAAGCAAACTTGTGAGAACAAAGCCGAACAAAGATCAATCTAGATTGGGCAAAAGAGTGTTACAAGAATTAAATAAATAAAACACGTAACACATGATAACTTGATGAATCTATCAGATCTGCCAAATCTGATAGAGCCGATAACTATTTTTACTCATGACTCAATCCGCCGCACGATACAAGGCACAAGCAAAAACTTCCCGTCATAAGCTTAAATCCGCCGCACGATACTAAGCTTAACATACGAGACTACTTGCATCATATCTAAATCCACCGCATGATACTAGACATGATAGCAAGGTTGTCGGGACTCACGGAGGTCGACGGATCGATGATTCCTCTCGAAGAACTTGACGACACGACTAAGGACTCGAAGACGGCACGGGGCCGGTTTGTATTGATGTGGTTGTGAACAGTTTTACAATGGTCGAGGGTTTATATTATACCCTGGATGAAATACGAGTCCTAAACAATTACGATTCATATAATAAAATATGGAAAGATACAAATTCTACTCCCGATCTTTTCGGCGTCCTCCATCGTCATGTATCTTCTCATGCAAGCCGGCTTTGCTTGCAACACCCATCTCCCGAATGGAGTCACCGTTTTGTAGAATAGCCGACCGCATAAGCATTCACCAAAACCCTGAGGACCAAATAATCACCTGATTGCTTGCCGAATCCTTTCTTCTCTGCTGGCTGGGTCCACTTGTCATATTCTTGTGCATGGGAAAATCTGGTGTCAACAGCTACGTCGAGAAATCCACAAATACCAATGCTAACAAGTAGCAAATATACCTAGAGAGGTTCCTTGGTCGACTCTAGGGCCAAACGAGAAGTCCGGAAACCAAGCGAAGAAGCCGGGAGAGCAAACGCACTAAAACTCAACAAGCAGCCAACTCGCGGACTGTCCGGGGTTTAGAACGCGGATTATCTGCCCAACGGCGGACTGTCCGGGCTCAGGTGGCGGACTGTCCGCCGGCCAAATGAGCAGAACAGCAACGTTGCTGAACAGCTGCTGGACGCCTCCCGGACTGTCCGCGACTCAGTACGGCGGACTGTCCGCCGGTCAAACCAAGTCAGCACAGCCGAGCCACGCGACTACTGCTCGGTCGGAGTCCGACGCGCGGACTGTCCGCGCCCCCAACGACGGACTGTCCACGGGTGCCCAGTGAGGGCGATTTTGGTCGCCCTCAACTCAAATATCCCCAAATCCAATTCAACTCAAAATCCCTAGTTCCCAAACTTGGAGAAGATGATCACGAGGTAGTTAGGAGACTATCCCCAAGAAATCATCCGCTCAAATCAACTCAATCACCGGGAAATCGAAAGGGAAGGAGTATGAACGAAAAAGCGTCACGAAAACGAAATCAACGCGATCTACTTGTTCGTGAGAGTTAGATGAATTCCTTCAGTGGAAATGATCTCCTAACTATAAAAAACAAGTTGATTCAAGCGGATTTCGAAAAGACGCGGTAGAGAGGGAGATCGAGTGACGGGAAAATCACGGAGAAACGAAGAACGCAAAGAACACGAACAAAATGCGAATCAACACATCGATATGCAACCGTGTGGCTACCACACGCTACAATAGTGAGATTACGGTCTCACTTCCTCAAAATCTCCAGTACACAGAATTATGGTTCTGTGTGGATCTCAGTTGCTACAGCAGGGGATTGGGAGAGCAGGAAAACCTAAAAGGCAAAGAGCAAATGACTGAGATAATTTGGGAGGTGGGTGTCTCCCCCTACTTATCCTAATTCTAATTCCCACTCTACCCCTAGTTATTTACGGAGCGAACCAGCCAAACCCTAAGGCTATCCTGGACCAACTCGAAGATGATGATGATCCAACGGCCACGCCCGCACAATAGGTAGCGTTGCCTCGACGCAACCTCACCGATTGCCGCCACGTGCCGCCACCGCGCTGCTTGTCCTTTTCCTGGACTTCGCCCCCGGTTTTGTGGCCCAAACCGGGAAACCAGCCTTCAAGACCAACCCCCGGTTTTGAGGCCCAAACCGGGAAACCAGCCATCCGTCGCCTGAGTTTTGTGGCTCAAACTCAGAAACCCGCAGCGCCCAGGTTTTGAGGCCCAAACCTGGAAACCGTCCTCAGCCCGAGTTTTGTGGCCCAAACTCGAAAACCATCGGCACCCAGGTTTTGAGGCCCAAACCAGGAAACCGTCCACTGGTGGTTTTTCTGTGGCTCAACCACCAAACTGAGCCGTAGAAGGGATGCACCGCCCGTGCACCCCGTCCACCGACACGTGTTCCCAGGTCCTCGACCCAAGCAACACCATGCCCGCAAGTCGTCGCTCGTCGCTGTCCCAGGCTGTCAGCCACCACAGCTGATCCTCAGGCCACCGGTCCCTCAGTCCAAGCCTCACGTCCGCCCTTCACCGCTCTCGGTCCGTCGGCACGGCACGTCTCTACTTGACCTTCTCCTTGCCTTTGATCATTGTATCCGTGCTCGACACCTGCACAACACAAGCCAAAGAACATGCGCATTATCCCAGTTGACAATCACTCATCACTCGAGACTCGGCATACACCCATGTATCCACATTTACCTATATGTAGCCCTCTGGATCGACATCTGCGACGGGGCAGAGCAAACCAAAACGAGGGCCGAAGAGGCCGTTGAAGGGCCGTCATGTAATCTCCGAATTCGATATGGCTACAGGCCAACCACTAGGACCCCATGCACAGAAATATGTCTTTCACTGTGGGTTCCTTGTGAGAGATCAGATTCCGATAAGTGCCTGTGAATGGAAAGAGAGGCGAAGTGCTCCCGAGATCAGTTATGTCTCCAATCGTGACAAGCAGCTAGTCTGGGAAGACATCGAAGAGCATTTCTCGTTTGACACAAACGATGAGGAGTTGAAGAGGCGAATTCGGGAGTGGACAATGAAGAAGATGGCCATACTTTTTCAGGACTGGAAGAAGAAATTGTACCACAACTTTGTGTTGAAGAACGAGATGCCAGATTTCAACTCTAAGGCATATGTCAAGTTAAGGGCCGATTGGGATGAATTTGTACAGTACAAAAGATCACAAGAGAGCGAGGCTCGTATCAGACTAAACAAATAGAATGCAGCTCAGAAGAAATACCACCATCATTTAGGATCAGGTGGCTATAAGACTGCCCTTCCAAAGTGGGAGGGACAGGAACAAGAGATGCTTGCTAGGGGGTAGTCCCAGAGACAATAAGAAGAAATTGGAGTGAACGGTCCAGGAATTGGTTCTACGCTCATGGGGGAACCATAAACCCTAATGATGGGGAGCTTGATTAGGGCCCGCAAATTTCAAGAGCAGCACAGAGGCTAGTTCAAGCATGAAGTGCGGTGTTGGCTGGCGAGTTCAAGCCCAACAGAGAGAAGGATGAACTCACGTACGCGCTGGAGAATCCTGAGCACGGTGGGCGTACAAGAGGCTTTGGGGCCGTTTCGTGGCTGCATTCCTTCGAAGCGGATCGAGAAAGTTACAGAAGCCGCCAGAGAAAGAAGGACGAGGAGGCAGAGCGGCTCTATGAAGGACCGAAAGTGCTACCAAAAAGCGACCGGAGGGGGGGTGAATGGGAGCTTCAAATTTTCCTTTCGGAAACTTGTTGCTACTATCCCGAGAATCAACCCTAAGAGCAAACCCTAGAGCTCGTAAGTGTCCACGACCCTAGAGATAGGGTGGATGCTTCCAAGAAGCACAGCGAGACACTTCATGACTCTAGAAACCCAACGCAAAAACCAGAAAATCAAAACCAACAACGAACGAACCGCAGACGAAACAGCGCAAACTGCCCTTGACCGAACTCTAGTCAGCGTCCGGTTAGTGAGCACCGGACGCGTCTGGTCAAGCCAAAATGGTTTTGGGAGCTCTCTGTTCCTGACCGGACTCACTGAGTCTGAGCGTCCGGTCAGAAGCCAAGCGTCCGTTCACAAAGGCCAAGCCCGATGAGCAGTAGTAAGAACGAGTCCGGTCAAAAGGCAAATGGTGCGTCCGGTCAGCAATAGAAACTCTACGCGTAACATTCAACCACCGGACGCGTCCGGTCAGCCCGATGCTAGCGTCTGGTCCCCCGGACAGCCCTCTGTTTGTTCACCGATTCGATTCAAACTATCCCAAAACGAAACATCTAGGGTTCAAACTTAGAGAGATGAGTCACAAAGAGGATAGTGAGCTGTCTCTAAGATATCATGGCTCGAACCTATCTCCAACCCGATGAATCGAAGAAATTTGGGGGAAGGGAGAAAAACTCAACTCGAGACGAAAATTGACCGATCTACTAGCTCGTGAGGTTAGAGGAGAATTCCTTCGGTGGAAAGAAGTGCCTCACGATCTAGAACAATTTGGTTCAAACGGATTTGCGAAAGACACACCAAGTAGAGAGATCGATCAACGGGAAAATCGTGGAGAAAAGCAACCCGCGAAGAACACGAACAAAACGCGAATCACAGCCACGAATTTGCAACTGTGTGGCTACCACACGCTACAACAGTGAGATTACGGTCTCACTTCCTCAAAATCTCCAATACACAGAGGTATGGTTCTCTGCGGATCTCAGTTGCTACAGCAGGGGATTGGGAGAGCAGGAAAACCTAGAAGGCAAAGAGCAAAATGACTGAGATGTATTTGGGAGGTGGGTGTCTCCCCCTACTTATCCTAATTCTAATTCCCACTCTACCCCTAACTAATTACAGAGCGAACCAGCTAAACCCTAGGGTTATTCTAGACCAACTCGAAGATAGTGGTGATCCGACGGCCACGCCCGCACAACTGGTAGCGTTGCCTCGACGCAACCTCACCGATTGCCGCCACGTGCCGCCTCCGCTCTGCTTGTCCTTTTCCCGGACTTCGCCCCTGGTTTTGAGGCCCAAACCGGGAAACCAGCCTTCACGACCAACCCCCAGTTTTGAGGCCCAAACCGGGAAACCAGCCGTCCATCGCCTGAGTTTTGTGGCCCAAACTCAGAAACCCGCAGCACCCAGGTTTTGATGCCCAAACCTGGAAACCGTCCTCAGCCCGAGTTTTGTGGCCCAAACTCGGAAACCATCAGTGCCCAGGTTTTGAGGTCCAAACCTGGAAACCATCCACTCGGTGGTTTTTCTGTGGCTCAACCACCAAACCGAGCCGTCGAGGGGATGCACCGCCGGTGCACCCCGTCCACCGACACGTGTCCCCAGGTCCTCGACCCAAGCAACACCGTGTCCGCAAGTCTTCGCTCGTTGCTGTCCCAGGCTGTCAGCCACCACAGCTGATCCTCAGGCCATCGATCCCTCAGTCCAAGCCTCACGTCCGCCCTTCGCCACTCTCGGTCCATCGGCACGGCACGTCTCTACTTGACCTTCACCTTGCCTTTGATCACTGTATCCGTGCTCGACACCTACACAACACAAGCCAAAGAACATGCGCATTATCCCAGTTGACAATCACTCATCACTCAGAGACTCGACATACACCCATGTATCCGCAATCTCCCCCTTGATGAGTGCATTGTCAACTACCAACACAAATCATAATGGAATAGAGGGAGGAAGGAAGAAGAAGAGAGAACTCAACCAAATGACCCAAAAGCATAACAAAGCCGAAGAAGGTCAAGTGGAAAGAGCAAGACAACTTGGTTCCCAAAGACATGGGCAACGGCTCGACGCAACCAAGCAAAGAAAAGCTAACACTCAAGAAGAGGTAGAACAGGCTCAACACCGCTAGCGAGAAAACTTGATACCAATTGAAGGATCAACTGAAATTCAAGCAAAACAGAGCTAGCCCTCAAGAAGAGGCAGGACGGGCTCAACACCGCTAGCGAGGAAGCTCGATACCAACTGAAGAGCATAAAGACAAAGGTGCTAGTTCCTCTAGAAAGAGGCAAAGGCTCAACACAACTAGCTACCAAAAATGCTCCGAACCAACTGTTACCAACTCAAAAACTCCCCCTGTCAATATTTTCTCCCCCTTAGTTGAAAATGCACCATCAAGCAAGTTTCTCCCCCTTGACAGAATAACTTTCCCTTCCAAAATGCATATGAGTCAGAAATGCAAGTTAGCAGCTTCAGGAATATAGTCAATAGAACTAAGAGAAGCTCTACATAGTTCTGATCCAATGACTTAACAACATCCATAAAATGCTAGCAAGGGCTCAAACTGATCACCAAATACGAAATATGAACATATGAGCAAAATGAGCAGATTTTAGCCAAAAAGGTATTCACCATCAAAATAGCACTTAACATGTATAGACAGGAAGTCAAACAAGTGCTATCCATGTATACAAGGTGAACTATCCCTAGCACAGTTCAATCATCATGCTATAGAATGAAACATAGACTTGTGTATCCAAATTTTATCGGAGTTGCAGCGGTTCAATTACACAAGTTCAAATTGCAACATGTGATTGTGAGAGGTTGAAAGCTTGTCATTGCCTAACTTTTCAACTGTGCGAAGCCTATGCAGAAGCAATTAGAAGCTTAAAGCAACAGTTTCGGTCATACACTACATAGCTCAAGTTTAACTCAAAGTGCAATGAGAAACAGTCTCGAAACTGTGATGTGCTGACAAGCAATCCCATCTCGATCTTTCCAATTTACTTAACTTGGTTTAAAATTAAAGCAGAATATGAGCATACCAAGCAAGTGAATGACTCAACACTAGAGACATAGCAACCTAGCATATATGAGAAGCACAAGTGATTTCAACACATTCTACACATGCTAGTTGCATATCTCAATGGTGAACATTTTCAAGTTTTATGTTCATTAATCAAATTCACCATTCATAAAATAGCTCAGCTCACAACATGTATCAGTGATCAGAAAGAGCACAAGCTACAAGCATCATCATAAAGCATCAGAGCATATACTAAATAGAGCATAGTCACATTCTAAAGATAATATACATGAAGCTCTGAATGTAAATATGCAAGATGAAATGCAGAAAAGATACCAATTGAAAGAAAAAGAGTCAGTCTATAATACAAGAACCAAAATGTTTCCCCCATCTAAAAGGGGAAACACACACCAAGCTCACCTCTCAACCTAGCAAAAGTTGATTGGTCCAAAGGCTTGGTGAAAATATCAGCCAACTGATGATGAGTATCGACATGGCGAAGGTCGATATCACCCTTCTCATAGTGGTCTCGCAGAAAATGAAAGCGCACATCAATGTGTTTGGTCTTAGAATGCAGCACGGGGTTCTTAGCAATGCTAATAGCACTCGTGCTGTCACAAAGCAAAGGAACACGAGAAAAGCTCAGACCAAAATCACGCAAAGTGGCCATCATCCAAAGCAATTGAGAACAGCAGCTAGCCGCAGCAACATACTCAGCCTCCGTGGTAGACTAGGCGACACTAGACTGCTTGCGAGAAGACCACGATACAAGAGAAGAACCAGTAAACTGACAAGTCCCAGAAGTGGACTTGCGCTCAATGCGGCAACCAGCAAAATTGGCATCAGAATAACCGCAAAGGGAGAGGGTGGAGGAAGCAGAATACCAAATCCCAAACTCTGGAGTGAAGCATAAGTACCTCATAATGCGCTTGACCGCCTGACGGTGAGAGGTACGCGGCGACGACTGAAATCGCGCGCAAAGACACACCGCGAACTGGATGTCCGGACGTGTCGCCGTCAGGTACAGCAGCGACCCGATCATACTCTGGTACTCCTTCTGGTCCACAGCTTCTCCATCCTTATCCGCATCCAGGGCCGTCGTGGTCGACATGGGTGTTGGAAGAGGCTTGGCCTCACCCATATCGAACTTCTTCAGCAAGTCTTTGGTGTACTTGCCCTGGTGCACAAATGTTCCTTCTCGGGATTGCTTAATTTGCAATCCGAGAAAGAATGTCAGCTCGCCCATCATACTCATCTCGAACTCCCTGCTCATTAAATCTGCAAACTTGGCAACCAAAGCGTGAGAAGAACCACCGAAAATGATATCATCCACGTAAATTTGGACTAAGAGAGTGTCTTTGCCTTGCTTGAGGAGAAAAAGAGTTTTGTCCACACATCCCATTTTAAAACCCTTAGCAAGCAAAAAGGTTTTCAACCTATCATACCAGGCTCTAGGGGCTTGTTTCAAACCATATAAAGCTTTGTGGAGTTTAAAAACATGGTTTGGAAACTTGGGATTTTCAAAACCGGGGGGTTGTTCGACATACACCTCTTCTTCTATGTAGCCATTTAAGAAGGCACTCTTGACATCCATTTGAAAAAGTTTAAACCCTTTGGATGCAGCAAAAGCCAAGAGTATCCTAATAGCCTCCAAACGAGCTACAGGAGCAAAAGTCTCCTCATAGTCTATCCCCTCCTTCTGACTATAACCCTTGGCTACAAGTCTGGCCTTGTTCCACACAATGTGGCCATCCTCTCCTTGTTTGTTTTTGAAAACCCATTTTGTCCCAATAGGATTACACTCAGGAGGAGGTGGAACCAAAACCCAAACCCGATTTCTCTCAAAATTCACTAACTCCTCATGCATGGCATTTACCCAATCTGGATCCGTCAAAGCGTGTCCAACATCTCGGGGTTCAAAATTAGCAACAAATGCAGAATGAGCAAAGTGAGAGATTTGTTGTGACCTTGACCGAGTGACACGTTCGCCGATGCTGCCAATCATCTGTTGAGGCGGGTGCTGACGTTGAATGTGTCGTGGTGCCTCTCGAGCTGAAGAAACCTCCCCCTCAACAGCAGATGGTGCCTCCCCGGGTACAAAAGGTACTGCTCGGGGTGGCGGATCCCACGGGCCCCAAGTCGAAGAAGAGGGATCAGGGTCGTGAGTCGTAGTAGAAGCGGCTCCTTGCGGCACAACAGGTGAAGGTGATGCTGGGTCACCCATGCCTTCAGCATCCTCATCCTCATCATCAAAAAGAGGTTCACCGACCTCATGATCACCTACACGCTCAAAACGAGAAGAAGGACAAACCATGGTCTCGTCGAAGGTGACATCGGATGTCTCCATGACTCGGTTAGTATCAAGGTTAAGTACACGATATGCTCGAGTGTGAGTGCCATAACCCAAAAATACACCGTCAGAAGAACGAGACTCAAACTTGTCCAAGTTGTCTTTCTTGAGTATAAAACAGTGGCAACCAAAAACTCTAAAATAACTCACTTTGGGCTGTTTTCCAAAACGCAACTAATAAGAAGTCTTTTTCAAGAAAGCTCGAAGAAAAATGTGATTGGAGATGTAGCATGCAGTGCTCATAGCCTTGGCCCAATATCGCCTAGGAGTCCTATGCTCATCGAGCATCGTCCTGGCCATCTCAACAAGGGTCCGATTCTTCCTCTCTACAACACCATTCTGTGGCGGTGTGTAGGGGGAAGCAAACTGATGCTTTAAACCCCAAAGAGTCACAAAACTTCTCAAAATCCGAGTTTTTAAACTCGGAACCATTATCACTACGAATAGCACGCATTGAGTTCAAAGGGAACTCATTCTGAAGACGCAAAATCAGATTGCGAGCAAAAGAGAAATTCTCAGTTTTCTCAGCTAAAAAGAAAACACACGAATATCTCGAAAAATCGTCAACAACAACAAGCACATATCACTTACCCCCAACCAAGCTTACCCGAGCCGGACCAACAAGGTCCATGTGCAAAAGCTCTCCAGGGCGCTTAGTCATGACCTGAGTCACTGGATGGTGGGGAGCGGCAACCATCTTCCCATGTCTACAAGAATGGCAAACAAGATCCTTCTCCATGCATAACATGGGCAATCCTCGGATTAGGCCAAGTGAACTAAGCCTTGCAAGCAAGTCGAAGCTCAAATGTCCTAGTCTCCTATGCCACTTCCAAAGATCAGAGGAGGAAGGTCCAGCCACAAGACAATGAGAGACTCCAAACGACTCCGAGAAATTCGCACGAAAGACTTTCCCAAAGGGCGAAATCACACAAACAAGATTGCCCTGAGGATCTAAAATACGACTGAGATTCGGCTTAAAACGAATCTCATAGTCATCATCAAAGAGTTGCAAAACAGAAAGAAGGTTAAAATGCAAGTTAGAAACAAGAGCAACATCGCGCAACACAAAGTGCTCATTAACTCGCACCGACCCACGAGACAACACTTTACCTTTGCTATTGTCGCCGAAGGTGATAAATTCCTTTCCGGCGACTGGACTAAGACTGGAGAACCACTTGGCGTTTCCGGTCATGTGCCTCGAGCAACCGGAATCCACGAACCAGACGTTCTCCAATCATTTTACCTACATCAATAAAAAGACATAGGGTGAGCATACGGTCCAACACTAGGGTTAGTGAAGTAGGAAGAATACCAGTGTTGGGCCGGCTGCTCAAAAGAATGGTTAGCAGAAAAACCATTCCTAGCATGCCTACGGGGAAAGCGATCACCATGCACAGGAAAACGTGGTCCACTAAGGAAAGAGTGTCCATCGCGATACTCAAAACGCAGTGGAGGGAAACGCTCAACAAAGTCACCGCCACGGGGTCTGTATTCTGCAAAGTCAGGACCCTACCGGGCAACACCTCCCTGACGCCTAGGACCTTGAGGTACTGCACCTCTAGGCCTAGCAGCTCTCCTCTGAACATTCGGCACATGCACATCATGGAAATGATGGTACATGTCCGCATTGTTCATCTCCCTGGCACGGCGCGCCTCTCTCTTGCGCCGAAAGCAAAACTCACTCAAGTGTCTTTCTCTCCCACAGTGCTCACAATGGTACCTCACCGCTCTCATAGGGGGTTGTTGGTACTCACGGTAGTGGGTGTGGATCACTTTGCCTTTCTGTGGCATAAGCTCCTTTTGGATGGGTGGCATGGTGTCAAGCTTGTTTTTCAGGTGGTTGGGCTTAGGAGACCATGTCTGTTTCTTGGGTGGAGCTCTCGGGGGTTCAACGAATACCGCATCCTTGGTGTTAGGCTTTAGAGGCTCTTTGGGTGGAATCTTGGTAAGCTTGGGAGTAGTGGTGGAGTTGGGCTTCTCACATGGGTTCAGACTGTTGGTAGTTCTTAGCTTCACTAAAGATAGAGCTAGGCAACTATCCCCCGTAACGGCCTAGAAATGCTTGTTGACACTTGCTAACGTCGTTACTAGGAGTAGACTATGGAATCTATTCCCGGCAACGGTGTCAGAAGTGCGTGTAGCAAGTCCGGTCACTATACCTAAAGGAGTGGAGCTAAAGCAGCTATCTACTAATGCCAAATGGGGTTGTCAATCCCGACACTAGTAGGAGCTAGCTAGAGAGGTTGCAATCTACCAGGAGGAGATTCTGCAAGCGCACAGAACTATCGTACTAGCACTTCGCCTGGGAGTACCAGGTGTCGATTTATTTGATCCCAAGGGAAGGCTAGGGTGGTGTAAGAGTCGAGTCAAGGAGGGGATGAGAGTCGAAGAATAAGAAAAGGGAAAAGGAGAGAAGAGAAGATGAAAGGCTAGAAAGAATATGTGGGTGGATAGGTAATGATGAAATGGATGGTAAGGTAAGGTGGATGGATAGGTAGGTAAAGGGGAATAGGATAACTAATGATAACTAACGAGTAACTACTAACTACGAAGCAAGATAACTACGAAGCAAGATAGGCAAATGACAATAGAGCAACTAAGTTAAGTAAAGTTTTATTCCTATCTTATCAAGTATCGAGGCGTACTAGCCTTTACCACTGACTTAGGTTGAACGCTAGCACAACGAGCCTTACTGTTAAACTGGGCCAACTACGTGGTGGAATTCAAGGTGCACAGGGCTGTCACCACCTGCTTGCTACCACAGCTATCCGGGGGTCCAGCCGTATCTGAAGGTAAGTCTATAACTAAGCACCATGCTTAATTATATTCTAACTATCTCTACCCTAGCTTTGAATAGAGACACCCTTGCGGACGTCAGAGCAAATACTTGACTTAATAAGATAAATACTAAACTAACTAAGCAACCTATTGGCAAAGATCAAACACTAAACTCACTAGAGACTAACTACTATGGCTAAGTGAATTGAACTGTAGGATAGCTAGGCACTCAAGCAATCAATCAAGTATACCACTCAATACTGATAAGTAGAATAAAGTAATACTTGAAATGATGAACTAGAATATAGTAAAGTGCTTGAGTAACAAGAGCAAAACCTGAACTGGAGACGAAGGAAGACTCTTCCCAGCTCCAGGACCGATCACTCACACGCCTCTACTCTTGAGCTAAGCCTTGAGCAGCGCTTCCGCGAGGGCAAAGATGCCTTGCTCTACTAGCTACCTACTTGCCTAAGCTCTCTGAGCTCTCACTTGCTTCTCTTGCTTGTGTTGTGTGTTGCTTGGTTGTGTTTCTTGGTGTTGCTTGTGTGAATGAAGTGATGCCTCAAGGGGGGTATTTATAGCCTTGTGGAGTGAGGGGGGTACTTATAGGGGGCAGCCAACCGACCTAGGGCAAACCCTAGTGGCGGGCGCCAGCCCTAGGTGGCGGCCGCCACCCCCATCACCGTTGGATGCACCGTCATTGCTTCAACGGCATCCAGGAGCTCCAGAGAGGCGGTGGTTAGGTCGGTTGCATGTCCAAGTAACCGCCATTCGGTCTTGATCCACGCCACTTCTTCCTGAGCCCTCCGATGCCACTGACCTAGTGACCAAGGGCCAAGATTTGGCCTTGGGGTGGTCACACGGATCAGTGACGTGGCAAGGGGGGAAGTTGGGCCTCTCCATGTGGCGGGTGCCACCTAGGGGTGGCGGGCGCCACCCCACTAGGGCCCAAATGGGTCCTGGTGAGTGGGCTCGTCCCCTGGTGGGTCCATTCTTCAAATTTGGTCCAAATCCTGCATTCAAATAAAAATCTATGGACATGTGGAATTTGGTTAGTTTGAAACCTATTTGACTACATTTCATGCCTTTTTGGTGAATGTTAGGGTAAAATGTTGATGGTAAAACAGGTGTTTAAGGACCATCAACAAGCTCCCCCAAGCTAACATGTTGCTCGTCCTCGAGCAACAATGCGGTTCAAGCATTAAGCATGAAATAGATAGCAACTTAAGATGTATACAAGTGCATATTGTATAGTGAGAAATAACTTAGTATATATCATTAATCATAGCAATGTGGGGCTTATAGCTTTTCACTTAAAACATGCAAGAGTGAAATAAAGTAGTAGATAGGAAACTTTTATCTTGCTTAGGTTTGACTAGGATTCTGTCTGGAGGTTTTTAAGGTTTTCAAAAGATAAAAACTTGCTTAAGTCCTCCAAGATTCACTCAATCACTCAATGGTGTTTAAATCCTCACTTAGGCCAAAATGTAGCCTCTCCTATTTCTAAAGAATGATATGTGGAGTTATAGGTAGGCTAAGAATCATGAGCAAATTGCCTAATGTTTATTGCTAAGCTAGACACTCAGATCATAAGGAGCAGCAAATCATAAAAATTGATCAAGATGTGCATGTGTGGTTATGTGGAAGTGTATAGAGAGATATTTCATAATCCTTCCTAGTTAATTTCTGGGGTCTAGAGCTAATGATAACTCTCTCTCTCTCTCTTCTTTTTTTTGATACATAGTGAGTAGACAAAAAGATGTGTCCTCACCTTTTCTTAGGACATAGTCCTCTCTTGAACTACTTTGGTCACTCTTTTCTTAGGACATAGTCCTTTCTTGAGCTACTTTGCTCACTTTTTTTATCTCTCTCTCTTTTTTTTAGCTCTAGATTTCCCCAGATATCTATAGGAAAGGATTTTAGAAATGAAAAAGAGGGAAAAAATAGAAATGCTTATTCCCGGTGTAGGAATAGCATAAGGCTAGCAATGGGATGTTTGGCAAGGTATTGCATATCTCTAGTGTAGAGAATGAGCAATTTATTTGGTGGTTGCAAACTTCCGAAGTGGAGAGTAGGCAATTTATGGTGGGTATGTGAATCTTGATTCAAAAGATATGATAAGCTTCTCTACTAAGATCTATGAGGTCTAACAAAGCTCAACATAGACAAAGATCTTTGTGGTTTTGACTAACAAATATTTGGCTGGTGGTGGGATGAGATAAAATCTAGGAGGAACTTTTAGCAAGGTTTTCATAATTTTTAAAAGAAATCCTCCAGATTAGGTCCTAATTTCACCTTAGCAAGTTTAAAGAAGGGAGAATTAGTTCTGGGACATTCCGAAAGGCCTAAATTGGCCGGTGCACACATCCACTTTGAATATTTGCCAGAAGACACTATGGTTTCGTGTAATTGGGCCAATAAACATCGACCCTCATCCAATATGTTTATAAAATAGATATAAAATTATATAAGTGCCAAAAAATTATAATATAATTTTTTCGACACTCTACATGATAAGAACTACATACTAAAAATATTATTTTGCACTAAAATGATAATTTTGCCTCTCTTCATGAATAGACAAAGATAACCATGATTAATTAGTTAATTTATTTGTAATATATTAAAAATACTGACAAAATCACAGAATGCATACGTCACCAAATCTTGTCTATCATAAAAATATCATATCAAAATAACAAAGTTTAATATATCAATTAAGCTCCACAAGAGATAAATCTATAATTTAGTCATGCTAAATATGTCACTATAAACTTTATTATTTTGAGCTAATATTTTTAGCATTATCAAGATTTGTTGATGTACGCATTCTATGATTTGTCCCAAGATTTGTAGTGACCTACAATCATATAAGCAAATTAACCATGGTTATCTTTGTCTATTCATGAAGAGAGGCAAAATGATCATTTTAGTGCAAAATAATATTTTTAGTATGTAGTTCTTATCATGTAGAGTGTCGAAAAAATTATATTATAATTTTTTGGCACTTATATAATTTTATATCTATTTTATAAAAATATTGGATGAGGGTCGATGTCTATTGGCCCAATTACACGAAACCATAGTGTCTTCTGGCAAATATTCAAAGTGGATGTGTGCACCGGCCAATTTAGGCCTTTCGGAATGTCCCAGAGCTAATTCTCCCTTTAAAGAATTACTCCATTTCTTACCAACTTTATTTACTAAGCATGATTTCAGTTAAAGCATGTGCAACCCACAAAAGCTACAACTTAGATAAGACCAGTTATTCAAACCATAACAATAGCATTTGCATGACATATTTCAAATCTTATTCAGGTTTCAACTTGTTTAAGCAGATTTTATCAATTTTATTCATGGAATGGTTACTTAGGCAAGCATATAACATTCAAAAGATATAGAATTTAAGAACTGAATATAAAGTGTAGGCTTGAAACATACCTTATTGGAGCGGGAGTCTCCCCCAAGCTGGCTTCTTGCTTGGTGAAAGATCTTCTTCTTCTCAGTCGGAGCTCTTGTTCTCATTTTATTAAAAGGGAAACTATCCCATTATGATATTTTATTGATCTAGATAAGTTAACATATACCTATGCATATAACTAATGATAACTGGTGATTTTTTTTATATGCATGGCATATGTTATTTATTTGAAAAAGGGAAATTTGAAGGGAAATAAAAATTAAAAGTAAATCCATACCTTAGATCCATGGAATTTCATCCTTTGTCGGGTGGATCTTCTTTGCTTCTTCTTTAAGTTCTTCAACGGGTTCTTCTTCTTTTGGCACCTCTCCTTTGTTATGTGAATTACACAACTCAGGAGAAGGTGGTTCTTCCTTTCTGTTCCACCTTGTTCTTGGGCGCCTCTTCTTGGTACGAACGGGTTTTGCATCCTGCATGTTAGCTGCATATGCGGGACCACGAGAAAAAGAGAATATTTCCTTCCTCCCTCCTAATGTCATTTGCATTATACCACTCCCCACATATATGCAAGCATCAACAGTGCTCAAGAAGGGTCTACCTAAGATTAGAGGCACATCTTTCCTATTTCCCATATCTAGTATTATGAAAACAGCAGGAACATAGGAACCTCTAATATGAACAGGTAAATCATTGACTATTCCTTCTACATAGCAAGTGGATTGATCAGCTAGCACAACATAGGCATATGTGGATGACATGGGTGGAAAGAACGAGTTTTTATAGAAATCTTTAGATAGAATGTTCACACTCGATCCTAAATCACACATGGCATTTTTAAAGATTTCACCAAAGATTGAGCATCTAATTATGGGACTACCAGGATCACCCTTTTTAACAGTCTTGGTTTGATCTTCATAATAGTTAAAATATTTTATTTCAACCATATTTGCAGTTTCCATGTCAGGTTTAGCAGGAATTTTGCCAGGTTCAAAAGATGGTATGATAGCAGCAAGTTGAGCTAATTGAGTTTCTAACCTCTTATTAAAGCTAAGTTGATTTTTCAGAGCAGATGAGAAATCTTCCAATTTAGCATTTATATTCTCAAGGGTTTTATCATTCGACATTAATTTCTTATTCAAAAATTCAGTAGTTCTACCTTGTGAGTAAACTAAATTCTTTAAGAACGAGAAATCATCAGAATTATGAAAATTAGAGCGAGGGAATGAATTGTTACCTTGAGAATTTGCAAGCTGGCTCCATCCTTGATTTTGTTGACGGAAACCGTTGTTGTTGTTGATGAAGTTCAAATCTTCATGTAACTCGGGGCAGTGGTTCCCAGAATGTCCGGTTTCTCCACAGACTTCACAAGTCATGTAGGATTCCAGAGATTGGACACTCTCTTGTTGGTTCATCTTCTCACAGCTGTCCAACTTCTTTGCCAGTAGGTCCATCTTGGCCACGATCATGTCGGACTCCTTAAGGGAATGCATACCTCGCTTACGGGGCTGTAGTCTCTCGTCATTCCATCCTTGGTTCGACACCATCTTCTCTATGAGAGCCTTAGCATCTGCAACATTCAGAGAAAAGAATGCACCGCCGGCGGCGGCATCCAAATGGCTTCTAGAGAGTGGGGTTAGGCCATGGTAGAAGTACTGGATCAATAGCCAGTCCTCCATACCATGGTGCGGACAAGCAGCGACGTACTCTTGCAACCTCTCCCAAGCCTCGGGAATAGATTCCTCGGCTTGTTGCGTAAAGCTGGAGATTTTGTTGCGAAGAGCATTCGTCTTGCCCATCGGAAAGAATTTGGTGAGAAAAGCATTGGAACACTTGTTCCATGTGTCTACAGCGTTGCGATCAGTATAGAACCATTGTTTCGCTTTTCCTAGCAGAGAGAAAGGAAAGAGACGAAGACGGATGGCTTCTTGGGTTATCCCCTTAATGGTGAAGGTGCCGCAAATCTCCAAAAATTGTTGGAGATGAGCATTGGCATCCTCATGGGCTTTGCCACAGAACGGGCTAGCTTGGACCATCGTGATCAGAGCCGGTTTTAACTCAAAATTGAGGTTGGCTTCGATCACGTCTGGTCTTGTCGCTACATTGGCGGCAGAAGGAGCAAAAAATTCACGAATGGTCTTGTTGGCCGTTGTGACGATAGAACGAGATAAGAAAGAAAGAAGTTGACGAAGATGCAGGAAAAAGATAAGAAGGACTAAGAAAAGAAAGAATGGGGTAAGATGGGATTCGCTAAGCGGGAGCTTAAGCGAAGATAAATTTGACATGGACTCAACCGATACACCGATTGCCTTCCCCGGCAACGGCGCCAGAAATGCTTGTTGGTAGTTCTTAGCTTCACTAAAGATAGAGCTAGGCAACTATCCCCGGTAACGGCCCAGAAATGCTTGTTGACACTTGCTAACGTCGTTACTAGGAGTAGACTATGGAATCTATTCCGGGCAATGGTGTCAGAAGTGCATGTAGCAAGTCCGGTCACTATACCTAAAGGAGTGGAGCTAAAGCAGCTATCTACTAATGCCAAATGGGGTTGTCAATCCCGACACTAGTAGGAGCTAGCTAGAGAGGTTGCAATCTACCAGGAGGAGATTCTGCAAGCGCACAGAACTATCGTACTAGCACTTCGCCTGGGAGTACCAGGTGTCGATTTATTTGATCCCAAGGGAAGGCTAGGGTGGTGTAAGAGTCGAGTCAAGGAGGGGATGAGAGTCGAAGAATAAGAAAAGGGAAAAGGAGAGAAGAGAAGATGAAAGGCTAGAAAGAATATGTGGGTGGATAGGTAATGATGAAATGGATGGTAAGGTAAGGTGGATGGATAGGTAGGTAAAGGGGAATAGGATAACTAATGATAACTAACTAGTAACTACTAACTACGAAGCAAGATAACTACGAAGCAAGATAGGCAAATGACAATAGAGCAACTAAGTTAAGTAAAGTTTTATTCCTATTTATCAAGTATCGAGGCATACTAGCCTTTACCACTGACTTAGGTTGAACGCTAGCACAACGAGCCTTACTGTTAAACTGGGCCAACTACGTGGTGGAATTCAAGGTGCACAGGGCTGTCACCACCTGCTTGCTACCACAGTGTCGGGGGAACACCAAAGGGGTACCCGCAATCAACGCAAACAAATAGGTTAAACCTGAAACACCATAAATAACGCACCTAGCAAGTCTAACCTTCTAAAAAACCAACCCCTCGGGCTCCGGTACATAGGCCTCGAGCCCTCCACAGCCATACATTGCTCCTCGAGACCCCACGCGGGAACCTCGAGCCTCTCTGGCGCGACAGCCTGTCCCTCGAGACGCTCCACGGCTCCCTCGAGTGGCACGGGCACCAGATACCAGCCCCATACTGCGTATTTAATGCGTTCACCTACTCCGGTCACGTCTTCTGGTGCACGGCGACGTGCGCCACAGTAAACCGGAGCCACAGTCAAATCTCGCTTTCACCGCAAGCATGGGCAAAAAGGCGCAAGTACAGCACTGTTGGGCCATGCCCTGCACTGCAACACACTCGAGCCTCATCTCGAGGCCTGGGTTCCCGCTGTACGCCCGGGCGTTCTGGGACTTGCCCATACCTGCGGGGGCTCGAGCCCCCCGTAGACGCCACCTCGAGGCCGGCTCCGCGCCCCTCGAGCCCTAACCGCTTTCACGCTATTGGAGGACAGGTACTCCAAGACCCGGAGGGACCCCGCCGCGTCCTGTACATGCCGGAATGGGCGCTGTACGGCCTCCACGTCGCCACGCCTCCACGTCCGCGCCCGGGATGGAGGCCACGCTCCAAGGACGCCTCAACAGCAACGCCCACATCGGCTCCAGTGTCCCCAACAAGACAGGATTCCTACCCTTCGCCATATCGAGCACTGTACATATCATTCCTGTAAAACCCCGGCCTCCTCTTGCTCTATAAAAGGGGACGCCAGGGCCCCTCGCGGGGAAGGTGACACAACTCCGAGAGACAACACGCGAGTCCACACACACGCACACTCGAGTCCGGACTCCGGTCCACGCTCATTGAGCTTGTATTCGCCCCTGTACAAGCACTTAGGTGCAAGTAATACAAGAACCTCCTCCCCCGCTGGACGTAGGGTCTTCTTTGCCCGAACCAGGATAAATCCTTGTGTCATCTTGTATCACCATCCAGGAAGAGAGCACGCGATCATATTACTCGTTGGTGTCGTACCCCCGGGTTCGAAACACCGACAGTTGGCGCGCCAGGTAGGGGTCTTCGCGTGTCCAAGCCGATTTCTCGTTGTTTTCTAGATGGCTTCATCTCCTCCTTCGTTCTCGGCTGGTGCCGTCGTCTGGTTCGGGAGCCTCGAGTTCCTGGCCACCGGCAACGGCAACGAGCTGACCCTGCTCTCCACGGAGAGCCTGAGCGGAGGGCATGTCACGCCACCCCGCGCGGGGGGCGTGGCGCGTCGCCCGCACCACCATGCGACGCCACCTCGTGAGTGGCGCCGTCGTCACCATCGTCGCCGGGCACAGGCGGTGCCCGCGGCGAACACCCACTTCCCCGTGGCCGACATAGAGTCCCCGAGGGGAAACCTGCCCGGCGCGCAGCCGGAGACTTCCAGGACGCATACGCACTCCCCCAGCGAGTTCGCGTTCGTCGCGCGCACGGACCGGGAGCCTGGCCAGAGGCCCCCGAGCCGTGCTCCGTCGACACCACCAGGCCTTCTTCCGCACGGGGTGTACCGCGTCCGACACCAGCGGTTCCCGTTTGGCCTCAACAACTCCGCGGCAGTTCACGCCCACCGCCTCGGCGAGCCCCGTCAGGACTGAGCGGCCGTGGAGCGGGAGGAGCGTCCGGGCGTACTCCTACGAGCCACCACCGACCTGGAGATCGTCTACCCCGTGCACGTCGACCGCGGCCTCTCACGAGCCGTCGAGCCACCTCGTCGAGCCACCTTCGGGGAGTGGTACCGCGAGTTGCAGTCCCGGCACGAGCCAGGGCGGCGCGGCATCAGCAGCTCCGACTCCGATGAGTACGACTACCACGACCCTGACCTCTGGGACCCTACCAGGGAGTGTTTCTAGCTCGAGGGGGTCGTGGACGATGCCGAGGACGACGGCGACGACAACACCAGGCCGGCGCTCAACCTCGAAGAGCCCGGAGACGTGGCTGCGGCAGACGGATCACGCGTTTAGGGGAGCAACGAACCCCCGGCACCGGCTGCACCATCTCAGCACAGCGACGACCGAACGACGCAGCTCGCGCAGCTGCGGGAGGCCATCGCCAAGGCTGAGGAGGATCGACAACGCCTGCTGCAGTTCGAGAAAACCATAGCACAAGAACCAGCCCAGCCTCGAGGCGCCGGTGTTCGTGGCCGAGCTCGAGAGGTCCACCGGCAGATCCTCGAGGATGGGGCGCCAGCATGCCCCGAGGTGCGTTTCCCATGAGCCGGGCAGAACGTGGTGGCGGCGGCGATGCTGCTCCGTGATCTACCCGTCGTCTCCAACCCTGATGCCAGGCGCATGCTTGGGGAAATGAAGAACCTCCTCGAGACAGCCGCTGTGCAGCAGGCCGAGAGCTCAGCCTCGCGGCGGCACGGGGCGGCCTCGTAGAAACCAGCAGACATGCCCCGCAACGAGCGCGAGACGTCCGTTCACCAGCCGGACGCCTCTCGAGCTAGGCCAGTCCGGGAACGGATCGTCGACGCCCGGCCACCTCGAGACCCCAATGACGCCCGCAACGACATCAACCGCCGGCGCAAGGACAAGGGGGGCCAAGAGCGTGGCTATAGCGCCCATCGAGGGGGCCGCTACGACAGTGACGAGGACCGGCAAGTCCTCGAGCCCCCGGGCCCCAGAGTCTTCAGCCGGGCCATCCGCAGCTCAACCCTCCCCGACCGCTTCCGACCATCGACCAACATCGTGAAGTATGACGGGGAGGTCGAGCCCAAGCTCTGGCTCTCGGACTTCCGCCTAGGCTGCCAACTGGGCGGAGCGAAGAACGACGACCGTGTGATCATACGCCAACTCCTACTTTACCTCTCGGACACCGCCCGCCGGTGGCTCGAGGGGCTCCCGCCAGATCGGATCGACGACTGGGCTGACCTAGTCAGGGTCTTCGACGGGAATTTCAAGGGGACTTGCGTGCGCCCAGGCAACCCCTGGGATCTACGGCGTTGCAGGCAGGCAGCGGACGAACCCCTCCACGACTTTGCTCGACGATTCTCGAAGCAGCGCCTCGAGCTCCCCCACGTGCCTGATGAGGACGTCATCTCAGCGTTCCTCGAGGGCACGACATGCCAAGAGCTAGTTCATGAGCTAGGACGCTACCGTCCCAGGACGGTCGAGGACCTGATGGATCGTGTCACCAGCTTTGCCTCAGGCGACGAGGCAGTGGGGGCCTTCTTTGGCCGTTCCACGGACAAAGGTAAGGCGGTGACCGCGCCGGAGGGCTCGAACAAGGGCAACGACGCCAAGAACGACAACAATAACAGCAACAAAAAGAAGAAGAACAAACGCCAAGGTCAGAAGGCGAAGCGCGACGCCAATGACGACGACGACGAAGAGGTGCTCGCAGGCGCCCTCGAGCCTAAGAAGCCCCGAGGCCCCCCTGACGGGGCTGTTTTCGACCAGATGCTCGAGGACCCCTGCACTTATCACAAGGGCCCCGTAAATCACAAGTTAAAGGACTGCCGACTGTTGAAAAGCTTCTACTCCAAGCTCGCCGATAAGAAAGAAGACGCGCCTAAGGGCAAGGACAACGATCGGCGCGGCGGAGGGGACGCGGACGACAACTTCCCCCCGGTGCGCGACTGCTACATGATCTACGGGCGGTCAACCGTCGGGCTCTCAGCTCGAGAAAGAAAGAAGGAGCGCCGGGAGATCTTTGCGCTCTGCCACGACGCCCCCCAGTATCTTGACTGGTATGATGCGCCGATCACGTTCGACCGTGATGACCATCCGGACCGTGTCGTAAACCCGGGGGCGTACCCCCTCGTCGTCAACCCCGTCATAGTCAACGTGCGGTTCTCCAAGGTGTTGATGGATGGGGGCTCGAGCCTCAACATCATATACCTCGAGACCCTCGACCTCCTGGGGATTTCGAGGGACCAGCTCCGACCCAGCGTCGGGGGGTTCCACGGGGTCGTACCGGGGAAGAAGGCGCACCCCCTCGGGCGCATCGACCTACCTGTCTGCTTTGGCACGCCGGCCAACTTCCGACGGGAAACGCTCACCTTCGAGGCGGTAGGGTTCCAAGGGACCTACCACGCCATCATCGGCAGACCAGGCTACGCCAAGTTCATGGCGGTCCCCAACTACACGTACTTGAAGCTCAAGATGCCGGGGCCGAAAGGGGTCATCACCGTCGGCGCCTCCTATGAGCACGCGTACCACTGCGACGTGGAGTGCGTCGAGCGTGGGGAGGCCAATGTCCACCTCGACTCGCTCAAGGCCCTAGCAGCCTTGGCCACCGAAGAGGCCCCTGAAGCAAAGCGCCACGCCGGCACCTTCGAGCCGGCGGAGCACACCAAGCAGATACCCGTCGACCCGACCTCGACCAATGGCAAGACGCTGACCGTCAGTGCCAGCCTCGAGCCTAAATAGGAAGCAGTGCTCGTCGACTTTCTCCACGCGAACATCGACATGTTTGCGTGGGGCCCCTCGGACATGCCGGGCATACCGAGGGAAGTCGCCGAGCACGCCTTGGAGATCCAGGTCAGGTCCAGACCGGTGAAGCAACGCCTGCGCCGCTTCGACGAGGAAAAGCGCAGGATCATCGGTGAGGAGGTGCATAAGCTTTTGGCGGCCGGATTCATCAAGGAGGTATTTCACCCGGAGTGGCTAGCTAACCCTGTACTAGTTAGGAAAAAGAATGGAAAAATGCGGATGTGTGTAGACTACACTGGACTGAATAAAGCGTGTCCAAAGGTTCCATTTCCTTTACCTAGAATTGATCAGATTGTCGATTCCACTGCGGGGTGCGAAGTACTTTCATTTCTCAATGCGTACTCCGGCTACCACCAGATTAAGATGAAAGAATTCGACGAACTCGCTACCTCTTTTGTTACGCCTTTTGGTATGTATTGCTACGTTACAATGCCCTTCGGCCTTCGAAACGCCGGGGCAACGTACCAACGTTGCATGCAGCATATCTTTGGCGAACACATAGGCAAAACCATCGAAGCCTACGTCGATGACATCGTGGTTAAAACCAAGAAAGTCGGGAACCTCATCAGCGATCTCGAGACCACATTCGAGTGCCTCCGGGCCAAGAATGTGAAGCTCAACCCCGAGAAATGTGTCTTTGGTGTGCCCCGGGGCATGCTACTTGGCTACATTGTCTCACAACGGGGGATCGAGGCCAACCCCGAGAAGATCTCAGCAATCACGAGGATGGGCCCAATTCGAGACCTCAAGGGTGTACAGAAAGTGACAGGCTGCCTAGCCGCTCTCAGCAGATTCATCTCGAGGCTAGGGAAAAAGCGCTACCCCTCTACCGCCTGCTGAAGAAGACGGAACGCTTTGCGTGGACTGTCGAAGCCGAGGAGGCCCTAACCAAGTTGAAGGGGTTGCTGACTTCCGCGCCAATCCTCGTGCCACCACGACCAGCCCAGGGTGACGATCCCCCCGAGTCCCTTCTCCTCTATGTGGTCGCAACCACTCAGGTGGTCAGCGCGGTCATAGTCGTCGAAAGGCACGAGGAGGGTCATGCGTTGCCAGTCCAACGGCCGGTATACTTCACCAGTGAGGTACTCTCCGAGGCCAAAGTCCGGTACCCGCACATCCAGAAGCTGCTCTACGGCATCATCATCACGAGGCGCAAGCTCCAGCACTACTTCCTCGCTCATCCCGTAACGGTGGTGTCATCCTTCCCCCTCGGTGAGATCATCAACAATCGAGAGGCCATGGGGCGCATCGCCAAGTGGTCCGCCGAGCTAATGGGGGAGGCCATCACCTACGCCCCGCGAAAAGCTATCAAGTCACAAGCGTTGGCGGACTTCGTTGCTGAATGGACCGACACCCAGCTCCCGCCGGCACAAATCCAAGCCGAGCTCTGGACCATGTACTTCGATGGATCCCTTGTGAAGACAGGGGCAGGCACGGGTCTGCTCTTCATTTCACCCCTCGGAGTCCACATGCGCTACCTGCTACGCTTGTACTTCCCCGCCTCCAACAACGTCGCCGAGTACGAGGCCCTGGTTAATGGGCTGCGCATCGCCCTCGAGCTCGGGGTCCGACGCCTCGACGTTCGAGGGGACTCGCAGCTCGTCGTCAACCAGGTTATGAAGGCTTCAAGCTGCATCGATCCCAAGATGGAGGCATACTGCGGGGAGGTGCGCAAGCTAGAAGATAAGTTCTACGGCCTCGAGCTCAACCACATAGCTCGAAAGTATAACGAGGCCACAGACGAGCTGGCAAAGTTGGCATCTACGCGCGGCACGGTTCCACCAGACGTCTTCTCGAGGGACATTTTCGAGCCATCCGTCAAAATCGGCCCAGGGGTTGGCCCCTCGACGCCACCCCTCGAGCCAGACACGGGGGCTCGACCTTCAACGCCACCCCTCGGGAATGACCCCTCGACATCCGCTGAGGCTGTGACACCCTAGTGTCAAGCACTGCATTAGGCGCTGCAATTAGCTACTAAAGAGCATAAGCAATGCATTGCATCATTTCATGAGCATGAGAGTGTTTTGTCTTGTTTATTTATTTGGATGTGGATTTCTATTGGACTCGGTTGTTTGAGTGGATTTCTGTTTTGGCAAAGAGTTTTATAAAATAGAGAATATTGAGTAGAGTGCTTTTCATGTTGGAGTTTTGACCTAGTTCAGATTAGTTTGTAAATAAAAATAAGTCAAACAAAATGGTTTATACTTTAAAATTGGCTTTGTTTATGTGGAGGATTTAAAAATGGTTTTCAGAAAAAGTGTCCTATATGAAAGTTGTAGAGAAAATTATTTTGAGAAACTTTTATATTTGGGTCAAAACCTAGTTTGGAGTTTTTGAAACTGTTTTTGAGTGGTCAAAGTTTGAAAAGAATTTGGAAAAAGAAAAAGGAAAACGATTTCTTCCACGCCCCACCTTTCAGCCCAACTCGCGCGCGCCGGCCCAGCTCGCCCGCTCGCGTGCGCCGGCCCGCTCCCGCGCTCGCCCGTGCACCCCGCGCCTCTCGCCAGCGCTCGCCCGCGTGCCGCGCGCGCCGCGCGCTGCTGCCGCTGACATGCCGCGCCGTACGCCGGCCGCAACCGCCACGTGGCCACCGCATTCTGCCGAGGATCTTCGCCGGCCACTCCTCGCTCGATCCTCTCTCACCCGAGCACGCAAGCTATCTCCCCCGGCCACTCTCCGCTCGCCTCGCCTGCCGCACCTGCTCGCCGTGCACGGCATCACCGCGCTGCCTCGCCGACCGCGCCGCCGTGGCCCCGCCACGACCACTGGCCGGTCAAGCCGATCAAAACCCCGAGCACTCCTTCACTCCCTCGCTCACCCGCGCACACTACTCGCACTCGCTCTCTCACTCTCGCTCGCATTCTCGCCCGCGCACGAACACGAACCGAGCGCTCCCCGCTCGCCGCGACCACCGCCGCAACCACCCCTCTCCGTTCTGACCTCGTCGGAGCACCTCCCTTCGATTCCCTCCGTACACCGCTCCGCCTACACCGTGCACACGCCGTGCGCACGTTGTCGTCCCTGACCGAGCCCCTTCGCCGCCGGAGGACGAAGCGCCTCTTTCGGTCCGTCAGTCGCCACCGCCGAGCCGCAACGCCGTTCTTCCCCAACCCGAGCTCCACCGACTCTTCTTCTTCATCTTCGAGCTTCACCGAGCCAAGGCAAGGTGAGAACACCACCTAGCTTCAACGCTACCGCTCTCTCCCACATCTTCTTCCCCGGCCGAACGCCATGGCCGTCCGCCGCGGACCTCGCTCGTGGCCAAGCTCCTCTGGAGCCACCCGAGCCAAACCAACCCCGTAGCTTTGCTCCTTAGGGTTCTCTCGAGCTTTTGCCTCCTCCAATTTCTCCGGCCGCCGCCGGAAACGGCGTAGCCGCGCGTTGCCGCCATCACCGTGCGCCGCCACTCGCCGCCGGCATGCTCCGGCCGTGCGCTAGCCAAACCACCTACACCACTCGATGCGCCTCGTCGAGACGAGTTCGCAAGCCTAGCTTAACCGCCGGTGACCTCACCGTCGGCGAGGAATCGACGGTCAAACCTCTCTCCTGTTTTCGTCTCGCCCGAGCCCTCGAGCCAGGCCTCGGACGGGCGTGTGTGTTTTCGTCTCGCCCGAGCCCTCGAGCCAGGCCTCGGACGGGCGTTTGTTTTTCCGTCTCGCCCGAGCCCTCGAGCCAGGCCTCGGACGGGCGAGTGTTTTTCCGTCTCGCCCGAGCCCTCGAGCCAGGCCTCGGACGGGCGTGTGTTTTTCCGTCTCGCCCGAGCCCTCGAGCCAGGCCTCGGACGGGCGTGTGTGTTTCCGTCTCGCCCGAGCCCTCGAGCCAGGCCTCGGACGGGCGTTTGTTTTTCCGTCTCGCCCGAGCCCTCGAGCCAGGCCTCGGACGGGCGAGTGTTTTTCCGTCTCGCCCGAGCCCTCGAGCCAGGCCTCGGACGGGCGTGTGTTTTTCCGTCTCGCCCGAGCCCTCGAGCCAGGCCTCGGACGGGCGTTTGTTGTCCGCCTCGCCCGCGCCTCGAGCAAGGCCTCGAGCAAACCCTCGGGCGCTGTCTCGTTCGAGCCGGGCCTCGAGCGAGCACACCTATTCCGTACGCCGAGTTTTTTCCAGAAAACGTTTTCCAAAATGTTTTTCTATTTCCCGTAAATGCTTGTTTATTTTGTAGATCATGTTTTGTTAGTCCAAATGGAGTTCTTTCAGTTTGGCTAGTTTGTTTATGAGTAGATCTACCCTGGAAAAATATAAAAGTATTTTTGGTATGAGTTAATTTTACTGTTTTCTTTTATTTCAGTTTATATGCTTTTGCTAAGATAAATGGTTATATATGTTTTCTGGTTGAGATAATGCCTGTAAAATTTTGTGTAAGTTTATTATCCTGTTTTATACATGTGAAAAATATTTAATGCACTGTTTATGTAGAAAAAGTTTCTGTTATGGTTAAAAGTCCTTTTTGGCTGATTTCTTTGAATAAAGGTTAAGGTGTTTTATATGTCGAGATAAAATGTGGGAAAATTTGTACAGTCTCTGTTTATAAGGTTCAAGCTAAGAAAAATTAAAGCATGACCTGTTGTGTGGAGAAATCTGAAGTTGCTTTACAAAGGTGCTTTTCTGTGTTTTCCTTTAAAAATTCATGTAAGAAATAATATAATGTTTCTGTTCATGGGACTTTCTTAATAAGCATAAAATATGAAATAGAATCTGGGAAAAATATGAAATAGAGTGGTGCACCCTTTTACAGTAGGATTGTAGTTCAAAGTACCTTTTTGGGCAGTTGCTTGTTATTTTTATATCTGCAGTTCTGTATTTTATTTTTGGCTGAAATTTGTTCAGTGGAGTCCAGCAACTGTTGTTTGCCTTCTGGAATTTTCCTGGATTTTTCTGAGTCTAGAAAAGTGCACTTGCAGTTCAAACCTAAGTTTGTTTTGATTTATTAAATGAGAAATAGGTGAATAAAAGGATTTTGTTTTATGAATTAAATGAGTATTTACCTCAATGGTTCAACAAGTTGGTTTTGTTGGTTTGCAAGAAATGCTCTCTCATACCACACATCTCGCACCCCGCATCTAAATATTTATTATTCGTCGCATGCAATAGGATCGACACTCCCGGAACCCGATCAGGAGCTAGAGGCAAACGCCGAGCAGCAGGTCCCGGAGCTCCAGCAAGCCGAGGAAGTCGACCCCGCCAGCGACACTAACTTGCCCGAGTGCCCCTCCCACGAGGCCTCGGTCTTCACCCAAGGCAAGCCCCGGAGCATTCTAAGTCTCCCAGTATTTACAATTAAAATTACTTGAGTCCTTTTATATTGTGATGCATTAGGTCTAGGAGTTGAATGAATCCTATTTGCTGCATTACCATTCCTTGATGATTGATTAATATCTACCTTGTTATCTTGTTATTGATTTACAATGTAGAATTGCTTAGCCTGCTTAATAAAAGTAGTAGTTAAGGATGTCTCCGTAATACCCTGATGGGTAGTTACCGGATCACGGTTGGCTATATTTGCTATCGTGGAAAAGAACCTGAGTAGTAATGAAATACGGTCAACTGGAAGGCAAGGCACCAAGTTGGAACTTGGGGGCAGTCCGTCCGTTGGATAGTGTAGGTTTGTATCGATGTTGGCCCTCGTTCATTTTTGAACGCGCCCTTTTACTTAGGGATATGTCGGTGCCGTAATCATCGACCCCAAAGCCGGTTAGAAGCTGTTCGGGCCGGTCTCAACCCGTGTCGTGCCCTCTAGTATGGAAATTGCGATCTGCCGCGTGAGGCCATCGCCAGGTTCCAATTGGGCGGTCCGTGCTTGAACCGCGGCGATTACCACCACGAACAAGCGTCGAGCGGTTGCCCAATGCATGGACCCGACGGGGAAAGTGTGGGCTGGTATTAAAGGTCTTTCACCAGCTGGTTTGGAATTCGATTCGAGTCGCCGTCTCCCCCGGTTAGTGGGAAACTATGGCGAGCTTCACCACGATACAACTCCATGTGATATCTAAAGGTTCAACTAAAATGTGGACAAGTCAACTGGATATGGTTATATTATTTATCTGCTAGACTCAAGTGTGTGCAATAGTTCAGGTGCAAACCTAGAAGAAGGAATAGATATAAAAGATGACAGCTCATTAACTTCACTAATACTTCGCTTATCTTAAATTGACCTTTTCGCGAATTCAAGATCCCAGCTCCACCCAAAAAGGCCTTGCATGTCCTTGGTGTCTTTATTTTTAGTTGGACGGGTAAGTCTAGCTGAGTACATTCCAGTACTCAGGGTTTATCCCGTTTGTTGCAGATGGCCAGGTCTACTTCGGTTATTGTAAGCACTGCCTCTACCCAGTGGAAGGTGATGAGGAGTAGGCCCAGGGCAGGGTCGTCCAGAAGCTTTCCCCTTTTCTTTTGCTGGATCGAGACTACTAGTGGCACATTATCTTAAAAAGGGAGGAGTGAGTTATGTCGAGTGGATTTATCAAAACAATGTTTTATTTGGACCACATGTGTGGTGGTCGTGCTTTAAACTATTTCAGCTTCCGCACTTTTAAACTCGGTATTGTAATAACTCCGTTTTAAATTCGCACTCTGATATTTTAAATTCGGTTTTGTTTTCGTTACGATGTATCTTTACGAATGTAATCCTTGAACGATGCGATCCTGTATGATGTATGGTGTTAGAAATCCTTCGAGATTTCCGGACTACCGGGGTTGTATGGGTTCCAGTATCAGTCGAAGTCAGACGGATTTGGCTAAGATAATACTTGAACTCTTATAATCAGGACGGTTCCGCCACAGAGGCGATGCACATCGACGCACCTACCCCTTCGTCATCACGACCCCTCGACTGGCGGACGCCCTTCCTCGACTACCTGATGCAAGGCGTGCTACCAGAAGACAAGACGGAGGTCTGACGCATCGCTCGAAGGGCCAAGACCTACGTCATCTACGGCGATGAATGGGAGTTGTACCATCGAAGCCCATCAGGAATCCTTCAACGTTGCATCCCCCTCGAGGTGGGACGCAGGCTCCTCGACGACATGCACTCGGGGGCTTGCGGCCATCACGCAGCGCCAAGGACCCTGGTAGGGAACGCCTTCCGACAGGGCTTCTACTGGCCAACCGCCATCGGAGACGCCAAGCGCCTGGTCCAAGCTTGCCAAGGGTGTCAGTTTTACGCCAAGCAAACGCACCAGCCCGCGCACGCCCTGCAGATGATCCCCATTACTTGGCCGTTTGCCGTCTGGGGGCTCAACCTCGTGGGTCCCCTCAAGATGACAACCGGAAAGTACACGCATGTGCTCGTGGCCATCGACAAATTCACCAAGTGGATCGAGGCCAAGCCCATAGGCGACCCCACCTCCGAGAAAGCCGTCGAGTTCATCGCGGACATCATGTACCGGTTTGGGGTGCCTAACGTCATCATCACCGACAACGGCACCCAATTCACGGGCAAAAAGTTCACCAACTTCTGCGACGACAACAGTATTCGCGTAACCTGGGCCTCGGTCGCATACCCTCAATGCAACGGGCAGGTCGAGCGCGCCAACGGCATGATACTCCATGGGTTGAAGCCGAGGCTGTTCAAGACCCTCAAAAATTTCGGAAAGGGGTGGGCTGCAGAGCTCCCCTCGGTGCTGTGAGGCCTCAGGACTACGCCGAGTCGAGCCACCGGGTTCACTCCGTTCTTCCTAACCTACGGCGCCGAGGCCGTCTTGCCTACGGACCTCGAGTACGGCTCGCCTCGACTTCGAGCCTACAACGAGCAAACCAGCGACGAAAGGCTCGCCAACGCCAAGGACCAGCTCGAGGAGGCCCGAGACGTGGCGCTCATCAACTCCGCGCGCTACCAGCAAACACTTCGACGCTACCACGACAAGCACGTGCGCAAAAGGGACCTAGCGGTGGGAGACCTCGTGCTTCGACGGCTGCAAGATAATCGAGGGCGCCATAAGCTCACCCCTCCATGGGAGGGCCCATACACCGTAGCTGAGGTGCTCAAGCCAGGAACATACAAGCTCTACGACGACCAAGGCAGGATCTTGGCGAACGCGTGGAACATATCTCAGCTACGTCGCTTCTACCCTTAAAGGCCTCGAGGCCTCATTTATTTTGTTGCTTTGTAGAAACACGCCCAAAATGAATGAACACACTCGTGCATTGTCTTTCATTTTGCTTAGCAACTTAAGGTAGCCTCGACCCTGCTTTGCTCAGGGTCGAGCCTCCCTCGGGGGCTGGCAGGGGGGCTCCCCCCCACACTCCAGAAAAAATGCGTGTTTTCTTTTCAAAAATTCGACCCTCGTCTCAATTCGCACCTCGAGCATATTAGCAGCGTCTAAATCCTTAAATACCCCGAGCCTCCAAGAGTCGTGGGGCGTCGACGTAGACGGCCACCTACGCCCCGGGGCTACGGTACCCTACCTACGCCTCCCCTCGAGGTACTCGTGGCGCGTATCGAAGGAACATAGACCAAGCCGGTTGAAGCTCGAGCTAGCGACAAAGAGAATTGATCGAATAATTTGAAAAGAAAACAGCTTCTTTAAACAAACAAGTCATATATACACATGTTGGCTTCGTCAGACCACAAGTAATGACACAAATTCTTACAAAGGGCCTCGATGCCCAAATTTGACACGCAGGTCTCAATCCTCGTCGGTCTGGTACTCCTCCCCGAGATCTTCCGCGGCGGGCTCGGCCTCGACGTCCGGGCCAGGAGAAGGGGGGCCACCCGCACCGCTGTCCGCCTCCGGAGGTAGCACGTCCTCCTCGAAGAGCTTCGCGAGCGCCGACCCCGGCTTGTCCACCTTCTCGAGGATCAAGTCGACGCGGCGATCGTTCCATTCCTCGTCCCTACCCTCGATCTCAATGAAGCCCTTGGCGACGACATTGACCGGGAAGCGGAAGCTGGAACGGATGGCCGTGAGCGCCTGCTTGACGCCATGGTGGAGAGCGTGCCGGACTCGGTCCCGCGCGGCCGTGTCAAAATAGCATAAGGCGTCGACCAAAGCGTCGCCTCGAGCCACCGCGCTCTCTGCCGCGGCTACCGGAGCGACGCCCCACATAGAGTCAAGCCTGTCGAGGGTGGCGCGTGCTCGTTCTGCCACCATGGTCTCGTCCTGGAGTTGCCCCAGGAGAGCCTGGTTCGTCCCGCGAAGCTCCTCGGCGGTCTTCTCAACCTCTGCGCAACAAACAACAAGGAGTGAGATCGCGGCGTGACAAAAACCTCGAGATCAAAACAAGGCAAGGCATGAAAATTACCTTCGCAGTGCATGCCCAGAGCGGCGAGGTCGCTGGTAAGGCCATCGACGCGCTGATCAAGCCTACGCTTCTCGGACAGCACGTCGCGCTTTTTGGCCCTGAGGTCTTCTACCAGCTTGCCCGTCTCTGCGAGGGCCAGATCCTTCCGGATCACCTCTTGCCGTGCCGCCTCCGCCGCGGATCGGGCGGTGGCGGCCTCGCTCTGGGCATCATCGGCCTCTTTCTTCGCCGCCTCCGCTGCGGATCGGGCGGTGGCGGCTCCGCTTTGGGCGTCAGCAGCTTCCTTCTTCGCCGGCTCCGCTTCCGCCCGGGCGGTGGTGGCCTCGCTTTGGGCAGCGCCGACCTCCTTCCTCGACACTTCCAGAGTGGTGGCGGCCTCCTCCTTAGCTCGGGCGGCCTCCCCTCGAACCGCCTGGGCCTCTACCTGCGCTTCGTTGAGCCGGCTCGCCATTTGGGCATTCCGGCTCAGCTCAGCGCGGAGATCCTGGAGCTCCGCCTCCGCCCTAGCTAGGGCAGCCGCCGCCCACGCGGACCTGTCCATCTCCTCCGAGAAGGACCGCTCCGCCTCCGCCATGAGCTCGACCATCTCTCTGAAGATGGACCGCGCCTCCCGCGGGGCCCCCTGTTGGGCTGATCGCTCGACGGGGACCATGGCTCGGGGCGAGCTCGACGCGTAAGGAAATGGCCACACCGGTCGATCGACCTCGATGAGGGGCAGGCCCTCCTCCTTCGGCTCGAGCGGTGCCGGCTGCGGCCCACCAACCGGTGGCACAGGCTGCGGCTCCCTCCGCCTCTCCTCTGTCTCCGCCCGCTGCTCTGTATCCTCCTGGGGCGACGGCGCGGCCTCGCGTGGGGACAGGGACCCGAGCGGTAGCGGATCACTCGAGGGGTGGCTCGCCCCCAAGCTCTCCACCCTTGCCGAGTCCTCTGGCGTCTTGTCGCCCCTGACCGGGGCCTCGAGCTCTTCTTGCCGCGTTGGGCCCTCGACCGGAGGCGGCACCCGCTCCAGCTCGTCCAAGAGCTCCTCCACCGCCGGCACCAACACCTCTCCCTCTTGCCCCTCCGCCGTGGGCCGACTCTCGTCGACTGGGGTCTCGGGGGCCGCTGACCCCCCGGCCTCAGACACCGACGGAGCCACGCCTATCTCCGGTGCCCCCCCCCCAAATGGTTGTCACGACGGGGGGAGAAGCGGCCCCCTCGGTAGGTACCACCGGAGCAGGAAGAGGCGGTGTCGCGGCGGACGCGGTGACGGCAGGATCGATGCCAGAAGCTGCGGTCCCTGCTGAAAAAGATAACGACGTCGTCAGAGTCAGGAAGATGCCTCGACCTCCGTGGTCGATGGCGGCGACCTCACCAAGATCCGCGGCGGCCATCTGACTTCCCTGAGCCATGGCCGCTCGGGCCTTTGCCAGCCAAGCGGCCTCCCGAGCAAAGGAAGAAGCCGTACCTCGAGGTGCCTGTTCCACAGCAGAGCTTGAGGTCTTTGTCCGCTTGGACGCTGCGAGGTCCACCTCCGGCCAGGAGCGCTTTCCCCTAAAAAAACCATAGACGGTGCGCATCACAAAAGATAAAAGGAAAGGGGGGAGTAAAACCTCACTACCAGCAAAATTGAAAAACGCTACTTACCCAAAGTGACGGCGCGCCTTCTTCCCCGGACTGCCGGATTCACCCGGGGGCTTCGAGCCCGATCTACGGCTCGAGCCATGCTCCTGGGCCGTCTCTGTGTGGCTCGATCGGGGGGAAGGCTCCCGGTGCTTCCCGAGGCTCGACCTCGATGGGGAGCCCTCCTTCTGCCTCTTATCTCTGGGGGGCGACCGCGCCTCCTTCGAGCGGTCATCTCGACGCCTTTCCCGGTGCGGGCTCCGAGACCTACTCCGGCGCTCGAGCCGGCGGTCGCGCCTCCCCACATTTGCCTCCTTCTCCCGGCGGTGGTGCGGCGACGGACTCCGGGGTCGGTCGCGACTCTGGTCGCGAGACGGCCGGGGACTCCCCCCGCGACGGTCATGATGACGGGGGCTCGGCGCCCTCTCATGCTGCCCGCTCCTCCGCGGGCTCGACGACGCCCTCGACGCCTCATGGCGGACGGCCCGGGCATCCCCTCCGGCGTGATGGTCACTCCTCGAGGTCCGGCCCTTCTCGAGACCCTCCGCTTGGGTCGATGTGGCCGAAGCCTCCTTCTGTGCCGCGGCGACGGCGCCCCGGGTCCGAGGCTTCTTTGCGACCGGGGGCACGTTCGGCACGGAGCTCGACAGGCCTTGAGCCCCCGACGGGGCAGGGCTCGGCGCTGCCTTCCGCGGCTGCGTCCCGCGCGATCCCTTCGCCGGGGGGACCTCCAGTATACCCTCCTGCACAGAGGAGCGATCAGCCCCGACGTCGACGACCCCCGCGCACCTCAGACGCGCATCCATGCCCTCGTCGTCACTCTCCTCCTCATCATCACTCTCCTCCTTCGAGCTCGAGGAGCTCAGCTCGGGGGACCCATCTCCAGGCTGCCGGTTGCGACGAGCCTTCGCCAGCCTCTCCTCCCGAGCCGAGCGACGCAAGTTTTTGTTTTTCTCTTTCTTCTTTCTGGCATCCTTGCTCTCCTTATCTTTCTGAGCAGAGAGGTGCCTCACCTGGGTATCCGCGGCGTCCTCCCTCACCGGGGGCCTCGACGCACGACAAGTAAACGCCCCCTGCAAAAAAGAAGAAGCGTGACGAGACAAACCACAAGAAGGATGTGCCAGGTTCGGAGAAAGAGAAAGGGGGAGGAGGCTCGGGATAGCTTAGCTCGAGGGGGGCTTACCAGGTCTAGACACCCCTTGTCGGGTGCCATGGCGATCAGGTTGGTGTCCTCGGGGATAAACGACCCTTGGATCGTGATCGACACCCGGGAGACGCCCTCGCTCCGAGGCAGCCTCTCCTCGGCCATCCTCGACTGATTTAGCGCCTCGAGCTGGGCCTTCGGCCCCATCTCGTGCATAAGAAGGGGGCGGTCCGCCAGCGGAAGAACCCTTCGCTGATGGAACGCCCAGATGACCGCTTGAACGGTCAAATTCTTCTCATCCACTAGCATTCTCATCATCTTCATCAGCGGTACCAGGTGGCGTTGCCTGTCCGCCGCGATGCCCCAGGTCCACTTCTCCGGGCGTTGAGTGAGGACCCTGCCGGTGTACTGCGGAAGGAGACCACCTTCATTCCGCAGATAGAACCAGTGGTCGTCCCACCCGGCCTGGTTGGTGGAAAGCTTGTACCGCAGGTATTCGCGGGGGAGATTGGCCGATGAGGTCCCAGTCCTCGCAGTGACGGTGAGGGAGCCCATGCGCACGAGCCGCCTCCCGCTGGGCTTCAAGGCCTTGATGAAGAGCTCACCCCGGAAGAGATGGACGAACATCCGCTCCAACTTCACGTCCGCTGCCCTGGCGCCACGATCTCCACTCCCTGACGGTTTCTGCCTAAAAAGGCGCGCCCAACGGGCAGAAGGATTCCAAACGACGGAGGCTTCTTCAGGAAGGTAAAAACGGGCCCCGGCCCTAAGTCTCGAAGCAGCGAAGGCTGGCCCTCGAAGAGGGTTCGACAGCCGGCTTCGAGCACCCGAGTCAGGGACACCAAGGGGCGCCACTCGCAGCATCGCTCGAGGGCCAAGCCCTCGAGGCCCCTCACGTGTATCCAAGGCGGGGAGCTCGACATGCAGTGAGATCCCCTCGGAGGGAGGCATCGAGCCACCGGGTCCTATCGAATGGACCCGGCACTCCTGCAGACTGAGCACCCATGCTTTATGAGATCGCCTCCGGGCTACAGTCGACCCCTATCGAACGGAGCATGAGGTCTCACTTGGATTCCCCCGTTACCAGCTCACCGGGAACCTCGATACTCGCCTGCTCGTGGTAGTACGAGGCATCCCCCCTCGCATTCGACCGAAAGGACTCGTGGGATGACAAGCCAGGGCAATCGACGTGCCGGATAGCTCGAAGAGCCGGCCGGTCGGTTCAGCCTGGCACCTCTAGACGAAAGAGGGTCTAAAAAACTCGGGGGCTCGACACTCCCGAACCTAAAAAACGCAACTAACACTCACACTCGTAAAAAGCCCACGAGGGAGTTCCAACCACTACCCCGCGGCCTCGGGGGCTACACCCGCGGGTGTCGCTCGCACAACACCCACGGAATCAAAACGGCTAAACCCTCGAGACCAGTTAGCTAACTCTCAAGATCCCAGTCGGGAGCCCCTGCTCGAGTGCCAGCACTCGAACAAGGGCTCGGGGGCTACTGTCGGGGGAACACCAAAGGGGTACCCCCAATCAACGCAAACAAATAGGTTAAACCTGAAACACCATTAAATAACGCACCTAGCAAGTCTAACCTTCTAAAAAAACCAACCCCTCGGGCTCCGGTACTTAGGCCTCGAGCCCTCCACAGCCATACATTGCTCCTCGAGACCCCACGCGGGAACCTCGAGCCTCTCTGGCGCGACAGCCTGTCCCTCGAGACGCTCCACGGCTCCCTTGAGTGGCACGGGCACCAGATACCAGCCCCATACTGCGTATTTAATGCGTTCACCTACTCCGGTCACGTCTTCTGGTGCACGACGACGTGCGCCACAGTAAACCGGAGCCACAATCAAATCTCGCTTTCACCGCAAGCATGAGCAAAAAGGCGCAAGTACACCACTGTTGGGCCATGCCCTGCACTGCAGCACACTCGAGCCTCATCTCGAGGCCTAGGTTCCCGCTGTACGCCCGGGCGTTCCGGGACTTGCCCATACCTGCGGGGGCTCAAGCCCCCCGTAGACGCCACCTCGAGGCCGGCTCCGCGCCCCTCGAGCCCTAACCGCTTTCACGCTATTGGAGGACAGGTACCCCAAGACCCGGAGGGACCCCGCCGCATCCTGTACATGCCGGAATGGGCGCTGTACGGCCTCCACGTCGCCACGCCTCCATGTCCGCGCCCGGGATGGAGGCCACGCTCCAAGGACGCCTCAACAGCAACGCCCACATCGGCTCCAGTGGCCCCGACAAGATAGGATTCCTACCCTTCGCCATATCGAGCACTGTACATATCATTCCTGTAAAACCCCGGCCTCCTCTTGCTCTATAAAAGGGGACGCCAGGGCCCCTCGCGGGGAAGGTGACACAACTCCGAGAGACAACACGCGAGTCCACACACACGCACACTCGAGTCCGGACTCCGGTCCACGCTCATTGAGCTTGTATTCGCCCCTGTACAAGCACTTAGGTGCAAGTAATACAAGAACCTCCTCCCCCGCTGGACGTAGGGTCTTCTTTGCCCGAACCAGAATAAATCCTTGTGTCATCTTGTATCACCATCCAGGAAGAGAGCACGTGATCATATTACTCGTTGGTGTCGTACCCCCGGGTTCGAAACACTGACACACAGCTATCCGGGGGTCCAGCCGTATCTGAAGGTAAGTCTATAACTAAGCACCATGCTTAATTATATTCTAACTATCTCTACCCTAGCTTTGAATAGAGACACCCTTGCGGACGTCAGAGCAAATACTTGACTTAACAAGATAAATACTAAACTAACTAAGCAACCTATTGGCAAAGATCAAACACTAAGCTCACTAGAGATTAACTACTATGGCTAAATGAATTGAACTGTAGGATAGCTAGGCACTCAAGCAATCAATCAAGTATACCACTCAATACTGATAAGTAGAATAAAGTAATACTTGAAATGATGAACTAGAATATAGTAAAGTGCTTGAGTAACAAGAGCAAAACCTGAACTGGAGACGAAGGAAGACTCTTCCCAGCTCCAGGACCGATCACTCGCACGCCTCTACTCTTGAGCTAAGCCTTGAGCAGCGCTTCCGCGAGGGCAAAGATGCCTTGCTCTACTAGCTACCTACTTGCCTAAGCTCTCTGAGCTCTCACTTGCTTCTCTTGCTTGTGTTGTGTGTTGCTTGGTTGTGTTTCTTGGTGTTGCTTGTGTGAATGAAGTGATGCCTCAAGGGGGGGTATTTATAGCCTTGTATAGTGAGGGGGGTACTTATAGGGGGCAGCCAACCGACCTAGGGCAAACCCTAGTGGCGGGCGCCAGCCCTAGGTGGCGGCCGCCACCCCCATCACCGTTGGATGCACCGCCATTGCTTCAACGGCATCCAGGAGCTCCAGAGAGGCGGTGGTTAGGTCGGTTGCATGTCCAAGTAACCGCCATTCGGTCTTGATCCACGCCACTTCTTCCTGAGCCCTCTGATGCCACTGACCTAGTGACAAAGGGCCAAGATTTGGTCTTGGGGTGGTCACACGGATCAGTGTCGTGGCAAGGGGGGAAGTTGGGCCTCTCCATGTGGCGGGCGCCACCTAGGGGTGGCGGGCGCCACCCCACTAGGGCCCAAATGGGTCCTGGTGAGTGGGCTCGTCCCCTGGTGGGTCCATTCTCCAAATTTGGTCCAAATCCTGCATTCAAATAAAAATCTATGGACATGTGGAATTTGGTTAGTTTGAAACCTATTTGACTACATTTCATGCCTTTTTGGTGAATGTTAGGGTAAAATGTTGATGGTAAAACAGGTGTTTAAGGATCATCAACACAGACCACTCGACTCTCCAATCTTGCCAAAAGATGAAGCGCACTCAACACCCTCAGCAAAACCTACACCTGGACCTCCAGAAGCACGCTTGAATTGAGAGATCATCATCCTCAGCTGCGGCTCACCACTAGACACCCATGACAAGATGGTCCGAAGGTATGTGTTTTCCTCCTCGGTTTGCATCTTGTCATGCTTCACGTTGGCTATCTCCATCTCTAAGCCCTCACACAAAACACACCTAGCCACACAAGTGCTATCCAAGCTAGCCTTCTCAAGAGACACAATCTTGGCATTCTTCTCTGCCAACTCAGATTGCAAGCCTGCACAGGACTTGCACGCACCCAACAATGAGGATCTAGCCTTAAGCTCATCCACCTCTCCGACCAACACAGCATACTTACTTCTCAAAGTGAGAAGGTCAGTCATGTGTGTGGTGCACATCTCACACTCCTCCTCCTCGGTGACAACAACGGTGGACTTGACAGATTCAAGTTCCTTCACTGTATCCTCCCACTTCTGCCTAAACTCCTTCCTCTCTCTAGCAGCGCGCCTAAGCAACTTGTCTTGACTAAGGAGAGCGGCAGTAAGTTTCTCGACCTCAGCAGAAAGCTCATCGGGGGTCTGAGATACCTAGGAGGTGTCGTCGTCGTCGTTCCGAGGGATGTCCTCCAGCTCGCCGTCCACCTCCTTGCCGAGGGCCATGGTGCAGAAGCCCTCGTCATCGGCGAAGAAGCAGAGGCCGTTCAGCTTGTCCTCGATCCTCTTATTCTTCTCGGACTCGTCATCGCTTGAGACAGCGGAGTCGTCATCCGAGCCGTCGATGTCGCTGAGCGTGGCGAAGAAAGCATGCTGCTCAGCCTGGGCCTTCTCCAAGTACTTCTTCTTGATGTACTCCTTGTCGAAGCCGCTCTTCCGCTTGTGCTTCGCGGGGACGTACTTCTCATTGCGCTTGCTGTAGTCGTACTTGTGCCCATGATCGCCATTCCCAGATGTGTGCTTGTTCTTCTTGGGACAGTTGGCAATGAAGTGGTCGGGGTCGCCGCACTCAAAGCATCCTGAGCGTCCTCCTCCACGGCGACGGTTCATGCGGTTGTTGTGAAACCGCGAGAACCGGTTGGCGAGCAAAGCCAACTCGTCGTCTCCCATGAACTCCAGCTGCTCCTCTGTGACAGAAAGAAGTGAAGAAAGTGCAAATCCTCCAGAGGGGTTAGCAGAAGAGCCAGAAACCAAAGCCATAGTTGGGCCAGAAGGATTTTCATAAGAAGCACTCGACATGGCGTCAGTCTCACTAGACTTGAGCTTACTAAAGAGCTCGTCGCATGTGAGGGTCTCATAGTTAGACGATTCAATAATCGTCTGGACCTTTGAGTCCCACACCGACTGATCGAGAGTATGCAAAAGCTTCAAAGCTCTCTCATGATCGTCGAAAGGCAACGGCTCCTTGTTAGCCCTCATCTTGTTGACAATGACCTGAAAGCGAGCGAATAAACTTTCTATGCTCTCGCCAGGCATGTGTCGAAAGTTCTCATACTCCCGCTTGTGCGACTCATAGAGACGGGATTTGACTTGAGTGGTTCCCTCATGGAAGCGCATGAGGGTCGCCCAAATCTCACGAGTCGTGGGGAGGTGAGAAACGTGATCAAACTCGGACATGCTCAAACAGGAGAAAAGAGTGTTACGCGCTCGGCTATTGGCATCGTGCTCATCCATCTGAAGCTAAGTAACACGAGCAGCCAAGACAACATAATCGGCCTTGTTGCAAATCTCCCAAACAGAAGAGCCCATGCTCTGGAGATAGGCCGACATGCGTATCTTCCAATACGCATAGTTCGTCCCATCGAAAAACGGCAGTTTGCCCACGCCACGATCCATGTCGCCTTCTGTGGATCTGGAACCGGCTAAGGTGGAAGATCCTTAACCTTCTCCGATACCAATTGAAGGACCGAAAGTGCTACCAGAAAGCGACCAGAGGGGGGGTGAATGAGAGCTCCAAATTTTCCTTTCGGAAACTTGTTGCTACTGTCCCGAGAATCAACCCTAAGAGCAAACCCTAGAGCTCGTAAGTGTCCACGACCCTAGAGATAGGGTGGATGCTTCCAAGAAGCACAGCGAGACACTTCACGACTCTAGAAACCCAACACAAAAACCGGAAATCAAAACCAACAACGAACGAACGAACCACAGACGAAACAGCGCAAACTGCCCTTGACCGGACTCTGGTCAGCGTCCGGTCAGTGAGCACCGGACTCGTCCGGTCAGTGAGCACCGGACGCGTCCGGTCAAGCCAAAATGGTTTTGGGAGCTCTCTGTTCCTGACCGGACTCACTGAGTCTGAGTGTCCAGTCAGAAGCCAAGCGTCCGGTCACAAAGGCCAAGCCTGATGAGCAGTAGTAAGGACGAGTCCGGTCAAAAGGCAAATGGTGCGTCCGGTCAGCTATAGAAACTCTACGCGTAACATTCAACCACCGGACGCGTCCGGTCAGCCCGATGCTAGCGTCCAGTCCCCCGGACAGCCCTCTGTTTGTTCACCGATTCGATTCAAACTCTCCCAAAATGAAACCTCTAGGGTTCAAACTTGGAGAGATGAGTCACAAAGAGGATAGTGAGCTATCTCTAAGAGATCATGGCTCGAACCTATCTCCAAACCGATGAATCGAAGAAATTCGGGGGAAGGGAGAAAAAGTCAACTCGAGATGAAAATCGACCAATCTACTAGCTCGTGAGGTTAGAGGAGAATTCCTTCGGTGGAAAGAAGTGACTCACGATCTAGAACAATTTGGTTCAAACGGATTTGCGAAAGACACACCAAGTAGAGAGATCGATCAATGGGAAAATCATGGAGAAAAGCAACCCGCGAAGAACATGAACAAAACGCGAATCACAGCCACAAATTTGCAACTGTGTGGCTACCACACACTACAACAGTGAGATTACGGTCTCACTTCCTCAAAATCTCCAATACACAGAGGTATGGTTCTCTGCGGATCTCAGTTGCTACAGCAGGGAATTGGGAGAGCAGGAAAACCTAGAAGGCAAAGAGCAAAATGACTGAGATGTATTTGGGAGGTGGGTGTCTCCCCCTACTTATCCTAATTCTAATTCCCACTCTACCCCTAACTAATTACAGAGCGAACCAGCTAAACCCTAGGGTTATTCTGGACCAACTCAAAGATAATGGTGATCCGACGGCCACGCCCGCACAACTGGTAGCGTTGCCTCGACGCAACCTCACCGATTGCCGCCACGTGCCGCCTCCGCTCTGCTTGTCCTTTTCCCGGACTTCGCCCCCGGTTTTGAGGCCCAAACCGGGAAACCAGCCCTCACGACCAACCCCCGGTTTTGAGGCCCAAACCGGGAAACCAGCCGTCCATCGCCTGAGTTTTGTGGCCCAAACTCAGAAACCCGCAGCACCCAGGTTTTGAGGCCCAAACCTGGAAACCGTCCTCAGCCCCAGTTTTGTGGCCCAAACTCGGAAACCATCAGTGCCCAGGTTTTGAGGCCCAAACCTGGAAACCGTCCACTCGGTGGTTTTTCTGTGGCTCAACCACCAAACCGAGCCGTCGAGGGGATGCACCGCCCGTGCACCCCGTCCACCGACACGTGTCCCCAGGTCCTCGACCCAAGCAACACCGTGTCCGCAAGTCTTCGCTCGTTGTTGTCCCAGGCTGTCAGCCACCACAGCTGATCCTCAGGCCATTGGTCCCTCAGTCCAAGCCTCACGTCCGCCCTTCGCCACTCTCGGTCCATCGGCACGGCACGTCTCTACTTGACCTTCACCTTGTCTTTGATCACTGTATCCGTGCTCGACACCTCCACAACACAAGCCAAAGAACATGCGCATTATCCCAGTTGACAATCACTCATCACTCAAAGACTCGGCATACACCCATGTATCCGCACTCTACAAGTTGGAGGAGTATGTTCTTCAAACACAAGAGCGTGACAAATCTCGTGAAGAATGGATGCAGGAGGAAATCAAAAGGCAAGTGCAAGCGGCACTTAGTCAAATGACGAGTGGGCAAGGTACATCATCACAACAGCCTCAAGCGAACATTAGCCTCCCAGGTCAGATGAAAAGCAGCTGCGCCTCCACGGAAGTACCAACCATTCAAGATAACTCCAAGCTACGCTTCCCCGTGGATGACGTTAAAAAACCTTTTACTACTTGTGCGCTGCACATTCCAGATGGAAATGCCACGAAAAAGGTGGCTGTCGGTGTTGTAAACCCTATCGAACGCACAAGAACACCAAGAATCCATGGTCAACCAGTGTCAGCCGGATACGCTAGCGTCTCGGTGGATAGGGTTGAGACAGGTTGTGGCAGCGTGGCACTGGAAATCGAAGGGGGAGATGGGGAGAAGACTTTAGGTGAAGCGGAGAAGACATTTATTTGTTGGCGCAAGCGCTTCATTATTATTCCTGGAGTGTCACCGCCGCAACCTCCTCCTACTGATCAAGATCCTCACCATAGGTAGTGTGCGCGTGAACGAGAAACAATTTTTATTACACTAACTTCCTATGTGTATATATTAATTGGATGCTCACATCATTCGTTGTTTTGCGTAGTAGGAACTATAGTCCAGTTCGTCATTATTCCCCAGCGCATCATAGTAATGCGGGCGGTGACGATGTGTTGGAGGACACGGCTTCAACCCCATCTCCTGCACAAAGATCTCCACCGCGGGCTCCAACACCGCCACCGGCCCCACCATCTCCTCCACCGTGGGCTCCAACGCCACAACCTCCACCGCGGGCTCCAACACCGCCACCGGCCCCACCATCTCCTCCACAGCGGGCTCCAACACCCCCACCTCCACCGCGCGGCCCTAAGAAGCTGTCCGCCGCCACAAAACCGAAGGCCCCACCTCCAAAGAAGAAGGCTCCTGCATCAGGAAAAAAAGCCCAGGAGAAATTAGCTTATGAACAGACTGATGAGGAGTTAGAAATTTCGGTGAAAAAAGATGTGCGAATTTTTTTAGAGGAATCAAAGGCCGCTGCTAAAGCGAAGAGAAACCCAGAGAAGCCTTACCTCTTGTTAAACCCACAGGAGTTAACGAAAAGGGTGGACCAACATGGTATCAAGATGTGTGAAGCCCGAAAGGGTCTGCGAAAATCAGACTACGAACACTCTCTAATCAAGTCTGCAAAAGAACAACAATCCAGCAAGAAGAAAGTGGGAAAGGGTGTTCCACAGCTCGGGGAAACATCAAGACCTTTGTCCCCGTTATTTGTGGAAAATCAGTATGGTTCAAACATGGGCAGAATACAGAGGAAATCTGGAGAGACCAGTAGTTTGTCTGAGATAGACTCAATGGAAAAAAATTTCATTGACAGCGGTCTCCCGTACGACACGATTGCCAATATTGCTACTGGGCTGGAGTTTCCACGAGCGGAAGTAGTTGATGAATGGAGGAGAAATTTTGCACCGGACAGGAGTCTAATGAACCTCAATCACTTACATGTACTTGGTACACAGATGTTTGCAATCAACAAATGGTGCATGGAGGCTTCTAAAGACGGTGATGTCAATTGGATTTCTGTCCGAATTCGGAACCATCACTACTTCCGTGGTGATGACCTAATCTTAGTCCAGATGGAGGAATTACACCAGCTATGTCATATGGACGCACTGGACAAATCGCTCCTTAGCAGCTATTGTTTGTAAGTGTTTCTTTTATAGTTTTTATTGAACTCTCTAGTATGTGTATATAGTACGTAGTATCGACTCGACTCGATATTTTGCAGGTGTCAAATGACTCAGCTCAGAGATAAACATGACAATTCTGTTGGGTTTGTTGATCCATATGTTGTTTTCATGGCTCCAAACCCTTCAGCGACTTGGGCGATGAGTCGTGTACGAATCTCATGAGGTTCTTCGTGAACCAAAAAAATAGAGAAAGAATTCTCTTCCCATACAACTTTAAGTGCGTGAGACATATATAGTTAATAATAAGTATGTGCACATTTTATTTTACTTAACCCTAATAATATATATATATATGAATCATGTGTATGAACAGCTATTACTGGATACTGATGGTCATCGATCTCAAACACAGCAATGTGTTAATCTATGACTCGTTGAGCAAACCACAAAAAGATTACCAAGATATGATAGACATCCTCCAAAGGTAATTTTTCGATCCCTAATTTGCATGCTTAAAGTATAGACTAAGCTTGTATATATGTATACTAATTAAATAATGATCCAACTATTAATGTTTCATTGGCCGGATTAGGGTTTGGGAAAAATTCATTGCTCGGGAACATATGAGTCAGTGCAAGGCCCCACTTACAATAAAGCCATGACTACCAGTAAGTTTACACCTTCGTCAATGTACGTGTATCTTTATTATATCATGTCATATATCATATCTTTATTACGAGATGAATCTTTTCATTCTACAGTGGATTTTGAGACAAAACAGGGTACCAACTTATGCGGATTCTATGTTTGTGAGTACATGATGATAGAATCAAATAGAATTCCTGAAGAAATCATCAAAGTACGTAACATGTTTCTTTTCATTTTTTATAGACTTAATATTGATAATAAAGATATAACTAATATCTTCTTTAATTCCAATTGAAGACTGACTGGTTGAAGCAAAAAAGTGATGCTACAAGGCCAATTGAAAGCAATACAAGAGACAATAACATGATTTCTTCGGGAACAAGTCATAAATCCAAACGGCGAGTTCTACTATAATACCAACGAGTCGTCGATTTCAAACAATGATGATCATTTGTATGTCCTGTAGATCTTTAGATGAGTACAACTTTATAGTACTAACTTTGGAGTACAACTTGTGTAGATTATAATTGTACAATTTGGAGTACAACTTTATATTTGGACAACTTCTATATGTATATTGCTTATAATTTTATATATATATATATATATATAGTTCAATTATATATGCATGCAATAAGCTTATTGTATTATGCTGCTAATATATATAAATTATATATATTAGCAGCAAAGAATGTATATTGGAAAACCTATTAAATAAATAAACAAAACTAAAAACAGAACTGAAATGAAAATAAAAAGGAAATACCAGGGGACCCTTTAGTCCCGGCTGGTAATACCAGCCGGGGCTAAAGGGTGCTATTGCGGTAATAAGCTTATTGTATTATGCTGCTAATATATATAAATTATATATATTAGCAGCAAAGAATGTATATTGGAAAACCTATTAAATAAATAAATAAAACTAAAAACAGAACTGAAATAAAAATAAAAAAGAAAAACCAGGGGACCCTTTAGTCCCGGCTGGTAATACCAGCCGGGGCTAAAGGGTGCTGCTGCGGTGCACCGTTGGCAGCACCCTTTAGTCCTGGCTGGTATTGCACCGCAGCAGCACCCTTTAGCCCCGGCTGGTATTACCAACCGGGGGGCTTAGCCCCGGTGACCGGAGCCGGGACTAGGGGGCTTTAGTCCCGGAAGCGTAACCCCGGCTCGGCAATCGGGGCTAAAGGCCCTTGCCGACCGGGAATAAAGCTCAATTCTGTTGTAGTGACCATATATAAGTTTTGTAGTGACCATATATAAGTTGAGTCAACGTCCCTTTAACTTCGAATCCGGTACAAACATTAATTCTACCGTGGGAATAAAGCTCAATTCTGTTGTAGTGACCATATATAAGTTTTGTAGTGACCATATATAAGTTGAGTCAACGTCCCTTTAACTTTGAATCCGGTACAAACATTAATTCTACCGTTACATATCATGGAGTTATTGATTTAAGTTGAGTTATTGATTTAAGTTGAGTAAACGTCTTTTTAACTTCGAATCCAATACAAACATTAATTCCGTCATGGAGTTATTGATTTATTAAATATATTAATAGACTTAGCCTATAATAAATCTAACACCACCCCTTGTATTATTTTTGGCTCCACCACTGACGAGAAAATATGTTATATAATACATATATGTGACTAAAGTCTGGGACAATATGGGACCACAGCGAGGAAAACAGATCGACTCCAACTTATTTCTTTCTATATAATATAATATATACTGCAGCATTTTCTTTTATTATCATGGCGATATCATCACCATCAAAGCTTGGCACATGTGGACGCACAGCTTTGAGGATACTTTGTACGACAGAAGAAGTACGACGACGAGTCGACGACGACCGTTCTGCGCGTCCGTGCATGCATACGCATACCCTTGAAGCTCACACAGCTATCCATGTATGCATGCGCATACAGTGGGTACACATTGCGTGTACATACGTAAGCTAGGTATATATACATACGCGTACATATATAGTGATCGATATATAAGCTAGGGCCGGATAATGGATGTTGATGGTCGCGAGGGCCGCCGGCCGGGTACATACGTAGCTTAAAGCTAATTAAGCTAGCTAGCACTGCCTGATGCACTTGCACTGGCGCATGATGCCGTCGCAGTTGCCGCCGCCCCAGCCCTCCTGCAGGCACACCTGCGCGCAGTTGTGGTCCGACATGCAGATGCCCTTGAAGCCGGCGCTCCGGCGCCGGCACACGCGCGCCTCCGCCAACGGAACCGCCGCCTCGTCTGCATATGTATGCATACACATGTAGGGTGCAGCTTAATTATAATACAGTATTACATGGATGTTAAATGATCGACGGCGTACGCGCAACGACGATGAGGAGCAGCAGGAGGACGGCCAGCTGCGTCGCCACCTTCCTCATCGTCCACATGCTGCTGCTGCTGCCGCCGCCGCCTGTCGTCGATGGGCTGATCGATGCTGTAAACAGAGGCGATGCCAGATGCTGGTTGCTGGCTCTGGCTGACCTTGCCTGTTGGTGCTGGCCCGCAGATATATAGGCGCGGGCCGCGGGCGGGCGGCGTGCGGTGGACGACGGAGCATGCAAGAGCGGCGCCGCGTGGCGAGCTCCAGGCCCTGCATGTGCACGTGGCCGCCCGCGCGGGCTGCATGCGCGCCTGGTCAGCGTAAACACAGAGCAGCGCGGATCGAAAGCGTCACTCTGTCGAGTGGATGTTTGCCGTAGTGTCTGTCGACGACACGGCGCCACTAAAGTCATTCTAACATACTGTACGCTACGTATACCTACCACCGAAAGTAGTAATAGTATCCATCGCCTGTCTGGCATGCACGGGATCGATCGGATCGGAGGAGAGAGCTTGACGTCGACGAGCCCCCGATGCAGCTGGCTGGCCAGGTGGCAGGGAGCGAGCCGCCACGTGCCGCTGCGACGTGACTATATATTAGTACCTGCATGTCAAAGGGCATAGCTCACTGCTCACACACCTCCACTCGATCTCATCACTGTCATCGATCCATCGAACACCTGCATGCGACCTGCTGCTGTGTGCAGCGCTCAACATCTGATAGACAATAATTAGGACGACGCTTCTCATCATCATATCCATATCCCCCGCTCGTACTAAGTCGTAACTAGCTGCTAGCTAATCCGATCGATCGACCGCGATCCCACAGCCGCCCGCCGATGGTGATGGAGCTCAACAAGTCCAGCAGGGCGACCGTGTGCGCGCTCCTCCTGATGCTGCTCGTGCTCTCGCGTAATAATAAATAGCATCATAATTTGTTGGTCTATAAACTAATGTATTCACCTGGCCTTTTTCCATCGATCTGCCTCGCTCATGCATGCTCATCGATTCTTTCTTCCTTCGTTCACACTCGCAGACGACGGCAACAATGGCGGCGGGACGACGGGGATGATGGTGGCGGAGGCCCGGGTGTGCACGGGCAAGAGCCAGCACCACTCGTTCCCCTGCCTCTCCGACCGCCTCTGCAGCAGCGAGTGCGTCAAGGAGGGCGGCGGCTGGACCGCCGGCTACTGCCACCGCCGCTTCTGCACGTGCCAGAAGGCATGCTGAAGCTACCTGTACGTATCTGGTGCAAGTGCAAGGCAGAAATGTACCGTAGTAGTAATATCGTACTACACTGGAGTACCATGCATGTAAGGTGACGGTGTGTCATGTAATGTAACAACAGCAATAATAAAATAATAACAGGGCATGAAGTAGCCTTGCGATGTTTTTCCATTTCCACCATCCCTCAGCAACGTTTCCATCACAAAATAACAGGGCTTAGCTCTGTTCATTCATTTCATTCACCGCCAAGTTTTTAAGCTCATCAATCAACCTTTTGTCAGTGCTGGCGTATATATACAGACTGGGTGGGACCGGGGCCCATCGATATTGATCCTTCCTCTCAAATCAAACAGATAAAGGACAAGACATTTATTAGTCGCTTCAGCGTCATCACTCTTTTGGCTTTTGGGATTATCACCAAGTTTTCATCTAAACCCACACAAATCAGATCAGCATCGGAATCTCCATCAGGCACCAGCAGCGCTGGGAAACAGCAGATTCCTTTCCAGCCATCAGCCCAGGTCGAGCGTCGAGGTATTCATTCCATCGGTCAGTGAGAGTGTGAGACCGTCGGTCAGTGTCTAAAGTGCCGGACGCCGGTGAAGACGAGGGCCACCCCGTACTTGTTGCAGCAGTCCACGGCGTCCTGGTCCCGGATGCTGCCGCCGGGCTCCGCGATCACCGCGACGCCGCTCTGGCACGCCTCCTCCACCGCATCGTTCCAAGCTGCATCATCATTCAGGTCCACCAGCACGATAATTGATTAGTAATAACAAACCATGTTTTTAGCGTTCTTTTCTTTGTTGCATCCGGAATCAGTTCACATGCCTGCAACTATGAACTATGTGCTTCCTTCCACATATGGAGGAGCAAGTTAAGAATGGATTGAAATTGACTAGTCGATAAATGCTTCGATTCCAATTTTTAAGCAAGCAAACTTTCAGGTTTCCTTTTCTCTTACCAAACGGGAAGAAGGCATCGCTGGCCAAAGCAGCTCCCTTGGCCTCCTCTCCTGCCTTCTTGAAAGCAATCCTCAGGCTCTCCCGCCGGTTCGGCTGGCCACTGCCCATGCCCAGCATGCAATTGTTCTGCAGAGACCACCCATCCATCAGGCACAGAATCAACAAACTGCACAGCTAGGGATTTCGCTCGCTCTCTCCACATAGCCTCCTAACCTACGAAAGGTGGTACATGCACTACATACTCACCTTGGCGATCACAATGGCGTTGCTCTTTACGTGCTTGACGCACAGGCACGCAAATTTCGCGTCCGAAAGCTCGCTGTCCTCAGGAGTCCTCTCGGACATCTTTGTGAAGGTGATGTCTTCCGGGGTCAGATCATCGGACTCTTGAGCCAACCAGCCACCAGTCACCTGTCGCAGCGACAGCATTCCTTTCCCGCTCCTCTTCGCCTCCAGTATCCTCAGCGTCTTGGATTTCCCTTTCAGGATCTCCAGGCCCTTCTCTGTGTACCCAGGCGCAACCACAATCTCGTAGAACATCCTTGTCTCGCCGTCCGTGGGGCTCCTGAACTCACGGAGTTCCCTTGCAAGATCCTAAACATGTAGCATATCAATGTGTCGGCAATAATGCATTATGAACAGCGTACGGCATAGTTGGAAGATCTGCAGCTTGTGTATGAACATGGTGCTGGGTTGACACCAAATACCTCATCGATGGTCCTATTGAAGGCAACTATGCCGCCAAATGCGCTGACAGGGTCTCCCTTCACAGCCAACCTGTATGCTTCAAGGATGTCCTGTCGAGACGCTACGCCACACGGGTTTGTGTGCTTAACCACAACACAAGTCGGGATCTCAAACTCTGAGACACAGTTCCATGCAGCATCCGCATCCAAATAATTGTTATAGGACATTTCCTGTACAAGAAAATGACATATGTAAAGTTGCAACCCCCTGAAAATAAACATCACTGTACAGGTGCATGAGTTCACAGATATTGAGAATATCTATCTAGAAATTAAATGAGTTATCTACTTATATGTACCCATAAAAGGAATAATGAAGTTACAAAAAGCATGGAAGCAAAACATAGATACTCATAAATGAGTTAAAATGATTTGTGTACCATTTTAGTGAAGCAATAGCTAAAAAGGAAACATGATTGTCTTACCTTTCCATGGTGCTGAATTGCTGTTGCAATACCGCCAGAATTTACTAGAGAAAGACTCTTGTCACCATAGAAGGCAGCCTTTTGATGAGGATTTTCACCATAGCGAAGTGTAGACTTCACTGTGAGGGGCACAGTAAAGCTGGGAGGAAATGTATCTGCTGCGCAAGATCATGATACTGCCATATGTGAAAATTGGCTGACAAAACTATTAGACAAGCATCATATTTACAAAAAAAAAAATACCAATACCTTTATTTGATTGCTTCCACAACCACTCTGAGACAGCTGAATCATAAGAAGCAACATGCTGGAAAGCTTTCCATGCAAGTGTCCTACGGAAATCAGGGTCATCTTGTTTCCCTTCTAGATATTCCAATAGAGCAGGATAATCTTTATGATCAACAACGACAAGAACATCCTTATGATTCTGCCAGTCATAAGAAATAGATCACAAAGTAAGCAAACTGAAATCCTACAACTATTCTTATCAAAATGCTTTACTACTACATAAATTTTGCATGCATAAATGAGTGGAAGATCAACAACTAATGTATTAGCGGAAGGGCCTCTAGCCTAGTGGTTAGAGCACCTAAGTAGCATCTAGCAGACCTGGGTTCGACTTCTTGTGGGAGCAAATTTAAACAGGTCTGGGATAAAAATTATAAAAAAAATTAGCTTGGGGTTTCTCCTGCTGACTTTGGTCAAAAAAACTAATGTTTCAGCATGTATGATACGTTATAAAAAGAAATCAACTTTGCATGAATATAGCTTCCAGTGCACTCCTTTTTAAGTATTAAGTAATTTCAAATCACTAATAGTCCAATACAGCTACCTTGGCAGCAGCTCGGATCAACGTAGGCCCACCAATATCAATATTTTCAATGCCATCCTCAAAAGATATTGCGCCTGAGGTGACCTTATCATAGAATGGGTACAAATTCACTACAACCACATCAAATGTTCCTGTGAACAAAGGAAAGGTCTTAGTCAAATTACAATAACACAGTTCAATGATCGTCACCTCATTGCATGAAACTGGACATGTCATTACATTATTACAATATTTAATAGAAGGCTGCACAATGATCTTAAGAACTCACCAATGCCATGCTCTTTCAGTGCTTTCAAATGATGCTCCTGGTCTCTTCGCGCAAGAATACCACCATGTATACTGGGGTGCAATGTTTTTACTCTTCCATCAAGCTGAAATGACCCAAAGAAAAGTTAGTGGATATGGAAATGTGCAATTTTATGATGTCACTAAATAGTCAACCTAAAAACACGTTTCCACTTTAAATAATCAGTGAAAAGGAAAAAGGTTAGATTTCAAATGGAACAGGAACATCTAGTAGGCATGGAATTACAGAGTTAGAATTATGCAGTGTTCTGACCAGTTATTCAGACAACCGTTTCGGGAATTGAGTAGACACATAGGACAAGTATTTTGGAATGATACAGGAAAATTGTTTGTTTGATTGTTGATAGTATTTTTGAAAAATAGCAACAGTAAAGAGTTACAAATATTACATGTTTTAAGAACCATTACAAATAATGCAATTTGCAAAATTTCCAACAAACTTTGTTTAGGCATCACTAAACTGATTGTGATAACTGATAACAATGTTTGTAACAAATATCTATTTTCAAAAATGCTGCAACATCAGCATGAATTAGTCTTTACCATTTCAGGAAAGTGTGTAATTTCTTCAACTTTTGTAACATTAACTCCAGATGCTTCCAAACTTGTTGCTGTGCCACCAGTCGAAATAATAGAAAACCTACATGAGCAAAATCTTCATATGAGTATATTAAAAAATATCAACATAGAGACAAATCTGAAACCATGGTTAATCTTACATAAAAACCATAATTTGCTAAATATTTTACTAAATGCAATATCCATATATGAACTGTTAACCAATGAAAAACATGCACGTGGAGAGGTAAACTATCATAAAGAGCAAAGCCTAACTTTGTGAAAAGGGTTGAGATAAGTTAGGGATTATCACGACAAATGATTATACTGACAAACTAATAAATAAAACAGAAATACTTGCGGTCAACAAATCTAACATGAGCTCGAAAAACATGCAGCCGATTGTGGATTATTCAATTCAATGTAACGGTGCATTTTAAACAACCAGAAGATAAAAAAAAGGGTTACCCCAAATGCTGAAGACCATTTCCAAGATTAGCCAGGTCTGTTTTATCTGACAACGATATCAGTGCTTGCTTCACTCCTGTAGCTGTAGAAACTTAAAATTAGTCCATAGTTTTTTTCCAGAATTGATTACTGATCCATGATACAAAATTTTCTGTTGATTTACGAACGAGGTAAGCGGGAGAGAGTACATAAAAGTTTATAGTATGTATCACGTATGTAATGGAACTGAATCTATTTCTTTAAAATGCAAGCACTAGAATCCTTGTTAAGAAAAATTTACACAAGGCACCAAATCAATCATATCTAACAAACTTTTGGATGGAACTCAAACAACAACAAAAGGATATCATGAACACAAAGTGATTGGCTATCATGTTCAACATAGAGTGATGAATATTCAAGTTTGCATATATGTGTTTGAACTTTAAACTGCACCAAGGGGCCATTTAATCATGAATGAGTAATGGCGCTGCATAAACATTGAGACCTTGGAACAGCAAAACTCTATATGACATTTGACATTCTGATGGGCTTCAGCACATAGGTTCTATACAAACAGAACAGAACTCTGATTGCCGGATGCTCTTAATCAGGGAAGAACATCACACATAGATCGTGTCATGACTAAGGCCCTGTTTGGCAACCCCTAGATAATATAATCTAGGTTGGTACTTGTTAGATTATATGGGTCTGTTTGATACAGCTCACAACAGTTTCATGAGCTGTTGTGAGCTGTTTTTTTTGTCAAACACCTTTTTCCAAAACAGCTTCACCCATTATTCCCCCTCTCACAAAACCATAAGCTGAGATGAAGCTGAAAAAAGTAGCTTTTCACAGCTTACACCTCTATTTCCCTCTCTCAACCATGCATGAAGTTGTTGGTGAAGCTGTTTTGTCAAACACTTTCTAAAACAGCTCAGTTTCATCTAGTAAGTTGCTCATGAAGCTATTTTCTAAAAAAACAGCTTCACTAGTGAAGCTGAGCTGTACCAAACGGGCCCTATAATCTGATCCAATGCAGCTTATGAGATTACATAACCTACATCTATAATCTGTCTTGTTTGGTTACCACCTAGATTACCAGCTGAACTTTTAAAATAGCAGGTACAACTTCCCAACAAGCTGAACGTGTAACTGCTAGAACCATAGTAGTACTGAATCATTTCCAAACGCTTGAACATTAAGGCCTGGGACGGGTTGAAGTGATCCGAAAGACCCAAACATATAACACTTAGCCCTAACCAAACTAAGCTCATGCACATTCGCTACTCGATCTTTCAGATGGAAATAAACTGCAGCAAGTGCAACAGCGACCCAAACCAGAATCGTGCAAACACATTTGGTCGGAATTCAGCAAAAGCATATTCCTAATGATCGCCACATTCCCTCGTTCTGAACTAATGAGGAGAAGAACTGAATCTTTCTACTTTTGCACCAATCCAGCTATCCACCAAAGGTAGCAGTGCCAAACCACTAAACCAGAAGGCACAAGCACCCACCTGTGAGCCTCGAATCGGTCGCCGTGGACGCTCCGGCCTCGGCAGCAGCCATGGCGCGCCCTGCCGGACGCTCAGCGGCCGAAGACAGCAGGGGGGCGCGGCGGCTCTGTAAGAAACAAAAGCTCGGCCCGCTCACAAATCAATAAGTAGAAAGAAGGAAGCTCGAAAACAGCAGAGGGTGGGAGAGCGAGGGAGTACGGGGCGGTGGGGAGCACGGAAGAGGAGCTGGGGCCGCCGGTGCGGGGGTGCGTGTGGGCCTCCTGCGGCGAGCTTGGCGGCGGCGGGAGAGGAGACGAGATAAAGCGGCATCCTCGTAATTTATTGGCACCTTTCTGTCCCTTTTTCTTTTTTTTTGAATCATTCTGTCCCTTTTTCTGACTCGGAGATAAAGCGGCATCCCTTGGAAGGAGACTTTTGACGAAGCGCACTCATCTTTCAGATGGGCCGAAAATGGCTGGGCTCGACAGGGCCTAAAATGAAGTGTACTGGTCGAGTAGCCCTGCCAGGCCCTTTCAAAAAGAAAAGAGAGAGTAGCCTTTCCAGGCTGCCACTAGCAACTGGGCTGTCAACGAGCCAAGTAGTGACATTTTTGCTTCTGCTCAACGCAGAAGAAAGTCATTTTGTTTCGAGGAGCTCAACGCAGAAAATTTGATAGAAATCATAAATTTGCTAGAATTTATTCATTTTTTTTGGAAATATAGGTTTTTTTAAAAAAAAAACATGAGTTATTATAATCAGATGTCAATGGTTTACCACCTTTTAGCATGGGGAGAATTAGATGTATGGCCCTAAAAAAAACTCAGTTTAGGTATTTAGCCTCTTTTTTCTGAATTTGGTTATATAGCCTCAGATCAAATTTTATTTAGGTGTATGGCCTTCCATCCATTCAGGTATGTAACGATGTTAACTTGGATAGTAAAAAGACCATATTACCCCTAATTTTATTTAGAAGGATGTTTCTAAGGAATCTATGTGCTCTAGAAAATCACAAAACTGACTAAAAGCTTTACTCTAGGACTGATCATCATGTACAATGTTCATCCGCCCAGCACAGCACCGCAGGTCAGAACTTCTCGCTTCGAAACTGAGCAAAAAAATGAAAAAAAATGTTCATATATAGTATATCTGTCCTACATTCAGGAGGCTTTCATGTGGAACATTGAAGATCACACTGTTCTCTCTGCACAGCTTCCTAAGGAAGGCATACACATAATTCACGGCGACCTTCTTCACGATCCCCGAGTCCCTGCGTGCCTGCACGACGGTGTTCCCAAGGATGTGCACGACGCCAGCGTCCTTGCACCGGTTCAGGAACTCCAGCTCGTCGCCGAATGTCTGGCTTGAGTACCTTGTCAGGCTGTTCCTGGTCAGGGGCGACTTGGCCGGAACAATGGAGTCCTGTGATGAGTAGCTCAGGTCACCGATGGAGCTCATCGTGTTGCCCCCAGCCTTATCGGCCAGCTGAAGCGATCTGGTGGATCTCTCGGCCTTCTGCTCCATCATGCTGAAGTCCTCGGAGTCGGAGTAGCCATCCATCATGCTCTCCAGTCTGACGAAGATCAAGAGCCTATCGAGGAGCATCTTCTCAAAGTTGTCGTCTTTCTTGTGGATGTCCTTATATCCATACCTTGCGACGCAGCGGAACATGTGGTAGTTCTTGGGCCCAATCCTCTTCATGATGAACCGTTCCTCGGCCGGCACTGTATATACCGGGAGGTACTTGACGCAAACGAAGACAACAACCGAGTGGATGGCAGGGAGGTTGGTGATGAAATGGGAGAAGATATGCGGGACACCAC